>CM076847.1:103871030-105071030 GCA_039519185.1 Astragalus membranaceus | reverse complement strand
GAAGAGATTTCAGTTGCTGGTTTCGTTTTGGGAATAGTCTTGAAGCAATTTCGAGTCCTTTGGAGCGTAAAGTACGAGTTTGGGAATTGTTCGAGAGGTTTTGTTCGTGTGTAAGCTCCGAGGATCCATTGTTTTTGTGATTTTCATCACAATAATGTGAGTTTTACTCCGCTTAGGGTTTTTCGTTTCTGGAACTTCCTTTGCATGCCATTGGTTCAACGAGTGTTGCGTTCTATTTCGAAATAACAAGTAACAAAACTATTGTTTACGAAAATATGTATTTCGTGTTTTCAAATGTGGTGATTATTGATGTTTGAATGTTATGTTGATTGTTTGGGCTGGTTGTGTTTGCTGTTTTGTACTGAAATAGTGCAGAGTTAAGTTTGGGTATCGATCGGAGCGGATATTGGAAATGAACAGAATGGAGATTTTCACGAAAAATGACATTTCTGAAAACTGGTACAGGCCCACGGACCGTGCGCCCTGTGGCACGGACAGTGCGCCCTGTTCTGTCCCATGGTGCGCAAAATTTTTAAAACGCGCACGGGTCATGCGCCTTCACGCACGGACCGTGCGTCCCTCTCTGTTACCCTCTTTCAAAACATATTCTTAGTCATTCCAATTGGTTCCAAGTCCATTCTAATCTCTTCCCCAACTTTGCCCAATGAATTTAAGACACGAATGCCATGATTTTTATTATGATTAAGATGATATTGAATTGAATTGTCTTGAGTCATAATAGTTACGAGTGTGCGTACACAAGGACATGTTCATAAGATGGACCAAGAGTTCATTCAAGTTAAATGCAAAATAATTATTCATTGTTCATTGACTTGTAAAGACGGATGGACTATAAGTCATTCAATCCAAAGTTAATGTTTACTTTTACATTGTTCACAGGTATGTATAGATATATATAATAAATATATCAAGTATAGGGGTGACGACCCTAAGTTATTAGAATACTAGGGCAGGGAAGTCATGAGCCCGAACCCTGGGCCCCTTCCATGTTGTCCGTTAGTGCAAAATTAACGGGATGGGTGCACCGCGAACCGAAGAAAAGAAAAATGGTTCAACGTGATGTGCTAAGTTTACAGACATAGACATGATACGTAGTTATCAAGAAATTGAGCTACGAGTTAATGAAGCATAAATGAACTGTGAGAGTAGTAAGGGGTCTCGGTAGAACTCACTGAGATGTTTATCTCACCACCCTTTCATGTTGTGGTTTTTACAAAGACACGGGGGAAATCAAAACAAAGAAGCATGGTTAGAGGAGGGTTCTCTTGGAGAGCCTGAGAATTTAGTTTCTGCTTTTGTTATTTCCTAGTTTTTCATGTATTCTCGATGTTATGACTTTATCATCTACCTAAAGTTGTAAAATCGTTTCTGCTTTTGGATGTTGAACATTAGGGCGATGAAAGGATGTCAAAACATGTTTATTATTAATTAAGTATTTATGCCATGAAGTTATGAGACATGAGTGCCCTTTTGATGAGTTATCATCAAAAGTTTTAGTTTTGTTCAATATCCATAACCAGGAATGTATCTTTGATGTATGTCATGTGGTGTATCTTAGTAGTCCTCGATGGTAGAGATACTAGGGTATTGCATATTATCTTATGTTTATCAAGTGTTGCACGTCAAACACTTTATATGCCACTACGCCAAAAAACACCTTTTATAGTGCCTAAAAGCGCTATAAATCTGATCGATATAATAGCTTTCAGTCCTATTATAGCGCTTTTTAAGCGCTATTATAACTAACTTTTTGATAGTGCTTCCTTTAACTAGCGCTATTGTATGGTACGTGCAGGTTGATTTTATGTCTTTAATAGCACTTCTTAAGAGGGGCGCTATAAACATCTAGTATTTAACAGCGCTTTCATGAAAAAGTGCTATTGTATGTCAATTTTTGTGTTATTTTAATAGCGCTTCCGCAATTAAAAGTCTTTTTAATAAAAAAAACTGCCAAAAACATTCAAGCAATAAAAATAAATATCAAACCAGAAGTGTACAAATACTAAACAGTTTGTAACCAAGTAATCAGGTTCGAAAATGTAAGCTCAATCGCCAGGTACCCCACTCTCTAGCTCCAAAGTTGCAACTCTTTCACTCCCTCATTTTTTATATTGTGCTTCAAATTTCTGATGTTATTTTTTGATATGGTTAAATTCCTTTTTTTCATAATATGAAATTTTTAGATGCTTAATATTTTTTTGAATGATTTTTAATCTTTAGTTTTCATCTTTTTAATATTTTTGTTTACAGTATTCAACTATTTTCTCTTATTTTAACTACTTTCTTGTTGAAAATTTGTGACGACCTACTAAAGGACGTGCGGGTTTGCTAAACAAGAAGAAGGGGTTTGTGATGAGTACTAATTTTTTTTTCCAAACCCTTAAATACCCCACATTGATAAGCGTCGTGATTTACATACTTTGTCATGAAATTATTTTTTTCCTGTAAATTGGTTATCGAGGAACGAACTTCGCGAATTTGAAGAGTTAAACTTTTTTTGAACCTTAAAGTACCCCAAAACACAATGTTTAGCGCCACACTTTACATATTTTGTTGCGAAATTATTATTTTGTCATTATTGAGGAACAAAATGTCATTTATTTGAATAGTTACAAATATTTCCAAATCCTAAGTACCCCAAAACACACTGTTTAGGATCGTTTTTTTGATCAAAATGAAAGCAATAATTTAAAAGATAGGTATTTTAAAATACCTCATTTTTTCTTATTCTTTCCTCTTCACTCTCTCAATGCCAGTTTCAGACCGGGTGTCAAGCGTTCAAAAACAACCTTCAAACTAGCAGGACAACCGGGAAACTAGCTGCTTAGGATCTACGTATTTTATCACGAAATTAGTTTTTTTCTTTCCGCCAAGCCAATTATTGAGCAATAGACTTGACGTATTTGAACATCTAAAATGTTTTTCGGAGCCTAAAGTACCTCAAAACACAATGCACAGCGTCATACTTTACGTATTTTGTCACAAATTTATTTTGTTTTTCACCAAATTGGTTATTGATGAACAAATTTCGTGTATTGGAACATCTAGATTATTTTCCAGACCCTAAAGCACCCCAAAACACACAGCTTATCGCCGCCCTTCGGGCTTCTTTACCAAATCTCCTTGAGAAGCTTCCTTTCGCCTCCTTCGGCAAACATTTCTTCATTGAAGCTCCTAGTTGTCTTTACAATAGGTTATATTCCCTCAAAAGTGATGATCTTTTCAGCGGAGAAAAATCAACTATTCCAGTTTTGGATGGCCCATTCCCCTACCTTCTTGACTAAACTTAGTTGAGACTACCAACGTTTCTTATGTAGTTGCTCTTCTTAGAAATAGTAAGATGAAGTAGAGCAAATAGAGTAGACATAGGCTATTCTGGAGCGTACTCCCTTTTTTGCCTATGATCAAGTAAATCGGCTCATGTGGGTTCGACTGGATCCTCATTTCGACTAGGCTCTCTCCTCATACATATTTTATAGGCTAAATATCACTATTGGTCATTTATCTTTGCTCTAGGTTTCACTTTGGTCCTTTATCTTTTTTTGGGTCTGTTTTGGTCATTTATCTTTCATTTTCGTTTCATTTTGGTCCCTGCTGTCAGGTTTTGTTAACGGACGCCACACTGGCAGTTAACTACTGACGTGGCATCTTAAGTGTCACTGTGACATGTCATTCATTAATTGAGGTGGCAAATAAATGCATTTTTTAATTCTAAATTAATTTACACATCAGCATTTATCTTTTTTAATTTTTAAAAACATAATTAACAAATAACTAAAAAATGTAAAAATATTAATTTGAACAGAATCGTTTTGCAAAATTAAAAATATTTAACAGAATCAATTTGCAAAATATTCATCATCAATATTCAATCTTCATCATCAATCATCAATCTTTAACATAATCGGATTGCAAAATCTAGGTCTGCAGAATCGTAAACAAGAGAAACCCAAATCTGCAATCAACAATCGTTTCGTTTATGGGTCTGTTTCGTTTCTTTTCTGGGTCTGTTTTGTTTCGATTTTCATTTCTTTTCGTTTCTTTGTTGTTCTTCAATCAACAATAGTTTCGTTTCTTTTGCGTTTCTTTGATTTGGGTTTCAACAATCGTTTCATTTCCATCAGATCTGGTTTCAACAATCGTTTCTATCAGATCTGGTTTCAACAATCGATTTCCAACAACAAACCCATCAGATCTGGGTTTTGATTTCATTCCAAATCTAGAACATTTACTGCGAAAACCAGATCTAATAGAAGACAACTCAGAAAACTGAGAAAATCGCTCTTCTTTCTTTCCTATTTTTTACTGCGTCTCACAACAAAACCACTCATTTTCCCTTTATTTCGTTTTCTTTCTGTGTTCCCAAATCGAACAAGAAATGGCGAACGAAAACGATTGCTTCTCCCAGCAAACATGAAGAATGAGAGAAGAGAGACAGAGAAGATGAAACAAAACAGAAACAACGTTTTAATTCTGTGTTGAGTTAACTAAACGATTGCTTCCTGTGTTGAGTGAAGTATGTGTGTGGCTGATTGGAGTTAACGCATGTTTAATTCTGTTTTATGTTTTTGTTTGATGTTATTAGTTTTAATGTTTATTAGTTTTTTGTTTAATTCTGTTTTATGTTTTTATAAGTTTAAAAACTTAATTGATTGTGTCAAAAAAAAAAACTCAATTGATCATGTGTAAAATAATATTGAATTAAATAATACATTTTTTTGCCACCTCAATAATGAATGCCACATCATTTAATGAATTTAAGACGCCATGTCAGCAGTTAACTGCCAGCGTTCGATAGAAAAAAGTAACGACAGGGACCAAAATAAAACGAAAATGAAAGATAAATAACCAAAACGGACCCAAAAAAATTAAATGACTAAAATGAAACTTAGAGCAAAAAAATATAATGGATGATTTTGGTCAAAAAAAATAAATATATAATAGATGGATTGCGCATTATCCTAATCCGTCTTTGAGGCGTCCCTACTCCCTAGTGATAGAGAAGCCTACATGGGAGGGAGTCAGGGACGATGTCTATTTGGGATTTAGATTCTCTCTATTTACTAGATAGTTCTAATCGAAGAGACATACACTAATTAAATAAAATAATATTATTTTATTTTATATATCTATCTCTCCTACCGAAATTATTCGGGAAACAAGAGGATCTCAATCCGTCCACTTGACAACCATGACAGCCCACAAACTCAGCTAACTACTTTAGTATGCCAATGGTCATCACACAAACCATCTCTGACATTATTACATTTTAACTACTCCATTCTGCACGCTCCACGTGGCAATTTATTGGTCATCCAATCTGAATTTACTCACCCTCATCTGCACCAGAGAGCGTGTATAATACCGCACACAGTGTTCATCTTTCTTTCTATTTATACTCAATTTCTTCTACTATTTTCACCGATTTAAGATTCGAACTAACCAATAAAGTCCTTTAGCTACACATCACGGCAAAAAAAATAACTGTAGGCAAAAAAAATAAAAAAAAAATACCAGAATGGCACACATTTTAATTTAATTACCAAATTAGCACACATTTGGTCTTTAGGTTAGCAGTCACCGCCCCCCACCAAGGTGACTTCTAAACTGAAAATTTCAATTTTTTTTACTTTTCAGTTGAGAAGTCGCCCCCCACCAGTGGGACTTCTCAATGGTGTTTTTTTATTTTTTTATTTATTGATATTAATTGAAATAAATTTAAATAATTTAATAATTTAAATTAAATAATTAATATTGTTAATTCTAAATTAATTATAAAATTTGTGGTGAAAAAAAATATGCGCTAAAATAAGGGGAAAGCCAACAGTCTGTACTAAAATTAGAAGAAAGCCAACAATCTGTATTAAAATCGTAAAAAACACTAAAATAAGAGGAAAGCCAACGGTCCGTACTAAAATTAGAGGAAAGTCAACACTAAAATTAGAGGAAAGCCAACAGTCTGTACCAAAGAGTTAACCATATCACCAACTCCACCTCACAATTACCCAAATTTTTATACCAATTGACCAACCTGTAAGTTTTAATTTTTTCCTTTGTAACTGACCATTACACTTAAAGTAGGTACTAAATAAGTGGGTTGAGACCCATTAATGTAAGCACAATGATATATAGTGTTGAAATTACATATAATTTTTCACTTTGTATCTGACTACCACTTTACCTTCATAACTACCCAGGTTTTACTTATAAGTGGCCAATCTGATATTCTCATTTTAACCATATTACCAACCTCCCATCAGAATTACCCAAGTTCTGCAAACACTTGACCAACCTGTAATATAAATTATTTTCATTTGAAACTGACCATTACACTTAACGTAGGTACTAAAGGAGTGGTTTGAGACCCATCAAGGTAACCACACTGACATGTGGTGTTCAAATTACAGCTAATTTCTTATTTTGGACCATATCACCAATCAGGCTTCACAATTACCCGTGTTTTTGTTAAAATCGACCAACGTCTTATTAATATTAACTAAGTAATGATTTTCATTTTTTTTCTTGTGTAAGTGACCATGGACTTCAAATGGGTACCAAAGACGTGGGTTGAGACCCATTAATAAAAGCACATCAGAGGAAAGCCAACACTAATTGTTTTTTAATTTTCATTAAATAACACATTTGAGGAAAGTCAACACTAAAATTAGACATCAGCAGGTAGAGCTAGCAAAATGGGCCGAGGCTGTCGGGGCGGGCTAGCCCGAAAAAACATAGGGTTTGGGCCAAAAAAATTGAGCCCATTTTTACTCCCCGGTTTTTTAGGTTTTTTAGCCCGACCCTAAAAAACCCGAAGCCGTACTAGGTTAGCCCGATCGGGCCATGGGTAGCCCGCAAGCCCGTGACTAAAAGAAAAAAAAAACCCAAAGTTACTAATGTCAGCGTCTCTTCATTGTTCGTTCGGTTCCTATTCACCAAAAAAAACAAATTAATACTCATCAATCATCATCAACATCAAAAAACAAATTAATACACACGCTCCCAAAATGGCAATTTCCCAATCCAATTCCAAATTCCCAATCCAATTCCAATTCCAATTTCCCAAACTACAAGCAGCAATTATTCCACCAAATTATAAAACCCTCACACTCTCAATCCTCTTCTTTATCAACATGTTGGTTCTTACTTTTTTTTTTATAAAAGAGTAAGAGTATTATAATTATCCTGCGCTTCTTTATCAACATGGCTAATCCAATTGTTGGATTTTAATGCTAATACTCACGTCAAATATGATTTTGTTCAAAAACAATAGTGTTAAAAGATTGAAAAGTGGTGATAATTGATTAATTGTATTCGGTTCTTTCTATTGTTCAGTGTGTGATAGAGAAATAGAAAAAAAAAATTGGCGCACAATGCAGGCTAGCCCGAAAATCCCGCATGGGCTTGGGCTTGGGCTGAAAAAATTGAGCCTGAATGGACACATGGGCTTTTTAGCCTGGGTCGTAGAAGCCCGAGCCCGATGCGGGCCAACCCGATATGGGCCGGGTAGCCCATTTTGCCAGCTCTATCGACAGGTGGTTGTTCGTATTGGTGAAGCGACGAGGAACTAGCATCGGCCTGCTGTTGAAGCCTACGAAGATACTCAACCGATTCCGGCGTACCGGGGTGGACACCAAACAGATTATAGAACTAAAATTAGTGTTTTTTACGATTTTAATACATGTCTAATTTAAATCCGTATCTTATATTTCATAACTCAACACGGTAATTTTATACCTCTTCTACACAGTAGATATTTTTTTAAATCAAAAAATAAAAATATATGATTAAAAGTAGTCAAAACTTAGTAAAAAACTAACTTTGTATACTAAAAAAATTTAGTAAAAACTAATTTCTCTCATTATCATTTTTTAACTAAGTATTGCCAATAGACCGATTAAAAAAATAGAAATAAGTTCTGATTTCAGTTATACATTGGTTAAAACATTGTTTTGCTTATGTTTGACTAACATGCATTATTCTAGAAATAACGGTCACAACAAAAATAACTGTCCAAACCGCAATCTAGACTAGTCAAAACCCTTCAGTATTCCAATTTCTATTTGATTTTTGTAATGTGCTACTAATTAAATAAATACAGTTAGTTCCATATTTCTATTTAGAGCATATTTTTTTTCACCACAAATTTTATAATTAATTTAGAATTAACAATATTAATTATTTAATTTAAATTACTAAATTGTTTAAATTTATTTCAATTAATATCAATAAATCAAAAAAATAAAAAAACACAGTTGAGAAGTCACACCAGTGGGGGCGACTTCTCAACTGAAAAGTAAAAAAAATTGAAATTTTCAGTTTAAAAGTCGCCTTGGTGGGGGTGACTTCTAGCCTAAAAAGCAAATGTGTACTAGTTTGGTAATTAAATTAAAATATGTCCCATTTTGGTATTTTTTTATTTTTTTTGCCTACAGTGGTTTTTTTTGCCCCACATCACAATCCTCCTCACGCGCCTAGTGTCGGCTGGACTCTAAACTAGACTATTGAAAAGATGCTTAAATAAATCATTATTTTCAAATAGTAGTAGTATAAGCAAATCTCAACTAGTTGATCATATTTGTAAAAAAAAAAAAAAAACCTAAATAGCACTTTTGTTTCTTTATCTTTGTTTCAGATTTCACTTTCGTCCTTTATCTTTTTTTGGTCTGTTTTGGTCATTTATCTTTCATTTTTGTTTCACTTTGGTCTTTTATCTTTTTTTGGGTCCGTTTTGGTCATTTATCTTTCATTTTCATTTCATTTCATTTTGGTCCCTCACGTTATTATTTAATTCAATTAAAACATTAAAACAATTAAAACAATTAATTCAATTAAAACAATTAAATAAATAAAACATAAACCCCCCCCCACCGTCCACCACCACCCACCACCACCCACCACCGTCATAAATCCCAATTAATTGTTTTAATGTTTTAATTGAATTAAATAATAATGTGAGGGACCAAAATGAAACGAAAATGAAAGATAAAGTACCAAAACGGACCCAAAAAAAGATAAAAGACCAAAGTGAAATAAAAATGAAAGATAAAGGACCAAAACGGACCAAAAAAAAGATAAAAGACCAAAGTGAAATCTGGAGCAAAGATAAAGGACCAAAAATGCTATTTAGCCAAAAAAAAAAAACTAGTTGATCAGATTTATTCTCATTATTCTAAAAATACTTTTAAATCAATTTATTAATATTACGGAGAGAGTACCTTTATAATTAGGAGTAGTTCAATAAATATACTTCTAATATAAAATAAAAAAATTAAATGTACTTCATTATCCACTACTTTTAATATGAACTCCCTCTCATTTTTATTATAAGAAAAAAATAGTTTAATTATTGGTCTTTTTGATAGGTAAAAGTTATTCCCTCCCTTCCTAATCTTTATTACTTTTAACTTCTTATTTTTGTTACAAAACAATTAATAGTACTTTTAAAAATTCAACGTATAATTCACCAAACTTTTACAAATATACCATTTATATTTATCGAGTCTTTTAAGACGATCATTAACTTTTTTATTTTGATTTCAACTATCCTAAGACAACTATAAAGAGAATATTTTAGTACTTAGATAACACAAATTAATTGTACCTCAAAAGTACACGGACTGCTTTGTCAATACAACCGACGTTTAGAGATTTCCTCCCATTATAAGAAACTAAGTAGTCATTTTTCTGTCATTAATTCTAAAAAACATAACATACATCAATTTTCTAATGCATTAATCGTTAATGTTCACTTTTATTCTTATTTAAAGTCAAAATCTATAACGATGCAATCCACTTTCTATAATCAAAACATATACTAACACATTTACATTTTTAGATATCACCAAAATTTGACATTTGTCACAATTTAGGGGCAAAATAGACAATTCACTACATAAAGACAAAATGCTACAGTATCACTACAGTGTGCTACAGAGACGTTTCTGACGCGCTACAGTACTGCTTATGTCACTCTACAGTACGCGAGAGTGACGTTTCTGACGTGCTACAGTACCAATACATTTTTTTTAGATTCAATTTTTTTCAAAAAAACTGATTTTTTTAAAAAGAAATTATACACTATTTTTTTTAGTTTTTTTTAAAAAACGGTTGTCAATATTTTTATAAAAACAAATAGTCACTATAAATCAATTTTCACTCTTTTTATAATCTACTCAAACTACGAAAATTAATAAAATAATTTGTCACTGTAAGTCAATTAGCCACTATCCATTGTCAAAAAAAGAATTGTAAAAAAACTTTAACCCCTACCAAAAATTACAAAATAACTACTAAAACTAATCAATTTAACTACTTTTGTTAAAATTCATCAATATAATCACTACAAAAAATTACCAAATAACTATTTTTCCGTTTTTCTTTCCATAAAAAATCACTTTTTTGTCAGCTTTTTTTTACTAAAAACATAATTTTTTTAACTATTTCTATAATTTAATCAAACCACTAAAATTAATCAACTTAACTACTACCAATCACTACAAGAATAAGCCCTGTTTCCTGCGAAACTTTCCGACGAACTCTTATTCGTCGCAATTTCCGACGGATTTCCGACGAAAAAGTCGTCGCAAATGCTCAGCAGAAGAGGCGCTAAAATTCCCGCTCAAGTTTGCGACGAAGTTGTTGTCCGTCGGAAATTTCCGACGGATATTTTCGTCGGAAACGTCAAAAAGTCCGTCGCAAAGTAACAGATCCAAAATTAAATGGAATATCTTCCCACGAAGAGTCTCATTTCACGCATCCATGCTCACTTCTCTCTCACTATTTCTGCCGCTCTCGCTCTCTGCCCTCACTCTCACCTTCCCTCAACATCAACCCTCCTCCGCCATCCTCCAACTTCCTCCACCGTCACTCTCTCATCAGTTCACCGCCACAAAACCTTTCCTTCTCCCTGGACCTCCCTCTTTTCTGCAAACCCTAACCTCCATTCCCGTTTTCGAAATCTGTCGCGCCTCCTCTCCTCCTTCATGCCTCCTCCGTCATGCCTCCTCCGTCATACCTGTCGCGTTCGACTCTTTTACTCATCTCTGCTCACGTTCACATCCAACAAGCAGCATCACATTCTCTGCTCATTTCTTCTACCGCCCAACAAGCAGCGTTCTCTCTTTTGTCCTTTAGGTTTTTCACAAACAGGTAAGCACATCTCATTCTCAGATTGCAAATTTATTCGTTGATTTTCTTGCATGTGCTATGAAATCCCTAATCTGTGTTTGTGTAATTTTGAAATCCCTAATCGGTGTTTGTCTAATTTTGCTATGAAATCCCTAATCTGTGTTTGTCTAATTTTGAAGTCCCTAATCTGTGTTTGTCTAATTTTGAAATCCCTAATCTGTGCTATGAAAGCCCTAGTCGGTGTTTGTCTAATTTTGAATCAATATATACAATATTTTATTCAATTTGATCAATAAATAAGTGCTTGTCAAAATTTTGTGTGGAATGAATGTTATTTAAATGCATACAGGAAGGATTTCAATGGTGGACTCCTTCACTTCCGGGAAGGTGAACTGACATGACCAACTTGGTGAGCTTTTGTAAATTCGATGTCGTATGAACTGGTTTTGCAAAGAATAAATGCTCTATTGTATTCTTGTTTTCCCCCCTTTTTGCAGCTTGATCCACCTATTAAGGAAGCTTTTGATGTTGCCTACAACAATATTTATGCATTCCATGCTGCTCAGAAGTCACCTGAGAGAAGTGTTGAGAACATGTCACTGCTGATTCTTGCTCTTTTAGGCTGGTTTTGATAGACAAATCTGGAGATTAATAGTTTAAGGCTGAATTGTCACTTATTTTAAGCTTACTGTTATCCATTATTAAGTAAAAATTTGTTATTCAATGGCTAGAAATCATTGTATTTCTATTGCAGTAGATGTATGTTATTACATGCTTTTGTGATTCTGCTTATTGAGAAGTAGGTGCTTGAAGCATTATCTAGGATTAGTTGAAAAATAGTATAATACTAAAAAGATCAACTCGATAGGTTATATTTACGTGTTGTTGTGATCAACTGATCATAGGGTTCCTCATTGTTGATTAGTCTTTTAAATTTTCATCTGTTTTCATGCATTTGTCAATAATTTCATGTCATCTGATTACCATACCTCTGTCCTTGTTCGCTATTAGTTACCCAATAATATCTTATTTATGTGAGTCTTGAGTTTTCCGAAAATTCAGGGAGTCCAATGCAAGAGAGTTGCAAGAAGTATTAATTCCGTGGGTCTTTATGTTCCAGGAGGAACTGCTATATTACCTTCAACTGCTTTGATGCTTTCAGTTGTAAGTTGAATAGATATTTCATTAGCACTTATCTTCTTCAATGTTCTAAAATTTTATTGCGTATATTGATTGCTGAATGTTAATTGTTTTGTATACCAGCCTGCACAAATTGCAGGATGTAGAACTATTGTTCTTGCGAATCCACCAACTCAGGATGGCTCGACATGCAAGGTTATTTGACTTTATTGTATGAAAATTGTAATTATGATGTAGTTTCGTTTCGTCCTTCTGACCAATGCTTTCCTGCAGGAAGTATTGTATTGTGCAAAGAAGGCTGGGGTGACTCACATTCTCAAAGCTGGAGGAGCACAGGTTTGAAGCATGATAATATAATATAACCCTTATCTGGTTTTGTGATTTGAATCTAATATTCTAATAGTTACCTTTACTTTTATTAATTTGTATCATTGTTTTATAAAATATATAAACAATGATTATTGTGTCATTCTTCTCCATTGTAGGCTATAGCTGCAATGGCTTGGGGAACAGAAACTTGTCCCAAGGTTGAGAAGATTTTTGGCCCCGGAAACCAATACGTCACAGCTGCAAAAATGATACTTCAAGTAAGCACATTTATTTTTACATTAAAATCTACAGATCTGTATCCACTATTGCATTTCATACTTTGGATCTTAATGCTTTTTTCTCTTTTCTATTTCAAAATCTTTTGCAGAACAGTGAAGCCATGGTTTCAATTGACATGCCGGCTGGTCCATCTGAAGTTTTGGTCATTGCAGACAAGCATGCAGTTCCTTCTCATGTAGCTGCCGATTTGCTTTCCCAGGTTTAATGAGTTCTAAAATGCTTTTATTTGCTCTACTAACATTGTTCACCAAGTCATATTCGCAATGAGAATTGTTATCTATACGAAACTCATACTCTAGTGTAAGGCATAGTTGCGTACATCATTCTATAAGCTTCTCTATCTAGTTTCTTCATTATGATTCCAAATTTCAACACATGATTAAGTTATAATATTTTCGGCAGACATGTGATAAGAGTTATTTCTATTGCTTTTTGTTCTTTGTACACACTACAAAGTTGATTCCTAGACTTATTTATGTCTTTCTTGTGCATTGCCAATATTTATGAATCTAATTTACAATTTCAGGCTGAGCATGGCCCTGATAGTCAGGTTGTTCTTGTGATTGCTGGAGATGGTGTGGATCTGAATGCAATACAGGAGGAGCTCAGCAAGCAGTGCCAGAGTCTTCCAAGAGGAGAGTTTGCCTCTAAAGCACTGAGCCACAGTTTTATTGTCCATGCACGTGATATGCTTGAGGTTAGTCCTTTTGCCCAAGTTTATGTGGTAACCACTTGAAGCAGGGAGATTAGATAATAAGAGTAAGGTAAAGAAAGACAAAATATTTTCTCCGCAGTCACTGAAACACTGTCAGGCATCGATTGTACTTGTGTGCAGGGATGTTTATAGTGCTAGAGAAAATCAAGTCAAAAATATACATAGGAATGATTAACTCTGTTTTGTATGTCTCTCCCTGTGTCTATAAACTAATAAGCACATGTAACAATAATTATTCTTTAACATTTATGCAGCATGAATGTAGGATTTTCTATTGATATCTCAGAATTCCTAACTGTCTTTGGAAGAATCTAAAATTTGGCCTTAAATCACTGCTCTATAATGGCTTATAGAGCAGTGATTTATAATGTAGTTGAAGACTTGAAACGGTGATTGATGTGTGGATGAAAGTGTAGAGTGGATATTACTAAATTGCAAAGTTTTAGTTTCTAGTTTTGATTAAATTGGGCTTGAAATAGAATGCTTGAAATTAGGCTAGTATGTATAGGGTATAACTAATAAATAGTATTTTGGATGTATATACGCTGATATCTCTATTGTAAATACACACTTTGAGATTATTAGATGAGTTTTTTGTAGTGTTGTTGATTGAGATATCTCTACTGTAAATACATGCCACATTTTTTATAGTATTGTTAGTTGAGTTTTATTGTAGTTGGAATGGTAAATATATAATTGTTGTAGTTGGAATGGTAGATATATAATTGTTAATTCATGCTCGTGTAATGTCTGTTAAAATCGTGTACAAATAAATGCACCAAGTGAAGAACAGGTCAGTAATTTTATAAGTCTGTTTCAGTAGCCAAGTTAAGAAAAGAATCTGTTTCCCTCCTTTTGGTATTAGAGATAAGCATAAGAGTTGCTTAAGTATTTGCTTTGTTATCTCCGTAGGATGATAGCCATAACATTGAATTGGATGTAGCAAAATCTGTGATAGAACCCAAAATACACTAGTTGGAAAGGTTGTCTATTGATCAAACCCTACTTCCCCTGGTTTTATTCTTTCCTTTTAATAATATTGATGAATAATGGTGGACCAACAAGATTTACTTTTCCATTTATGAAGATTTCTGATTGCATATTTATATCTGCAAACAGAGAAGTTGTTTGTTCTCAATTCCAATTTTATTATTGTCTCTTGAAACAGATGTCTGGTCCACTAACTGCACTGATGCATGCGGTCCAAGTGATGAATTTACACTTAGAGATCGCGAAGAAACATCAACAGAAGGATATTCACCAACATCAACAGAAGGATATTCAGTTTAGTGCTGGACAATTATAACTATGTCAGATGTGGATAGGGATATAGTAGCTACGCATTTCACATAGGTAGATGTTGTACTAGGGAGATTTATTAAGCTTGAAAATGGTGTTATGTATGCTGTGTGGATGATCAAAATTTGATCGATTCATTCCATGTTGAAATATAGTAGGAATCAGATGGATTTGATCCAGTATATGTTCCTTTGTGTATGAAATTAGTATGTATAGATATAATTATTAAATATTATTTTGCATGTATAATTTAATTTTTTTTTAATTTTTTTTTAAAATTTCCGACGGATTTGCGACGGATTTGCGACGAAAAGGTGTCAGTGTTTGCGACGACTTTGCCACGGAAATTTGCGACGGGTTTCCGACGACTTTGCGACGGACTCATTTGCGACGAACATATCCGTCGGAAACGATTTGTGACGAGCGATTTTGCGACGAAAATGTGTCCGTCGGAAAGTCCGTCGGAAACGTTAATTTGCGACGAAAATCAGTGCGTTTCCGACGGATTTTGCCGTCGGAAATCGTCGATTTTCTTGTAGTGAATTGTCAAAAAACCATACCTCTATCAATAGTTTCAAAATTATTTATTCCAAAAAAATAAGTTATTAAATTAATATCACACTCAATAATTAAATAATTCAAAATTTACTATTTACTATAATCTCTCTATTAAAACTACTAAAATCTAGGAATGTCAAAACGGGCGGCCCGGCCCGGCCCGACCCGTTGACGCCTTCAACCCGCTAAAAATAGGGCGGCCCGGCCCGGCCCGTTAACAGACACGGGCACAATATTCATGCGCTGCCCGCGATACACCGATCATATAGTATCACCCATGCGTGTATCCATACGGTATCACCCGTGCATACTAGTATATTCATAACATACACCTGCTAACGATGCAAGATATTCGGCTCTTGGGTTTGGCACGAGAGAGACTAACTAATTCCGCTAGATTTTATAAACTATTTGATAAAAGAATATTACTATTTTTTATTATGTGAGATCTATCTCTCTTACTTGAAACACTGTAATAACTGTAAAGGATCATATCCTCATGTTGGCCCAAATCCAATAACTCTTTCTTTTTCCAAAATTTCCAACTTTCTTCCCTCTGTATAAACCTCACCTTTTCTTCCAATAAAGTATAGTAGTAGTTACTGTTAATTGTAAAATAGCCTTGGATTGGTTAATTAGCTAATACAATAACTAATAGTTGGCTTTAGTCATTTAGTTAGTTAAGCTGTATGCTTTTTAGTTGTAACAGAAAACTTGTACATTTTCCTCTATAAGAGGTGAGCATCCAATAAACAACTTAACAGTTCTCTCTCACAACACTCTCTGAAACCAACAAGTGGTATCAAGAGCGAGAAAGAAAGGGACCCGTAAAAAACTCAAGAACCAAGTTCGCATCAATGGCGGACAAAGAGAACGCAAACTACATGCAAGCCTCGATCCCAAAGTTCGACGGACATTACGAACACTGGGCCATGCTCATGGAGATCCTTCTTCGATCCAAAGAATATTGGAGCGTTGTGGAAGGAGGAGTACCAAGATTGCCAAACCCAGCGACACAAGAACACATAAGAGCCAACAATGAAGCAAAGTTGAAGGATTTGAAGGCCAGGAATTACCTCTTCCAATCAATCAACCGAGAAGTTGTTGGAACAATCCTTGAGAAAGATTCGGCAAAGGCTATTTGGGACTCGATGAAACAGAAGTTTCAGGGGACGACAAAGGTGAAGAGATCCCAACTGCGCGCAGCAAAGAGGGAATTTAAATTGATCAGCATGAGGGAAAAGGAATCTGTTACAGAATACTTTGGAAGAATTCTCACGATCGTCAACAAAATGAAGATGTTTGGAGATACAGTGGATCAAGGAGAAATTGTTGAAAAGGTGCTGAGAACAATGACTGAGAAGTTCAGTTATGTTATTGCAGCAATTGATGAAGGAAATGATGTGACAAAGATGACCATTGATGAACTTCAAGGAAGTCTTCTGGTTCATGAACAAAGAATGCACTCTCACAAGGAAGAAGAACACGCCTTGAGGGTAAGCAGTGCTGGCAGGGGAAATACAAGAGGAAGGGGTCGTGGCTCTACGAGAGGAGGACGAGGAAGAGGCAGACAATCCTATAAAGATACTCTAGAGTGTTACAGATGCAAGAAACTGGGACATTTCCAATATGAATGTCCCAATAGTGAAGAGAAGGCTCACTACACTGAGGCTGATGAGACTGAAGAGGTGCTGCTAATGGCAAAGATTGAGGCAGCCATAGAAAGAATTGAGAAAATCTGGTATCTTGACTCAGCTTGCAGTAATCACATGTGTGGAGAAAAAGAATGATTCTCTATGCTAGATGAGAGCTTTAGAGAGACAGTGAAGCTTGGAGATGGATCCAAGATCACTGTTGAAGGAAAGGGAACTGTGAAACTGAAAGTTCAAGGAGCAGTTTTGGTAGTAACAAATGTGTATTATATTCCAAGATTAAAGAACAACCTCATCAGCCTTGGACAACTGCAGCAAAAGACTGAAGTATCAGTGACCCTGCATCAGAATCAACTCAAGGTGTATCATGAAGAGAAGGGACTCATCATAAACTCAAAGATGACCAAGAACAAATTATTTCCTGTGATAGCCACTGCAATCTCAGCAGCTTGTCTATACACAGCAAAGGAAGATGAATCACATCTGTGGCACTGTAGATTTGGTCACTTGAACATGAAGAGCTTGAAAGAATTGGCTCAGAAAGGGATGGTTGAAGGCCTGCCAGAGATCAAAGATACGAGTAAAATCTGTGACACTTGCCTGAAGGGTAAACAACACAGGAACGAATTTCCCAAGGCTTCAGATTGGAAAGCTACAAGCAAACTTGAACTAGTGCACTCTGATATCTGTGGCCCAATTACACCAGAATCCAGTGGAAGGAAAAGGTATATCCTCACTTTTATTGATGACTTTAGCAGGAAAACTTGGGCATACTTCTTAGTAGAAAAATCTGCAGCACTAGCAAGTTTCAAGAACTTTAAGGCACTAGTTGAGAAAGAATGTGGAAAGAATATTATGTGTCTTAGGACTGATAGGGGAGGAGAATTTACCTCTAAAAACTTTGATGAATACTGTGCTGAACATGGAATCAAAAGACAGCTAACTGCTGCCTATAGCCCTCAGCAGAATGGCATAGCTGAAAGAAAGAACAGAACCTTAATGGAAATGACCAGAAGTTTACTAGCAGGAAAGAATATGCCAAAGACCTTCTGGCCTGAGGCAGCTAACTGGGCAGTTTATTTGATGAATAGAAGCCCCACTATGGCCTTGAAAGATGTCACACCAGAAGAAGCTTGGAGAGATACAAAGCCTAATGTCAGCCACTTTAGAGTGTTTGGTTGTATAGCCAATGCTCATGTTCCTAGTGTCATGAGAAAAAAGCTAGATGACAAAAGTATAAAATGTATTTTTCTGGGTATAAGCAGTGAATCTAAGGCATACAGATTGTATGATCCCATCTCAAAGAAGGTTATTGTTAGTAGGGATGTGATCTTCTCAGAAGATGAGTATTGGAATTGGCAAGCTGACCACAGTAGTAAGACAAATGTTGACAATGCTGAGGAAGAAGAGATTGAGGAAACTGGGGAAGAAGTAACAGATGAGATCACTACTGATGCAGAAGGAACATCACACAGTAACAATGCTAGAGATTCAGACAGAGGCAACACAGGCAGAAAGTAGAGAAGAAACTCTGGAGCCAAGAGTGAAGAGACCACCAGCTTGGTTGAATGATTTTGATACTTCCTTGTTCAGTGAAATTGATGCTGAGACCAATGACATTATGAACTTAGCTGTGATGAACTGTCTAGATGATCCCACCACCTATGAACAAGCTGCTGCACATGAAGTTTGGAGGAAGGCTATGGATGCTGAAATGCAATCCATTGAAAGGAACAATACATGGAAATTAACACCTCTACCTAAAGGGGCCAAGAGGATTGGAGTAAAATGGGTTTACAAGACTAAACTCAATGAAATTGGTGAAATAGAGAAACACAAGGCTAGATTGGTTGCTAAAGGATACTCACAGAGACAAGGTATAGATTTTGATGAGGTGTTTGCCCCTGTGGCAAGATGGGATACTATAAGAAGCATTTTGGCAGTGGCTGCCTTAAGAGATTGGAAGGTGTACCAATTAGATGTAAAAAGTGCTTTTCTCTATGGTGATCTCCTAGAAGAAGTATATGTGGATCAACCACAGGGATACACTGTCAGAGGAAGAGAAACTGAGGCTTATAAATTACAAAAGGCTCTATATGGCTTAAGACAAGCTCCAAGGGCCTGGTACAGTAAGATTGAGTCTTACTTTGATGAACAAGGCTATGTTAAATGTCCACATGAGCATACCTTGTTCACAAAGCAAGATAAAGATGGAAACTGTTTGATCATAAGTTTGTATGTGGATGACCTCATACTCACTGGAAATAACATTGATATGTTTGAAGCATTCAAGGATTCAATGAAGAGGAAGTTTGACATGACAGATTTAGGGAGGATGAAGTACTTCCTAGGTGTTGAAGTGGTTCAAGGAAGTGATGGAATATTTGTTTGTCAACAAAAGTATGCACAAGAGATCCTCTCAAGATTTCAGATGCAAGAATCAAAGGCAGTAAAGACACCAATAGTTACAGGCACAAAGCTATCCAAGAATGATGAAGGCAAGGCAGTGGATGGGACCATGTACAAGCAGATCATAGGAAGCCTTATGTACCTCACAGCAACTAGACCTGACATTGCTTTTGCTGTGAGTTTCATCAGTAGGTTCATGGAGAATCCTGTTGAGAAACACTATATGGCAGCTAAGAGGATTATGAGATATGTACAAGGTACAATTGATTATGGTATTCTGTACAAAAGAGGAGGGACTGACAGATTGGAGATCTACTCAGATAGTGACTATGCTGGGGATCAAGACGACAGGAGAAGCACCACAGGGTGTGTGTTCCTACTGGGAAATGGTGTTGTGTCATGGTGTTCAAGGAAACAGCCTGTAGTGACACTATCAACAACAGAAGCAGAATTCATTGCTGCTGCTGTGTGTGTCTGTCAAGGCATCTGGTTAAGCAGGATACTGGACAGTTTGGGTCTAAGGCAACAGGACAGCATGAAAATTCTCTGTGATAATACTTCTACAATCAAGCTGAGCAAGAATCCAGTAATGCATGGGAGAAGTAAGCACATTGATGTGCGATTCCACTTCCTAAGGGAACTGAGCAAGCAAGGCAGAATTGAATTGGTCCACTGTACAACTCAGAATCAAACAGCAGACATAATGACTAAAGCACTCAAGGTTGAGACATTTGAGAAGTTAAGGAGCCAGCTTGGGATGTGCAAGATTACAAGATTAAACTGACTGCTTGTACGCAGATCAGTTTAAGGGAGGATGTTAATTGTAAAATAGCCTTGGATTGGTTAATTAGCTAATACAATAACTAATAGTTGGCTTTAGTCATTTAGTTAGTTAAGCTGTATGCTTTCACTACAAGAAAATCGACGATTTCCGATGGCAATTTTCGTCGCAAATGCAGCGATTTTCGTCGGAAATTGACGTTTCCGACGAACTTTCCGACGAACAAAAAGTCGTCGCAAAATCGTTCGTCGGAAATCGTTTCTGACGGATTTTTTCGTCGCAAATGTCTCCGTCGCAAAGTCGTCGCAAATTTTCGTCGCAAATCCGTCACAGATGTTTGTCGCAAATTCGTCGCAAAAAACTGTTTCCGACGAAAATTTTCGTCAGAAATCCGTCGGAAATTTTTAAAAAAAATAAAAAAAAATAAAATCTTCTGAAGGTTTGTGGTAACAGGCACTTACAGTTTTACTAAAGCTAATAGCTTGTCAAAACAATACAAAAGTATTATACTCTAACATATCTAAATATACTGACTTTTATCAATAAACTTGGTAAATTTATACTTGCCCAAAGCAATAAACTAACTCTATGAAGACTATATGAAGGCATGTCTTCAATCCGTAGAACATCATCCATCATCATTTCTTTCTCTAGCTGAACTCGTGTGGATTTCAAGACATCCAGTGATATACCAAAAAAATGGATGATCTTCAATAAAGCACAAAAAGATTGCACATGTGCAGAGCAACTTTCAAATGTTTAAAGGGATTCAAGTATCATATTTAACAATTTACATGACATTTTATTAGTATACTATATAGTTAACAAGTAGACAATGGATTCTTACATTAAATTCCATATATGTAGCGTTTCTGTCCAGCCACTGTTTGTCCATAACCACAAATGCCACACAGTAAAGCAAGTCAAATGCCCACTCATTTTCTGCACATGTAAGAAATCACCTATAAACACTTTGGAACATGCCACAAAAGATACAAACATAAAACATTATGTGTGTAAATTGAAAACAGACATTAACTTAGAACATTGGACAAATTGGGATCAACACAACTTCCGATTCTAACCTGAAAGCATTTGTAGAAAAACTGTCCTTAAGAAAGTCCTGGGTTTGGATGCAAATGAAGAAACTGTCCTTCATTAGCAATATGAAATATCCCCTTTAAGATAGATAAGCATGTTGTGTAATTTGAATTTCCTAGGAGACGTGGGACACACTCATATATTTAAATAAATAGGAGAATGTTAACAAAAATAAGTATAACTATCTTTGGTACAAAATGCATTGAGACAAAAAGGCATAGGACTTACTGGCATCAAGGTCCAGCATTTGCATGATCATGAATGTGATATTTACGCCAGCAGCGGCGAAGGGATACTCCCATACAGCTCCCTTTCTTCCTTGTTTCTTCAAAAGATTTTGGAAAGAAGTCTACAAGACAAATACAGAACTTCAAGACAAAAGCAAATGAAGTATTTGCAAAGTAAAGATTAGAAGTGCTGAGCTAAGTTGAACCAATTTCTTTGGTCTATAGAATGTCACATAATATTAAGAAAATTGTGGCTAGTTTAGAATCTTACGGAAAATGTCTTAGCAAAGAATAGAAGGTTCTCCAAGGATATAAAACCAGCTCTCCTCTGTTACAAAATAGTAGAGTAAGTGAACTATATGTCAACCAATGTTTTAAGAATCTAACTACAGTTGAAACTAGCCAAACACCCGGGTAATTTTGTTCTATTCTATTGCTTTAAATGGCTAGAACTGCCAAATAACAGATCTGTCGATATGATAAATTCTTAGTTCAAGCGGTTGAATCGGCCAAAACATAACAATGAGATTATGAGCTAAATATAACCTGAAATCGGTAGCTGGATCTCTTCCCTGCCATCCCATTTCTTTCCATTGATCAGAAACCACGCACAGGAACACCAACTACAGAAGAGGCATAAGAAAACATCATATCTGGAGTTCGGTGTGCTGAAACTATTCTTACCTGAAATTTGATGCATGTACATCAAGGTAAGATCAAACAAGTCTGGCAGTCTTCTCCTCAGCCTGAAACAGAACCCTCTCAATGTTTCCTTCCCCGGTGAGATCATTCAAATCACGAACAATTTTGCTTCTATCTGGACCGTCAGCACCTAGTTCAAACTCTTTAATTAGATGCCACTGTAACTAATTTAAGAGATAAAATATTCAAACTAAAATTTGAAGTATTAAATCATGCTCACTTTTGTTCCAAGATTCCTCCTTAGCCTTTTGTCCAGCAGAGATGACAAGTTCAAAAGGAAGAGGAGCTAGAGCAGACCAATGTTCATACTTGGATTGTGCTATATCTGCACATATGCCTAAAAAGCATGGAAGTAACATGCCTAAGTCGCGATTTTCCAGATCCAAGGAATAACTTAAAGATTGAAATTTCCTTCTTCTGCAGAGAGTAGAGAGAAGAAGCAATTTTGTTACCATGTTTTACAGCAAGTCCCCAGTAGCGGGCAAACGAACATCTCTTCAGACCCAGCTACAAATATACCACAAACCATTTAGTAAATAATAAACAAAATAAATGGTTTCAGACCCAGCAAGAATATAGGGAATTTAAAGCTAAGTTACCTGCTCAGCAATTTGGCTTCCAAGGATATACCTTCTCCAAGAGAAGCAACCTGCAAAAATAAAATGATCAAGAATGCATATATCAGCAAATTTAGCACTTGTGCAAAATATGGTATTTAAACTATGATACTAAAACCACTTGTGTCTATCATGATAGGCACAAAAAACTATCATATTATTTCATGCAATGTGCCTATCATGATAGCTGATAGCCTAGCCAAATAAAATTGACGCCATCAATTATTAAATAAAGCTGTTTGTCATTGTGTCGAAAATCAAAGATACAATTGTGAATTTTTCCAGGATTATAAGCCTTAGGGGAAAAACATTCCCTCATTTCCATAAATAATGCATTACATGACAGCTCATTGAATCGAAATTACAAATGTTACAAGCATGAACCACTATAACAAAGTACTTAGTTATGAAAGAAAAATGTTGATTAAGGCAATGGACAAACCTTTCCATGCTTTTGCAGCAAAGATCTAAGAAATTTTAGATATAATTGAATTGTATGGCTTGATCCACCAGTTACCTGCCAAACAAAATCGCAAGAGCTAACTAAATTAATTTAAACGAACGAGAAACAAAAGTGAATAACAAACGCATAAAACTTAACTAAACCATCATAAACAGATTTCAAACCTATGGTCACATCCTCTATCATTCACCAAAAGTTCCATTAGGAGTCAAACCATAGCCACTGGAATAAGTACTCACAAACTATCTCTAGATAAATATAGGAAATCATGCAAGAATACAAAATGAAATATGCGATGAAACACAAACTCAGAAATGGTCCAAATTTTGCGTTAAGGCTAAAAAGGATAAAGTGAATTTAATTGAGTAGTGTTCTATATAAAATAAAATAGAGAGAATTACCAAAACCATACCTTCCATTGTAGAATTCAGGAATACAAGGTAAAAGAAACACAAGAGGTTTATCATATGTCAAATAAACCGAGGATAGGCTTCAATCTCTAATTTTAAGAACAAGGAGGTATAAAGAATTGTGCTAAACAGATTTGAGCCTTATTGTGATTTATATTTAAACTGGCAGCACAAATTGAAGTTAAACTGGGTAGAGGTTCAGTGTTTTGGATTTTGTGCTCTCAATTGAACTCTGTTTTAAACGATTCTTGTCCCGTTAGAAACTAGACTCAATTGGATTCTGTTTAGGCTCAATTATAGTGCCATTTGGTCAAGTTTAGGTCATTTGAGAGTGATTAGAAGTTGAATGACAGAAACTGTCCAGTCTGAAAACCATTCGCATTGTTTCTAAAAACTGTAACAATTGGCTCATTGTTTTGAAAAATAAAAATCATATGCAGAAACAAAACTTATAAAGTTTTCCAATGAGTGGTCGTTTGCATAAATCCGATGTCGTTTGCTATTTTAAATAATTCGCCGAAGTAGATGTACTATTGCAGAAAACTCTGCACCTATGATGTGTGTCGAAATATTTGATTGTGTCTATTGCAGAAAGTAGATGTACTATTTCACAAAATTTTCATTTTTCACTTTGAAAAGCCCACTCCTTTGATTCCCAATCCTTCCCTATCATTTCCAGTCTAAACCCAACATCATTATCTCATCAAAATCAGTGTATACATGCTTAATTTCATACCAACAAAACCACCAACAAGCAATTACTTAACTCATGTAATGTCACACCAATTCACACAATATGAGTATCATTTCAGCACATAAAGCATTTCTAATCAACTAATACAACATGCAACTCACATAACTCAGAAAATCAACTTTCACTAACATGCAATTTCATTTATGACACATATGTAGCAAGGAACTCACCTTAGAGATGAACCTCTACCCAGTTTAACTTCACTGAACCTCCAAAACAGATTTCAGTTACCATACCAGCTGTATCCCAGAGGCATAAACGGTTAGCATAACCAAAAGACAAATATTTATTGCTTTGTGGTTCATAGGCTAAAGAAGAATATCAAAACTCACAATTTGTTACTTAATGACACCACTTATGACTCCTTATTTTGTTTATCAATTAGTGCACAAAAGTATAATTAAATTGTATACACTAATGTGTATCAGCTCATATGAAAATGAGTGACATTTAATTGACAATGGAAAAATATAATAACAACCTGTACAGCATTCTAATGAGCTTCAGTCATGAAAATGAAAATGATAGTCATGAATATCATTCTCATCAAAAGATGTAATATCATGTATTGTTTCCCCCTTTCTCTGGAGTTTTTAACAGAAACAAATTAAAGCTTAAATGTGGCATTCAATTAATAATACTACTGCAAGTATGCTACTTTTCACATGAAGCCCACTTCTAACATAGACCAAACAAACATAATGGTATCCTGAGTACCCAAAAAAATTGCAGAGCTAGGAATTGCAACTAGAAGGCAACCACATTCAACCCCCAAAAAAGCCCTAAAAATAAAACTCATTTTCGTAGACAAAAACTAGGAACATGTATAATATAGAGAAGAACGCTACAAAGCCCTAAAAACCAAGAAATGCTTTAATAATAAGATAAGATAAATTAAACACCTTTTGAGTGGAGAAAACATTTTTTATTGCAAGAGAGAAAATGAAATTACCTGAGTTTTGAGGTATATGCTTCAAAAGAGAAGGCGGCAGAATCAAACAAGCTATTGAAGATTGTAAGGAAGGAAAGGGAAAGAGGGAAATAAACAAAAAACAAAGGTGAGTATGATGAATTCAAAGAGGTATTGTTAGAATAAGAAATGAGAAAGAGAAAGAGAAAAGGGGGGTTAGGTTTTCGGTTACTTCAAAAATAGGGGTTTTATGATTATATTCAGAAAAGAGTAAAATACTAGTAGAACACTTACCCTTGGGGAAGAAGAAGAACGACTGGCCAACGAGGGAGCGTCTGACGATGGCACACGACCAAGCTTTCTGGCGGAGAGAGAAGAGACTGTGGTGGTGAGCGATTTAGGGAGCAAGAACAGTGTTTGTGGTGTGGTGGTGGAGAATAGGGAGGAACAACGGTGGTGGACGGTGATTTAGGGAGGAAGGATGTGGAGGGAGGAAGAAGAAGAAGGCTGAGAGTATTGAGAGGTTTTGAGATGTTTGAAAGAATTAACGATACGGTTCGTGGGAAGAGGTTCCATTTAATTTTGGATCTGATACTTTGCGACGAACTTTTTGACGTTTTCGACGAAAATATCCGTCGGAAATTTGCGACGGACAAAAACTTCGTCGCAAACGTGAGCGGGAATTTAAGCGCCTCTTCTGCTGTACATTTGCGACGACTTTTTCATCGAAATCTGTCGGAAACAGCGACGAATAAGAGTTCGTCGGAAAGTTTCGCAGGAAACGGGGCTTTTTCTTGTAGTGTTTTTAGTTGTAACAGAAAACTTGTACATTTTCCTCTATAAGAGGTGAGCATCCAATAAACAACTTAACAGTTCTCTCTCACAACACTCTCTGAAACCAACAGTTACTATATTTTTTTAAGCATATCTAATATGAGTACCATCACAAACTCATTGAGCATGCAGCAAAGGACACCAACCAAAAGAACCAGAAAACCTAAGAAGAACAAGAACACGAACAATCCCATTAAGGTTGTTTACATATCAAATCCCTTGAAGGTGAAGACAATTCTAGACAAGTGCTTCAGAATTTATGGCTTTGGTGCAAGAACTAACTGGCCAAGATGCTGAATCGCCGCCAGATCCTTCAAAGTATGTTGGTTTTATGAATTTTGATGAGAAGATTCATGATATGCCTCCAGAAGTGAATGTTTGTGAAGAAAAAGATGATGGGGTTTTATCAATGGATAATTTTGAAGCGTTTGATGATGTTTTCACGCCTCAGATGATAGAGAACATTACCTCTTTCTTGCCAGATAGTTTGTTCTGTGAATTAATGTCATGATGATGATGATCAGATTCAGATGTTGATATGTACTGTAATTTTATTCATGACATGAGTAGTGAGCTCAGCTTCAACTGTAACTCTCTCTCTCCCTCTCTCATGCAAGTTGTGTATGTGAAACTGTACGTACGTATATAATTAATTATTTCGCCGCCAGATCCTTCAAAGTATGTTTTTTTTGACAAATGTGTAACTTAACTTTTGATTGTGTGTGTAATGGAGTAATTAATTTAGCTTAGTACTATAGTTAATTAATTTCTTTTAATTGGAATATTGTCGGCTTCCTTATTGGTTTTTTTTTTTACAAAAAAAAATTATACAAAGAATATCCAATATTAGTTATTGGAACATCGTCGTACTACAAGTTGTAGGCTTGTAGCACCCACCACAATATGAGTACTAGCTACAACCAACGGGAGTTGGCTCAGTGGTTAAGGTTTGTCCTTTCACTGGGTCCCGTTGGGGGTTGACTGGGTATGCTCCCCAGTTCGATTCTTGGTTGGAGCAGATTTCCGTTGGCCACCTCGGTAGATTACTGGGGGGGCAGATTAGTCCTTCGTTGTCAGCGTTGGGACACTGCCCGGTTCCAGGGGTCTCCGGGGGCTCGCCCCTTCCCTTTGTCACCAAAAAAAAATATATGAGTACTAGCTACTACAAGACATATATATAGGCCAATCCCCAATATAGGTCTTAGGCGACTCGGCCGTCCCTATATTAGTTCTATCGTCCCAAGCCGCCAACTTAATTAGTCGTCACCCTAACTTCAGTCTCATCCCTAGCTAGACCAAACTAGTGCAATACTAGTCTGGTATTTATTATAAGAAATGTTTATAGTTTTAGGTTCATTAAATAATTGATGTATATAGTCTATAATACATATCAAATATATTAGTTATTCAATAAACCTAAAAATACAATTGTTTTCTTATAATAAGGACAAGAAAGAGTAGACGATATGACAGATGATTTCCGGGGGTATGGTGACAACTTGTATTAGCCCATTCGGTCATCCATACAACAATCATCCACAATCTAATGGCCTTGAATTTAAATATTAGTTAATTTACTATTGTATGTGTCAAGGCTGGGTTCAAAAAAAAAGCCACTAGTTCTTTGACGAGTTCAGCACAAATCATTAATTCTAAGGCTATGCGATGAGAGAGAGAGAGAGAGAGAGAGAGCGAGAGGGAGAGATGCGGAGGAGGGAGATATGACGACAGAGGAACGTGGAACAGTAGAGATGATCAAATTGGGTGGAAGAGAAGGGGGGTACGAAGTAGAAGAGAACCGAAGGGGACATGTTGTGAGATTCGAGAATGGTGTTGAGCCAAGAGACGACCCTAGAGGGTGGCAAGTTCGTGGTCGAAGGGAGCGCAGAGGTTATTGGAAGGGTCCATCGAAGGTTGATATTGAGTCTAGACTTAGTAGGGGTGAGGAACGATAACATCTCATTGTTTTTCTTCACCAACTTTCCGACTAGGTTTAGGGTAAAAGATACGTTCCAAGTCTTCTCTAACCATGGGAGAGTGATGGAGGTGGTGATCCCAGCAAGGAGTGAGGGTAGAGGGAAACATTTCGGCTTTGTGTGTTTCCTTGATGTGAAGGAACCGGTGCGATTGGCTACAATTTTAGACAACGTTTTTGTGGATGATGTGAAGCTTCACGTGAACTTGCCTAGGTTCAACCGTGAAGAGCGAAAAGAACTTAAGAATTTTGATGCTCAACTGAAACCTTCACTGAAACACGTGAAGAAGGTGAATCAACCAAAGGTGTGGATGCCGAAGACGTCCTCTATGCCTAATCAAGGAAGATTTCACAAGGACGTGGTGGAAGGGGTGAACAAGTGTAATCTCAGTGTTGTTCTGAACATGGAAGGATAACAAGATCTCTCTAAAGCCATGGTTGGAGAGGTGCTACATCCGGGAAACTCTTATTTTATTCATGATGAGTTCGTTCGTCAAGGAGTATTCTCTATCAAAGCGACTCCATTGGGGTCTAATTTGGTACTCCTGGAAGGTGGTAGTGATGAAGAGGATTTCGCGGGGTATGTCGAAGAAGCAAGGGAGTGGTTTCTCCAATGGTTTAAGTGGATCCATCCCTGGAAGCCCAACGATGTGGACATTGAACGCAATGTGTGGATTTGATGTTTCGGTGTTCCGATGCACGCTTGGAATGCTGAGTTTTTCTCTGATCTCACAACTTCAGCGGGTACTTATCTCTTCTCAAATGATAACACGGAGAAAAAAGGAAGATGGATGTAGTCAGTAGTGGAAAAAAGACATTTAGCGTCGGTTAAATTGGACATTTAGCGTCGGTTATCGCCCTACGCTAATAAATCGACCGATGCTAAATGTCAAACATTTAGCATCGGTTATTGAACTGACGCTAAATGTCACATTTAACATCGGGTGTTCATAAACCCGGTGCTAAATGTCACATTAAAAACTATTTCAGATGGCAAAAATGACATTTAGCATCGGTTGTTTGAAACAACCGATGCTAAATGTATCAAAGAGACATTTAGCGTCAGTTGTTTGAAACAACCGATGCTAAAAGTCCTCAAAATTGACATTTAGCATCGGTTGTTTGAAACAACCGATGCTAAAAGTATCAAAGGGGACATTTAGCGTCGGTTGTTTGAAACAACTGATGCTAAAAGTCCTCAAAACTGACAGTGATGGAGGTGGAAAACTTTCATGTATACGAACAGAATTCTTCAACACGTATTCCCTCACTTCGTAAGAATACACTGAAAAGTGTTAGACTATCTGATAACCTTAGAGGGGGGGTGAATAAGGTTATGTGTAAATCTTGGATTCTTTTCAAAAAGAATGATAAGTTTGTTTAAATCAAATGCGGAAAAAGAGATTTGAACTTATCAGATATATGCAAGCAGGCAGATCCGGCACAATGAGATATTACTCTATATTCAATATTCACAATAAGGTTGTTTTACTAGTAATGCAATGATATTGAATATAGCAGATCTACAGTAGTGATAGAGAAGATGATAGATAAACAGATCTGTAGTACAGTGAGTATAACTATAACCAGATTAACAGATTCAGATCAGAGTAGGGATATAGTTATACAATAAATCCACTGAGTGATATTATAAACAGATCTAAATAGTATAGCTATAAACAAATCTTAAATAGTATGAAGAGTATGATTATAAACAGATCTGAGTAGTATAGCTATAAACAGATCACAGCAGTATAATAATATGGACAGATATAAAAATAAGAAATGTAAAGAGATAGGGATAGAGATACACCAGGAATTTTACGAGATTCGGGATAAAAGCCCTACGTCCTCGGCCTCCGGCTTTGCAACCTTTGGACTTGATAACAACCACTATATGAGAAAAACCTCTTCAATGTTTACAAGCAAGCAACTTCCCTATAGCTAATCTCAATTAACCCTAATTGAGAACCCGAGCACACGGCTAAGGATTTCAACCCGCTTCAATCTCCTGATTGAACGACCCAAGAGCACCTCCCAGGATTTCAATACCGCTTCAATCTTCCCCGATTGAACGACCCAAGAACACCTCCCAGGATTTCAAACCAACTCAATCTCCTGATTGAGAGACCCAAGAACAATTCCCAGGATTTCAAAAACCGCTTCAATCTCCTGATTGAACGACCCAAGAATACTTCCCAAGATTTCGCAATAACCTCAAAATAGAAGATTACAAGTGAGAACCTATGATCCAATCACTTCAGATAGTATGACAATATCGTAACTGAGAGAGATGAGTGATTTGGAAAATAGAAGAGCTTTAAAAGATATGAAAATGAAAAGCTCTTTTTTCTCTTTTCTCAGATCTAGAAAATGTATGTGAGAAGTAGAGTGTATTGTCGTTTGAGGTGTGCATGAAATGTGAATCACACCTGCCTATTTATAGGCTTTAGAAAAATGTAGAAATCATTTGAGATGCATAAGAATCGATTGTTTGATGAAAGAGAATCGATTCTTTATTTTTAGAGAACATAGGAATCGATTCCTTGGCTTTTGGAAATATGTAGGAATCGATTTTCAGGACATCCTGAATAGGTAAGAATCGATTTCAATGTTTAGTTAAAGTAAGGAGGAATCGAGCCTATAGGATAGCTTGAAAATCGATTTCATGGTGTTTTAAAAAAGAAGGAAATCGATTCTTGGTTTGGCTTGAGTATATGTAGAAATCGATTCTTTGCTTTTATGGAAATAATGGAAATCGATTGTTTTAAGAAAGGAAAACAAGTAATCGATTTTATACTCCTATGAGACAATATAAAATCGATTTATACTCCTATGAGACAATATAAAATCGATTCATAGTCCAGTGTATTTAGTATATAATCGATTTTATACTCCTATGAGACAATATAAAATCGATTTATACTCCTATGAAACAATATAGAAATCGATTCTTTTGCTTTAAAATGTTTTTCCAAGTTATGTGCCTTTCTCATGCAAGCATTTTTTATTCTTGAAACATTTTTTAAAAACATCATCTCTCTTCTACTAAATGTCATAGACCATAAGTGATAGGACCTTACATTGTGTCCTAAAGAAAGCGGATAAACAATTAGGTCTTCATCTTCAAAGGCGGCTTCTTCTCCAAGCTGCCCCACTTTAATATTTCCTGCCTTTTGATTTCAGTCCTGTACTTCATTCAACTTGAACCATTAGTAGACAAGATGTAATTTGTTATCATACAAAACAAAGAGTGTTTGTCCTTGGTTCAACAAAAAGGAATTATTGATACTCTTTAAAATTGAAAATTGATCAAGACATGATTTAGCTTCATACTCTAATGGTGTATATAGATTAAAAATTGAATTGAAGCATACTTACTCAAGATATGGTTTAACTTTAGTGCAATTGATCAACACGTGAACATGGGCCGATTCATACTCTTTATCTGATAACTAGTTGGTCGACTTCTTTCCCGAGGGGCGACCAGGTTTGGTAAACACAGATAAAGTGAGTGCATTTCTTTCTTCTTCAACATCCATTTCATTTCTATTATTTCTTGACAACATAAAGTTGTTGAAATAATGAGAACAAAAATAAATTGTTTCGCGGTGTAAGTAAGCTGCGCAGATCGATCCTTCAACTCTAGCTTTATTCTTCATCGATCGTTTATAATCACCCATTAATCTATATATGAAAGAAGAACACTTGATTAAACAAATAGTCATACTAAAGGCCACTTTAATTAAAATGCTGAAATAGACAATTACCTCTCAAATGGATACATCCACCTATAGTGAACTGGCCCATCAAGTCTTGCTTCATATGGAAGGTGAACCGGGAGATGCTCCATGGAATCAAAGAAACCGAGAGGAAGTATTCTCTCCAACATACAGATAATGAAAGGAATATTCTGCTCCATCTTAATAAGATCATCCTTTCTCAATGTTGAAGAGCACATATTCTTAAAAAATTGACTCACTTCAGTAAGTGGTTCCAAAACACACTTTAGTAATGAACCAAAAGAAATGGGAAGCAAACACTCCATGAATACATGGCAATCATGACTTTTCATCCCGTGCATCTTCCCAGTGTTCACATCTGCACATCTTGCAAGGTTAGAAGAATAACCATCTGGCATCCTCAACCCCTTCAAGCATCGACAAACATCATTCACTTCTTCGGGTGTTAGACAATAATTGCCTTTAGGTTTTAACATCTTGCCATTAGTCATTTGCACCAAATTCAAATTGGATCGATGTTTGCTACAGTAAACAGCAGAATCCATTCTAGCTTTATTATTGTCTTTGGTTATATCTTTCACATTCATCACAGTGTAAAATATGTTGTCAAAGAAATTCTTCTTGATGTGCATAACATCAAGATTGTGTCTCAATTGATTATCTTTCCAATATGGGAGATTCCAAAATATGCTTCTTTTTGTCCAGTTATGTAGTCGTTGTTATACCCCAATTTTGTCCGTCTTGTAGTTTTAGTCGTTTATTTTACTTAAATCGTGTTTTGAAGTCGCGTGATTACGAGAATTATCAGTATGGCGTCTCAGTTACTAATCCTAGCCAATTTCAATTACCCTGTTCAACTAAATCGAAATACCGTTGTTTTAAATTAGGCATGCACGCGAATGATCGATCTTTTCGTGCGTTCTTCAATTTAATCTTCGTATTTGAATTTAGTCGAACCTAATTGGGACTGATAAAGTCATTTTTCTCGCGACTGGGCTTGTCGTTTCAATTTGGGCTTAAGAACGCGATTCTGAGATAATGTTAGCGTTTAGTGGTCAACGGGCTTATTTATTCTATTTGGGCCTCGTTCTCACGCACTTGTCTAGTTGGGTCCGATATCACTTTTGTATTTGGCCCAATTTCTTTTATTATTTTTACTTTGTCTACTTTCATTAGTAAATATAGTCTAAAAATGTCAAAAAATTATATTTATTGTTTATTTACAATTTAATAGTGTCCAAGATGTCCAAAAGTCCAAAAATACAAAAAAAAATGATAATACTAAAAATACCAAAAAATACAAATCCGAAAATGCAAATAATAATAGGCAGCAGCAGCAGATTCAGGGTTTCCAGCAGCTGCTCCCCAAGCTGCTGGGCCTAGGTCGATCCGCTCCAAAACCTGAAAAATAATTCAAAGCCCGGTCAAAAGCAATCAATGCCCAAACCTAAAAATGCAGTATAAATTAGCAGTCAAAGAGCAGTAGCAAGAGACGGAAATTGAGAAGAATCAGAGCAAGAGATTAGTGTTTCACGCCGAAACCCTAATCGCAAAAAAGGCAAAAATTCAGAAACAGAAGCAACAGAGCCGCAGTAGCAGTGGTTTTGTTTTCAGCCGGCAAAAAGGAATTATTCAGAAGCTGGAGTAAAGGTTATTCCTTCTATAAACTAATACTACTTTGTTAGTTTTTCAGAACATACGAACATCCCATTCATTAAACTTTGATGTTGTTAAAATGTGATCCCTAGTTGATCATATAATCTGTCCAAAAAACGCAAACAGAATTTGTAGATGTTGATTTAGGGCTTTTAAAAATCATCAGGCTTGTAAATATGAGATCAAGAGCAGAGTCATGGCTAAGGAAAAATTACTAGTGTTAATGTTTAGTTAGTTCCGAAAGACAAGAAATCAGTAATAAATTGGAATAGGTTAATAACAAAAACTAGGGTTTAGCATTCTGTTCTTTCAAAAAAATTAGTAATCAGTTGTTAGTTAAAAAATTAGGGTTCTTAATAATAGGCTAAACAGTGTTGGCAACGGGAATTTTAGTAAAAAAGGGGTTTCAAGAACAAGCAAAAGTTAGCATCAATAAGGGGCAGAAGAGAAAAAATACGAAGAAGAGAAGATTCACGTACCTGTTTAGTTCCGGCCACCGCAGACGGTGGCCGTTCATCCATGACCTCTCCGCCGTAAGCTCTCGCTTGCCCCACCGCGAACGCAGTCGCGTTCAATCGTGTCGTGAACGGTCGCCTTGGCTTCGCCGGCGTCGTTTTCGTCCTCCTCAAACCGCCGTCGCACTCCCAGCACCTGCGCCGTCATCTCCTTCCCACGCTCGCCGTCACCTTCACTCCACCCAACCGAACCGTCTCTGCCTCTCACCGCTCGCAACGAACCCCAAAAACGCCGCCGTCTACACCATAAACCAAACCGTGGCCCCTACCTTCCTCGCGAACCACGCTCGCCTTCACCATCGCACCACCCTACACCGTAACCTCGCCTGTAACCGCTCTCTCTCAGTCGACCAAGTTGTTGAAAGTTTCGGATCCCCTCTCTAACAACAGAGAACGGTGGAAGTGAGAAGAGGGAGAAGAGGATCCACGGCTGTGGGAGGAGAGGAAAACAAATTTGGGTAGGAGATGAGAGAGGAGGGTTCGATTACAGTGGGGGAGAGGAGAAGAAAGACGGGATCAAGGATAGGGGGGAGTGGGCGAAGAACGGCTGAGAGAAAGAAAGGGAGCTTAGGGTGGATGCGTGAGAGAGAGAGATTTTTTAGGGTTGGGGTGATTTGGGGGAAGAGCTGCGGCGCAGCCATGGAAAGAAAGGAGGGGAAGAGTGAATTAGGTTTAGGGTTTATTTTGTTTTAGGCTTTTATAGTGCCTCCAAATAAATTATTTTATTTTAATTTTATTTTTAATATCAGACTACTATTCACACCCATTGTTTTAATTCACGCACCCTCCCTCACTTAAGCCCAGTTTCGTATTCTGGGCCCTCAGGTGCGAACTGGGCTTCGTTTTACACCACCTATTAATTATACAACCCATTGCTGCTAATAACACCCTATTTTACCATTTCACCCCCCTTTTTCTCGTTTTTTTTAATTTAATTTAATTCTCTTCAAGACAAAATATTTTCTCATAAATTAAAAACTTTGTTAATAATCTTGTGAAGCCTTTGCTTGCATGATTATTAACAACGAGGTACTAGTGGTGATCACTTGGAGCTTTTGCTCAATTGATCATCATGAATGCCTAATTTTTCTAAAGATTTTCACTAAATCAAAAAACTTTGTTAGTAGTCTTGCGAAACCTTTGCTTGCATGATTATTAACAATGGAGTGCTAATGGTGGTCACTTGGAGCCTTTGCTCAATTGATCATCATGAAAGCTCAATTTTCACAATTAAACAAGATAAAAAAATAAAAAAACGTTTTCCAAACAAACCAGAACTACGTAGCTTTGAATTCTCCATCGCACCGGGAGATACGTAGGAGCGGGCCATGTCCCGTCAAGCACTTCTTTCTAAAAACCCTTTTTTTCCTTTCTCTACAAAAATAAAAAAATTTTGTTAAGTTCTTTAATTCATTTTCAATAAGAAATAAAGAGGCAAATTAGATATTTTTCAAATCAACTTTTAAAACCACACATTTAATTAAAGGTTCCCTCTCAGTAGAGAGGACGTGTGGGGTGCTAACACCTTCCCTGCGCGTAACCGACCCTCGAACCCTAATCTCTAGTTTCGCAAGACCAATCGCTTTCCAAAAAAGGTTTTCCTAATATTTTCCTTAATAAATATTGGTGGCGGCTTCATTGTCTTTAAGAAAAGTTGTGAACGAGGAAGGTTCTCCCTCGGGGACTTTTTCGGGCGCAACAGCTGGCGACTTCACTGGGGACACTAAAAAACATTTTTTCAAAAGTGGGTCAAGCCTAATTAATTAAATGTGTGGTTTATATGATTGATTTGAATATCTTGCTTTGCCTCTCTTTCTTCTTCCTTTTTCATAAGCATGTTACGTCCATGTGCATTCTTCTTCTATGTTTGTTTTTGCAATAGATAGTTACTTTTTTGCTTAGTTCTCTCATGTATTTCTTCCCCTTTCTTATCATGTCCCCTTCTTCTCTGCTCCCTTTCCTATGGTAAGCACATGCATACTTCCCCTTTCTTATCATGTCCCCTTCTTCTTTGCTCCATTTCTTGAGGTAAGTAGTGCATTGTTGTTGGCACCCTAGATTAGTTGTATTTGATTGGTATTGAACCCTAGGGTAGACGACATGTTATTGATTTCTATTTGTCTGGACTGCTCTGGATTTTCATTTGCAGGTGGGGAAGGGTAGTTATTCCTAGGTGTTGTGCCCTCGACACACACTTCACATCCTATACTTGTGAGCATTGAGTGGGGCCTAAAACCCAAGGTCTGAACAAAAACCTAGGAGAGTGGGAACGATTAGTGACTGCCATTCGTAGACCTTTGTCTGTATGGCTCTCATGAAAGTTCCGCCCAAGAGTGCGCTTTGTCATGATGCCTCACACTCGGTAGCTTTCTACGATTGTGGGTGCCATCATGAGAGAGACTTTAGCTCTTGGTTGCCATTGTAAGGAAGTGATTAGAACCTACATGGGAGGATTACCCCTTTCGTCGACTTTAGACCCTAGGATTCCCACCCTTTGTAGGACACGGGGGCACGCCTTTGTTTGTTGCATTAGTTTAGGCATTCCTTTTTCTTAAACTCTATTTCAAAATCGTAGAAAATAATATCCTTATTTTCTTACCCTCTTTTTATGTAAATGACACATCATTTTGCATCCACATCATTTCGCATCCACATCATTTCGCATTCACATCGTTTCGTACCATTGCATTTGCATCTAACAAAAGTTTGAAAAAAAAAACATTCATTTTGCATTCCCTTTCATTACATAAAGATAAAACAAAAAATAATTATCATCTGCATAGCATAAGCATTTCATTTATAATCATGCAAAAAATCATCGTCGAGTTCACCCAAGACGAGGCGTTCATGCATAAGCATTATTTCAAAAAAGACACAGTAGAACTACGTAAGCTTTGATTCCTCATTACAATGGGGATACGTAGGAGCGGGTCATACCCCGTCAAGCACATTTTTCTAAAACCCTTTTTCCAATAAATCATTTGCATCTCCAAATAATTTTCAAAATCATGTTCCAAAACTAAAAAACAAAAAAAAGAAAATCATTGTGAGTATCATGCATTTCATTGCACAAAAAAAAAGGAAAACAAGAAAGCATCTCATTCATAATCATGAATAAAAATCATCATCAAATTTATTCAAAATGTAGCATTCATGCATCATTTCATTAGTTCAAATACATCATTCCTCCATACATGCATCTCTCAAAAAAGGAAGGGGCGTTGGCATTTCATACTTTGCCTTGCCTCTAAAAAATCAGTATTTAGAAAAAAGCATCATTCCTGCATCTTTCATCATTCAAAAGAAAAAAGGGGCATTGGTATTTCGTACCATGTCTCGCCTCTAAAAAATAAAAAAAATCAAAATCAAAAATCATTTTGAAAAAAAAAAAAAGAGGGGGCATCATTCTTGCATTCTTCGTATTGGCATTCCATATTTTGTCTTGCATTAAAAATAACAAAATTATTTAGAATAAGCCACACTCTTCGAGTGGTCATTCTCCACGCATTTGCATCATACTTGCATATCATAATTTGTTCATTCATTCATTGCATAAAATAAGAGTTGTGATGAGAAGCGAGACGTTCTTGCGAAACAATCATCCTTTTTGAAAAGTTTATCCTTACTTGGTTGCAAACTCAAGGTGTTCCAAGGCACTCAGTTTTTTCAAATCAATAGCTCATTTGCATTTCTTCCATTCTATGACAAAAGACTGAAATAATGTGTCAAAGAAAAAACAAATTTTTAACTGATGTTAACTCTCTGTGAAGCATTCTTCTAATGAGCGTGCATGCTATGAGTACATTCTCTTGTTCGAGTCTGTTGGTTTTTCTCCCTTACCACAGTTTCCCGTCCAAGTCTAGTCCCGCCCCGTCCACCCATAAAGTGCATATTCTCCCCATCAGTGCGTATTTGACTTTTGGTTCAAGTCCTCCATGCTGGGGCAAGTCTGTGATCATTAATTCCCCTTGATTAATATCATATTCCTTCAGTGCAAGTCTCTCAAAAAATAATAATAATAATATAATAAACAAGAAAACAAGCTCGCTAGGTTGAAAACCCGCAAAGGGCGGCCTAGGCAAAAAGGAGCGCCCGATGGACTGAAAACTCGCAAAGAGCGGTCCAGGCAAAAATTAGGGCACAAAAAAGGAAAAAAAGAGCAAACACATGGAGATAGATAAATTATTGTTCTAAAGTTAAGTCTTATAGAAATAAGCAATCGGGATTTGAAATGAAGTTTGGCCATCTCCTCAAAAACCCCAAAATCCCAGAAAGTCCCTTTCCTACCCACCTTGAGCCAAGAAAAACCAAAATCCAAAAATCACCCTAGACAAGGATCACCCCAAATAAAAAAACAGTGCATCACTTTTTATCAGCTCACCCGAGTCGAATAAGGAAAAGAATCATAAAAAAAAAAATAAAAAAAAAGAGGAAAAAAAAGAAAATCAAAAAAAGGGGGATTCAAAAATAAAAATCCCCAAAACAAAAGAAAATACAAAAGAAATGTGAGTGGTGAGCTGGTACATGTTACCACAAAACACAAGAGATCCTTGTCTAAATAAACCTCCAAACACTTCATCATTCCAACACCTGATTCCATAAACCTTCAAACACTTTCTTTGGCCTCAACATCAAACCCCTTAGTCATTCTACCATGAGACACGAATTTGCTTTAACAGAGCCCAAACAAGCCCAATAACCATCTTCCTCATAGACCATTAACGGTCAATCAACGCCAAGCAAAACTCATCCTCCCTTTAGCCTCAAACACTTCATTAAGCCTAACCCTCTTTCCTCCACAAAACACCACAATCCCGAAAAGTCCATTCCGATCAATGACCGGTTGCTTTTGTTCACTCGAATTCTAATCTTAGGACGAACAAGCTTATCTATGTACAATGTGTTTGCTCAAAAGAAAAACAAACGATCAGAAAAAAGAAAGCTGATCAAGAAAGAATAAACCCTCAGAAAAAAGAGAACTGAGGAAACAAAAACGAACAGTCAGAAAAAAGAAAGCTGACAAAATAAAAAAGAGGGACTTGCACTCCAAAACACATTCAAGATGCATTAAAACAAGGTTTAGTGATCACCAGGTAAGGATTCTTTCGCACCAAAAGTCAAGACATCAGTAGAGAACCAAAGATTTGCACTGAGAATACCACTCAGACCCAAAAGTTGGGGCATTCTCTTCACCACCCACACACCCTAGTCTTGGGAAAGTCTGTTTAATGCCCATCCCATGTCACTCCAGTTGTCAATGTCATTTCAAAGTGGGGCGAGTGCATTCCCATTCCTTCACCTCATTCGTTTCCATAAAAACCTCACCGGGGCGATCTCTCAACTCACTATCCTAAACAAGACCTTGTCATTCTGGTTGGGGCAGCTTTGTCCTCGTTATGACTGGGGCAACATCAAATTCTGTGGGTTGAAGCAAAACCCCTTTCATTCCAGCTTTCATCCCAAGAGGCGAAGCGTTCCCAATTCATCATCTTCTACACCCCTGGTTGTTGTCACCACTAGACAAGGGCAAATTATTCACTCGTCAAAGACCTGAATTGGGGCAATCTTGTATCTCTTGGTCCCTCATAAGCTTCGGCAGTAACCATGTCTGTCATTCCTTCACTTGCCATAAATGTCCATGCCCTAAACCAATTCCAAGTTAACCGACTCATTCATTCACATTTGCACTCCTATGCATGCTTACTAGATAATGCTTCAAAGGAGAGAACACAAGTTGTTTACGTGATATCTAAAATTCAGTCATCATGGAAAGAAAGAGAAAACAAGTGAGTTTGTTTGTAAATAAAAATCTTGAGAACACCAGAGTTTGAATCAAATTCAATTTTTCAACAGAATGGTCAATAATCATCTCAATTCCTTGCATTCGAAGTCTCGCATCTCATCATCACAAAAAATGTTTACCTTATGCATCTAGGCATTATAGCATATGCATCAAAGCATTACATTTGCATCTTCACATTTTGTGCATTCATCACATAGTAAAAAGAAAAAAAACGTTCCACATCAGTCGCACCATATTAATACTTGCATTTCATAGAAGAAAATAGTAAAAAAGAAAAAGCAGAAATCTTTTCATTGCATTGGCATCATATTCGCACTTCATAAAAAAGGAAAAGAACAAAATCATTGCATCATTAGAGCATCACATTTTGCATCAGATATTCCATAGAAAAAGCAAAGAAAGCAAAAAGAAAACAAAGAAAAGAAACCACAAAAGCAACACAAAAACATTCCCTGTCATCCAGCATTCCATATCATTCATCATTTCACAAAGCATTCCTTTGTCATTCAATCATCAAACATTAAAGCAGTGCATTTGCATCATATTAACGTTAGCATTTCCATAAAAGAAAAAAGAACAAGCATCATTGCATCAAACATCAGAGCATTGCATCATATTAATGTTTGCATTTCATAGAAGAAGCAAAAAGAAATAAACAGAAGTTAGAACAGGAGCATTTCATTCATCAAAGCATCAATCACCGCATACATTTGCATCAAACATCAAAGCAATACAGTTGCATCACATTAATACTTGCATCTCATAGAAGAAAAGAAAGCTAGAACATCCCATGTCATTCATCATTTCATGTAATTCATCATTTTTCCCAAAAAAAATAAAAAATAAAAAATAAAAAGGGGAAGAGAAAGTTTCCTTTGCATTAAAATACATGAGCTTTGCATTCGCATTCTTAAGAGAGCAAAAAGAGAAGCCAAAAGAGAGAAAAGAAAAGAGCCAAGAGAGCAACAAAAAGAAAAGAAAAGAAAGAAAAAGAAAGAAGAGAAGCTAGAGAAAGAGAAAAAGACATATAAGAACAGGAGAAAATCATGCATTCATCAGACATAAGCAAAAGAAGAAGAAAATCATGCATTGCGTACAGACAAGAGAAGAAAAGGAAAATCATTGCATCCATCAAGCATATAGGAACAGTAGAAGATCATGCATTCATCCGACATAGACAAAGGAAATAAGAAACTCATCATTCAAAGAAAACAGCAATCATGGCATTTGCATTGCATGCATTTGTTCATTTTCAGCTACAGGTACAAAGAGAGGATGAGCACTTCGGTGTTAGCCCTCGCCCCCAGATTCCAGAAAATGTTCCCCCAAGTTGGGAGTTCGGAAAGAAAAAGAAAAGAGAGAAATAGAAAAGAGAGCGCTCAAGCGCGCATTGCGGATCGGAGCACAGAGATCATCGCTCCCTTCTGCCCAGGTCTCACGTCGCGTACGAGCAACGCGATGGACCGCAGCCCCATGTGAGGTTCAACGGAATAGTTGTATCAGCCTAAGATACAGTGGACGCCGTGCATTGATCAGTATATCAGTTCCGGAGCTGATAACGATCCCCCCGGTCGCTCGAAAAGGCCAACAGGAAGCGTGCTCCTCAAAGCCACGTGCAAACTCGGATTCATCAAGAGTTCGTTTAAGGATTGCAGGTTCTAGGCAGCCTGGGCAATTTACCGCTTTCTGCACGCCAAGTGCCCATTTATCGCTTTCTGCACGCCAAGTGCCCATTTACCGCTTTCTGCACGCCAAGTGCCCATTTACCGCTTTTCTGCACGCCAAGTTCCCGTTTACCGCTTTCTGCACGCCAAGTCCCCGTTTTACCTTTTTTGCCTCAGGTTTCTCTAGGTAGACAAAATTAGTAAAATTTCTGAATTCTTTATTTCTATTTTGCCTCGGAATATGTTTCGGCCAATTCATATTCCTTGTCAAAATCCAAATAAAGAGGGGCAGCTGTTATACCCCAATTTTGTCCGTCTTGTAGTTTTAGTCGTTTATTTTACTTAAATCGTGTTTTGAAGTCTCGTGATTACGAGAATTATCAGTATGGCGTCTCAGTTACTAATCCTAGCCAATTTCAATTACCCTGTTCAACTAAATCGAAATACCGTTGTTTTAAATTAGGCATGCACGCGAATGATCGATCTTTTCGTGCGTTCTTCAATTTAATCTTCGTATTTGAATTTAGTCGAACCTAATTGGGACTGACAAAGTCATTTTTCTCGCGACTGGGCTTGTCGTTTCAATTTGGGCTTAAGAACGCGATTCTGAGATAATGTTAGCGTTTAGTGGTCAACGGGCTTATTTATTCTATTTGGGCCTCGTTCTCACGCACTTGTCTAGTTGGGTCCGATATCACTTTTGTATTTGGCCCAATTTCTTTTATTATTTTTACTTTGTCTACTTTCATTAGTAAATATAGTCTAAAAATGTCAAAAAATTATATTTATTGTTTATTTACAATTTAATAGTGTCCAAGATGTCCAAAAGTCCAAAAATACAAAAAAAATGATAATACTAAAAATACCAAAAAATACAAATCCGAAAATGCAAATAATAATAGGCAGCAGCAGCAGATTCAGGGTTTCCAGCAGCTGCTCCCCAAGCTGCTGGGCCTAGGTCGATCCGCTCCAAAACCTGAAAAATAATTCAAAGCCCGGTCAAAAGCAATCAATGCCCAAACCTAAAAATGCAGTATAAATTAGCAGTCAAAGAGCAGTAGCAAGAGACGGAAATTGAGAAGAATCAGAGCAAGAGATTAGTGTTTCACGCCGAAACCCTAATCGCAAAAAAGGCAAAAATTCAGAAACAGAAGCAACAGAGCCGCAGTAGCAGTGGTTTTGTTTTCAGCCGGCAAAAAGGAATTATTCAGAAGCTGGAGTAAAGGTTATTCCTTCTATAAACTAATACTACTTTGTTAGTTTTTCAGAACATACGAGCATCCCATTCATTAAACTTTGATGTTGTTAAAATGTGATCCCTAGTTGATCATATAATCTGTCCAAAAAACGCAAACAGAATTTGTAGATGTTGATTTAGGGCTTTTAAAAATCATCAGGCTTGTAAATATGAGATCAAGAGCAGAGTCATGGCTAAGGAAAAATTACTAGTGTTAATGTTTAGTTAGTTCCGAAAGACAAGAAATCAGTAATAAATTGGAATAGGTTAATAACAAAAACTAGGGTTTAGCATTCTGTTCTTTCAAAAAAATTAGTAATCAGTTGTTAGTTAAAAAATTAGGGTTCTTAATAATAGGCTAAACAGTGTTGGCAACGGGAATTTTAGTAAAAAAAGGGTTTCAAGAACAAGCAAAAGTTAGCATCAATAAGGGGCAGAAGAGAAAAAATACGAAGAAGAGAAGATTCACGTACCTGTTTAGTTCCGGCCACCGCAGACGGTGGCCGTTCATCCATGACCTCTATGCCGTAAGCTCTCGCTTGCCCCACCGCGAACGCAGTCGCGTTCAATCGTGTCGTGAACGGTCGCCTTGGCTTCGCCGGCGTCGTTTTCGTCCTCCTCAAACCGCCGTCGCACTCCCAGCACCTGCGCCGTCATCTCCTTCCCACGCTCGCCGTCACCTTCGCTCCACCCAACCGAACCGTCTCTGCCTCTCACCGCTCGCAACGAACCCCAAAAACGCCGCCGTCTACACCATAAACCAAACCGTGGCCCCTACCTTCCTCGCGAACCACGCTCGCCGTCACCATCGCACCACCCTACACCGTAACCTCGCCTGTAACCGCTCTCTCTCAGTCGACCAAGTTGTTGAAAGTTTCGGATCCCCTCTCTAACAACAGAGAACGGTGGAAGTGAGAAGAGGGAGAAGAGGATCCACGGCTGTGGGAGGAGAGGAAAACAAATTTGGGTAGGAGATGAGAGAGGAGGGTTCGATTACAGTGGGGGAGAGGAGAAGAAAGACGGGATCAAGGATAGGGGGGAGTGGGCGAAGAACGGCTGAGAGAAAGAAAGGGAGCTTAGGGTGGATGCGTGAGAGAGAGAGATTTTTTAGGGTTGGGGTGATTTGGGGGAAGAGCTGCGGCGCAGCCATGGAAAGAAAGGAGGGGAAGAGTGAATTAGGTTTAGGGTTTATTTTGTTTTAGGCTTTTATAGTGCCTCCAAATAAATTATTTTATTTTAATTTTATTTTTAATATCAGACTACTATTCACACCCATTGTTTTAATTCACGCACCCTCCCTCACTTAAGCCCAGTTTCGTATTCTGGGCCCTCAGGTGCGAACTGGGCTTCGTTTTACACCACCTATTAATTATACAACCCATTGCTGCTAATAACACCCTATTTTACCATTTCACCCCCCTTTTTCTCGTTTTTTTTAATTTAATTTAATTCTCTTCAAGACAAAATATTTTCTCATAAATTAAAAACTTTGTTAATAATCTTGTGAAGCCTTTGCTTGCATGATTATTAACAACGAGGTACTAGTGGTGATCACTTGGAGCTTTTGCTCAATTGATCATCATGAATGCCTAATTTTTCTAAAGATTTTCACTAAATCAAAAAACTTTGTTAGTAGTCTTGCGAAACCTTTGCTTGCATGATTATTAACAATGGAGTGCTAATGGTGGTCACTTGGAGCCTTTGCTCAATTGATCATCATGAAAGCTCAATTTTCACAATTAAACAAGATAAAAAAATAAAAAAACGTTTTCCAAACAAACCAGAACTACGTAGCTTTGAATTCTCCATCGCACTGGGAGATACGTAGGAGCGGGCCATGTCCCGTCAAGCACTTCTTTCTAAAAACCCTTTTTTTCCTTTCTCTACAAAAATAAAAAATTTTATTAAGTTCTTTAATTCATTTTCAATAAGAAATAAAGAGGCAAATTAGATATTTTTCAAATCAACATTTAAAACCACACATTTAATTAAAGGTTCCCTCTCAGTAGAGAGGACGTGTGGGGTGCTAACACCTTCCCTGCGCGTAACCGACCCCCGAACCCTAATCTCTAGTTTCGCAAGACCAATCGCTTTCCAAAAAAGGTTTTCCTAATATTTTCCTTAATAAATATTGGTGGCGGCTTCATTGTCTTTAAGAAAAGTTGTGAACGAGGAAGGTTCTCCCTCGGGGACTTTTTCGGGCGCAACAGTCGTCCATAACCGTTCAATCGGGAGAGCACACCTACCTCTGTGGCTTGTGGCAAATCCATAACGCTGCTCCAGATTTCACCTAATGTCAACAAAGGCGGTGGTCTATCCCTTTCGACTACCCCATCCTTGAAGGCCTTCTTGTTCTTTCTAAATTCATGACCCGGGGGTAAGAATCTACGATGCGAATCAAACCAAGAACTCTTCCCCCCGTATTTCAGCGTAAACACTTTTGTGTGTTCCATGCAGTGGGGACATGCCAATCTACCGTGAGTCCCACAACCAGACAACATACCATAAGCAGGGAAGTCATTTATTGTCCACATCAATGCCGCTCTCATCATAAAATTCTTTTTTCGTGCTGCATTATATGTCAAAACACCACCCCACAATCTCTTGAGATCATCAATCAGGGGTTCCAAAAAGATATCAATGTTAGCTTTTGGATTGGATGGACCAGATATCATACAAGTCAAAAACATATAAGGTTTAGTCATGCACATCTCATGAGGAAGATTGTAATGGGTAACAATGACTGGCCAAGAGGAATAGGTCAGGCGACGCTGATGCTTGAATATATGGAGTAAATCCATCAGAGCACAAGCCAAGCTGAACATTTCGTGGGTCTGAGGCAAAATCCGAATGCACTTGATCAAAGTGTTTCCACGCTATATGTTGTTTTTGATTAATTGTGTTATATTTTGAGTTTCAAAAGGTAAAAGTTATATGTTGTTGGTATAATTTCATTATTTTTGATTCCTTATAATGGAATGTTACACATTGTTGGAATAATTATTTTTTATATTTTGGATTCATAAATATCTTTAATTTTTAAAAATGATTATTTTTAAAAATATTATAATTTGAATGACACCTGATTAATTTACAAATATCATCTACAATTTATGAGTTGATAACTATATTACAATTTCGGTTTGAGACTATTTTTCAAAAAAATAACACGATACTACCCGTGTGCATGTATGCACGGGTATTTTGCTAGTTAGATATTAAACTTCTAATAGTTATTTTATAGTCAAAAAAATAATAATTATTTTATATGACAAACGTTATTCAGTATCCTCAAGTCACTCTTAAATAATCTAGAAATAGACAAGTTTATCCAAAAAATATAATAATTAATTTTTATAAAACTACATGTTACATGACAAATAAACTCTTTTTATTTCTCCGTGGTGCAATCATTGCAACGGTGTTGAAGAATCGGTCATGCAGGTTTACGATCTTCTTTTAGTTGGGCTGAGGTTTACGATCGATCTGCCATCTTTTGTGGTATTGTAGAAATAAGGCAACTCATGACACTGAGTTTGTGAGACATCATTTTCCATGGAGGGAGAGGTCTATCGTCTTTGCTCTTCATATGTGCTTTGAGTGAGGGCGAAATAAGGATTATGAAGAGCAAGCACACGACCTCATAGTCATTGGATGTGACTATCACACAATCTCAACCATTGATTTTATTTTGTCAAAAAAGTTTAAAAAAATAAAATTCATAAACATACTAACTGCATGACTGTTAAATGCACCAAATCCAAATCCAATTTGGATACGTACATCCGGAACAAAATGTATTCAGATGTGATGTGTGCATTCCAAAATGCCTAAAATTGAAGAGAAAATGTGCGGGGGCTTTTGTAAGTTACAGGCCCCACCTTATTTATCCAATGCCGAATCTTGTGATGTGTGGAAGCCCAAGAAGTAGTTAAGCCCAAATCTTGATTATGGGACGTTTGGATAAACAGCTTAATTAAGCGCTGATGACATAAGCGCTTATCATATAAGTGTTTATGCATGAGTTGTTTATATAATAAAGGCTTAATTACAGTTTTGGTCCCCCTAGTTTCACCAACTCACGATTTTGGTCCCTCAAGTTTTAATTTGACGAATTTGATCCCCCTATTTTCCCAATTTGTAAAATCAAAGTCCCCCTCTTAATTTGATCAAAATTAAAACTGTATTTTGACTTATTATCCTACATGGCAGTCCACGTAGGCGTACACTGTTCCTCTTCCTCACCCTCCCCCCTCCGTGAACCCCTCCCCCCTCACCCCTCCCCCTGTTCTCTGGTCCACTGTTCCTCTTCCTCACCCCTCCCCCTCCCCCCGCAGAGAGAGAAAAAGAAAGAGAACGAGGGGGTTGCGATGCCATGGTGATGGCGCCGGCGTTTGAGAGAGGAGGGAGAGCGACAGTGAGCGAGAGAGAGTTTGCGACAGTGAGAAGAGGGAGGATCGGTGATTTGGAGGGGGGGGGAGATGCGAAGAGAGAGAGAACGGCGAGAGGGAAAACGAGGGGGGGGGAGATGCGAAGAGAGAGAGGTCACGGTTTGTAGAGGGACAGGGGTCGTGGCTGTGGGAGGGTCACGGTGGCTGACGGAGGGAAAAGAAGGGAGGTGGTTGTGGGGTGGCCGTTTGTGGCTGACGGAGGGAAAGGAAGAGGAAACAGTGAGCTGAGTGGGTAGCTGGTGGGGGGAGGGGGGAAGAAAGAGGAACCAGAGAGGGGGGGGTTGAAGAGGAAGATGAACAGTGCGCCTACATGGACTGCCACGTAGGATAATAAGTCAAAATACAGTTTTAATTTTGACCAAATTAAGAGTGGGACTTTGATTTTACAAATTGGGAAAATAGGGAGATCAAATTCGTCAAATTAAAACTTGGGGGACCAAAATCGTGAGTTGGTAAAACTAGGGGGACCAAAACTGTAATTAAGCCTATAATAAAAGATAAAATAATGTTAAAACTATTTTTCTATAAGCAATCCAAATCTCCATCTCTCCAAATTTTTAATAAAAGGCCCATACTTCCTACAACCCCCCTTACTCACTAGACACCCCCTAAACTAGCGAAAAGAAGAAAATGCCATTAATGAAACGCGCGCTCCCCTTTTTTTGGGATTACGAACGTTCAGAATTTTAGGGCCGAATTGGTCCGGAAATAAAGTCTCGGGTGTTATATCTTGACAGACACCCCCCTCTAATAACGATTTTAGCACGTCCAGAAGTTCAAATTCGAACCGGTTCGAACCCAAAGTGCCGAACCACTGGAAAATATGACAGATAGCATGTGTATCAGTTTGTAGAAATTCCACATTACGGGTACGTCTCTTGACAACAGAGAAGACATGGCCATTATCAGCTTCCAGGACAACATTCTGAGGCAATGTGTTGTCAATATGCTGAAAAACATTCTGTGGAATATTGATGCGATTTTGCAATTCATTATAAATCCTATGATTATAAATATTTAACTAATATGCACTAATAAATATATTGAATATAAGACATAATTAACTTACGTTAGCTCCATGGATAACAGTTACAAATTTCATATCTGAAAAATACAACAAAACTGTCACTTAGAGGAGTGGAAATCAAACATTGGCACGGTTCAAAACTTCATCAACGAGCCGGTTCAGAATTTTGAGGCCAAAACTGTCCATCAATAAACTTCTGAGTCATGACAAAAGCACGGGTTCGAAAATAAACTTCCAAACTATGCAGAGTTCCAGAAAAAAAAAGACAAAAACAAAATGGAAGAAGAGAGAGAACCATATCTGTTTGATTGCGCCTTCTGAGTGAGTGAGAGAGAGATGAATATGGAAGTGAGTGAGAGAGATGGATAGGGAGAAGTGGGAGAAGATTGTGCCTTCTGTTCCCGTCCGCTGTGACAAAAACACCACATAATCAGGCTGTTAAGGTTCTCAAAAATACCAACTACGAAAATCTTGTTAAGAACAAGCGCCAACAAAAAAAGACCACTTCTTCCTCTCGTATACTTCATTTAACGAGTAGTTTAAGTATCCTCCATGTTAAAAAGAATTAATTTATTTCTATTTTTAGTCCTTTATTTTTATTATTAGGTTTTAATTGTTTCTCTTTTACTTTCTTTCCCATCATGCTCTCCTATTTTGCAAAACTTATACGAACATGATCATCTCTATCAATTCCATTACACATTTTTTAGTCACTTATCTTTATTTTGATAAAAAATGGTTCTTATCTTTTATTTTTTGTTTTGAAATAATCTATTTTCCTTACTTTTTATTTTACTTTGAATAAAAAATTAAAGAGGAATCAAGTTGAAACTTCAAATAAAAACAAAAGACCAAAAATATGGTTTAACATAGAGAACTTAACTAGAAATAACGACTTTCGTCAAAAATAGTAACAACTCCTCTATGGGTAGAGATTGCCCAACTTTAAGGCGAAAACTACACCCTACCTTTGAGTCTATCCCTCTTCTTCAACTCATTATCTCTTATCATATTTTCCTCAATTTTTTATCTTTCTCTCATGAAAAAACCTGAAGTTACCAAAAGCCAGGGGAACTAAAGTTAGACAATATATTTCCCTCCGTTACCTGCCCGCAACTGTTTCTTTATGTTTTTCGACAACCTTAAAAGTGGGGAAATACTTTTCTTTCTAAAAATAGCATTTTCACTCTCTCCTTTGGGTCTGTTGCTCATAAAAATCAGACAACAATTAATTAATCTAACAAAAAGGACTGAAGGTATGCAATTGATAAATGTTATCATAATTTCTCAGGTAGATTACCTGTTAACAAACAATAACTCATCTCGTTTTTCTCTTAACACCTAGATCAAAAGTCACTTGCATTTGCATACCATGTGGCATTTACTCTTACAAATGAAACTCACAAAATAGGCCTTTGATAAAACTAGTTTTCCAAGCTGATTTTCCATCAAAAGATAGCTTTATATTCATGTAAATAAATGGCCAGACAACTAAATAAATAAAAGGAAATATATATTCAAATCTGATAAGATTGAGTGCTTGGTTTATTTAGAGCTAAATAAAGCTAGGATACGGATACCTTATAAAATGCCCATAAAAGGGGATCGAGTTGGGGTAAGGGCATCGAAATTAATAAGGATAACAGAAAGGTAAATATGAAATGGGCAGAGGGGTTATTAGTTTTGGGTCAGATATTTCATCAAACAGTTTATGCTCATGAAGCATTCGAGAAATTCAGGAAAAATAAACTGAAAATGAGAAAATGGGAATTGGGGAATGAAGCAAAAAAGGGTCAATTGCAGTTTAACCAAGCGATTTTCTATCCCCTCCTCCCTCCCAGGTTCGGTTTGTGCAGTGAACCTTTTCTCGGTTCTTTCCGACTCTCTCAGGCTCAGCCGTGAAATGTAAGCAGTCTAATAACTTAAGTGAGTTCTTTTTTGAATTTGTACCTTATAAGCTATTAGCACATCTTCTCCTAAGGATTATGGTTATTGAAAATATATATTATCTAAAAAAAATAAAGTTATTATTTGGAATTTCCCAATTATTTTAAATTTAACTCCATGTTATGAATATTTATATTAGTGGATGTCCACTACCCTTCTCTCTCCTTCTCATTACTCTCTAGTGTAGTGGTCTCTTAATGTAAATCATTCACTTACCAATCCCCTACTCTATAAATTGGACTATATCTTATGTATATTGGTGCACTTGAAGTGAATAGAAAATCTCTCATCTTCCATTCTTCTTCTTGGTCTTTTATCTTTTATTTCACAACACGTTTTCAGCACGAGGCTCCAACATCCTCAGGTAAGTTTTGTCTTCATTCCTTCTTTTATAAACCCAATTATATGTATTGATATATGATACTCATACGTTGAGCTATTTTTCTCTGCTATCTTATCCTCATTGAGTTCTGCATATACTGGTGATGGCCATAGCTATCTACATAATAATGAGATGACTTTGATTCACACTTACCGTAGACTGTGATATAATTCTGAAACATATAACTTTGATTATCCTAATGCATATTTTTGTGAGGCCCCCACAGAGATCCTAACAATTTCCAAAACAGATGGCAATTGAAGGAGAAAGCTGAGCTGATTCACTTCTCTAGTTCTCTTTAGCTAGTAGCCAAACATGCTACACACCAACATCCAATGTATCATTTAGGCCAATTCAGGATCAAAAGCTACATTAACAAGGAATGGACCCATATGATCAACAAATACTGACACTCTTAATCTGAAAGTCCATAAAAAATAATTGCCTTGCATCATTTCTGGGTTTTGAGAGTATCATGCTTTCTATATATAAATTGATTTCAATTTTATTTTAAATAGAGTTGTCATACTCATAGTAGATAACCAATTTCAACAACTAAAGAAATTTAGATATGCTCGGTGTTCAATGAGGCAATCATCATGACAAATCTCTAACTAGAATCTAGATTACATAAAGCCATAGATACACACCTTCGTGTCAGCAAGGAAATCAATATCATTGGATAAAAATCGAACAGCTCAGATTACTAAATTTGAAATGTGAGCAGTCTAATCTTCACGTAATGGGTGTTTTTGATTTCGTGACTGCACTGGATATCTGAATTCTTAATCGTTGATATAAACAAATTTCTAACTAGAATCCAGATTTTTTATAGTCAAGGTTGTTAAACTCGAGAGTCTACGCAAACTCATGAACCTTCCGTAGACTCCACTCTTAAACTCGTAAGAGTTTACCTAACATTAAGTAAACCTATAAATAACTAATAAACATAATATAAAACAGTTTAACACAACAATAATTCAACATTCTAACTCCATACTAAAATAAAGTAGCAAACCACAATAATAGAGTGTGCTAGTACATTAGTACTAGTATTAGATAAGATCATCCTACTAAAAACCAAATCGTACATAAATTCATGAATAGCTAATTTGGCCCAACCCTCGTTATTTGACGCATGCATTCACTTCCGTCGGCAAATCAAAAATCATTAGTTATAAACTAGACAGCTCGCATTACCAAAGGTGAAATGTAAGCAGTGTAATCTTCATGTAATGGTTTTAATTTAGTGACAGCAATGAATACTTGAATTCTTGACGGCTAATACAACATAGATAATAATAATAATAATAATAATAATAATAATAATAATAATAATAATAATAATAAAAGATTGAGGGAAAAAATTCTCACCCTTCTTTCCCAGTAGGGGTGAAAGCAAACAAAATCATAGACTGGGGTAATAGTTGCACACAAAACTACATTTAGCCCAGTAAACAACAACAATGCTGGCATGGGTCGGGTTCTGTGAGGCATACTGGTTTCTTATAGAAATCGACCCTGCAATCATAAACAGCTTATAAAGTAAAATAACTACCTAATGATTTCAAGATATGAATATTCAGGTAAGAGCATCGAAATTAATAAGGATAACAGAAAGGTAAATATGAAATGGGGGTAGGGGAGACTAGTTTTGGGTCAGATATTTCATCAAACAGTTTATGCTCATGAAGCATTCGAGAAATTCAGGAAAAATAAACTGAAAAGGAGAAAATGGGAATTGGGGAATGAAGCAAGAAAGGGTCAATTGCAGTTTAACCAAGTGATTTTCTCCCCTCCTCCCTCCCAGGTCCGGTTTGTGCAGTGTACCTTTTCTCGGTTCTTTTCGACTCTCTCAGGCTCAGCCGTGAAATGTAAGCAGTCTAATAACTTAAGTGAGTTCTTTTTTGAATTTGTACCTTATAAGCTATTAGCACATCTTCTCCTAAGGATTATGGTTATTGAAAATATATATTATCTAAAAAAAATAAAGTTATTATTTGGAATTTCCCAATTATTTTAAATTTAACTCCATGTTATGAATATTTATATTAGTGGATGTCCACTACCCTTCTCTCTCCTTCTCATTACTCTCTAGTGTAGTGGTCTCTTAATGTAAACCATTCACTTACCAATCCCCTACCCTATAAATAGGACTATATCTTATGTATATTGGTGCACTTGAAGTGAATAGAAAATCTCTCATCTTCCATTCTTCTTCTTGGTCTTTTATCTCTTATTTCACAACACGTTTTCAGCAGGAGGCTCCAACATCCTCAGGTAATTGTTTTGTCTTCATCCCTTCTTTTATAAACCCAATTATATGTATTGATATATGATCAAGTCTATTAGCGTATTAGCGTGTGCTTAGTTCTGTCAACGGTGTTAGTCCTCTCATAACCCGAAATGTGATATTTGGTTGTGTTGACTAAAGAACCTCATATGAAACTAAAGAACCTTAATTAGGATGATAATTGAAGAATTAGACAATTGGTGATACAATTGCTTGGCTTTTACCCGTGGATTTTGTCTTCCTCCTTAAACCACAATATATATAAGGAAGAATAATTGAAACTTGATATATTGATATTGATTTGATCATGTGAATAGTCAATATATATTGATATTGATCTGATCATGTGAATAGTCGATATATGTTTACAAAATTCGAATTAATTAAACCAGTCCAATGTGGTGTAGATTTATTTTTGATTCCATTTCAAATTGATTAAAAGGTTATCGACTTACGACAACATCCATCGGAAGCCATCTTATTCTACTTCAAAAAAAAATTGCAAAATTGACAGCATCTTTCCCGAAATCAATCCCGGAAATAAATCAATCCCAGAAACATGATCGGGATAATATCTTCACTGATACTATTATTATTTGACAAAACCTCAACAGACTTTTTGGTCATTGGATTGTGCTGCCAAAAATACTATTTCAAAGCCTGTTCCAGTACCTCAATAGACTTTTTCTCATCAATGTTTGTAATAAACCAGTCATATATTGAAATGATCAGTTCAGTGGTTCTGCATTCTATACTTGAATGTGTAACAAATTATTGTTTAGTAAATTTACGTTGATTGTATTACAACCATATTGGAAGATGCATAGTTTTTGCAATCTGTGATGATTTTTTTTAATTGTTTTCCTATGCATGAGAAATATGCTATAATCGAAATCGGTTCTCAGTTACTTGCTAGTATTGTTTGGTCTTAATTAGATTGATCTATTCAACAACTCACTAGATGCTATTGGATTAGGAGGTTTTGATGTCATGATAAGTCATATTTTACTTTCAGTGATAACTCATCTAAGTTCTTACTCTTATTTGAAATCAACTTGAGAAACCTGAGCAATTGAACTTAACTTGATCAAAAGATTTAAAAAGATTTAGGGTAAAATATGTTTTTAGTCCCTACAAAATCGGGTCCTTTTAAGTTTAGTCCCTACATTAACGAAATAGGCGGTTTGGTCCCCATCTTATTTTTCCGTTTTCACTATTAGTCCCCGATGTTAAATAGTGCTGAATGGGCAAACGAAATGCTGACGTGGCATCGCATAGGTGGTATTTTAAATGATGTGGCATAAAGGGGGCTTTCCATGTGGCCTTTTTGTTTTATTTTTTTTATTATTATTATTATTATTATTATTATTATTATTATTGTTAACTCTTCCATCATCTTCCCCACACCTCATCTTCCATCATCGCACATCTTCTTCCTCTCCCTCTCCCGCTCTCGCATCACACTCTCCCTCCCTCGCATCCCTCTCATCACCTTCTGTTCCTCTCTCGCATAACACTCTCTCTCCATCGCATCATTGTCTCTCATTCTCGCATCAAACCATACTCTCTCTCTCTCTCTCTCTCTCATTATCGCTTCACCTTCAATGCTATGGTTCAATTCAGATTTGCTCATATCTGGAATGAGGAAGGAATTGATTGTTCGGTGATCATAGATTTGGACCTTAGCATTTGGGAAATTTGGGAATTTCGCGATTGAGTGGGAATTTGGGAAAATTGGGGATTTTAGGCATTGAAGAATTTAGGGAATTTGTTCACGATTTTACTGGTTGGTGGTTTTGTTGTTGGTGTGTTGCTTGTTTTGTTGATTAGGAGACAGGTCAGGATCCAAAGTTGATGATGAGGACAGATGCGAAGGTGAGAACACCAAATAGAAAGATTCAGTAGTTTGGGCTGGAACAACACTGTGGACCAACTCTAATTGGACTCTTCAGCCTAGTTAATAGTTGAAGATCAGGTGCTTTGGAAGCAATTGAAGAGCTAAGTTTACTAGGTGTGAGATCAGTAATGCTGACAGGAGATAGCACTTGCTATGTATGTTCACAGTCAGTTGAACTATTCTATAGACATTGTTCGTGTAGAGCTTCTACCACATGAAAAGGCAATGATTATTGAGAATTTCAAGAAAGATGGGCTAAGTAATGCAATTCTCATGTCAAATGACATTAGCAAAGTACCTGAAGCCATTCATCTAGCAAGAAGAACAACTAAAAAGCTCATCGAGAATGTCATCATTTCAGTTGGCAACAAATGTGCTACACTAGTACCAACAATTGCAGGATATTCATTAGTTTGGCTTGTTGTGTTGACTGATGTTGGAACCTGTTTACTTGTGATTCTCAATAGCCTGTTAATTTTACAAGAGAGTACAAAATATGAAAGAGAAACTACAAGGTAGAAATATGGTGACTCATCATGTGGAAACAACCACAAATGCAGAAGCCTACATGAATAAGCCTATTGATTGCATTTGCATATAACAACAGCTACAAAGAAGATTACCATAAAACAAAAACAAAGCTAAAGGTAACAAACAATTTAGGTTGGCTCAATGAGTGGGAGGATCAGTATGAAGAAAATCTTGAATAGTTGAAGGGAACTCCAAACCTCCAAAACCACCACCAGTACCCTCAGAAATAAAAGCAGCTCTCCCTAAAAGCAAGTGTGCCAACCTCAAAGGCTCTTACTTCTCCACCCCATCACCACCACCATTCATAAAGTGCTTGATCCACCCATCTAACCTCATCACCTCTTTCTCACACTTTGGTCCCTTCACACCAACAATCTTTGAATAAAACCCACCTTCACAGTGACAAGAATTACAATCCTCCTCCTCATCCTCCTCATCCTCAAAATCATCCTTTTGTTCCTCTGATGACATTCCCAAAAGCTGCATTAACAATTCAATCTCATCAACATCTTCTTGACCTTCATCTACAACTCTGAGATGATCTGAAGCACTAGTTGTTTGAGAAGAGTCTTGATTATGGGAATCCTCGTGAAATAGACAGAAATCCTTGAGGAGGTTCACTGCTATCTTGATTTGTACAATTCCTGCTTCCACTTGTTAGGTCTTGTTCTAAGTTGAGAAACATAGGTGAAATTGCAGATTCTGATATCAAATTCCTTTCTTCTATTTCAGATTCTGTTACTTTTTCAGATTTCAGATCTAATTTTAGCCTTTTCTCAACCTAATCACCAAAATAATCATCAATTAATAAAATTCAAATTTAAAACATTGTCAACAAGAACACGTTCTCCCTATTTCGGTCCCTCTCTCACTCTCTCTCTCTCTCTCCCTATCACGCTTTCCCTCTCCTTTTACAACAGAGAAAATTGAGAAGAAAATTGAGATTGGGTATGATGATGCTGATGACGCTGTTGCCTGCGTTTTTGCAATCTGGGTCTGGTTACAGGTTTTGTTGCCTGCGTGAAGAAGAAGAAGAAACAGATACAGGTTTTTGCAATCGTGACGAAGAAGAAAAAACAGTAATTAATTTTTAATAAAACATAGTAAAATAAAAAAAAAAGCCACGTGGATTATAAAAGCCACCTGTAACAGCCAGGTTATTTTTCTGTTGTCTAATCAGATGGATTTAACGACAGAGACTATTAATGAAAACAGAAAAAAAGTATAGGGACCAAAACGCCTATTTCGTTAATGTAGGGACTAAAGTTAGAAAGACCTAATTTTGTAGGGACCAAAAACATATTTTACCCAAAGATTTATTTATCTATTTGTTTGTTTGCCGCGTGATTTGTTGACCAATTTGTTTATTTATTTTTTGGATTGTGGCTTTTAAAATTACAGTGATTTGTTAATTGTAATAATACGTTCTCCAGTACATTATGCCAGTTTTTTATTACTTGATTATAGTGTTGTTGCGCCTTCAACTAAAAGTCATTGGAATATCATGAGGCTCATTCCGCCAGTACTGCTCTATTCCTAGAAGTGAATGTAACAACACACGATAACAAAATAGTAAACCTTTGTTTAAGAATCATGAGGCTCGTCCCATTAGTACTGCTTCATTCCCAGAAGTAAATGTTGCAACAACGATCACTGTTGGCAAACATGTGATAGTGGTCTTGATCATAGTCGCAGTGGAAATTACAAGAACATTTTTTTTTACCAGGAGTGGAAAAATGTTGGAAAAAATGAAAAAACTAGGCTGAGTAGCAAAAATAATGAAAATATTTTCTATCGTTGTGGAGGCAAAGGTCCTTGAGGTCGTACCTCTCGTACGCCAAAACATCTTGTTGATCTCTATCAACAATCACTTAAAAACAAAGATAAAAAGATTGAGACAAATTTATCTTATGAAGATGACGAATGTGGATGTTACTCACTTAGATGTTGTTGACTTCTTTAGCAATCCTAATGGAGATATGTGTCTAGTTGATAGAAGAACTACCCATACAATTTTAAAGCATGATGTCTGTTAACTTCAATTGACGGCAATGACCAAAATGAAATGAAAACAAAAGATAAGGGACAAAAACGAACCAAAAAAAGACAAAAGACTAAAATGAAACCTAGAGTAGGGATAGCAATTGAGCCCAAGCCCATAGGTACCCGCAAAAATTACCCGTAAACGGACGGGCAATTATCCGCACACATGGGCTCGGGTACGGGCACTACGGTGCCCAACCCGCTCTGGGCCCGCACCCGCATATATATATATATATATATATATATATATATATATATATATATATATATTACAAAATTACCTATATACAATTTAATAAAATGAAATAATTTTTTATTCATAAAACATTAAAATCTAACTACTAATGAACATTTTAGATTTTTACTAGTAGGATACCCGTGCATACGCATGGGTGCTATCGTGTTCTTTTTATGAATGAATTTAGATAGTATTTAAATAGTCTGAACATTATCCAGTGAAAATAAATACACATTTAAAGTAGATAAAAAAGGAGTTTCAAATAAAAAATAGATAAATATTAAAATCTAAAAATGTAAAAGTATCATTTAAAAACAATTCGTGCATTTATCCCGTGTTTTTTTATATATCAGTACAATGTTTTTTATATATCAGTGTTGTTATCCCGTGTTTTTTTATATATCAGTGCAGCTATCTCGTATTTTTATATATATCATTGCAGTTATCCCCGTATTTTTCATATATAAGTGCAATTATCCCGTGTTTTTTATGTATTAGTGCAGTTATCTCATAGTTTCAATTGATTATTTGAGTTGATTAATAGATTATAGTAGATAGTAAAAGATAGATAGTAGACTATCAATAAGAAATATTTATCCCGTGTTTTTTATATATCAGTGACAATTATTTGTCCTTTTTTAGGTATTAGTGACAAATATTTGTCACGTGTGTTTTAAGTATTAATATTCATTAAGCCTTCTTGTTTTTTTAGATAGTAGGTTTATAGTAGTCTTCAAAAATTATAATTATCAATGGCAAACATTAATCCCGTGTTTTTTTATTTATCATTGCCGTTATCCCGTGTTTTTTTATATGTCTGTGCAGTATCTTGTAGTTTCAATTGATTATTTTAGCTGATTAGTAGATAGTAAAAGTTAGATAGTAGATTATTAATAAGAAATATTTGTTTTAGATATTAATTAGTAATTTAAATAGTCATTAAGTTTTCTTGTTTTTTCGATAGTAGGTTTGTAGTAGTAGTCTTCAAAATTTGTAATTATCATTGACAAATGTTAATCTCGTGTTTTTTTATATATCAGTGCAGTTATCCCGTGTTTTTTTCATATATCGGTGCAGTTATCTCGTGGTTTCAATTGATTATTTTAGTTGATTAGTAGATTATAGTAGATAGTAAAAGAGAGATAATAGATTATCAATAAGAAATATTTGTTTTAGATACTAATCAGTAGTTTAAATAGTCATTAAGTCTTCTTGTTTTTTAGATAGTAGGTTTATAGTAGTCTTCAAAAAAATTAATTATCAATGACAAATATTAGTCCTGTGTTTTTTTATATATTAGTGCAGTTATCTCGTGTTTTTTTTAATATCATTGCAGTTATCTTGTAGTTTCAATTGATTTTTTTTTTCCGATAAGCAATGTTGCATTAATAGGAGCACTAAGGGTGCTCAAAACAACAAATACAATGATGAGATCACAGGTTGTTTATACATGAAAGTGCATTATTCCACCATAGTGATGGAATACAACAAGAATTCCTTCCCACCCCGTAAATGAACCAGCCCCAAGATAAGAACTTCACCTGGGCCACTATCGAGTCTACATTTGGCTCTACCCCTCTAAAACAAGTCCTCCATAACGCCATCAAGTCAGATTTCTGCAGAGTCAAAACTGGTCTGCTGCTGTCCACGGCTGAAAGTTGATTGGCTTGCAAAAGAGATTGGTAACAAGACCAAACCGTGAAAGTTAATTATTTTAGTTGATTAGTAGATAGTAAAAGATAGATAGTGATTATCAATAAGAGGTGATAGTAAATTATCAATAAGAGTGTAAACAAATTTCGGAATGAAAAATTAAAATTTTAAGGTGATAACTTTTTCCAAAAAGGTGATAATTTTATTTTTAAGTTTGACTCATTTACATTTTTATAGGTAATTTTAGTAGAGTAGTGTTTGTATAAATTTATAAATTTAGTTAAAAAAACTAAAGTGAAGTGATAATAGAAAGATATGAATTGTTTATGGGAAAAGTAAAAGTAAAGTAAAAAAGAAAAAAGAAAAAAGAAAGAAAGAGAGTGTAAGAGAAAAGTGAAAAATGAGGAAAGACAGCGTAAGAAGAAAGAGAAAAAAAGAAGAAAAAGAGTGTAGGAAGAAAAATAAAGAAAGAAAGGGTATGCCATTTTTACCCTTAAATTAGATATGTGTCTTGTTAATAAGAGATTCAAGTTGGTAATTTCATAGGAAGTTTATTCGTATAAATAGATTGACAATAGATTGATTATTTTAGTTGATTAGTAGATTATCAATAAGAGTGTAAACAGATTTCGGAATGAAAAATTAAAATTTTAAGGTGATAACTTTTTCTAAAAAAGTGTTATTTATTTTTTTTAGTGTGACTTATTTACATTTTTGTAGGTAATATTTGTAGATTAGTGTTTGTATAAATTTAGAAATTTAGTTAAAAAAACTAAAGTGAAGTGACAAGAGAAAAAGAGGAACTATTTATGGGAAAAGTAAAAGTAAAGTAAAGTAAAAAGAAAAAAAGAAGAAATAGAGTGTAAGAGAAAAGTGAAAAGGAGGAAAGAGAGTGTAAGAAGAAAAAGAGTGTAAGAAGAAAAATAAATAAAGAAATGGTAATGACACTTTGAACCTTAAATTAAATATGTTTCTTGTTAATAAGAGATCGAAATTGATAATTTCAAAGGAAGTTTATTTGTATAAATAGATTAGATAGATATTATATATAGTTACTAGAAGCCGTCAAAAAAAAGATATTAGTTTGTCAAAAAAAACATGTTAGATAGATATTAGATTATATATATATATATATATATATATATATATATATATATATATATATATATATATATATATATATATATTTACTATTATTACAATTTTAACTATATCCAACTTAAAAAAAATAAATTCAAACTACTAATATTTTGGATATTTTTCATTCACTAAATGCTATCGTGTGTTATATTTTAATTAGTAGATCAAAAAAATATTAGTTTTTTAAATTGAATTATAATATTTTTTATGTTATTTATTATTTTTTGTTGTTAAAGTGCGAGTAATAGGCTTGCCCATGGGCACTTGGTGCCCAGAGGTTACGGGGACGCCACTATGGTATCCTGCCCATACCTGTGCGGGCTCGAGTACGAGCACTATAGTACTCTGCCCATTGTCATCCCTAACCTAGACCAAAAATAAATGATAAAAAAAGTGCTATTTAGCATATTTTATAAATAAAAAAACAAAATAAGGGCTGGAATTGGAAATTACGTATGTAAACGGTTTAAATTCACGAGTGCACAAAATATAATTGATTGCGCATTATCCAAACCCGTCGTCTTTGAGCCGACCCTAGTGATAGAGAAGCCTACATGGGAGGGGAGTTGGGGACCACATCCACTTGATAACCTGACAGCCCACAAACTCAGCTACTACTACTACTTTAGTATGCCAATGACGTCATCACGCAAACCATCTCTGACGTCATTACATTTAATTAGTCCCTTCTGCACTCTCCACGTGGCAACTTATCGGTCATCCAAATCTATAATTACTCACCCTCATCTGCACCAGAGAGCGTGCATAACACCGTACACACCCTTCTTATACTATTTGCAATCAATGTCACCGATTTAAGATTCGAACTAACCAATAAAGTCCTTTAGTTACAACACATCACAATCCTCCTCACGCGCCTAGTGTCGGTTGGAAACTAAACTAGACACTAAACTTTATCATTATTTTCAAATAGTAGTATCAACTAGTTCATCATATTTTCTGATCAAAAAAACTAGTTGATCATATTTATTCTCATTATTCTAAAAACAATACTTCTAAATCAATTTATTAATATTATGGAGAAAGCACCTTTATTATAATTAGAAGTTGTTCAAAAAATATACTTCTTATATAAAAAATGTACTTAATTATCTACAGTTTTTAATATTAACTCCCTCTGAATTTTAGTATAAGCAAAAAAAATAGTTCAATTATTAATTTTTTATAGGCAAAAGTTACTTGAGTCAAAAAAAAGAAGGTAAAAGTTATCTAGTTTTGTCATTAAATATCAAAATGAGTTAATTTAGTAAATTTGGTATGAAAACTAGATAAATAATTACACTTAACTATGTTTCTTAATCACCATTAAAATAGTTTTTTTTCTCATAATAGAGACATGAGAGAGTATTAAAAGTAAGTAATTGAGTTTGAAAAAAAAAACTTCATCTTGTTTTGGTCAGTTTAAATGAAATGACAAATAAACATCACACATTATCACACGGTCATACTCGAGATCAACACCCTCATGTCGCTTAAATTGTCAATGCAACAAACAATAAGAGACTTCCCCCCATTTTTTTGGTATTAGAAAGTTTAGGTGAGTTGGGCTCCGGGGGCTCACCAGGGCCAGGGCAGGCCTCAAGGCTCTTTGAGCGGTTACAGAGGTACTTACAGATCACCCACCCAAAGAGGTCATCACATCGGCAGTGGGAGTTGAACCCGTGACCTTGTGGGAAATGAGCCAACTCCTTACCAACTGAGCCAACCTTCATCGGCGACTTCCCCCCAATTTAAGAAACTAAGCAGACATTTTTTTGTCATTAATTATAAGAAAACGTAACATATAAATTTATGAAGCCCCGATACTTCAAAAATGGAGACGTGCCCGTGTCAGATACGTATCCGATATCGATACGCACCTGATACTTCCCGATACGTACCCAAAGAGTATTTAATAATTTTTAAAAAATATTTGACTCGATACTTTTCAGATACATCTTTGATACTTCTTACCAATTAAGGATACTTCTCAGATACTTTTTCGATACCTCTTACCAACTAAGCACATGATTGTCACTCATATATGATACACTTTAATACCTCAATAACTAAAAGACAAAATTATATAATACAATAATAGAAGAAATAATACATTGTGATATGAGTGGGATAAATATACGTAACTATCTCTACTTGATAAGATCACAAGTATTTATTTCTACAATGTGATGAATATATATTGACTAATGATATGTTTATGTTTTATTGACCAATTACGTACTAATATGAATATCTTAGTCTATAAAAAGTCATCTATTTCTGCCACTCACTATTCGTATTATACGATTTCGGGTGGTCTCAGTTACTTGTCCACCATTACTTTTTATGACTAGTCACTCATACATAGGTGTGTCGGTTGTCCTCTTTCTTTCATCCATATATTTTGTGTGATTTTTTTTATCTATTTGGGCAGTTTTTTTTCATATCTATAAAATGCAATATTTCAGTTTTTCATCTTTGTTTTTTTTATTTGTGTTTCTATTCTATTTTATTTTTCTGTTATGTTTTTATATATTTAAATTTTAATTTAATTTTTTATTAAAGTATCCCAGCCGTGTGTATCTTGATTTTCAAAATTTTCTCGTATCCCCGTATCCGTATCATGTCGTATCCCATATCGTATCCGGTATCTAGGCTTCATAATACATCAATTTTCTAGTGCATTTTCATTTTTACTCTCCTTTAAAGTAAAAATTTATATTAACGATGCAATATTTTTTATGCAAGTGAAAGAAATCATGTCAAGACACTGTCAAACACTAAAATGTAGGCACTTTTCAACATATATATTCGGCTCTTGGTTCACCACGTCACGAGAGACTAACTCATTCCGCTCGGTCTTATAAACTACTCCCTCCGGCCCATATTATACGTGGTTCCAGCCAAAAAAAGTTGCCTCATATTATATGACATTTTACAATACCAATACCAATGCATGCTGGAACATTGGTGTGAATTTAAAAATTTACAAAATCTCACATTGCTTGGACTAAGCACTTGAAGAGTGCTTATAAGTGGGAAGTTCACACCTTTGGGTTGGGGCCCAAGGGGTACCCAGTTTTGTGAACGGGCAAGCACGCACTCTAACTGACCACCACACACGTGCGCCGCCGCCGTCCGTCCGACCGGCCGGGCCGGGCTTGGGCTGTGAGGTGTAAAGTATTTTTTTTGGACCGACCAGATTCGACGAACCGTTGCGAACTTGTGCTCCAAGTCAGACGTGCGCACGAACCTTCGTAACTTGCGCGCCAAGGATCCATGATTCGTAACTTGCGCACGAAGCCGGTTATTGAAGCCTATAAAAGAGGCCTTCCCCCAATTCATTTGACACACCGAAAACTCGAAGCAGTTCCGAGTTCTCTTCTCTTCTCCCTCATAAATTCGTTTTTCTTCTTCTTCTCGAAGAGTGGCCTACGAGCCATATTCTTGAGTGGTTATAAACCATATTGAGAGGTGTATATCTCGAGCGATTACTGACTGTGCAGTCATAATCGTAACTGGGCTGTTTTATCCTGGGGGCGTCGTGGTTGATAGTCTGCTTGCACCAGCGAGCAGTGCCACGAAACGTCTTAAAGAGAGCGACCTAGTCCGCGACTCATCCCATTAATATTTTTTTCTTTATATCATACCCTTCATTTAATAAATTCTCTTCTTTCAATTCTATTAATTTATCTTCCCAACGAGGGATATTTTTGTAAAGTAACTCAAAATTTCTTTTCCACATACAAAATTAACTACTTTTTTTAATTTGTATGAAATCGTCAAAACATCGTATAATATGGGACGGAGGGAGTATTTGATAAAAGAATATTACTATTTTTTTATTATGTGAGAGCTATCTCTTACTTGAAACAGTGTCATAACTGTAAAGGATGTGATCCTGATGTTGGCCCAAATCCAATAACTCTTTCTTTTTCCATAACTTCCTTCATTTTATCCCAAACTTTCTTTCCTCTTATAAACCTCACTTTTCTTCCAATAAAGTAGTTACTATATTTTAAGCATATCTACGATGAGTAGCATCACAAACTCATTGAGCAGCATGCAACAAAGGACACCAACCAAAAGAACCAACAAATCTAAGAAGAACAAAAACAAGCCCATTAAGGTTGTTTACATATCAAATCCCTTGAAGGTGAAGACAACTGCTTCAGAATTTATGGCTTTGGTGCAAGAACTAACTGGCCAAGATGCTGAATCGCCGCCAGATCCTTCAAAGTATGTTGGTTTCATGAATTTTGATGAGAAGATTCATGATATGCCTCCAGAAGTGATTAATGTTTGTGAAGAAAAAGATGATGGGGTTTTATTAATGGATAATTTTGAGGCGTTTGATGATGTTTTCACGCCTCAGATGATAGAGAACATTTCCTCTTTCTTGCCAGACAGTTTGTTCTGTGACTTTTATTAATTATCATCATCAGATTCAGATGTTGATAGATGCACTGTAATTTTATTCATCAGTAGTATGCTCAGCTTCAACTGTAGCTCTCTCTCTCTCTCTCTCTCTCTCATGCAACTTGTGTATGAGAGAGTGTACGTACGTATATAATTAATTAGTTATTAATTAATTATGCTATCGAGGCAGGATACTAGTCCATTACTTTACTTGTAAGTAAATATATTATCACTTTATTTGTGTAACTTAAAGTTTTGAAATGAGCGGGGGATTAGTCACGGTGGATATTCGGGTTTACTCAAAATGAAGTAATTAATTTAGCTTAGTACTATAGGTAATTAACTTAATTCTTTCAATTGGAATATTGTCGGCTTCTTTATTAGATTTTTTTTAAAAAAAAATATACAAAGAATATGCAATATAGATATTGAAATTTTGGGCACATCCTTGACTTAATCCAGTAACAAAGGATACAACCACAACCATCACCACCATTATCGTACTACAAGTTGTAGGCTTGTAGCACCCACCACATGAGTACTAGCTACTACAAGACATATATAGGCCAATGTAACACCCCAATAATTTTTAACTTGTAGAAATTACCGAAATGCACTACTGGCATATGTCAGAGTAACTTTTTTTTTTTAAATATTGAACACAATCTAAAACTTGATGCTAAAACCCATCAAGCGCTTACATAACTGAACATGAAATACATAAAATCGTTCGTTGCACGCTCAACTAGTGTTCAATACTCAAAACAGAAAGTCTGCGGAAGCGATTTAAAACTTTATAAACATAAGTCGTACAATCGTACAATCTAAGATACAAAAGAGATTGAAATACATAGCATAATGAAATAAAAGCGTCAGCAACTCTTCTAGCGTCTTCATAGCCATGCCTCACAACCTTCCGACTCTTTCCCTGCTTCACTGAAAAACAACAACATGGATTGGGTGAGACAACTTGTCTCAGCGAGTTCTATCGAGACCCCTTACTAATTCTCTCGGTTCAATTATGCTTGATTCATTATTTTTTAACTAATAAATCATAGTCCTCAAAATTGACTATGTGGCTGAACTAACGTTGTCCTCATAACCCTCAAGCCGGTTACGAGAGGCAACACATAAACTGAACTGAATTTTTAGCGTGTCACCGGTCACTTGGCAAAATAAGCTCCCGGTGAACCCATTCCACTAATCGGCTGGATCCCTCATGGGGCCTAGGTTCATAGGGCTCATGACTTCCCCTCCCCTAGCACACTAAACTGAAAATAGGGTCGTCACCCTAACTGAACTGATGTATATATTTTAATATACCTGATCTGAATACTGATCTGAACATAACAATGAACTGAGCATAACAATGAACTTAACTTAACACTGAGCTTAACTTAACATAATCTCCTTACTAACATTAGGTGATCTCACACGGCTTACTAAAGTTATTAACTTAATCTACTCAACTATCCAGTCAGTCCAAGCATAATCACAACAAGACAATCAGTTTCATAACATGAACTTAACTTAGTCATAATCAATCTCATAACATCAACATGATTTTGGAACATCAACTAACATCAATCACAATCACAATTACATCCAAACAGGGCATTGCACAACTTTGATTACATATTCACTTAGACCTTTTCATAATCTTTTCAACGCACTTGAGAACACTTGAATCGGACTACCGATCAAAAGTTATAGCGAAAACAAAATCGGTAAAATTTGCTTAAAAATTTCACTGCGTCGCGACGCGAACGGGTTCCGTCGCGACGCGAAAAGTTACAGAACCAAAACCTTCGCAAAAATATGCATGGTCGCGTCGCGAAAACCACGGGTCGCGACGCGATGTGTTGCAGAAGTGCAGAAAACTGATGTTTAAAAACTCGATTTCGTTCCGTTTCGCTTTTAATCCGATACCGAGACATTCTATAATCTTCGAGACATAAAAACAGAGATTTCAAACAACCAATCCAGTCCAGAACAATCATTAATTCATCAATCACATAACATATAATCAATCATACAATCACTCAACATGTCTAATTGATCAACCATATATTTCAGCAACTAAAGCGGATTTTCACAAAGTGTTATCGACTCTGATTTTCGTAAAGCACGACACTCCAACCAGAACACATACATACATATACACATGATTTCCCTAGTGAGTATAGAACTCACCTAATGTGATGAAATCACACAATAACGAATCCTTCAGCTGTCACGAACAAGGAAACTACACGAACGGTCCCCGAATTCGCTCCAAATGACTCTAAGGGTGGACTGATCGAACTTAGCTTCCTCCACTTCGAATCTAGCTACCAAAACTTCACCCTAATGCTTGAACAAGGTTCTAGTACTGAGTATCTAGCTTCAATTACAACATGCAAGGCTTGTGGATACCCTTTTCTCACATTTTGAGCTTGGGGTTCTTTAATGGTGATTTGAGTTGGAGAAGGGTAATGGTGGAGATGTTTGTACCAGCAGGTAGAGGATGAAAAATGGTGAAGAAGGGTGTGGGAATCACTTACATGCACTAAGGTTCCAGAATCCTCCTCCCCTCCTTCTCCCCTTCTCTCTCGCGGCTCCTTTCCCCCTTCTCTCTACTCTTATTCTGTTTTTGCTTCAAATGAAGATGTGTTTGGTGTTTTTGTTCTTGCTTCAGCTGGATGGGGTATATAGAGGGACTAGGTGAAAAGACAACTATGCCCCTCACCTACTAATCTATTCCCTATGACTCCTCTCAACCCTAATTAATTTAACCATAAACAATTATTTTTAAATAACCACACAATCTTCATAATAAGTCAATCAAGCAAAAAAATATATTTTCATATAATTTTATTTCCAACAATTTAAATAAATCACCAAATATTATTTCATGCCAAATAATTTAAATAGCAAAAATAGGGGATGTTACAGCCAATCCCCCAACGTAGGTCCCAGGCGACTCATGAGCCATCGCTATATTAGTACTATCGTCCCAAGCCGCCAACTTAATTAGTCTTCGTCCTAACTTAAATCTCATCCCTAGCTAGACCAAACTAGTGCGATACTAGTCTGGTCCTTATTATAAAAAAAAGTTTATAGTTTTAGGTTCATTAAACAAATACATATTAGATACATTAATTATTCAATGAACCTAAAAATATAATTTTTGTAGGAATTAATCTATCTACAAGACATGCTTATAATCATGAATATATACTACAGTGGAAAACAAAGACATACAAGCATGCTTCTATATAATCAATAACAAAGCCATGACCTTGATATTCTTAGGATCTACGACATGTTGATATATCAAGGATTAGATAAATACCTGGATCCATAGCAAAGAAGCGGAAAACGGATCCTTACAAGAATGAGTGAGTGAAAACGAGCAACCGCTACTCGTCGGCTTTATGGTTCTCCCTCAACTGGGACTCCTAATGCCTTAGACTCTCTTCAGATGGGGAGAGGAGACCAAACGTGTGTATATTGCAGTTGGTCCGGTATATTGGAAACCATAGCCTACTTATAGTGTGACAATTTATTAGTGTTCCCATTATCCCTCTAATGAGCTATCACCGACATCCACTCATATTGGACCCATATCAATAATAATTAGTTATATAATTAGAAATCCGATATAGCCTTTTACTTATTTTGATCACTTATCAATCAAGACTCCTAATATTGATAAATAGCTAATAGGCTTAATTACAGTTGTGGTCCCCCTATTATCACTCACTCACGATTTTAGTCCCTCAACTTTTTTTGCACGAATTTAGTCCCCCTATTTTCTCAACTTCTAAAATTATAGTCCCCAGTCAAAATTGGTCAAAATAGAATCTGATGTGGAGCACATTTAAGTGATGTGGCAAGCCACATTGGATGCCATGTGGACATTTTATTTTAAAAAGTAATTTTCTAATTAAAACACTTTGTTAAATAATTAAAAATTAAAAATACATTGAGCCTAAAACAAATTCCAGAATTCCGATCAAAATCATATTCCCATATGTGTGAACACTACAAGAAAATCGACGATTTCCGACGGTAATTTTCGTCGCAAATGCAGCTATTTTTGTCGGAAATTGACGTTTCCGACGAACTTTCCGACGGACAAAAAGTCGTCGCAAAATCGCTCATCGCAAATTGTTTCCGACGAATTTTTTGGTCATAAATGACTCCGTCGCAAAGTCGTCGCAAATCCGTCACAAATGTTCGTCGCAAATTCGTCGCAAAAAACCATTTCCGACGAATCTTTCCGTCGGAAATCCGTCGAAAATTTAAAAATAAAATAAAATCTGGTTCTTAAACAACTCACGCACCCAACATAATTGTTTTTGTTTGTTCTTGAAAACCTGGTTCCAAGATTACAAGGAACAAAGACATCTCAGAATAATTCAGCAAACAACAATCATCAGGTTTTAAATCCTAAAATTGTAGAGACTAGAGACTAATTAAAGGAAAATGTGTTGCATAAAATTCATACAAAAGAATATTACTAAGTGATCAGTGTATGACAAAAGAGTAGGTATATCATATTCATCTTCTGTGCTTTCCTTTTCTTTTGAAGGGATGCGAGCTAGTTTTGGAGACTGAGCAGAATCACCACCACCTTTATCACTTGTTTCTGTTATCTCCATTGAGGATTCAAGAGCAGCTACAAGTGCACCAAAATCCAGGCCAACTTTCATAAGTTCTTAGAAATCAGATCCAAATTTGAAGAAGTGTTTCTAAAATAACCAAACATAAAACATAACAAAGTAACCAGAAGTACCTTCTGCCTTTTTAACTACAATAGTGGAATACTTATCAGTCGTAGAAACAATGTTTTCTTTACTTGAAAAGAGCTTTGCAAGCCGCAGTTCTGTAATTTTCATTTGCTCCTGAGCTGCAATCTCAAATTCAATAATTGGTCTGTTTGTATAACGTCTCTGCACAGTGTAAAACATATTAATTTAAGTTTAATTAAACAATGATATACCAATATTTTCCTCTCTATCACTTAAATTCTGTCCACAGAAGCCAGTGATAACATAAAAAAATATCTCCAAACCCAAAGAAGCCAGTGAGCTACATGAGGCATTTTTTGAAATATAAACTTCTAGAAACTAGCTGAATACTATGAATTAATTGGTTAAATCATGAATTAGTCTGTAAAGAAAAGTGCATGTGTCATTTATCCACCAAATCAGTGTCAAATCACCAAGAAAAATTACACAAGCTACTACTGAATCATATCTGAAAAGGACATTTTAAGTAGCAATGTAGCAAAAGATATGGGTGATTACAACATTATAGATAAGAAACATTAACTAACATTATTACTATGGAAACAACCAAAGGGAATTGAGATTCAAATTTGAAAATAAGCCAGACCCCGTTCAACAATTTGATCTGTGGGGATGCAGAATATGACTACACGGAAATTACTTGATTACCAATTCAAAACTTGTCACAACCACATCAAACTTTCCAGCAACCAATAGGTCCTCTCTTATATGCCTCTGCAGTTATTTAAAACAATTAGATAAATGTGTCAAAACCACGCATAATAGTAACCCATGACAAATAATTCAGCTCAGGAAAGCTAGTCCCTACCCTTTCATCAGGGTTACCAAGAAACTTTACTGCGCGTAAAACTGGACAAAAGCGTCGAATCTCATTCATCCAATGTCCAAGAGTAGATTTTAGAGCAACCACCATATGAGGGCCCTTTATACCTCTGAACTCATGTAAATATCCAAACAAAGATATTGTTTGTAAGGTTTTACCGAGCCCCTGCAATCAACAACAAATTTATTCATCATAACTTCTATAAATCAACTCATACTTCATCAAATATACATCACAAGTAAACTATGTTCATGTGCAGTTATTTAAAGAGACTTATCTCTGAGCACCATCTACTACCTACCATTTCATCTGCTAGAATTCCATTTATTCCATTTTCAGACAATCGTATTGTAGCGACCGAAAAATCCGAAGGAGGGGATTCTTCGTCATTTTTGCAATGAAGCCGCCATCAATATTTATTAAATAGGAAAACATTGAAAAAAACCTTTGTTTTTGGGTTCGGGGGTCGATTATGCGCGGGGAAGGTATTAGCACCCTACAGCATCCTTTCAAGAGAAAGGTTACCATTTAATTTAATGTGTAGAGAGAAAGTTAATTTAAAGAAAATACTTTAATTTACCTTTTTATTATTTGCAAAATTTGAAGAGGAATACTTAATAAAAATTTTAGTTTTTTTTTGCGCTTGACAGGAGTGGGCCCCCGCTCCTACGTATCTCCAGGTGCGATGGAGAAATCAAAGCTACGTAGTTCTTGGGGTAGAAAATGTTTGCGTTTGATGTTTTTTTTTTATTTATTTTTGAAATCGGGAGAGGTACTCGAGACGACCAAACAAGTAAAACTCAGAGTGGTCGTCACTCATAGCTCAGTTGAAAACCAAAGCTGTTATCAACGGTTAAACAAGCTAAGCTCAGAGTGACCATTAATAACAAACCAATTTTTTGTTTAGGAAAACATTTATTCGTTATTTTGGAAAAAAAATAGGTTCGTGAGAGAAAATATTTATTTAGGGAAAAGAGATTTCCTTTTTTAAAAAAAGAAACAGGGGGTGCAGTGGTAAAATAAAGGTGTAAATAAAAAGAGGGCTGTATTATTAAAACTGGGGTGTAGATAACAGCCCAATCTCATTTTTATTGGGCTGATCCGTTTCAAAAACTCGTGGGCTTCAGAGGGGCGCGAGAAGTAAACGCAGGGGGTGCTAATAGAAGTCTGAAAAAATAAAAAAATGTGAAAGGACAAAAATGCCCTTACACCCCTAGTATAAAAGCAAAAACTCCAAAATGGGAAACCCTAATTCTTCTTTCCCTCACGCGGCGCTCCCCTTTCCCCAAAATGTTCAAAACCTAATTCCTCCCTCTCTCTCCCTCAGCGCCGCTGACCACACCCTCACTCCCTTCCTCTCCATTTTGCTTCCTCTCCTTCAACCGATCCTCCTTCGCCGCCCACCCCTTTTCTCTTCTTACCAAATCGCGACACTCTCTCCTCCTCCCAACCTTCGTTCGCTCCGTTTCCTCTCCTTCGGCCGTGTTCTTCCCTCTCTAACTGTCGCCTTGAACCACGGGGTGGAGGGGTTGGTGGTGTATGGTGAAGTATGGTTCGGTGGTGGTTGTACGAAGGGGGGTGAAGTGCGAAGGCTCGTGGGGGTGGTTGAAGGACGGAGGTTCGGTGGTGACGCGTCGTGGTGGTGTTTCAAGAGATCGCGACCGTGAGATGGGGGCGTTGATGATCGTTTGGTGTTTTAGGGGGTGGTGACCGGAGGTAGTGATTTTGGTGGCTGGCCGGAGGGTGTTGTCACAGTGGCTGAAGAGAGATAGGGAGAGAAGAGGGTGGCGGTTGTTGGTGGAGGTACGACGGTGGTTCGACGGCCAGGATGGTTGTAGGGGAGGGTAAGGCTGTTCGCGAATATGGTGAGGTCGTGGTGGTGGCCGTTTGGTGGAGGATGGCCGGAGGCTACGGTGGTGGCCACCGCAAGCGGTGGTCGGAGGTAAAATCTCTCCCTTCTCTCTTTCTTGTTTCGGTTCTGTCTTAATTTTAATTGTCCCCTTCCCCTTTTTTTTTTTAAAACGAAGACAGCTTACACCCTTCCCCTCCCCTTTTACAAATGAATCAACTGAAGCATAAACATGATTTTTCCCTCCCTTTACTTCTCCATTTTCGTATTCTCTTTCTGTTTCACCATTTTGCATTTATCAGTTAGAGTATTGGTTGATAATTTTTGGCTTGCATTTTGTTAGTCATTGTAAACAGAGCAAAAAAACTTACGCATACATACTTAAGCATAATAGTCATGTATACCTGTTGTTAGTTGCTGAATAACATAAAAAGACAAGAAGGAAAAGCTGAAGAAAATAGGAATTTACCTGGTTCTAAGCTTTTACTCTGTGCTACCCTTTATATCTGATTCTGAGTATCTCTGGAACTAGCATCAACTTAACATCAGTGTTGCATTTTTATGTGTATCTGTGTGTGTCCTCAACTGATTTCTGTTCATTGTATTTATAGGCTGGGGATTCTGGTGTAGGGGTGGTGTTGGAGCAGGGAATCAAAACCCTCAGGAGACCAAGCTGTTGCAGTGGAGCAGATTGGAGCAGTGGAGCAGTGGAGCAGTGGAGCAGCAGCTTGCAGGGTGGTGCCTGCCAATGCTGCCATGCTTTTTTGCTGAAAATGGGAGGCAAGAAAAAGGGACAAGAAGAAGGAAGTTGGGCTTGTAGCTTCATGGAGAGGGAAGGCAGCAAGTCGCAGGATGCTGTCTTTTTTTTGGTTTTTGCTTTATTATTTTTTTGTACTCTTTTTGCTTTTTAATTAATTTTTGTACCAATTGTAATTAATTTTTTTGTCTTCACCTACATCAAAGTTGACTTACGTTGTACCTCTCATTTGTAAAAAAAAGTGTTTATAATAATAAAAACATTAATTCAGAAATTGATTTTTATTAGATTTTTTCATAACAATAATGATAATTAAACTAATAGCAAATGACTTTAATAGCGGTAAAAAAAACGAGTACCAAAAAAAGGCTCGTATGCCACGAGAAAGAATCACGCTCACGCAATGAAAGCTATAACGCGCGTACAATTAAAAAACGTGGCACGACGAGAACAATAATGCGTGCACAATTAAGAGAGAAATGTGGCACAACGAGAACGACAATGCGTGCACAATTAAAAGCGACCCGCACACGCTAGGTGCGAATTGAAATCATTTGCGTTAGTCTCACGGACGAAATTAGGGTATTACAGCTGCCCCTCTTTATTTATATTTTACTAGGAAATATGAAGGGTTTTCAAATTCCTCGAGTAAAATAGAAATAAAGATAAAAGCACTAATTTTGTCAAAACCTTTTCCTTTTTTGAAAAAAAATCATAAAAAAAATGGGTTTACATAGAACAAAAGTAAATAGGGATCACTGGGGATCTGAAGGAGCACTGGGGCTCTGATGGTTTAATTCACAATTGATGCTTGGCGCATCGATTGGAGTCAAACTGAAGGACCGACGGGGTCTGAAGGGCATGCCTAAGCCAGATGGACCAATGGGTCTGAAGGAGCGCAAACTAGCAACGGGGTACTAGTGAAACGGTCTGCTTGGGGGATGGCCTTTTTCGAGCGGCCATGGGTGGCAAGGTCAGGTCGTCGACTTGATTTGCACACCTCGAAGGACGTGCACTGTGTTTTTTAGGCGGACACAGCTAGTCTGAAGGACCTGGGGTCGGATGATCCGTCGGTTGCTCGATTAACGCGGCGTGCGATCTGGATTGAAGGACCAATTGTTGGTCTGAAGGAGCACTAGGGCTCTGAAGGACCGCTGGGGGTCTAAAAGGTTGATACTAGGCTCAATGCTAACACTATAACTTAAATTTTTGACAGATAAAAAACTAATCTATATTTGAACGCATTTTAAGGATGCAATGGATGATGTATGCGTGCATGCAGTGTAAGCATGTGCAACGATCGATATCTGGTGGTATGATGAATGAAATGTGGGATGCTTTTCTCTTTGTGTTTTTTCTTCTTTTTTTGATTCTTTTTGCTCTTTTGCTCTTTCTCGACTCTTTTGCTCTTTTGCTCTTTCTTGACTTTTCTGCTGATCTCATCACCCCGCAGGACTCTCGACGTGAGATATGAGGGTTGCCTCAAAGTAGTGGTGCCAAAGCGCGGGTTATTGTGATTCATTGCTTGAAGGGATTATGTATTTGTCTTCTTTGCAATTTTATGAGAGATCATCTCATTTTTGTGATTTTTTAGAAATTTCGCAATGATTGTAATGCTTTCGATTATGCACATGTTTCACAATTCAATATCATCTACCATAAAACATCTTTTCGAAGCAAATAGGGAAGTGAGAGAGTGAAGATAGAGTTTAATATTCAAATGGAAACCGGGTGCGCAGAAGGTCACACTGACTGAAAATTACATTGAGAGTTTAAACTAAAAAGAAAGAAAGAAAAAGCAGATTTTTTGATTGTTTGTATCTTGGAGGTAACAATGCCAATCACCCATACACATGACCTTGAGCATCCATCACCCAACTTTCGGAGGACTGCCTTTGCATTTGTTCCAAGTCCAACTCATTGACCCTAATTTTTGCCTGGACTGCTCTTTAGAGTTTTCAATCCACCAGGTCGCTCTAATTTTTGCCTAGGCCGCCCTTTCGGGTTTTCAACCTAGCGAGCTCATTTTTGCTTGGCTCATCTTTCTCTTTTTCATATATTTCTTTAGGCATAGTACTTCTTAACTGCATCTGAGTTCACTGGGAGTGGGAGGTCTTCACCGTCCATTTTTGTGAGTATTAAGGCTCCTCCAGAGAATGCTTTCTTTACCACATAAGGCCATTCGTAATTAGGGGTCCATTTTCCACGGGAATCCTTTTGGATAGGCAAAATTTTCTTGAGCACTAGATCTCCTTCTTGAAACTGCCGGGGTCGAACTTTCTTATCATAAGCTTTCTTCATTCTTTGTTGATACAACTGCCCATGACACAAAGCTTCCACTCTTTTTTCCTCTATGAGGTTCAATTGATCAAATCGAGATTGAACCCATTCTGCTTCCTCTAATTTGGTTTCCATTAACACTCGCAGAGAGGGTATTTCGACTTCTACGGGAAGAACTTCTTCCATCCCGTATACTAGTGAGAATGGTGTTGCCCCTGTTGACGTGCGAACTGAGGTCCGGTACCCATGCAAAGCGAAAGGTAACATTTCATGCCAGTCCTTGAAGGTCACTACCATCTTTTGCACGATCTTCTTTATGTTCTTATTTACAGCTTCGACTGCCCCATTCATCTTTGGACGGTATGGGGAGGAATTATGATGTTGGATTTTGAAGTCATCACACAACTCTTTCATCATCTTGTTGTTCAGGTTGGTCCCATTGTCTGTGATGATTTTATTTGGAAGGCCGTAACGGCAGATCAAATCTCTCTTTATGAACTTGACAACCACAGATTTTGTTACGCTGGCATAAGAAGCAGCCTCGACCCATTTGGTGAAATAATCGATAGCGACAAGAATGAAGCGATGTCCATTTGATGCCTTAGGTTCGATGGGACCAATGACATCCATCCCCCACATTGAGAATGGCCATGGTGCTGTTAGGACGTTCAAAGAAGCAGGCGGCACATGGATATTATCAGCGTAGATTTGACACTTGTGGCATTTTCTCACGTAGTTAAAGCAGTCGGTTTCCATTGACAACCAGTAGTAGCCAGCCCTTAGGATTTTTCTTGCCATGGTGTGCCCGCTAGAATGGGTTCCGAACGAGCCTTCATGGACATCTTTCATAATTCTTTCTGCTTCTTCTTTTGCAACACATCTGAGGAGGACCATGTCATGATTCCTTTTGTAAAGCACCTCCCCGTTTAGGAAGAAACCCATTGATAATCTCCTAAGTGTTCTCTTATCATTCTCAGTGGCACTGGGAGGATACTCTCGACTTGTGATATAGTGCTTGATATCGTAATACCAAGGTTTACTGTCAGGCTCTTCTTCGATTGCCACACAATGATGTGCCGGTAGGTCTCGATGCTGGATTCGGATGAATGTCAGACTTTTGTTGTTATTGATATTGAACATTGATGACAAAGTCGCTAAAGCGTCAGCCAACTGATTTTCTTCGCGAGGGAGATGGTGGAAGGTGACCTCCTCGAATCGCTCAACCATCTCTTGGATGTGATCACGATAAGGAATTAATTTGGGGTCCCTGGTTTCCCAGTCGCCTTTTATCTGATGGATGACCAATGCTGAGTCCCCATATACATCGAGTCTTTTGACTTTCCATTCAAGGGCCGCTTTGATGCCTAAGACACACGCTTCATATTCTGCAATGTTATTGGTGCAATAGAAGCTCAGTCTAGGAGTGAATGGTATGAAGCGGTTATCAGGGGAAATCAACACAGCTCCGACCCCGTGCCCATACAAATTGGAAGCGCCATCAAATGACATCCTCCACCTTTCGTCGTCTGGAGATTTCCCTTCTCCGAATAGAGCCATCATATCTTCATCTGCGAAATCGTATTGCATTGATTGGTAATCTTCAATGGGCTGATGTGCCAAGTATTCAGCTAGGGCACTACCTTTGATTGCTTTCTGAGTGACATACAAGAGGTCGTATTCAGATAGTAGCATTTGCCAGTGGGTGATTCTTCCTGTGAGTGCAGGTTTTTCAAAAATGTACTTGATGGGATCCATTTTAGATACCAACCAAGTCGTGTGGCTCAACATATACTGCCTCAGACGACGTGCAGCCCAGGCCAAAGCGCAACATGTTTTTTCCAACAATGAATATCTTGTCTCGCACTCGGTGAACTTCTTGCTGAGGTAGTAGATGGCATGTTCTCTCCTTCCAGACTCATCATGTTGCCCCAGTACGCAACCCATTGAGTTGTCTAGCACTGTTAAGTATAGAATGAGGGGTCTGCCCTGCACCGGTGGCATCAGAATCGGTGGGTTTTGGAGGTACCTCTTGATCTTTTCAAAGGCCTCCTGGCACTTATCGTTCCACTTTGTTTCTTGGTTCTTGCACAGCAATTTGAAGATCGGCCCGCAGGTCGATGTTAATTGGGATATGAATCTGGAGATGTAGTTCAGCCTTCCTAGGAACCCACGAACTTCCCTTTCGGTTTTAGGCGCTGGCATTTCAAGAATTGCTCGTACCTTGTCCGGATCTACCTCTATTCCCTTCTGACTGACTATGAACCCCAACAACTTTCCTGACCTTACACCGAAAGTGCATTTGGCGGGGTTTAATCTGAGTTTGAACTTCCTTAGGCGTTCAAATAGTTTCTGCAGATTAACAACATGTTCTTCTTCAGTCTTAGACTTTGCGATCATGTCATCCACATAGACTTCAATTTCTTTATGCATCATGTCATGGAATAAAGCCACCATTGCCCTTTGGTACATGGCACCGGCGTTCTTTAGGCCGAATGGCATTACTTTGTAGCAGAAGGTGCCCCAAAGGGTGATGAAGGTGGTTTTCTCCATGTCTTCTGGGGCCATCTTGATTTGATTATATCCGGAGTATCCATCCATGAAAGAGAACAAAGAGTGTTGCGCTGTGCTATCTACCAGGACATCAATGTGAGGCAAGGGGAAGTCATCTTTAGGGCTGGCTCTATTCAGATCTCGATAGTCAACGCACATCCGAACTTTTCCATCTTTCTTTGGGACCGGGACAATGTTGGCTACCCATTGAGGATATTTTGCCACCGCTAAGAACCCGGCGTCGAATTGCTTCTTGACCTCATCTCTGATTTTCAGTGACATTTCTGGCTTCATCCTTCTCAGCTTTTGTTTTACCGGCGGGCATTCGGGCTTTACTGGTAACTTATGCTCGACTATGTTGGGGTCCAGTCCAGGCATGTCTTGGTATGTCCGTGCGAAGATGTCAACATAGTCGAACAAGAGCCTAACTAGCTTCTCTCGTTCACTATCTTTCATTGTGATGCCGATCTTAACCTCTTTCTTATCTTCTTCTGTTCCCAAGTTTATTATCTCAGTAGATTCCTCGTGGGGTTGAATCACTTTCTCTTCTTGTTCCATCATTCTCATTAATTCTGGAGGAGTTTCCCAGTTATCTTCAACATCCTCCTCAGTTTGATTAATGGGGTGATCAAAGTCACAGTATGAATTATTGGCGTTGTTATTTTCAAATGCGTTTTTTTCAAATCTGCATTAGTATAAATTGACGGAATAAAAAAAACGAGCAAAAGGAAAATAAAACGCAACTGCAAAAGAAAACTGAAATTTATTGGAGAATCTGAAATAACGTTTTATTGATATCGATATCGAAAGGAAACATGTGTGCCCGCATGAAATGTCCTAAGGCCTTGGGCAGAGCCATAGGATTGCATTACAGAAACATTACTTTGAACTAAAAACTACAGGAAAATCGACGATCTCCCAATTCTTGAGCTTTTCGCTTGCTGGACAACGGCGCACAAGACTGGCACCGCCATTTTCAGCGCTTGAATCACCTTCAATAGCTGCAACCTGGTTAGGATCTAGCACCCCTGCGCTCTGAAAGCTTTGCTTTATGTCGCCGATGAAAATTTTCTTCATATCTGGCTCCCGACCCTCAAGTTTGGCCAACCTTCGCTCCTTCTTTTCCGCGGCGATCCTTCCTTTGTCAGTACGACTAAGCTGGTACCCTATCCCACATCTGTCCTTGTTTTCACGCAGCTGTATGGGTGTTAGGATCCCTTGTTCATTCTTCCCCAAACCGCTTCCAGCTTGATAACCCTTGCTTGTCATGACTTTAGCAATCATCAATGCAGCTTTGGACAGCTTTGGTTTTAACGATGGGGCCCCATCCCCCACAAAGGTAGCATTTGCAATTTCTAGTGCTTGGAAGGCGGTCTCAAAAGATTCTTCTGCAGCCTCAACATAACGGATTGGAAACAGCTTATTAACTAGCAACTCTTCTTCCCCCGAAACGACCACTAACTTGTTGTTGACTATGAACTTGAGCTTTTGATGTAGAGAAGAGGGCACAGCCCCTGCCGAATGGATCCAAGGTCTTCCCAGAAGACAGCTGTAAGACGGATTGATGTCCATCACTTGGAAACTCACTATGAAGACCTCTGGACCTACCTGTACAGGTAACTCCATCTCTCCGATAACCTCTCTTTTGGACCCATCGAATGCCCTGACCAGTGTAGAACTGGGTTTCATGTATGAACAATCTACGTCTAGTTTGTTCATAGTTGATTTGGGTAATACGTTCAGGGACGACCCGTTATCGATGAGCACTCGAGCTAGAGAGTATTCTCCACATTTCACGGAGATATGCAAAGCCTTGTTGTGCCCTCTTCCCTCGACGGGGATCTCGTCATCTGTGAAGGTGAGGTAATTGTTTGCAACGATATTTCCGACGATCCCATCAAACTGACCAACTGTGATGTCGGGAGTGACATGAGCTTCACTCAGCACCTTCATTAGCGTTACACGGTGGGCTTCAGAATTGAGTAATAGTGACAGCAGAGATATCTTAGCAGGGGTCTGATTCAGTTGATCTACTACCTTGTACTCACTCTGCCTCATAACCTTTAGAAACTCACTGGCTTCTTGCTCAGATAATGCTTTCTTGCTTGCATTTTTGTCAGACGACTCTCCCTCCACGTTTTTTCCTTTATCAATTTTTCCTCTTTCATTTGATTCTCTTCCTCCGGGTCTTTCAGGGGCATAGACGCGCCCACTCCGGGTCATTCCGCTGCTTCCCGAGATATTGGTGACATCAGGATTGTTCTGAGGACCTTTCACTTGGACTTTCGCGTTGTAGTTCCATGGGACTGCTTTGGTGTCATTGTAGGGGAAGGGAGCTGGCACTTGGATAGTGATTGGTTTAGGCATACCCAGGGACGACTTCGAGTCCTTAGTATAGCGGATCTCTAGCGGCTTCCGAGTATCCTTGTTCTGGCCATTGCTCGATAGGATAGTTGACACCTGGTCCTCCCTCTTTTGAAAGCCCACTTGTATTACATGTCGGTCCAACAGGTCCTGAAGCACTTGTTTGAACGCCTCACAATTTCCAATGCAGTGATGGTCATTGCATGGATTCCTTCCAGTGCATTCTCTCTCAATAATCTCAAAGGAACACAGATTAGCATGAATCACTTCCAGGGGTGTCTGGATGCATTCTACCCTCCTGATTAGGGACGGTTCTGCAGAATCCTCAATTGCATTAGTTGAGGGCATCCCATGTCCTGGTAATGGGTTGGTAGCCACATTAGGACCGTTTTCCTTGAAGTTCAACCAGCCCGAGGCGATTAGATCTTGGACGACATACTTCAATGCCTTGCAGTTTTCTATGGAATGGCCGACCGTTCCTGAATGAAATTCGCATGTGGTGTTTGGGTCGAAGCCTCTAGGGAAAGGGGGCTGGATCTGTCTCATCGGGCGGGTGGTGATTAAATTATGGCTGAGCAGGTGGCGAAATAGGTCGGAGTATGACATTGGGATTGGATCAAACTGGACGAACTTTCTGGCTGAGTAGTTTTGTGGTTTATGGCCTTGGTTATTTTGGGTAGGTGGGGTAGATAGTGTTTGTGCTGAGAACGGATTGGTGTGAGAGGGATTGGAGTAGGAAGTTTTTCCGGTTCCTGTGATGGCGTTGGCTTCTCCTTCTTTCTTTTTAGGAAATCCGGAGAAGGGCTTTCTCTGGTTAGTGTTTCCGGGGGAAGTATAAGCGATTTTCCCATTCCTCATTCCGTTCTCTAGCCTTTCTCCAATAACGACCATATCCGAGAAACTTGACGATACACTCCCAATCAATTTTTCATAGAAGGGTGAAGGAAGGGTTTCCATGAACATAGATACCATTTCCCTTTCAAACAGAGGCGGTGCTATCTGTGCTGCTAGTCCTCTCCAACGCTGAGCATATTCCTTGAGGGACTCATTATCTCTTTTAGTCATGTTTTGTAGCTGAGTCCTATCAGGAGCCATATCAGTGTTGTACTTATACTGTTTAAGGAAAGCATCAGCGAGATCCTTCCAACACCGAATATGAGTGGGTGTCAACTGCATATACCAATTTGAAGCTGCCCCAGCTAAGCTGTCTTGGAAGTAGTGGATAAGCATCTTATCGTCATTTGCGAATGCAGCCATCTTCCTGCAATACATAGTTAGGTGGCTTGCCGGACATGTTGCTCCTCTGTATTTATCAAAATCTGGCACCTTAAACTTAGGGGGAATGACCACGTTTGGAACGAGACATAAATCTTGTGCATTTCTTGCACCAATACTGAATCCTTCAACTGCTCTCAACCTTTCTTCCAGCATTTGCAGTTTGTCTTGGGCTTGAGGGTTCTCCATAGAGTAGTTGTGAGGAAGCCCACTCATACCATAGTAAGGATGAATCATCGGAACTATGGCTGGGTTCACATTTGGGATATGTGAATGAGTGGGGTTCCTGAGGCTGGACCCTTGAGCTTGAGCATCGACTACCAGCGGTGAAGTGTAGCCGAGTGGAAATCTTTGTGGTGCGACAACAGGGCTCGGGTTGTGAATCTGCGGTGCCCCCGGATTACTGTTGTGACCTGTCGGTGCAGGATGTCTTTGCCCCACGACTCCTGAGGGACCATCTTCCGGATTGGCAGCGACTGTCGGAGGTGTGTAGCCTTGTGGAAGTCCATAAGGAGGCCATTGGTAACCCTGTTCGTTAGCCCCAGTAGGGTACACTGTATGGGGGATTCCAGGTCCATTGGGAATAGGAGGGTTGGTAGCTTGATTTTCAGTGTTCCCAGCGGAGACATCTTCATCTGTATTCCCATTCTTCAAAGCTTGTAGGACCCTTAAAATCTCAGCCATCTGTTGCTTCATCACATCTATTTCTGCCCTAAGCTCTTGATTGCCTAGATGCTGGTTACCCTGACCTAAGTCGTCCTGATGTGGATCTCCTTGATCCAGGTTGTCTTGAGGCGGATTGTCCTGATTTGCTTCCATGTTTCTGGCCTGAGAATGAGTCCAATAGCGATGTTGACGCACCAGCTTGTCTTTTATTCTCTGTTGACGGGATACATGATATGAGTATGTGAATGGATGAAAAATGAGCGATGCATGTGTGCATGAGTTTTATTGTTTTAGGCCGAGAATTGTAAGCGCGTCTTGATTTGTCATAAGTACGTAAACTAACGTTTCAAGCATTTCCAAAAGGAGGATCAATAGGTGGAACAAACAAACTTCATTGATGGGGGAAAAGTACAGCATTCTTGAAATAAAAATTCGAAAAAAAACATTACAATGCTCTTTTTAAATCTCGCTCAAATACATATAGCTTTCATTTTTCCACTCCTCTCTCTTTTTCTACTAGTGGTGCTACCAGCCTTCTCCCTAAGTTCGACAATCAGGATTTTGCAAAATTCCATAAATTCGGAAACTTGGACCGGGGTGTTGAACGGGTGCATTGCTGCGTCAGCCTCTTTTAGACGCTTTGGGATACCCATGATAGCTTGATCGGCCAGCCATGCCAACTTTGCAAATCTGTCTCTCCAGTATAAGCTTTCATTCTTCAACTCTATGAAGACTTCATGGTTTTCTATCCTGCTGACCAATTCTACAAAGCGGCTCTCCCAGTGGATGCTTTCAATCTTCAGTTGGTGGTAAACTTCCTCTTGATATCTGATGTGGTCTTTCAGCTCATCAGATTTCTCATGCTCCCTTCTCAAGGCTTGTTGGTATTCTTGGAGTATTTCTTCAATGGTCTCTTTATCCCGCCGGATACTTTTCACTTGATCTTCAAACTCAGCTATCAATATCCGAGATTCTCTCTTTGATTTCACCAACAAGCCTTGTGCGGTTTTTTCTGCAATCATTGACTCCTCCCATAACTCTTTCCATTCATGCGCATCATCAATGGCTTGGTTCATCTTCAGGTTGCATCGCTTTAGTTCTTCCTTTGCCCCTCTCAGGTATTTCTGGACCTCTTGTTTGCTCTTTTCTTCGATCTTAAGTTGCTTGCGGCTGTCCTCGATGGCCAATGACTTAGTTGCGTTTTCTTCTTCCAATTTCTGGTTTCTTAGGAGCACTTTCTCTAATTCTGCCTGTAAGCCCTTCTTTTCTTCCTCAGCTTTTGACACTGCCATTTTGAGCTTATCTAACTGTTCGACAGTGGGAAGGGTAGGTTCAGCTATTTCTTCCTCAACCCGTAGTGCGCTTCGGTAAGGCAATCGGGTGTCTTGGATCCTTTTTTGGAGCCACTGACGAAAGGTGGGTTCCTTATCGCCGCCCCTCTTAGCAAGCTCTTGTCCTTTGCGGACAACCATGTCCCACGCTTGAGAAATCTTCCGGAGCATGTCAACCTCTTTTGGGCTTCCCTCATGGAGGTAAAAAGGGATTAACATGTCTTCGATGGGCGGATTTCGCATGGGGTACCCTAGCTGTCTTAGAGTCAGAGAAGGGTTGTAATTTATGCATCCTCTTGTCCCCATGAGTGGGACATTTTGAAAACTTCCACATTGAAAAATTACCATAGGCCGGTCTTTCCACCACGATGGGTGCCAACGAACCTTGTACTCATGAAGGCCCTTTAGCACTTGCAACCATTCACTGGTATTCATTGACTCCACATCACATCCTCTAGCGTCTTCAATTGGGCCTTCTACCTTAACTTTGTTGACGAAGGCATGGGTAAGAAGCCAAACATACAAGGCTGGTAGGCAGCAGGATATCCTCCTTCCCTTTAGCTCACTATAATGTGTGAAGGTACAGTAAGTGTCTGCAAGAATGGATGGAATTGGGTTGGTTGGGTTTTCTTCATCTTTGAAGGATAGGAACACACCAATAGCGGTTGTGTCCACATATCTTTCAAGGCGCGGGAATAGCACAATCCCAAAGATAGTCAAAGCCAACACTTGCTTGAAAGGACCCCAGTTTCTAGCTTCGGCGAAGGACTTCATTTGACCTTCCAGATACTCTTGCGGGAACCCTACAATGCAATTTCGGTTTTTCTTTTGGAGCTTCAAACTTTCCTTGCTGATTTGTAGCATTGAGGCAAGCTTTTCATCTGTATTGTAATGCCCCTGGTACTGGTAGGGCCTAGTGTCTCGTTGAGGAAAACCAAGGATCTGCGTATATTCTTCCAGGGTAGGTGCCATCTGGAAATTTTTGAAAGTGAAGCATCTCAAGGAGGAGTCATAGAATTGGCTCAAGGCAACAATGGCATTTGTTTGCACTTCCAACCGTAATAACATAATAATCTTCCCATAAGTTCTATCGAAAGACCTGCGCTCGATGGGCGGCAACCAACCCGGACATTCTCTTAAGCTGGTCAGATTGGGCTGTTTCACTGTAGGATAGTTCAGAGTCTGAACTGCTTCACCGTTTGATCCCATATTGCTTTGCTTATGACACAATTTTTGAGCCTCTTACAATTCTCGGCAAACCTAAATGAGATGAATAACATGCATGTGAGGATTTTTTTTTATATTTTGTGAAATAATGATGATATATGATGGATGAAAGAATGATGTCACGAGTGTTAAAAAAAAAATAAGGAAAAACTTGGTGATTCATCTTTGAGAAGGTGTTAACTATGTGTCACATCCTATATATTTAAAAGGAAAAAAAAGAACAATAGTAATAATAAAACGGTTTAGATGATTTGATTTTTTTTTTTGGGAAAAGGAAAAAAAACAATTAAAAAAAAAAACTGTAATGATGCAGCGGGTAGGTGAAATGCCCTTGTGTCTTAAACAGGTTATGTCTTATATATAGGTCACGGTCTAGGGTCGCTTACGTGATCAATCTCTCAGGTGGCTCTATTCACTTCCTCACAAAGGTTTCCAGAGCTAAAATCCCCTTCATGATATGATCCACAACGATAGCGAGCTACCTGGTGCGGGATACCATGAAAGAGCGTACTCTGGTTGAGACTTTCATGAGAGTCAGACAGATAAAATCCAGAATGACTGTCACTAATAATCTCCACTCGTCCTAGGTTACTTTTCAGACCTGGGTATAAGGCCCCACTCAAAAGTGTGTGAATAAACATGTGTAGGTGACGTGTGTGACACGGGCATAATACCTAGACCACACAAGCTGCAAAAGAAATACGGGTAATAGTACAAAAGTCTTCTACCCTAAGGTTCAATAAAGCCATGAATAAATAAACAAATAAAGAAAAATAAAAATGGACTGGCAAATATGAACGCTAAGGTAAAAAGTATTAAATTAACAATAATCTACACATTTAATTAAATTAGGCTTGACCCTCTTAAAAATGTCCCCAGTGAAGTCGCCAGCTGTAGCGACCGAAAAATCCGAAGGAGGGGATTCTTCGTCATTTTTGCAATGAAGCCGCCATCAATATTTATTAAATAGGAAAACATTGAAAAAAACCTTTGTTTTTGGGTTCGGGGGTCGATTATGCGCGGGGAAGGTATTAGCACCCTACAGCATCCTTTCAAGAGAAAGGTTACCATTTAATTTAATGTGTAGAGAGAAAGTTAATTTAAAGAAAATACTTTAATTTACCTTTTTATTATTTGCAAAATTTGAAGAGGAAGACTTAATAAAAATTTTAGTTTTTTTTTGCGCTTGACAGGAGTGGGCCCCCGCTCCTACGTATCTCCAAGTGCGATGGAGAAATCAAAGCTACGTAGTTCTTGGGGTAGAAAATGTTTGCGTTTGATTTTTTTATTTATTTATTTTTGAAATCGAGAGAGGTACTCGAGACGACCAAACAAGTAAAACTCCGAGTGGTCGTCACTCATAGCTCAGTTGAAAACCAAAGCTGTTATCAACGGTCAAACAAGCTAAGCTCAGAGTGACCATTAATAAAAAACCAATTTTTTGTTTAGGAAAACATTTATTCGTTATTTTGGAAAAAAAAATAGGTTCGTGAGAGAAAATATTTATTTAGGGAAAAGAGATTTCCTTTTTTAAAAAAAGAAACAGGGGGTGCAGTGGTAAAATAAAGGTGTAAATAAAAAGAGGGCTGTATTATTAAAACTGGGGTGTAGATAACAGCCCAATCTCATTTTTATTGGGCTGATCCGTTTCAAAAATTCGTGGGCTTCAGAGGGGCGCGAGAAGTAAACGCAGGGGGTGCTAATAGAAGTCTCAAAAAATAAAAAAATGTGAAAGGACAAAAATGCCCTTACACCCCTAGTATAAAAGCAAAAACTCCAAAATGGGAAACCCTAATTCTTCTTTCCCTCACGCGGCGCTCCCCTTTCCCCAAAATGTTCAAAACCTAATTCCTCCCTCTCTCTCCCTCAGCGCCGCTGACCACACCCTCACTCCCTTCCTCTCCATTTTGCTTCCTCTCCTTCAACCGATCCTCCTTCGCCGCCCACCCCTTTTCTCTTCTCACCAAATCGCGACACTCTCTCCTCCTCCCAACCTTCGTTCGCTCCGTTTCCTCTCCTTCGGCCGTGTTCTTCCCTCTCTAACCGTCGCCTTGAAACACGGGGTGGAGGGGTTGGTGGTGTATGGTGAAGTATGGTTCGGTGGTGGTTGTACGAAGGGGGGTGAAGTGCGAAGGCTCGTGGGGGTGGTTGAAGGACGGAGGTTCGGTGGTGACGCGTCGTGGTGGTGTTTCAAGAGATCGCAACCGTGAGATGGGGGCGTTGATGATCGTTTGGTGTTTTAGGGGGTGGTGGCCGGAGGTAGTGATTTTGGTGGCTGGCCGGAGGGTGTTGTCACAGTGGCTGAAGAGAGATAGGGAGAGAAGAGGGTGGCGGTTGTTGGTGGAGGTACGACGGTGGTTCGACGGCCAGGATGGTTGTAGGGGAGGGTAAGGCTGTTCGCGAAGATGGTGAGGTCGTGGTGGTGGCCGTTTGGTGGAGGCTGGCCGGAGGCTACGGTGGTGGCCACCGCAAGCGGTGGTCGGAGGTAAAATCTCTCCCTTCTCTCTTTCTTGTTTCGGTTCTGTCTTAATTTTAATTGTCCCCTTCCCCTTTTTTTTTAAAACGAAGACAGCTTACACCCTTCCCCTCCCCTTTTACAAATGAATCAACTGAAGCATAAACATGATTTTTCCCTCCCTTTACTTCTCCATTTTCGTATTCTCTTTCTGTTTCACCATTTTGCATTTATCAGTTAGAGTATTGGTTGATAATTTTTGGCTTGCATTTTGTTAGTCATTGTAAACAGAGCAAAAAAACTTACGCATACTTACTTAAGCATAATAGTCATGTATACCTGTTGTTAGTTGCTGAATAACAGAAAAAGACAAGAAGGAAAAGCTGAAGAAAATAGGAATTTACCTAGTTCTAAGCTTTTACTCTGTGCTACCCTTTATATCTGATTCTGAGTATCTCTGGAACTAGCATCAACTTAACATCAGTGTTGCATTTTTATGTGTATCTGTGTGTGTCCTCAACTGATTTCTGTTCATTGTATTTATAGGCTGGGGATTCTGGTGTAGGGGTGGTGTTGGAGCAGGGAATCAAAACCCTCAGGAGACCAAGCTGTTGCAGTGGAGCAGATTGGAGCAGTGGAGCAGTGGAGCAGCAGCTTGCAGGGTGGTGCCTGCCAATGCTGCCATGCTTTTTTGCTGAAAATGGGAGGCAAGAAAAAGGGACAAGAAGAAGGAAGTTGGGCTTGTAGCTTCATGGAGAGGGAAGGCAGCAAGTCGCAGGCTGCTGTCTTTTTTTTGGTTTTTGCTTTATTATTTTTTTGTACTCTTTTTGCTTTTTAATTAATTTTTGTACCAATTGTAATTAATTTTTTTGTCTTCACCTACATCAAAGTTGACTTAGGTTGTACCTCTCATTTGTAAAAAAAACTGTTTATAATAATAAAAACATTAATTCAGAAATTGATTTTTATTAGATTTTTTCATAACAATAATGATAATTAAACTAATAGCAAATGACTTTAATAGCGGTAAAAAAAACGAGTACAAAAAAAAGGCTCGTATGCCACGAGAAACAATCACGCTCACACAATGAAAGCAATAACGCGCGTACAATTAAAAAACTTGGCACGACGAGAACAATAATGCGTGCACAATTAAGAGAGAAATGTGGCACAACGAGAACGACAATGCGTGCACAATTAAAAGCGACCCGCACACGCTAGGTGCGAATTGAAATCATTTGCGTTAGTCTGACGGACGAAATTAGGGTATTACACGTATGAGCCAGTTTAGCCCAGCAAGTTGGTAGTCCCTCATCTTTCCTTGGATACCTGATGAACAAATGAACAATTTCATATCCATGTGAACCAAAATTTAAAAAATACCATACATGAATAGAAAGAACCCAAGTATTAGATGAACATCTCAAAATATAAAAATCAAAGCAAATCCACCAACTCTCAACAGGGTAGTTGTAGACAACAAATAAGAAACCAACTGAAAGGAACACATGAAGTCCGTCATTAATCTCAAATAGCAGCATGTAGCAACCAACCCCAAAAACACTAGTGAGATAGGGCATAGAGAGATGCCACTATATTGAATTTTTTTATAAAATCAAATGATTCATAATTAACAATAAAGAGCATAAATCTTAACCAAAATATACAAGAAAATAATAAAAGTCAACAAAACAAACATCTTTAAGTCAAAAAGGCTTCATGGTACTAAAATTTAAAATTCACACATACTACTACTACCATTGTAGATCTTTTTCGCATCCACTTTTTGACACACTAAACCACCCCAAACCACTACTGTGAGCCTAAAATTGTAAACACAGAGAAAGGAGGGGGGGAGTCAGAGATAATACACTTACGATATCAGCATCAATGTTTGCATTTTGTTCATCCAATATCTCCTGAATCTTCTGTTTCTTCAACATTTCCATTTCCCTTAATCTGGCCTTCTCACACTTGCTAATCTCAGGGTTAACATTACTTTCATCCTATGATGAAAATTTTCAAGAAATATATAAATATACCAAAATAATATAAACTAAGTTTATATGAAGATTAAATACCATTACTGACCAAAAAACAAAGAAAAAACGAACATACAACTTGACAATCTAGTTCACAAACAAACAAAAAAGACAATACATCGTAAAAAATAGGGGTTAGGGTTTCAAGTTAATCAAAATTTAGGGGTTTTGTGTAGAATAGAAGTATAATCGAAGAAGAAAACGTACCTGCAAGTGGAGAAGCTGCAGAAGCCGCGGAGATACGGCGGCGAAATGGTGGACGGCTGAACGCGCGCGTAAGGAGATGGAGAGTGGAAGGCACGGGAAGAGGGAGAACGAGAGACTCTCTTCAAGCTGTGGAGCACGTTTAGCGATGGAAGAGGGCGGTGGAGGGGGGAGAAGGGCGGAGGAGAATGAGGGAGAGAACGATGGACTGGGTTTCGCGAAGGAGAGTGACTGATGTTTGCTAAAAATGAGGGGTTCGAGGGAAGGGGTTATGTTTTAATTGGGTATTTGCGTTTCCGACGGATTTTAAGCGTTTTCCGACGAAAATTGCAGTCGGAAATTAGCAACGAAAACATTTTCGTCGGAAACGTAAGGGGAAATTTTAGCGCCTCTTTTTTCTGAACATTTGCGACGAAATTTTGGTCGGAAATCCGTCGGAAATTGCGACAGACTAGAGTTCGTCGGAAAAAATGGCAGGACATAGCACTTACTATTGTAGTGGAACCATCACCAAAATCCTATTCCCTACCGTGTGAAACATCACCCTCATCCTACTCCTCTATTTCCTCTATTGTGCGACCCTAATCCCCATCCCCCTCATCACTTTTGTGCATTTCTGAAATCCAGATTCTGAGATTTCGGGGTTCTAAGGAAGGAGAGGGTAGTGAGGCCGAGGTTTTGCGGTGGTAGAGAGTGAGACACAGAGAGAGAGAGTGGTGGAGAGACTGAGGAGATTCGAGACTGAGAAAAGAAGATAGGGGCTGAGATCTGAGAGAAAGGAGAGAGAGAGATAAGGAGTGAGATCTTACATTAAACGAAAATTGAAGAAAAAAGGGGAAAATGGATAAGATCTGAGAAGGCACTCGATCTAAGAAGCCGCTGCATCTAAAATAGCATTGCTGCATCTAAAATCATGTTGTGCTCTCAGCTTCTATTTGCTTCTTGAAGAAAATGGAATCATGTTAGTCACATGTGCCTTTTGGATTTTTTGTATTTTTTGCTTGTATTTTTAAAACACTATATTTAACAAACAAGTGTTTTTGCTTGTATTTTTTTGCCATGTGCCCCAAAAAATACTATATTTGAATATATTTTTGCCATGTGCCCCAAAATATACTATATTTGAATATTTTTTTTCATGTGCCCCAAAAATACTATATTTTTTCTTGTATTTTTAAAACACTATAGTGCCCCAAAAAAATTATTTAACAAACTATAGTGTTTTAAAAATACAAGCAAAAATATAGTGTTTTCAAAAATACAAGCAAAAAAGTAAAACACTATGTTTGCTTGTATTTTTAATTTTAAATTAATAACAAACAAAGTGTTTTAGTTAGCAAATTGTTTTTAAAATAAAATGTCACATGGCATCCAAGGTGGCTTGCCACATCACTGAAATGTGCTCCACATTAGATTCTATTTTGACCAATTTTGACTAGGGACTATGATTTTAGAAATTGAGAAAATAGGGGGACTAAATTTGTGGAAAAAAAAGTTGGAGGACTAAAATCGTGAGTGAGTGATAATAGGGGGATAAAACTGTGATTAAGCCTAGCTAATATAATTAATAAAAGAATATATGCCTATTATTTATGATATTGGAATAAAATATTCCAATAATTTTTTCTTATAACAAGGACTAGAAAGAGTAGACGATATGACAAATGATTTCCACGGGTATGATGACAAGTTTTATTCGCCTATTCGGTCATCCATACAACAATCATCATCCACAATCTAATGGCACAAAATAGGTGGACATGATTATTGTAGAGATTTATTTTTATTGTGTTGTTATTCTGATTTGTATTTGAATTTAAATATTAGTTAATTTACTGTTGTATGTCAAGGCTGGGTTCAAACCAAAAGAGCCTCTAGTTCTTTGACAAGTTCACAAGAAATTATTAATTCTAAGGCTATGCGATGAGAGAGAGGAGGAGGAGGGGGGAGATACGACAGAGGAACGTGGAACGACAGAGATGATCAGACTGGGTGGAAGAGAACGGAAGGGGACATGTAGTGAGATTCGAGAATGGTGTTGAGGCAAGAGACAACCATGGAGGTTGGCAAGTGGTTCGTGGTCGAAGGGAGCGCGGAGGTTATTGGAAGGATCCATCGAAGGTTGATATTGAGTCTAGACCTAGTAGGGGTCCGGTGAGGAACGATAACATCTCATCGTTTTTCTTCACCAACCTTCCGACTAGGTTTAGGACAAAAGGTACGTTCCAAGTCTTCTCTAACCATGGGAGAGTGATGGAGGTGGTGATCTCGGCAAGGAGTGAGGGTAGAGGGAAACGTTTCGACTTTGTGTGTTTCCTTGATGTGAAGGAACCGGTGCGATTGGCTACAATTTTAGACAACATTTTTGTGGATGATGTGAAGCTTCACGTGAACTTTCCTAGGTTCAATCGTGAAGAGCGAAAAGAACTTACGAAGTTTGATGCTCAACCGAAACCTTCACTGAAACAAGTGAAGAAGGTGAATCAACCAAAGGTGTGGGTGCCGAAGACGTCCTCTATGCCTAATCAAGGAAGATCTCACAAGGACGTGGTGGAAGGGGTGAACAAGTGTGATCTCAATGTTGTCTGAACATGGAAGCATCGCAAGAGGTGCTACATCCGGGAAAGTCATATTTTATTCATGATGAGTTTGTTCGTCAAGGAGTATTCTCTATTAAAGCGACTCCAATGGGGTCTAATTTGGTACTCCTGCAGGGTGGTAGTGATGAAGAGGATTTCGCGGGGTATGTCGAAGAAGAAAAGGAGTGGTTGCTCCAATGGTTTAAATGGATCCGTCCCTGGAAGCCCACCGACGTGGACATTGAACACAATGTGTGGATTCGATGTTTTGGTGTTCCGATGCACGCTTGGAATGCTGAGTTTTTCTCTGATCTCATAGCTTTAGTGGGTACTTATCTCTTCTCAGATGATAACACGAAGAAAAAAAGAAAGATGGACGTAGCGCTTGTTATGATTCGTACTCAATCCTTTGAGAACGTGAACCACGTGCTACATGTGTCTATCAACAAGGTAGTGTTCAACATTAGATTAGTAGAGGATTTGAGTGGTGGTACGAAAGAGAAGGTTGATGTATCGTTGTCTGACAATGAATCCTCGGAATCTGGGGAGGAGTGGAACAATACCTTTGGGCTCATCAGAGATGATGATCATGACGGCGAGGCGAAAGGTTTTGGCGGCGATGAGTTGAAAGGAGGTAGGGCCGGCGGTGATGCAATAATGGTGTCTAACAATTCCCAAGTTTCTAGGCACGAAGGAGGCGGGAGTTATTGGTGGTAAAAGTTTTACTAGTGATTTGCACAAATCAAGGAAGGAGCTGCCTAACAATTCCCAAGTTTCTAGGCCCGAAAAGGGGGAGGGAGTTATTGGTGGTAACAGTTTTACTAGTGATTTGCGCAAATCAAGGAAAGAGTTGCCTATTTCTCAAAATGGCAATTTTTCTAATGATAGCAGCCAAAACTTTACTTCTTTACCTTATGGTAATTCGGCCACGTCATCTGCTGGCAGTGGGGTAAAGGAAACGCCACATATAATTGGAGCTTCTAGTCAAGGAGGGGGTTTGGGCTTGTCTAGTAATTCTCAAGCCAGCAAGTCCATTAGCGCACAAGGCTGCAAGGCGTTATCTCATTTGGGGCAAACTGAAGAAGAGCGTGCATCCAAAGATCCCCCTTCAAGGCCAAAGTAACGAAATCTTGGCCCAACTGCACAACGCAAAAAAAAATCGCAAATTACGTATGGAGGGGTGCAAGAGACCTCCGCGCTCGGGAAAAATTCCTCGTGTGGTTCATGAATTGGTGGAAGTTTCTGAGAAATCTTGTGACGGGGGTATTGGAGTTGAAGCTGGACGTGATGTGGTGGTTCAAGCAAATACATCTTCGTTATTTTATGCGGGGACTGTTCTTTGTGATGGTTCTATCAGTAGTTCAGACATCGCTCGTGTGAATAACAAGTTATGGGCTCTCCAGAAGAAGACGGTGGCTAGGAAGGTGTGGGAGGAGGCCAAGAAGTTGGGTGTGGAGGGCAATCATGCAAACAAGCACTGTGTAGATTTGATTGAAGCAGGTGAGAAGCGCGATCAAGACGCTAGGGAGATGGGGGTGGCTACCAATGGTGTTCCATGAATATTCTCTCTCTGAATATGTGCGGGTGGGGCGATCGTGCAAAGCGTCGCCAACTGGCTTCTTTAATAAGAAGAGGTAAGTTTGATTTCATTTGTTTACAAGAGACTAAGGGAGACTATAGAGAGCTTGCATATTGGGGTTTTATGGGGTAATCAGGCGTGTGATTGGTCGTTGATGCCCTCTCAGGGTCAGTCGGGAGGTATCTTGTCATCTTGATAGACTCGTGGTCGGTTAGTTTCTCTTTTAAAGGCACTAGTTTTGTCGGTGTGTGTGTTGAATTTCGTAATGTTCTTATTTATGTGGTGAACGTTTCTGCTCCATGTGTTATGGTTGATAAACGGAAAGGTTGGGAGGAATTGAAGGGGATGAAGTTGAGGTTTGCTAGGGGTGAATGGTGTGTGGTTGGGGATTTCAATTAAGTATCTTGTGATGAGAGAAAAGGAAGGAGGGATGGTGGTAATTTGCAGGAAGTCGCTGAGTTTAATTCTTTTGTTGCTGACATGGATCTTGTCGATGTAACGGTGTCGGGAAAGAAATTTTCTTATTTTTCTTCTGACGACGTCTCTATGAGTCATCTCGATCGGTTTCTTATATCGGAAGGGCTTATTTCGTTGTGGCAAGGACGTCATCTTTCAATGGGTGGTAGGGTAACGCTTATCAATTCTATTTTAAATAGTATTCCTCTTTACTATTTATCTTTTTATAAGGCGTCGAAGATGGTGATCAAGAGTTTGATTAAAATACAAAGAGACTTTTTGTGGGCTATAAAAGATGATGCTAGAGGTATGCATTGGGTGGCGTGGGATAAGGTTTGCAAGCCTAAGAAGGAAGGTGGTCTTGGCATTAAAAACATTGAGTTGTTTAACATTGCCTCTTGGCTAAGTGGAAACGACGTATTTTGTATGATGAGGAAGCTTCGTGGAGGGATATTCTTTCTTACCGGTACGGTGATATGGGCTCTATTTTGTTTACCGGAATACCACCGGCTAGAAGGTCAGACTCCTCTTTATGGTGGCGTGACGTTAGTAGGGCGGGTAATTAATATTTAACAATATATACAAATACTATATCTACAAATATTAATAACTTTTGAATAAATTATGTGAATTGTTATTGATTAATGAAATCAAATAATTTATTCGAATTGATTAAATCATTTTTTTTGAATAAATTAAATAATTTATTTATATTTTTAAAAAACCCGAAGGACTTTTATTTTAAAAACTGGCCATTTCAGATGGTCGTGCATGTCGGTAACAACCATCGAGCTTACTGGCGGCCTTGACCCTCTAAAACAACCAATGTATTTTTGACGGTCATAGATCACCAATAATTTCCGACAAATTTAAAGTGGCCGTTAAAATTTTGGATGCCAAAATGTAAAATTCATCTCTAATTTTTTCACTAAAGTTTGTGACGCCAAAACTAGTAACGAATTTCAAATTTTTTGTCATTAATTTTGGTCACTAATTTAGCCTTTTTTAGTAGTGGGTCATTCGTAATCACACTTTACAATGGATTTTTAGCATTCCAAAAGGCGTTTTTGCTACTAAAAATGTTTGTAATTTTTCTTGTGTCGGATAGATTCATCAAAATAGCTAGAAATAGAAAGGAATTAATGTGCTAGCTTTATATATATATATATATATATATATATATATATACTAAATAACATTTTTGGTCATTTATCTTTGTTCTAGGCTTTAATTTGGTCTCTTTTAGTGTTTTTCGTCCATTATTTTTAACGGACGCCACGTTGACAATTGACTGCTGACGTGTCGTCTTAAATGTCAGGGATGACTTGGAATATATTAAATGATGCGGCAAATAGGAGAGCAAATTGAAACTAAAAAAAATATAGGGGACCAAATTGACAAAATTAACAAAAATAAAAACACTAAAACCAAATTAGAAAATCTGGAAAAACACCCCAATCTTCATCTTCATCTTCCAAAAATCCTATGAACCCTAAATCCCCAAAATTAGAATCCAAACCGAAGGTGCCAAAGAGGTATGATTGTAAAGGAAGAGGACCAACACTGAAGCTTCCACACTTCCGGCGTTGGCGAAGAAGAGAAGTTCCAAGGCAACCCTTTTTGTGCCTTTGTACCTATTTTCGCTCATCTTCCTTCTATCTTCTCTCACCATGCCCATCATTCTCATCCCAAAAAAGTAAATTCTTCCTTCTATCTCCTCTCATCATGCCCATCATGCTCCTCTTTTCCTTCCACTACTTCTCTCCTTGGTGTAGAGTTCTGGGTGCGATTAAGAAAGAGCAGTGAAGGGGTTTTTGAGAAAATGGTGCGATTGAAAGAACAGTGAAGGGGTGCAATTGAGATCTGGGGACTTAAATATTTGTGTATACGATTGGTCAGTTTAGCCTTTATATCTTCCTTGAATTAGCGAAGTTCGATTCTGGAAGATCTGGTGCTGATGTGCATACGATTATTGTGCTGGAAGTTCGATTCTGGAAGATCCTTCGTCTCTAATTTTGGGGATTTAAGGTTCATAGGATTTTGGCGTGGATTAAGATGAAGATTGGGGGGTGTTTTTCCAAACAGGTCTTTTGGTCATTTTGAACGAATTTTGGTCGAGAGATAAAATTACGTCTTCTTTGTGGATATTGAATTGAAAATTTGTCTTATTTTTGTGTGAACTGTCAAAATATTGCTGGTAATACTTCAAGCAATTGTAGAACTCAGATGCTGACTAATGTGAGAGGTACTAAGGAGCATCGGGTTCAAGAGCCAATTGGTAAGTCTACAACTGTTTCTAAGTATATCCCTAAGGTGAAGGATACAAACAAGGATCAAGGAAATATAAGTGATATGAAGGGTAGTTTCTCTAAAGATGCTACTAAAGGACTGACTCAGAAGGATTTTGGTCAATCCTCAACGTCGGTGGTGGAAGTAGAAAATGTTGAGACTCTTGTTATTCAGGAGGAAGATATAGTGGACATAGGGGATGAAACTTTGCATACAGAAAAGTTGCAAAAAAACAACGAGATCCCACAGATTGTTGTGATTGCTTTTGAAGTAGTTCATCAAGAAAATTAAGAATCTCCTACACAAGATGTTGTCCATTCTAAAGAAACAAACAAAGTTGTTTTCGACTTCCTCGAAAAAGATTTAATTAATTCAATTTTTTCCGACAGTGTGAAATCTGACTTAAAGATTTTACAAAAATATTGGGAAGAACAAGAAGCTGGAGAGAGTAACCTTGCGATTGTCGAAACTCCCGATAAGACTGATTCTGATTTCGTAGTAGTCACATCTAAAGTTGAGAAGTATAAATTGCGGAAGAATAGAAAACGTAACTTTAGAAATGGTTTATTTCTTTTCTTTTTTTTGCATGGGTTTTGGTTCTTGTCCCACATGATTTGTTTTCTTTTTCCTTTTTTTAATAGAATTTCATTAATAATCAAGTGGATTAGGCACTTAGTGCATTTCATTAATAATCAAATTGGAAATACACGTGGGAACATCAAAGTACTGTTGAGGACAAGCTTTCAATAAGGCCATCACTGCTAGAGAGTGAACAACCTTATTAGCATTCTTCCACGCAAACTCAACATGAGAGTTGTAATTAAAAAAAGAAAAAAGACTCTTGCAAGAGCCAATCAAACAGCCAAATTCAGAATTTGCAACATTATTAGAACTGAAGGCACGATAACCGACATGATGTGACACAAGTGCTAGATACTTGGTCCCCTTAACCATTTGGTTCTGGATTCGATCCCTGGCCGGTACGTATGGAGAAAACATTTGTAACCCCTTAAATGGATCTCCGATACATCAAATGATTAGTCTCCACAGTCACCGTTGAGGATACCTTATTTTGCCAAAAAAAATGCATGATAAAATATCTCAAAAGAAACAAAAATAAGGAAGTTCGTTATGTGTGTGTAAAATAAAAAGATAAAGTGAGATTTATAATTCAAAAAGTAATTTAAACCATTAATTTTGGTTAAATATTATTAACAGTGGTGTATAAATTAACAATAGTTTTCACTTGCTGCACTTCCTCTGTGTTTTTTGGTTTACTTAGTTGAAATGACAAATAAATACCACGCACATACACTACTACATATTGGTACTAGTGTCAAATTGCAGTTACATGTGTTTGTTTTATATTTTTGGCTTAACTCCAGTTTTTCTAATGATAGCTGCAGTGCAAAATGTACCCAAAATACAAAAGGCCAGAAATATAGTGTCACCATTCAAGGAGGCCTACCAAAATATCAACACCGAATACTCCAGAATTGCTAGAAGCCTCTTACTCAACTGCTTGGGTACTTGAAAAAATAAAGACAAAGAAAGAGTAAGTCACAAGGACTTAGTGAGGCACCATCAACTAGAAGGGAAAACACGCGAGGCACGAGTGGTTTGACAAAATTCATAGAATTATGCTTAGGTAATAATCGTAGTAATCTTGAGAAAATATAGAAAATCAAAATATCAATCCAAATAAATCACACATGAGATAATCAAGAGACGACTTCATCTCGTTGATAGCTCTCTCCACCTAAGGGTTCCCTCCCCTTAGGGGCAACTTCATCTAACTGATGGCCTTTTTCTCTTCAATGACATCATTCACGATTACGGGGCGGCTACATCTTGTTGATAGCCCTCTCCCCTAAGGGTAGCCTCCATTTAAGAGCGACTCTATCTAACGGGTAACCCTCTCCACCCGAGGTCATGTAACTAGGTGCACCTAGACCGTTACATCCGCTAACCGTTACATCTCAAAATCATTTTTACGTCGTTTACATACGCTTATGATTAAAAAAATAGTAAGTTAAATACTGACATCAATAGTCTCAAAAGATAATGTTATAGAAGCTAAAATAATTTTCCAATGGCGTGTTTCCCATTTATAAATAACTATTAACTTTAAAATATCGAAAGGAAATAAAATAATGACGTTATCAATCATTTAAATACGTGACGACGACCGTCATTCACTCACAATTATTGAGAATCAACTATGTAGCTCTCCAACACCTTTCGGATAAGCAAGCGAAGCAATAACAGACAAATCTGAAAATCAATAACACTTCCAAGGTCTTTAGAAAGTTATTCAAGAGTTCTACTAACCATATGGAACCAACAAAATCCCTAAATATCTACCCTAAACCTTGAAACTAATTTTTATTACAACTAATGTTTCAAAGATGCATTTTTTTGGGGTGAAGAGTAGTGAGTATACCTCAAATAACCTCAAAGAGTAACCTTGAAGGTGTGGGGGTATCCTTCTCCTCTTTTAGAGCAAAAACCCTAACTCCAAAATACTATCCAAGAGAGGAATAAGGTTGCTTTTCTTAAAAAATGTGGCTCAAATGTGTAAGATTATGGTGAGATTGGATCACTTGGAGTGAAAAGAAGAAAAAATATGGAGTAGGAAAGGCATGATGGAACAGAGGAACAAATGGGAGAGAGAGCCGTGAAAAGAAGAAATGGGGGGTGGGGTTGTGTTCTGATGCTTTTTAAAAAAGTGTGTGTTGTGAGTTGTTTTTTTTTCCTTTCCCTATTTTAATGAAATTGAGTGTTTCATACCCCCCCCTTAAAGAAAAATTCGTCCTCGAGTTTAACTACTTCTACTATAACCTTGGGATTCGAATAAGTCTGGATACTTTTCATGCATAAATTCTTCGAGTTCCCATGTTGTGTATTCATCAGATGGCCCTTTCTAAAGAACTTTTACCGAGACTGTCTCTTTCGAGCATAGACGTCTCACCTGCTTATTAATAATGGCTATTGGATGTTTGATGTAAGACAAATGTTCATCTTGTTACACGTCTTCATGACTAATCACATGAGAAAGGTCATAGAGATACTTCTGAAGCATAGAAATGTGAAACACTGGATGAACTCTAGAGAGATCTGGAGGAAGCGCCAAGCAATAAGCTACAAGTCCGACTCTCTCCAAAATCTCAAATGGTCCAATAAACCTAGGACTTAGCTTACGCTTCTTACCAAATTGCAATACTCCATTCTGTAACATTCCTAATTTTGTTAATTTCGGATTACGAAATTAACTAACGATTTAATTATTCGATTAGATAATAAATCGGATCATGGATATGACAATTTCGTGGAAACGATGTTTAATCACTCAAGCATATGAAATACGCACAAATTATTCGAATCGTGTTAATTGTAATGGGAAATGGAGCGCAAGGGTAAAATCGTCATTTCTTCTCTTATTGTCGATGTGTCATTTGATGAATGATAAACTGGATCCTAGTCATGGTAAAATCATGAGATTGGTAGTTAAACTCCTAAACCTTATGAATGGATGAGTGCTTGATGGATTAAGTTGAGAATTAGCAATAAGGGCAAAATGGTAATTGCAGCCTTACTAAAATTCCTCTTCAGATGAGAATAATTATCTCATTCAGTTCTCTCACTCTCACTCACATAGAATTCTGAAATTTTTAAAGGAAATAGAATGGAGAAAGAAAGGAGAGTTTAGAGGAAGGATTGAGTGGAAATTGTGCATAAGGGTATTTTAGTCCTTTAACCTTCCAACACTCCCTCAGCTCATTAAAACAGTACCCCATCCTCATCATTCTGATATTCAAAGATTTCTGAAACAGAACCAGTGAAAGAGAATAGAGAGAAGGCATGAGAGAGAAGGGAAAGGGTAGGAGAAGAGGAAGTGAATCCTCATTGCATGTAAGAACCAAAGCCACCATCCTTCTCCATTTTTAATTCTCTTTCCATTGGTAGTAATCTTGCTAGCTGATTCTCCATCTTTTCCCTCTCCACCATTTTCGAATATTGAGCTCCACCTTGACCAGACTCAGTTTTCTAACATTTTATGGTGATCTTGGGAAGCATATGAGAAAATCCTTGCAATTTGAGAAGCCACGTTGAGGAGGGAAGCAAACTCAGGAGCTAGGGACCCTAAAACTTCGAACTTGGAGCTAATTGATGGTGTCTTGGTTGCTGGTTCCAGAGTAGAAGAGATAGGAGACATAATTGTGGAGGCAAGAAGATTGGAAGAAGGAAACAAGATTGCTGGAAAATGGTGCAGCAAATCCCTTCTGGGCAGTCTAAGTAATTTCGGTATATCTCCTTACACAAACATACTTTGAGGTTCAATTTTGTTGATTCTGAAAGTAGACATGAAATCCTTCATTTTTCGCTCAAGAACCATTTAATTTCATTAAGTATTGAAGGAGAAATTAATCGGACAAGTTAGCATTTTGAATCAGTGGCAGTTTGGACCTATCTGTATTGTTCTGACCATATCTCACGAAATACATAGAGTATAAGTCTGAAACTTGTACCAATAGAAACTAGACAAAATTACCTTTCTAATAGACCCTGGAATTGGTGCATTTCATTAAGTATTGATTGAGATATTGTGGTTGTAAAATGATGCACAGATGCTGCCAAACCGAGCTTAGGAAAAATGGTCGCGTTCTCGGAGTTGAGGTTAGATCAGAACGTCAAGGGGAGTACATCGTTAATTTAAGATGCATTTGGGTACACTCCAGTATCTGATCTTGTGATTGAGCTAGTTTTGAAGCGGGTTCGAGTTCGTTGGAGCGTGGAAATCAAGTACGGGGATTGTTCGAGCGGTTACGTGTTTTGGGCGTCTCGAAGTCTCGGCAATTCCGTGATTTTCATCACGACCGGTGAGTTCTACTCACGGATAGGGATATTTTTGTGTGTCCTGAAAATGTGTTTGTTTTGAGTCATAAGGCAGTTATCTTGTTTTTGAAAGATTTTGGAATCGAAAACCGTTTTTGAGCAATATCGCGTTTTTACGGTTTTTATCGAAATGTTGAGCATTTTATGAAATTGTGATTTAAACGCTTTCGCTGGAATATAGTCTGGAATGTGGCTTGTTAAATCTATTTTTAGGTTGGATTACGATCGGAAATCGATTTGGGCGAGAAACAGAAAAGCGGAATTAGAATCGGATTAGAATCGGGAAACAGAACCGGACGCACGAGTCGTGCGCCCCTGGGCACGAACCGTGTGCCCACTTCGCAGATGGGTATTTTAATTTAGTGCACCACGCACGGGTCGTGCGCCCCTGGGCACGGACCGTGCATGAGGTTCTGTTACCGGACTCCGATTTCTCATTTCGTCGCTCTTTTCGATCCCGAATCACTTCTAATCTTCTTCCCAACCAATTTTAAGGATATTGCCTTACTGAAAACCTTATTTTGAACTTGTTCAACTCATGGTTTTGAAAAAGAGCTTTGAAAGCCTATTTGATTGAAAAACCGAAACCCTAGTATACGTGTGGGTACACCGACTGATGGATTGACTAAATATATATAACTATATATGTCATTGTGTATGATTATAACGCCGGATGTCTAACTATTGAATTCATTTAAACGGGTTATAGATCAATATGGATATTGTTTATCCAATTATTATGTGATTGATCCTTTGGTGATCGAAAAGATATAAATTATCTTATAAGCTTATGTGATTGATCCTTTGGTGATCAAAAATCAAAAAGATATAAATTATCTAACTCTCGAGAATTTGATGCGTATTGTCATATGTATCGCGTTGGGTGACGACCCGACAAGTAGCATACTAGAGAGGGTAGTCATGACCCCTTACCTAGGCCCTGAATGTGTTTTGGCGTGGTCAACTCACGGGTTACCGGGATTAGCACTGGATTGCAGTCGGTTTATGCTAAGTTGAACACACGATTAACGGGATTAGCACTGGATTGCAGTCGGTACGTGTTAAATAAATTCACAAAGTGCGTGGCATTTCGATTACAGCTTATGATAGCTAATCATCTATATTTGATAACGGTTTAATAAATTGAACCGAGTGTTAGTGAGGGGGCACGATAGGACTCACTGAGACAAGTTGTCTCACCCAATCCATATTTGTTGTTTTTACAGAGAACAGGTTATGAGGACAGCAGGCGGCACAGTTAGTCGTCAGGCTCGAGGAGAAGTTGGAGATGTAATCTTCCATCTATGTTTTGGATTCTTCTGATGTAGTCTCTGTATTCGGTCTTATGACTCGAACTTGTATCATGTTATTTTTTTTTATAGTTTCCGCTGTTTCTTGTAAGGATGTATATCTAAACAGAAATTTTTATACTCTGATTTATACCAAATTGTATATTTAGGTATTTCTTTGTTAAAGAAATACCGGGGTGTTACACATTCATTGGTGAAACACGCAAAAACACATGATCTCCCACAGTGAACTCTAAAGGGCGTCGTCTGCGATCAGGGTAAGATTTTTGTCTACTTTGAGTCGTGCGTAATCGTTCCCGAATCAATTTAACTTTTTTAATAGCATCATGAATCAACTCCGGTCCCATTACTTTTTTCCCATTATATCCTTAATTATTTATATGGAGAGAGAAGTAAGTGAGATTGGAAACAAACAATTGATGGCATAATTAGGAAAAAAACTCAAAATTGTATGAAAAACAACAAAATTTATTAGCTTCTTTAGTTTGTGCTAAACATTCTTAAAAGACTATTAAATGAAATAGAGGGAGTAGTGTTTTTTAAAATACAGTACGAGATTATAGTTGACAGCGTTTCATTTTTTCTCTCATTTTTACTCTTATTACTTTAATTTATCATTTATTCACCTGTAAATGAATATTTTCTCTCATTTTTAAGCATTCATTACAAACATCCATTTATGCATTTTATTTTTATAAATAAGCTAGTTCAACCGTTAATTTACCAAATATTTTAAACTAAATCCGCTAGCTTATTCACTATCCGTTCATCTGCTATCGCCTAGCTTATTTCCTATCAGCTATCCACTATTTTTTACCAAACCGAACCTTAGTTTTTAAACTTTATAGATATATCAAACTATTGAGTGAATACCATTTTAGATCTGTTGGAGACCGGTGGAACCTCTGCTACTACTGCGCAAATTGCATGGATTGTTTCTGGGGCGGCTGATACTTTGGTCAGAAAAGAGGAAGAAGGTTTATCAGTAGGCCGTCCCTTTCTTTTGTTTCTAGTACCTTCCTCAAAAAAAGCTGTCCAGGTTAGATAGACATATTTCCTCTTAATGCTTACAATTTCAATAAAAGGGAAGGAAATTTCACTAATTTTGCTTGTTGTTGTGAGGCTTGAATTTTTTTTTTGATTTGTTTGTTGATAACTTGATACACAGGTTTAAACAGTTTGCAAGCCTTTGAAATCTTTCGGAATAGATACGATAACTTTTAACCCTGATGCTTCTTTAGATCATCAGATTCGAAGGTAATTGTTAATTTTTTTTTCATTGTATAAAGTATTGATGAATCACCTTGTTTGGTAATGCATGCTGCTGCTCTTTTATTCATGTTCACTGACTTGTAATCTTCCTTTATTAAGCTGTTTTGGTAAGATTTCCTTAGGGCTTGTTTGCGAGTTTGGAGGGAAGGGGAGGAGAGGGCTTTGGGGGGAGTGGAATAGAGAGAAACATAGAGAAATTTTTCAACTTAACTAAGAGAGTAATTTTGTTGACAAATAAGAGAATAGTTATGATTGATATATAAAGTAACAAGGTTAGGGAGTGTTTAAGTCGACAAAAGAAACCAGAGCACTCTAAGCCCAAACTATAAGAGACATAACTGAACTAAGCAAAGCTAGCCAATCTCTCTTTATTTCCAGCTGTAGATATAGATACCAAATTGCAGCATACAATGCACAATGCTTAGAGCTCTTTTCAGTGGGGTTTATCCCTCTAGATTTCATTGGATAAAAAAAAGATAGAAACTAGAAACACCTGTAGATTTTGCCAAAAAACTTCCTGCAACTTCTTCCCACTTTCCTAGACCCACCCCCCTCCTTTACTATTACCTAACCAATTCCAGCATTTCTTCCCACTTAGGCTAGGTTGGTACAGCCATTTACACTCCAAGATTTCCCCTTTTGCTCCTTATGTTGTCCTCTTGTTGTATGATGCATATGCATATAAAGCACTGACAAAGGAACGGACACCGGACACGACATTGACAGGATATATAGATACCATTAATAATTTGAGCCAATAATAATTTGAGAAAATGCAGGTGATTGAAGTGTTGGTGTCGGTGTCCAACACAACACATGAAACACATTTTCAACCTAAAATCTCAGTGCTACACAATCCTACCAATACACTCCCCCAACAAAACGATTTACCCTGTATTAATGGTTTGAAGAAACATTCAGCAAAAGACATTCTTCTGGTGTCCCATTGTTTGAAATATAAGGAACAACCTATGCATGAAAACTATGAACCAATGTATGTCGCTACTGTATCTGATCTGAGACTGATTTTTTTCTTGCAATTAAAACTAACACTAATATATATATATATATATATATATATATATATATATATTGTGGACTGTTACATACACAATTCATCCAATCAGCTTTATTCTCTGAATTCAACTCGGAGAATCCCTCATCACTACACTAAAAACCCCTGCAGATCTTTGAACTTTCACACAATTTCTTGCCCTCTCTCTCAGATCCAACCCTCCCCTTTTATCCCTACTCCTTTTCCTACTCTCTTTGTTGCACAGCAAAATTTTCCTACTCCTTTCTCCATGAGATCAGATGTTTGCCTATGCCAAATATGCACCTGTTCTCCATTAGTTTTTCGTTGCAGTGGGAGGTTGTTTGTCTAAACAAGGAATTTGACTTGTGAATCACAGATTTCCTGTTCAAATTTATAAGAAGGCGCATCTCATTAGGAGTAAGAAGGGTTACTAAATCATTAATATTGTTATCACGCACTGTTAGGAATACAGGTGTACATGTGTTTATGCAGTTCCTTACATGTAATGGGCCTTGTGCCTAGATGTAAAAGCCATAATCAAATGCCAGCTGAGGCTGTAACGGAAATAGCTATTCTATTACACTTTGATGAATTGTGTAAATTTGGTCAGTGTAAAATAAATGTCTACTAGTCTCAGTAAAAAAGACATTACAAAGATAATAATTCCTTGCAAACCAGCGTGCAAGATAATACTCCCTCCGTCCCTAAATATAAACAAAAATGGGTCAACAACAGAAATTGATGTATTTGGTCCATAAATATAGACCAAATACATCAACTTTCCTTGATTTAGAGACCGGATACATAACTTTTGTTGACCCACTTTTGCTTATATTCAGGGACGGAGGGAGTATTTTGACATTAATTTTAGTGCCGCAGTTTTTTTGCTTTCAAAAAACTCTATGATTCGCAAATGACATTCCATGAATTTACAGGAAAATATCCTTGTTTGCATGAATATTTTGAGAATGTCCATGCACATTAATTAGTTGTTTAATGTCTTCTCAACTTATCCTATATGGTAGCCAGCTTCGGATTCAACATTTGTTTTGTCTTCTTGACAGTCTAAAGAGTTGTGATCCCGAGTTTCTTATTTCTACTCCCGAGAGGCTCTTGGAGCTTGTTTCTTTGAAGGCCATTGATATTTCTGGTGTCTCTATGCTGGTAGGTTTTCTTTCCAGTCTCCATATATAGCAGTCTTTCTTCTTTTGATTTCTATCTTACACATATTCCTTGTTGTTATCCTTAAATAATTTTGACAGCAAGCAACGATGAAGATGAAATATGAGAATACAAACTTGTATGTTTATAGTTTCACTTAATATTTTGCATTTATCTAACTAATCTTAAACAGGAACTTGCAAGCACATTTCTAATGGTTAATATGTTCTAATTTCATGTTTATTCCTTCTCTTTTGTCATATTATTGTTAGTATGCTGATGAGAACAACACGGTTAATGCTGGGAAAAAGAAGCTTTTTGAGCAGGTTTACACTAGGAGGGGTAAGGGTGTCTTTACACCAAAGTAGTGGAGGGAAATATCTTGTAACTAACTGCCTTGCTGGCAGATTTGGTGAGAGAAAGAATCACCTCATGCAGATGTGCTGAGGAGTGAGTATATTAGTAGGAAGAAAGAGAAATTATTCTCTAGGCAAGGATTGGGCTAGGTCACAGGCAGGCGTCAGTACTCTCACTCTGAGATACTGCACTTTTCTTACTTTCATCATATTGTACTTGAACCTTCTTCTGTATTTTCACTGAATCAGAGGAAAACTATATTCATACCCAATTCTGTGCTATTTTATTTACTGTTACATATCCATTCGCAACATTGGTATCAAAGCTCTTGGATCACCGGAGCTTGAGCCATGGCTAAGAAGACAGCATTAGAGGAGAGACAGGAGAGATTGGAGCAGAGCTTTGAAAGCTTGACAATGGAGGTTCGCACGCAAAATGCTGATCTCAAGGAGTGGATGGAGAAAATGGAGCTCCGGTTACAGAGGAAGAAACGGCGTCGTCGTTCTGGTAGTATCACAATCGATAACGAGGGTGATGATGGAGATGGAAGTGATTCCACTGAAACTGATGATTCTGGTGGCTCTAGTATTAAATCTCGTCACCATTACCGTGGAAGGAAGTTGGAAATTCCTGTGTTCGAAGGTGAAGGTGCTTACGGGTGGTTAGTTAAGGTGGAGCGCTACTTCAAAATTAACGGAGTAGATGAGGATGAAATGCTGGAAGCAGTTGTGATCGCCTTGGATGGTCGTGCTCTCAATTGGTTCCAATGGTGGGAGGAACAACATCCAGAACCAAATTGGGAGGAATTCAAGCAAGCGGTGATACGAAGGTTTCAACCCGGGTTATTTCGCAACCCGTTAGGCCCGATTCTTAACGTGAGGCAAACGGGGACAGTAATGGAGTATAGGGAGCAGTTCGAAATGCTTATGGCACCATTGAAACGAGGCGAACGAGCTATGCTTGAGAGCATCTTCTTGAATGGGCTTCGCGACGAGATCCAGGCGGAATTGAAGCTCCACAACACTCGCGGGCTAAATTCTCTGATGGATCGTGCGTTGTTGATTGAGGAACGCAACAGAGCCCTGAAGGATGACAAGGAGAAGAAGAACGATGACTCTAAGTGGAAATCTAGCTCTTCCGGGTCGGGTTACGACGCTAACCGAAACAGAACCTTCATCACGAAGCCCAAAATTGGGGGTGGAGCAAGCTCTAGTGGTTCCAGTGACAGCAAAACTCCTGGGAATGGAGATGCGAAGAAACAGGGAGTAAGGAGGGATCTATCTCAAGAGGAATTGAAGGAGATGAGTAGAAAGGGGCTATGCTTCAAATGTGGGGAGAGATGGGGTCGTGACCATGTGTGTAAAATGAGAAATTACAGAATTGAGCTGGTGGAGTGTGAGGAAGAAGAAGAACAGGAGGAAGAAGAAAGAATAGAACCAGTAGCAGGAGTGGAGGGAGTTAGTGGTGAAGCATCTGTGGACTTTAAGAAATTGTTGATTTCTCTTAGAAGCTCACAAGGATTGACCTCAAACCGTTCCTTCAAGGTCTGGGGAATTATTAATGGGAGATTAGTGCTGATTCTCATTGATTCAGGGGCTTCCACCAACTTCATTTCATACAGGTTGGTGCAGGAATTGAAATTGCAGCTTCAAGACACTGATGAGTACACCATAGAGATGGGTAATGGTGAGAAATTGGTCCAAAAGGGTGTGTGTGCTGGGTTGGAGGTGGAGGTACAGGGCATTACCTTTGCCCAGAATTTTTTTTTAATGTCCTTAGCTGGAACAGAGTTGGTGCTGGGAATGGATTGGCTTGCAAGTTTGGGTGATATTAAAGCTAATTTCAAGAACCTTGAGATCAAATGGAAGAGTGGAGGGCAGCAATTCAGAATTAGGGGGGAAGCTGCTTTGAGCAAACACCAAACATCACTCAAAACCATGATGAAAGCTATGCATCAGGAGGATGAGTGCTTTGTTGTTCATCTTTATCATTTGCAGACACCAGGAAGCAGTGCAAGTGAGGAACAGTTAGTAAGAAAACTGTTAACAGATTATGCAGATGTTTTTCAAGAACCTACTGGTCTACCCCCTCACAGAGAGCAGGATCATGCGATCAATCTCAAACCAGGAGCTGCCATTCCTAACATACGGCCCTACAGGTATCCTCACTACCAAAAAGATGAAATAGAGAAATTAGTTGAGGAAATGTTGTCTGCTGGAATTATAAGGCCCAGTATAAGTCCCTTTTCTAGTCCTGTTTTATTAGTGAAGAAGAAAGATGGAGGGTGGAGGTTTTGTATTGATTATAGGGCACTTAACAAGCATACAGTGGCAGATAAATTCCCCATTCCTATCATAGACGAGTTATTGGATGAACTTGGTTCTGCAGTAGTATTTTCTAAACTTGACTTGAAGTCAGGTTATCACCAAATTAGAATGAGGGAGGAAGATATCCACAAAACTGCTTTTCGAACTCATGAAGGGCATTATGAATACCTTGTGATGCCTTTTGGGCTCACAAATGCTCCTTCTACTTTCCAAGCACTTATGAACAAGATATTGAAGCCCATGATGAGGAAATTTGCATTGGTGTTCTTTGATGATATCTTGGTGTATAGCAAGGACATAGCTAGTCACCAAGAACACTTAGCTGCTGTGTTAGAAGTGCTGAGAGCCAACAAGCTGTTTGCAAATCAAAAGAAGTGCTCCTTTGCCCAAAAACAGATTGAATACTTAGGACACATCATTTCTGAACAAGGTGTGGCTGCTGATCCTTCAAAAATCAGTGCAATGACTAGTTGGCCCACTCCTAAGGATGTCAAGGGGCTAAGAGGATTCCTAGGGCTGACAGGATATTACAGGAGATTTGTGAAGAACTATGGGAAGATAGCTTGGCCCTTAACCCAACAACTCAAGAAAGACAGTTTCTCTTGGACAAGTGAAGCTCAACATGCTTTTGAAGAGTTGAAATCTGCCATGACTACACTACCAGTGCTAGCTGTCCCTGACTTCAACAAGGAATTCATTGTGGAAACCGATGCTTCAGGGAAAGGTTTAGGGGCTGTCTTGATGCAAGATAGAAGGCCTGTTGCTTATATGAGCCACACTCTTTCTAACAGGGCTCAAAGTAAATCTGTGTATGAGAGAGAGCTTTTGGCAATTGTCATTGCAGTGCAAAAATGGAGACATTATTTGTTGGGCAGGCGTTTCACTGTACACACAGATCAGAGAAGCCTCAGATTCCTCACTGAGCAACGAATTATGGGAGAAGAGCAGCAGAAATGGGTCACCAAGTTACTTGGCTATGACTTTGATATCCAGTACAAGCCTGGAGTTGAAAACAAAGCAGCTGATGCCCTCTCTAGGAAGCTACAGTATAGTGCCTTGTCCACTGTACAGTGTGCAGAGTGGGATGGGTTAGAAGAAGAAATACAAGCTGATGGTAGGTTGAGAAAAATTGTTCAAGATTTGATTGTTGATACTGGTGCTCATGAAGGTTATCAATTGAAGAATGGCAGGCTATACTACAAAGGAAGGATAGTAATTCCTAAGGGGTCACCTAGGATTGCTAGAATACTTGATGAATTCCATAATACCGCAAGTGGTGGTCACTCTGGCATCTTGCGGACTTATAAAAGGGTTGCTGCAGTAGTGTATTGGGAAGGTATGAGGAGGAGTGTTCAACTCTTTGTGCAAGCTTGTGAAGTCTGTCAGAAAAATAAATATCAAGCCTTATCTCCTGGAGGTCTCTTGCAACCACTCCCCATTCCTACACAGGTGTGGAGTGACATTTCTATGGATTTTGTGGGAGGTCTGCCTAAGGCCATGGGGGTTGACACTATCTTTGTAGTAGTGGATAGGCTCACTAAGTATGCTCACTTTATAGCATTGGCCCACCCATATACAGCTAAGGATGTAGCTCAGATTTTTGTGAAAGAAATTGTGAAACTACATGGATTTCCCTCATCCATAGTCTCGGATAGGGACAGAATATTCATTAGCTCTTTCTGGACAGAGTTATTTCACTCTGCTGGTACAAAATTGAAGCTGAGTTCTGCTTACCATCCACAAACAGATGGTCAAACAGAAGTGGTGAACCGATGTGTTGAGACCTATTTGAGGTGCTTAACTGGCAGCAAGCCAAAGCAGTGGCCCAAATGGCTTGCTTGGGCAGAATATTGGTATAACACCAACTATCATTCCTCACTGCAGATGTCACCATTTGAAGCCCTATATGGTAGGCCACCTCCTGTGTTAGTGAGAGGAGCAGACACTAGAATCACTGTAGACGAGGTGCAACACTTAACTCAAGAAAGAAATGAACTACTCAGAGAATTAAGGGATCAGCTGAACAGAGCCCAGAATAGAATGAAGCAAATGGCTGACCAGAAGAGAAGGGAAGTGAGTTTTGAGGTGGGAGATATGGTGTATTTGAAGATACAACCATATAAGTTGCAGCAACTTGCAAAAAGGATCAACCAGAAACTTAGTCCCAGGTTTTATGGTCCCTTTGAAGTGCTGGAGAAAATTGGGGCAGTAGCATATAAGCTCCAGTTACCCTCTGATAGTAGAGTCCATCCAGTCTTCCATGTTTCATTGTTGAAGAAAGCTGTTACTGTAGAAGCTACTGTGCAACCTTTGCCTCCTTGTCTCAACGAAAATTGGGAACTCCAGGTCAGTCCAGAAGAGGTGTTAGCCATTAGAGAGAATGCTGAAGTAATGGAGGTCTTAGTCAAATGGAGAAATATGCCAGATTTTGAGAACTCTTGGGAAGATATGCAAGCTATGATGGATCAGTTTCCAGAATTCCACCTTGAGGACAAGGTGAAACTCATAGGGGGGAGTATTGATGAGAACAACACGGTTAATGCTGGGAAAAAGAAGCTTTTTGAGCAGGTTTACACTAGGAGGGGTAAGGGTGTCTTTACACCAAAGTAGTGGAGGGAAATATCTTGTAACTAACTGCCTTGCTGGCAGATTTGGTGAGAGAAAGAATCACCTCATGCAGATGTGCTGAGGAGTGAGTATATTAGTAGGAAGAAAGAGAAATTATTCTCTAGGCAAGGATTGGGCTAGGTCACAGGCAGGCGTCAGTACTCTCACTCTGAGATACTGCACTTTTCTTACTTTCATCATATTGTACTTGAACCTTCTTCTGTATTTTCACTGAATCAGAGGAAAACTATATTCATACCCAATTCTGTGCTATTTTATTTACTGTTACATATCCATTCGCAACATATGCATTTGTAGTTATTTAACTTGTGATGCTTTCTTTTAGTTGTCTCTGATAGATTTTCAGACATCTAGGAGTTCTGTCCGGAATTTCACAGCATGCCACATATTTAAAAACAATTTGCAACAAACACACACCAACTGAGATCTCTTATTATAAATGTAATAGAAAAGTAAATTCTCTTTTGGTGATAGAAACTCAGTTAATTTGTGCTTATTTGTTATCATTTTAGCCAAATTCTCTGCTTAGAAATTAAGCGAAGATTATAAGTATCTTTTTGTATGAAAATTCTTGTATGTGATGGCATATGAATAAACTACTACCTATATTCTTTACAAGTCAGTTTCAAACATCTGTTTATCATAAATTATTCTATCTATAATATTTTATTGATTAATTAACATTTTGGTATTAAATAGGTTATTGATGGGATTAAAGCTCTCTGTAAAACTGGCCTCATGGATGCAATAAATTCTATCAAGAAGTTAATTTCTGGCAATCCCCGTCTTGTGGTTTTCAATGATAGCTTCGACCATACATCTATCCCAATGGATCGATATCTTCTGACAGGATCTATTATTAGACTATCTCTCAATAATTCAATCACCAGCCTGCATTATCCAGTCTGTTGAAGTATTTATATCAGAAGAAGATACAATTGTTAAGGTAAACTTATTGGTATGCTAATCATGATTTCTATTTTATATTTGTGTGTACTGAAAGTAGCACTTATGGGTACCTTACTAACTCGGCGTTTATTGTTGTGTCTCTTCACGTTATCAAACGAAATAAATTAGTTGGGTAATTGGGGAATGGATCCACTGACTTGGTGGCGGGAAACTGCTGCTGCCTTTAGTTAATTAGGTCCGTCCGATTAGTAATCGGACGGACCTGATTAGTAGGGGTTGTATTAGTAGGGGTTTTAATAATAGGGGTTGTGATAGTAGGGGTTGTTATAGTAGGGGTTGTGATTGTCCGATTACTAATCGGACGGACCTAATTAACTAAAGGCAGCGGCAGTTTCCCGCCACCAAGTCAGTGGATCCATTCCCGGGTAATTGTAGGAATTTCCTTAGCTTTTTTAAAAAATATTTAGATTTAGAATGACATTGCTCTTCTCTTAATAGATTTAGATAAAATTTGGTATTCAATAGAATCCAATGGTATCAAGAAATTTTAACGTATGCATGTATGATCTCATTGTTCTACTTAAATGTTTGAATTTTATCAAATATTTATTTCCAGAACTTCACAATCTTGTTTCATTTTTCATAAACCTATATTTAATAGTTTATAATCTTTTAAAAGCATAAATACACATTATTCTTTTCCCATTCTGATCATATTAGGTTTTTATTTAATTTTTATGTTCAATACATCAATGTATATTGCTTGCATGTAGTTATGCATTTGCTTAGATATGCAAATTTTGAAAGCACTTGTTTGTACTATAATTCTTGCAGAGCATTGAAGTCCTGGATCAATTTCGGAGCAGCCACACTCATAATTCAAACCTTTTATATATTTTAAGAAAGGATGCCAAGTGCCATAAATTGGTCAAGACTCTCAAATCCAAGGGTTGTTCCACTTCTGATACCATAAATTTTAATGATAGGTAAAGCTTCCAATGTTCTATATATAGTTTGGTTTACGACTTTTGTATTATGATATGTACTTCCACCTCATAACATTTTAATAGGCCACATGAAATCTAACCTAGCGTAACAGAAGTCTGCTGAAAAAAGAAATGTACTGTTGCTAGGGGGCTATTGCAGCCATCATTGAACTACTTATCTTTTTATTGAACTTTTCTTAGTTGCTTATTATGTGCTGTTATGTTGTACAGTGTGGATTCCAAGAACAGATTACAACCAGTGGTTTCCATGATCAATTTGGAGCATATCTTTACTACAGATATAAGGATGTATGATGTAGTAGTTCTGCCGAGTTTTGTGCCTTCTATGGACACTTATGTGCATATTTTGACAAAGATGGCCCGCGAAAGTGTCAATGGTGTTTTGCATTCTTTCTTAACAAAAGGAGATACAGAACTTGCTGGACCACTCATCTCAATTCTTGAACAATGTGGACAGGAAGTGCCTCAGACCCTGCAGGATCTGCATGATGCTCAAGATCTGCAGGATGTATCATTATGTCGGAAGATTGAATGTCTCAGTCGTCATTTTCATACATCCCTGCACCATGAAGACTCCCCTATTCAGGAAAATTTTGCAATATTATTTGTGTACTTTTATTTATAGCTTTTGTTACAAAGGTTTTTTTTGGTAAGATTTAAAAGAGGTACAAAGGTTAGAAGCTAGTACAAGCCTTTTCTTCTAAATTGAACTATAGATATTAGGGAGTTTATTAGAAAATATTAGGTGTTAAGAAGTTTAATTAGTTGGGTTTTACTTTAGTATGTTTTAATTGGGCTTATAGTCTTAGGCCCTTTATCTCAGGCTTTGACTTTTCCCACACCCCTTTCTACTCACCCCACACCCCCAAACCCTGTGAAATGACCAATATGTCATTAATAAGACGCGTTCCATGTTTTTTTTTGAAATTTTTAACGATTCAGTTGGGTCAAACGAATATATTCGGCTAGGCACACCCAAACGAGTATTTTTTTTGAGACACACCCCTATTTGACCTCTTTTACACTATTCGGTTGACCTCAACCGAAATATTTCGGGAGGCATCGACCGAATGACCAAAAGGTTGAAATTCGTTGTTTATGATTGTTGATGAAATTGAAATTAACGACAACTTGAATATTGGATATTTGTTAGCGGTGTAATAACTGGGGTATGAGAGGCAATGAATATTGAAAAAATGGCTTTGACTTTTCAATTGCTGCATTAAAAATTGATGCAATCACAAAGATCAATCTGTATGTCTTGCTTATTTCATTTAGATATGGTTAGATGTCAACGATTCTTCTCCTTTTGGAGAGAAAGACCAGAATCTCTGAATTTATTCAAATTTGCAATATAAAATCATCAACTACAAAACTAAATAGGGGATAGCATCGGCAGATGCACGGCGGAGACACGACGGACCTGTGGAGTAGCAGCGGCGCGGCGGGCTTGGGTGGCGCAGAGACATGTCGATGTTGAAGATGTCGGTGGTGCTCCACAGGTTAGATGAAGAAGGAGAAACACGTTAACGTGTTTTCTAACTCTCGGGTAAGGATCGACTCGGTTTGCTCTCGGGTTCGATTCTCGCGAAAAGTATTTCCTTGGGGAGGTGAGATGACCGATTGCCGCACTCTCTCGCCGGGGCTGTGAAGTTCCCCCTCCACAGTGTTTTCTAACTCTGTTAATAGTTTTTTCTCACTTAAAATCTGACGGGGGTTTAATAAATGAGGTGTCATATTATTACTGGTGGGACAGGCTTTGGGACAGGCTTCGTGAGACAGGTGATATTTATCCCAACAAACATTCAATATTCAAGCTGTCGTTAATTTCAATTTCATCAACAATCATAAACTACGAATTTCAACCTTTTGGTCATTCGGTTGATGCCTCCCAAAATATTTCGGAGGATCTCTGTGAGAAAAAGTGTCGACATTCCTGCCTCGGGAATTTTTCCCGGCTTCTAGAAAGTCGCTTCGAGGAAGAGGAAGCTAGAGACGAGCAGGGCCAAGGGGAACCCTCGGATCCGTAGAAATCGTCAGGAGTTCTGATCCTAGGTGGAGTTCCGGTCTTAGCGTGAAACTTTAAGGCGATCGCTCGACCGGTCCCAAATCCTTCCATCCAACCTCGGAACTTACTTTTACTTAAGCAATCAGCGTGAGGAAAATCGTAGCCGATCCATATATATTAGATGGTTGAACATTTACAGTCGGATTACATCATGCCCGTAGGCTCATTCCGAGACCTAGGTGAAACGTGACCTTCCTGAGTTAATCCCTTCTTCATGATCGATATACTTCTGAGATTGCTGGAGGAACTCGGCAAGCGACTCGACTTGGTTGACCCCGACGTCTATCTGAAATAGACTTCCTTCACGAAGGCCAGCCTCCATGAAGTAAAGACGGAAGGAGTCGTCGAGGTTCCGGACTTGAGCAGCTTCTCTATTGAATCTCTCTATGTAGTCCCGGAGGGACTCATTTTCTCCTTGCCGAAATGCCTGCAATACCTTCCGAGATTTAGGCTTCATCTTCGAGTGGGCGAAGTGTGCAGAAAAGAGCTTGGCTAACTGATCCCAAGAGGAGATTGTATTTGGCTTAAGAGCCCTGAACCAGTCTAGGGCCGCCTTCTCTAGAGTGAGGGGAAAAGTTCGGCACTTTATCTCTTCTGGAACGTTGCGGTATTGCATAACCGTGTCAAAGTAGTCGAGATACCCGTCATGCAGGTCCAGAGATACGGTACAGAACATATAGTCTCTTAGAGACACTTGTCAAATTAATCACGGCAAAATGATACTTGTAAAAGTAATTTATTAAGGTTTGTCAAATTCATTAACAATTATAAACTTCATTAAGAATTACATTTTTACCAAATTAGTAGAGTTCCACAATGTTTTGCTGCATTAGTTCTTAGAGTCATAGCATTTGCTAATAATGAAAGGGACAACAATAGGAAGAATATTAAAAAATAAATTAGATGTTCCTCTGCGTCTCGTTGTTCAATTAAAGGTGTATTATATTTGTCTGTCTTATGCATGGAGAAACACTAACTAGGGTATGAATTGGAGACCGGTGCATATTTTTAGAGATGACCTAGGACTTCTCATCTAGTTTTTGTCAATGATGTGATGTAATTGATACCTTGGATGAATTTCGCCAAGTTTCTGGGCTGAAGTTAATCTTGCCAAATCCAAAGCAATCTACTATTCTATCTACTTCCTCTATCTATCCAGGGGATACCGATTCTCTCGTGTCATCATAGTCTATCTCTCTTTGAAACTAGTTTTATTTTTTTCCGTAATCAAACATTATAAGCGGAGCCAGTGGCTCCAGCCTGTTTTGAAGGCAAAATTGCATCATTGGAGGGAAAATAATTTTGGCGCCAAAGGGCATTTTGGTAAATTTCTCCTTTCATCTCTCAAATGCATGTCATACACCTCACTTCTCCTTTCATCTTTCAGTTCTGTCAGACATGCAAACATTCTTATTGGTTTTCAATTCGGCAAGAGAGAGAAATATGAGAAAACAATAGAGGGACTTTTTTTCCATCATCCCTCACAAGCCCATTTTTGAGAAGGAAGAGGGAGAGGAGATTGAAAGGTCTCTGAGAAAAAGAAAAAGCAACAGGTTCACCGGTTGAAGCTTTGGTGGTAGGGATGGTTGAAGCCCATTTTTCTGTGTTTGTACATGGATATGTAATTTTAATCTCATCATGAACTTTTTATTTTTTTTCAGAATGTTTATCCTTAATCTATGTTGGTCTTCCCTTTGTTCTATTTTTGACTGAGAGGGAGAGTGAGAGAGAGCTCACGAAGAAGAGGGAGGAGAATGGTGATGAGAGAGAAGCACATTCATGAGTGAGGGAGAAAGGGGCAGAGAGATCAGCGCAAAGTGGTGGTGCAGCAGCTGAAAACAATGGAAGGATAAGGCTTGCCGCGGATGGTCGAGCGTCCGGCTGTAAAGACCACCGTGGGTGGTGGTCCGAATGGAGAGGGCTGACATTAATTCTCTCCTATTTTTTTTTCTCTTAATCTCTATTTTTTGCTTCTGCTTTCCCCTTTTTTTTCAGATCGATTATTTCCAGCCCATTTTCCCTTACTTCGTTTTCATTGTGATCTCCACCATTTTTGTTTCTTCTAACTTTTGTGTTCTGTCCCTCCCTGTTCTTTCTCTGCTGCAACAAGGTATATAAATTTTTAGGAACTCAACCTCCTATAAAAGCATATATTTGGTTGTTTTTTTCAATTGATTTATTGAATACCTCAAATTTTTCTGACTTGAACAGATGTATACTGCTACACGATAAGTAATTCATGGCTAGGTATGAGGAAATAATGAAGGAAGTGTCCTCCTACTTGAAGAAGGAGGTACATTTATCTATCTCTTACTTTTGCTTTCTCACTTACATAGTGATTATGCGATTTGTGTCAAAAGGAAATTGCAACCATGTAATTGACTTTCAAATTGAGGTCTTCCATAATGGAGTTTTGGGTTCATATTTGCTTTACAGGTTAAATCACACATATCTATGAATTGAAGAACCTTGATGATGCTTGGAAAAAAAATGGGTCCTCAATTTGGCCATGTTATGTTTTACCCAATGCTATTTTTTATAGCTCTTTCTCAAACTCTAAATTTTTTATGGTTATAAAATACTGCTGATAAAGAAACCTATTGTTGTGTGTTGGCTCCTGGTGATTCCACCGCCACCATTATCTTCTTTCTTGAGATGCTTGCATTTTTCTTCATGTTGCTTGAAATGGTGGTATTTTCAGTTCTTTTGGTGTGGTGCACTTCTGCCCTACCTATTCCATGAGTGTTGCCACATGATTCTAAATTTATGAACTTCAGTCAAAACAATGTTTTTCATCAATGTTGGAACCTATTGGTGAAGTTTTCATTATTTGGATGTGGAGTAATTTAATTTAGAACAATAATTTTGATTAAGAGAATTTTTTGGTTCATTTTTCTAATGTATTTTGCTCTTTTAGCTCATGGTGTGTTCATTGTTTCTGCAACTTTCAATTTGGTTGCTTTGTTAACCAACTGCCATTCTAGAAGGAAACAAAAAGAAAGAGAGCATTTGAATTGGAAGGTACACGTTCTCAATTGGCCAATTTTGATGCAGGTTTTTTTCTTGCTCAAAGGGAATGGAATTACCTTCTGGAGTTGTTCAACAAAATTTGAAAACATGATGTAGCAAAGGCTTTCTCTCCAAAAGACATGCAACTTGGAGAACCTTTTGTGTACATGCATGAGGTGAGTGCTTGATATAGCACGTTTCCAGTCTATTGAGGCTTTTAATTTTGCAATTTTGGCTGAAGAAATTTAGAGTTAATTTGGTTTACTTGCAAATTGTCAATGAGGTTTAATTTGCTCATGCATCCAAAATATGTAAATATTTTTATTTATTGTATTGCTGGTGTTTATCATTTTCTAATGGATCATTTAACTGACTCCCTATCAACATTTTTAAAGGATTATTATCTTTCCCAAAACTAATATTATATAAATGAGTAAGAGATCTTTTGCAAGTAAATTATGTTGGAAACTATAGGTATTGCTTCATTTCTCACCAGCAAAAGGGTCCAAGTACTTATTTCCACACATTCATAGCTACAAGAGGCTTGAATTTTGGTTCATTAACGTGTATCAAATATATTGCCGGCCTTCCTCTCTTAAACTTAATGTTGAAATATCATGTTTGAATGCTCAATATGTGGTTATGATTTCACAAGATACAATTAGTTCAGTATCATCTATTACTCAAACTTTGAGTGGGCAATTGGCTGATTGTCAATGTAAATTTTTGGCAATTGGAACTAACTTCAAAGTGGCTGCTGGTCCATTTGCAACATCAACTATGGCAACTAATCCAAAGTGGCTGTTAATTATCACAAATGCAAAACCCCAAATCTGTTGCCTATTCCCAGTTGTGATGTTTAATATAATCCAACATGCTTACTTCTTGGAACTTTTTTTTTTATAATTATTACTCAAGAGATTCAGAAGACAAGAAAGAACTTGATGGTCGATGATGACCTAAACAAAAAAAGCACACCAAACACAATAATAATATTAATGTGTGCATGGCACTGAGCCGCTGACAGACAAATTATCAGTTCCAATATAGCAACATATGGTGGAGAATGTTGCTCTAAGAGAAATTGTGTCTATAAAGGAAATGGGAATGCTGCTAGGAGAGTAAAGAGAGATGGGTCTTTGTAACAGAATGTACACATGTGTGCAAGGTATTAAAAAGGAGATTTGGGCAATGGGATGATAATGAAACTGTGAAAGGAAAGGTGGTGAAAAATAGTAACAAGAGTGGTGATTTTCTGGCGAATGGAGCTACGACCAGAGTGGTGATTTTCCGGCGAATGCAGCTAATGAAAACATACGCTGTGGCCATATTGTGTTGTATTCTTTTCAATGCCGGTGTCCAAAGGTTTTTTTTTTGTTGAATCCTTAGTAGTGGGTCTGATCGGACTTTGTATTTCTATCTATTGATTATGTTACTTTTAAACTCTCTTTTTCTAATCAAATAAAAAAGTTTCTTTAAATTTCTATAAATAATATTATGTTAATGGATAGGAAATTTGATCAATACCAAAATGTAATCTATGTAACTATGTTAATGCCAAAATAGACAAGTGGTGTTGCATGAAGAATGAGAACGTTTGTCGTGTTCTCGCCTTTCAAGTGGATATATCTAACTTTGTCAATCAAAATACTAATGCTTAAACATAAGTTTATTTGAGTAGATACATATATTCTAACAGTTGCAATAGTATCCGTACTTTAATGTATCAATGTGATGGAAATATTAATGGTCCCCATAAAACATCTGAACCATCCTCAATTCTAATCTTAATTGAACAAGAGGTAATTGCACCTAGAAAAGAATCATACTAAGTATTGATTTAGTGTATTTACACTCATCGATACTAGCTCACCCCGTGCATCGCACGGGTAATGAGGCTAGTAGATCTAATGGTTGTTAAGTGTGTGAATGTTGTGACTACGGTCAAACTTGACCGTAGTGGATCGTCATCCCTATTGACACTACAAGAAAAACGCGTTTTTCCGGGCGGATATTTTTCGGCGGATTTTTTCAGCGGTACGGTTCCGACGGAAATTTGGCATAAAAAATAGACTTTCCGGCGGGTTTTTTAAAAAGAATATATTTAATTTTTTTAAAAAAAAATCCGCCAGAAATTACGGGGGGAAAAATCCGTCGGTAATGCGCGTTTTCGGCGGATTTTTAAAATTTTTAAAATTTTTTTCTAAAAAAATCCGCCGGAAATGTGCATTACCGACAGAATTTTCAAAAAATTATTTATTTGTAAAAATCCGCCGTTAATGCACATTTCCGGCGGATTTTTCAAAAAATTATTTATTTATTTATTTTAAAAAATCCGCCGGAAATGTACATTACCGGCGGATTTTTTCGCAAGAAATTTCCGACAGAAAAATCCGCCGGTAATGCACATTTTCTGCGGATTTTTCAAAAAATTATTTATTTATTTATTTTTAAAAATCCACCGGTAATGCACATTTTCGGTGGATTTTTCAAAAAATTATTTATTTATTTTTAAAAAAACCGCCGGAAATGTACATTACCGGCGGATTTTTTCGCATGAAATTTCCGGCAGAAAAATCCGTCGGTAATGCACATTTCCGACGGAGAAAACCGCCGGTAAACTCGCCGGAACCGTTCGAAAATGGCTATAAATAAAACTTTCTCCTACACTCTTCTCATTCTCTCATTTCACTCTTTATTTCTTTCTCATTCTTTTCTACACTTTCCCTATCTTATCTTTCTTCTTCTTTCTCATACTCTCAAATCTCCATAAATTTCTCTACATATCTCTCTTCTATATTTCCTCTTTCTTCTTCCATCTCATTCATTCGCACTCCTTCATTTTTATTTCTTCTTACTTCTTCATTCTTATTCTCTCCTATATTATTACTTCTCATACTCTCCTTCATTCTTACTCTTTCTTCCTGATTCATTTTTATTCTCTCCAATATTATTTCTTCTCATCCTCTTTTTCCTTCTTATTCATTCCTACTTCCTCATTCTCATTTTTTTATTCCTTCTCATTCTGTTCTATATCATTTTTCTCATATTCTACTTCATTTTCATTTTTCTTACTTCTTATTAAATTACATACTAAATTTTAAAATTCGAAAAAAATTTAAAAAAATTAATTTTTTTTTTAAAAAAAATAAAAAATCCGCCGGTAATGTGCATTTCCGGTGGTTTTTTCAAAAAAAAAATTTATTTTTTTTAAAAATCCGCTGGAAGCGCCCATTACCGGTGGAAAAAATCCGCCGGAAATTACTGACGGGAAAATCCGCCGGTAATGAGCGTTTCCTGTGGATTTTTCAAAAAAAAAATTATTTTTTATTTAAAAAATTTTTGCCGAAAAATTGCATTACCGACGGAAATTACTGGCGGAAATTTCGCCGGAAATTACCGACGGAAATTTTGCCGAAAACGTCACTTTTCCGGCAGATTTGGTGCATTTCCGGCGTATTTTTTCGCCGGAAATACGCGTTTTTCTTGTAGTGTGAGGAGGGTTACCCACTACAAAAAAACCATTTTTACCCTTATTTACAATTTTGACACCTCATGTATAATTTGCCGTTTTGTGTCCATTTAGAAAATTTGAGTTGTATCCTCAAATCCTGTCTTTTTTAACTTCTCCCTCTCGAGTCTCCACAATATAGTCACCATCACTTTATCTTTTAAACAAGTACCCAGCACATTCTCTTCTTCCATTACAAAACTCTCTCTCTCCACTTGCTTTATGTTTTTTCTCCTCGCCTTTCTCCTTTCTTTGTCCCTTTGTTTTGAAATCAATGAAGCCCTACTATCAACATGGGAGGGAGGGAAACCAGCAGAGGGGGAGAGAATGAGATCAAGATAGAGAAGAAAGAGGGGCTTGCGAGAGAGGGTGATAAGGGAGGTGAGAGAGAAAGAGAGAGATAGAGAGAGAGATCACAATGGTTGTTTGTGGTGGTGTTCCAGCAATGAGGGGATGTTGTGAGGGTGGCGCTGCGAAGGGTGGAAAGAGAGGCAGAATATGAGGGAGGCCGATAGGGAAGAGTGGGGGTGAGGTTTGTGGTGGTGGCTTGCGTAGATTAATTTTTGTCGGTGAATAGTGTTCACCAACAACGTGATAACAAAAAACATTGCACTTTCTTTTTCCTCAAAACTTTTTTGTACTTACTAATTTTTATATCATTATTTAATTTTCTTATTTAACATCAAATTAATCAATTAAAGTTAAATACATATTTCTATTTTACTTTTAGAATGGAGGTATAGAGATGTAGGGATAGTGGAAGGAGAGGATCTAGTCGTAATTTACCGATTTTTAGTTTTCATTTAATTTAATTTGAGAAAGGAACAAAAATGAGTTTTTATGTTCAATGTGTATAAACAAACAAATTGGCGCTCTTTCCTGTTTTAACGTTCATCCTTTCATCCCACGCCAAAACCAACCTCTCTCTCTCTCTCTGTTCATGATTTTCTCAGCAAGCAACCACATTACGCCGGTGACAAGCACTGCACATTTTCCGGTGATGAGAGAACAATTAATCAACTAGTTAACCAACAATGATGATGAATACTAGCGATCAACTTCACCGATTAGCGGTATCATCATCACATCATTTCCGTGGCCGATTTCCAAAATCATTCTCTCTGAGGAAGAAAGTGCCATGGTGGTATCAAATTCTCGATCCTCGTTCAAAATTCATTGCACGATGGCATCGTACGTTTCTCTATTCCTGCATCGCCGCTCTCTTTTTAGATCCTCTTTATTTCTACATTCCTATTACAGGAGATAAAGCGTGTATGCAAGCCGATCTTGTTCTCCGTGTCTTCGTTACCATCTTTCGCACCGTCGCTGATTTCTTCTTTCTCTTTCATATGGTTCTTAAGTTTCGTACGGCTTATTTTTCTCCTAAATCTCGTGGTTATGGTCAGAAAGAACTTGTTACTGATCCTAAACTGATCGCTCAACGTTATATTAGGCATGATTTTATCATTGATCTTCTTGCTAGTCTTCCTTTGCCTCAGGTACATTGTTCATTTCTTATCTATAGACCTTAGATATTATTATATTGTGATAAATTATGGTTGTGAATCATAATTTTAAAAGCATGATTTGGAGAGTAATTCTTTTGATCGATTGTTGTGTCTCTTTGATATGAATTGTTCTAGGACCTTTAAAACTTTGGAATTTCACAATGTTAGAGATAGTGAAATTGACACAAAAGGATAGTTTGGGTTATTAGGGAAGAATCTGGTAATAATCTAATTCTCAACCAGAAGAAAGTGGAATGCAGCTAGAGAGATTTGAGTAAGAGAAAGGTTGTTAGAAGGAAGAGAAGTTGCTGAGTAAATTGTTTTATCATTTCATTGCCCATTTAGGTTATATAAAGCAGAATTAGTTACAATAAACTCACCATCATTGGCTCAAACCACCTATGCCAGCTCAACTCTTCCAGAAGCATAGAGCTAACCGAGCTAGAATTTATAGTAACTGAACTTGAAAAACAGCATAATTGAAATTTTAATGAGCCTCTACTATATAGTATTTCTTAAGATAAGCGACATCCCATCACAAAAATAAAATAAAATTAATAGAACTGCATTTTTAGTTGTTTTGAAGAGTTTAATAACCTCGTCTATTTAGCTGGTTGACCTCTCTTATCATTTGACAAAATATGGTAGTTCTTCTATACGTGGCTGATTTAGAAATCTCAAATTATTGGAAGCAAGAGTGAGTTTGACCCAATTTCTTTTCCTATATATAACTGTTGAAGTTGTGGGAATTTAGATAAAAGGAGATAAAATAATAACAACTTTGAATATTATTGATAAGGAAGTAATAGACTTGATAGGAGCTTGATTACAAAAGACTAAACACTGATTCCTATTTATAGGAAATGCATAGCCTCAATCCTAAATAAGGAAATCAAGAAACAAATAGTAATAATCAATAAACGATGTGGAAATTAATCCTAGGAGATACGCTAAGATTGAAAATTGATCCTAGGAGATAAACCAATATATTCTAGTATAATATATAGATATTATGAGATATTATTTTATATTCTAACGTATACTTTCGTTATCATTTGCATTATTAATAGAGCAATGCTATTCAGCCAAATATTTTTAGACAAAAATAGACAAAAGCCACATTACAACATCAATTAACCAAGTTTTTTAAGTAACTAACCAATCTACTTTTTCACAGTTTTCTAGGCCATTGACTAAAAACTGTGAAAAAGTAGGTTGGCTAGTGGCTTAAAAAACTTGGTTAATTGATGTTGTAAGATGGTTTTTGTCTATTTTTGTTTCAAAAAATTTGGCTGAATAGCATTTTTCTTATTAATAATAAAACCTCAAAGAACATTTAGTGTTATTGAGTTTGTCTTGAAACCCTTTGATTTCAAATCTTTATTTTTATGCATGTTCTGCTTAGTTTCAAACTATGATTTGATGAGTAGTGAAATGGAAGTGGAACATATGTAGATTTGTCATTGTAAAATTTTTGGAAACTGAGATGTTTTTGTGGGTAGATTTACTTAATGGTTTGGATATAGTTTGTAAGGTTTGCAGCAGCAGGAATTTATGCCATGTTCAATTAAAGGGTCATCGAAACCACCTGGTGGGTTATATTTTAATAGCAGCAAGTAATCTCCATCATTTAATTTGTGTTAATGTTTATAAATTGGAAAACACTTTGATATCTTCACAACAAAAGACTTAAGCATTTTGATGTTCTGCATTAGTTTTATATTTTGTCAATCTTATAGCTAAGTGCCATGAATAATTAATGTTTCTGCTTTGGAGTTCTGCCGAGAGTTTTTCATACATTTGACTATGTTTTACTTCATGTATTCAATTGCAGATTGTTATTTGGGTTGTGATTCCAGCTACGAAAAATTCAACGGCAGCTCATGTTAACCACACCCTATCGCTAATCGTTCTGATTCAATATATTCCAAGGTGTTTTCAGATTTTTCCACTGCAACGACGAATCTTGAAGACTAGCGGGCTTATAGCCAAAACTGCTTTGGCAGGGGCATTGTACAATCTTGGTTCCTACATGCTTGCCAGCCATGTAATTAATTAATTAATCTTCTTCATAGATAATAGTTTCAAAGTTACAAATTAATGTCGATTTTTTAATTTTTTATAATGTTGATAACTTGTCTTTGTTCCAAATATGTGCTGTCAGTGCAGGTTTTAGGAGCTACATGGTATGTGTCGTCAATTCAGAGGCAATACGAGTGTTGGAGAATAATGTGCAAGAAGGAGATGAACAGAACGCACTCTCCCTCTTGTGATCCTTCTTTTTTTGATTGTACTACCATTTTCAACCATGAACGCCAAGCTTGGTTCAGACGCACTAGAGTCCTCACCGATTGTGATGCCCTCAATGATAAAAACCGCTTCCAGTTCGGAATGTTTGCTGATGCTTTTACTGATCATGTGTCTTCATCAAGATTCTTCCAAAAGTATTTTTATTGCCTTTGGTGGGGTTTGAAAAATCTAAGGTTTGTGTTTTCACTTGTAGTTTCACCTCATTTTACATACTTTCATGTCATGAGTTAGAGGGTAAACAACTTAATTAAATGTTTTTTCAGAAAATATCTTGTAATAAGAGTTTATGTTAACCTGCATAAATTTTGTACAAAATACTTCTAGAAGTATCTGGAATAGCTTACGAAAACAGTTTATGCGCATGTGATAAGTTATGTTTACAAAGATCTTTCAAGTACGATTAATACTTATGTCATGCAATAAATCTAAATAAACTCTTTTGAATGTCTCCTAACTATTGAACTTGATATCAGTAGCGAGCAGACGCTTATAACATGTTCTGAACCCTTCTTCTGATATGCAGTTCATATGGACAAAATCTTCAGACTAGCACTTATAGTGGTGAAACATTATTTTCAAGTTTTATCTGCATAGCAGGTCTTATCCTGTTTGCACATCTCATCGGTAACATGCAGGTATTGTAAGTAAAACTAAGGATCTTATTCTTTGTTATCATTAATGTTTATAGGGCAGCAAACATTTAAAATAAATTACAGGGCTTTTACAATAGTTTTGATAGACAGATTCTTTAACAATATCTCTTGATTTTCCCATTAAAAAAACAGAATTATCTGCAATCTTCAACTGCAAGACTTGAAGAATGGAGACTCAAACAAAAAGATACAGAAGAGTGGATGAATCACCGCCAACTTCCACTAAACCTACAAGAACGTGTTCGCCGATTTGTTCAATATAAATGGCTTGCCACGAGAGGTGTTGACGAAGAAACAATTTTGCGTGCTTTGCCCGTTGACCTTCGCCGCCAAATTCAAAGGCATCTTTGTCTTGATATTGTTCGACGGGTAAGTCTCTAGTTATTAGTTGAAGTTTGAGAATGTGTGTGTATATATATATATATATATATAAGCATTAGGTCGCGGTCGCAAAACATAAAAGACCATGATATCATAGCCTAGATCGCGGTCGCAAAACATAAAAGACCATGATATCGTAGCCCAGATCGCGGTCATGAACATTTTTAAAACCTTCACATATCAAATAATTTATGTTCATAAACTAATTGGGTTCTCTATTCTTGTTTTTGATTACATATCCTAACTTAACCAAATAGGAATTTGTTGTAGAATCTTTAAACTCATTTGATTATAAGGTTAGAACTAACATTGTTTAGTAGCAAGTTCCAACTAGTTAATAATTCTTGTTGTCATATTCAGGTACCATTTTTTGGCCAAATGGATGATCAACTTCTAGATGCTATATGTGAACGTCTTGTTTCATCCTTGAACACAAAAGACTCATACATAGTTAGAGAAGGTGATCCAGTAAGAGAAATGCTTTTTATCATTAGAGGACAAGTAGAGAGCTCAACAACTGATGGTGGTAGATCAGGATTCTTCAACTCTATCACACTCAAACCAGGGGACTTTTGTGGTGAAGAATTGCTAACATGGGCTTTGATGTCAACATCAAGTCTTAACCTTCCATCTTCCACGAGAACTGTGAAAACACTCACTGAAGTTGAAGCATTTGCACTTAGGGCTGAGGATCTCAAATTCGTATCGAGCCAGTTTAAGCGCCTTCACAGCAAGAAACTCCAACATGCTTTCAGGTACTATTCCCATCAGTGGAGAGCTTGGGGGGCTTCCTTTATACAAGCTGCTTGGAGACGCCACCGTAAGAGAAAATTGGCAATGGAGTTATTAGAGAAAGAGAACTACACAAATATGGAGGAGCTAGAAGATTATGAAGATATTGACGCGGGAGAGAGTTTCATGGGAGATAATGCTGGCCCTTCACAGAATTTCGGGGCTACATTTTTGGCTTCAAGATTTGCTGCAAACACTAAGAAAGGTGCAGTTAAAAAGGTGACAATTCCTGATAGTAACAGTTTAAAGATGCCCAAGATGTTCAAGCCAACAGAGCCTGATTTCTCAACATTAGAAGATTAGTTGAAGTATCATGAGGACAGAACTAAGACTTGGGATACGAGCAATTCTTGATTTGCGTTTCTTTGTATCTAAATAGTTGTACAGAAACAAAGAATTTTCTCCCAATATATAGTTTATTAAAGTTATTATATTCAATTAAGATCAAGCAATTTATGTTGCATAGTTACAAAGGTGTGCCATTGCTTCAAAAACATTGGATAGGACCTTTTTATCTTGAACTCTCAACAAGAATTCATTCACCAGCCTGTACTGTGCAACTTGTTGCCAAAAAGTTCTTCTATAAGAATCAAACAAAAATTGGAACCATCCTTCATATCAAACATTGCAAGGTTTATCAGAAAACTAAGGGTATGTTTGGGAGGGAGTTTTGCGAGGGGAAGGGAGGGGAGGGCTTGAAAAAGATTTGTCTATATTTTAATATGTATTTGAGATTTAAAAAAATTAAAAGAACAAGTTGATAGATATCAATATAACATTTTTAATCACATTTGATTTATGTTAAGAGACATTTAATAGCTTCCTCAATTTAGAGTTGAAAAATATGCCCTCCCCTCCCCTCCAAAAACCCCCTCCCAAACATACCCTAAATTTGTGCAAATCTACTATTCAATAGGCCGGTTTAATGGACCTATTAAAATTTGAAGACAAAATCATGGTGAGATTCACTAGTTGTACAATTCCCAGCAGGTTAAAGATAAACAAAGTAACGAGATTGATGTTAAACTCTCACATGGACTAAAGATATGATCTAAATAGTCATTATAAGGCTTGAGTTGCAAACATACTTTGTGGAGATAAGTTAGGCTCTAAGCCAACATTTAAGGTGGTATCATGCCTATGAGCGATGATCTCTGTTATTCCACCTGTGTGCCAAGTGATCTTTGTTATTCCACCCGTGTCAAGTATTAGGCGTGAGGGTGTGTGTTGATATTCTTGTTATTCCAGCCATATCAATCCACGCTTTTGATGGCCGGTCTTGAGCATGAAAGGGTGTGTTGAAGTCTCATATCGACTAGAGATATGGCTTAAGCGATCCTTATAAAGCTTGCTGCTTGAGCTCTCCTTATAAAGGGTGTGTTGAAGTCAAACTACTAATTTTATAGAGATGATGAGTTAGGATATCAACACATGGTGTGTATATTATAAACTACTTTCAATCCTTCAATTTTGGAGCAAATTTCCCATGAATCCAACTATCTCTTGGTGAAAATGTTGTGCTAACTCATGATCCTTTTGTTGTTACTTTTGATGCATGCAGAAAGACACTGTTGAAGTTATAAGCAGTGCATACTCAATAAGCTATGGTCTTGTCTTGGACTTGTTCACAAAAAACTTGGACACAATCAATAAGCTGATATGCAAGAGCTGAGGGCTAGAATTATATGGAGATTATAATTGAGCTGCTCTATTGCTCTTTGGATTGAGATGTGGAGCTTACTCTATGGTATTAGAGTGGCAATAGGTCTATCTCTTCATCATGCAAGTTATAAAGGATTTACTCAAATACAGCATCTCAAACTGGTTTTTGGTGATATCTTCAAACTGCTGTGTCTTCCAGATTGGAAACCTTCTCTCATTCACATTCATCTCAATATTAACAAATGTGCACAATGAGGCATTGTTTTGATCTTTATTGCTGAGTGTATATCAGCTCGTACAAAATGCTTGACAGATCATGTTGAGTTTGTCCCCTTTTCTTATGTGGTTTTCTTTGATTTTTACCACTAATTCTTTTTGTAGATAGCTAAAGGTGGAGGCTTCCTTGGTGCCAAAAAAGATGGGAATCATGGTATAGTTGTAGGCAATGAAAACTTCATTTTTTGTTGTGTACATACTAGAATTTATGGTGCATCACTGCTGTGTTCCCACCCGTGATAACTGAAACTGTAACTCTTTTGGGGCATAATGAGTTGAGCTTCTTTATTTCATTACAATTGTTCTTCTAATTCAATTCTTCATTCCAAAAGTACATAAGGATTGCAGCTAACAAAATAATGATTCATTATTCATATTGAACAATCATTGGAAATGCTCAAAATAATTGCAACTTCCAATTCATTAAACACCAAATCAGTGTGAACACTCAATTGCAAAAGAATGCACTAAATAATTACAGATCCAAATTCACCAAATAACTAACATCTCGAAAAATCACTGTCCTCGGATGATTTGCATTCTTAACTGATCTTCATTCATCATTAAGTGACCCCTAAATTATTCAACTAAAAAACATAATATCATTATAAACTACAAATAAAAACTAAATAAAGCAGCTGCCTAAGTGAGCAAAAACCTGATAACAAAGATAAGAGACTGTTGTACCAAAAATTTACAGTACCTGTTGCAGTACCAGAAAATCTGAATGCAGAAATGAGAAACAGATTACAGTACATCAGGGATCAAACAGTGTAATGTTGTCATGTCTCTATCATTAAGGGGTGTCTACTGACTACATAATAACATAGATAAGATTACCATGAAAAAATCAGGTCATTGCTTGAACTCCTTTGGTTGCAGAACATCATAACTGATCAATGTCGAGCTATCACTATTATGACCGTCATTGTTTCTGGCTTGTAAGCGACGTTCCATTACTTGCTTGCACATGACATCTACACTATTATCTATAATCTTATGGTATTCTTCACAAGTCGACACCTCGGCCGCCAATCTAATGAATTTAGAAACAACTTGTCTAAATCTCTGTGTGCTAGGTAATTTTGGATCTCCTTCAACCTCATTTGCCGTCAAATCTTGAACAACTTGGCAACGGGCTTCTTTAGTCCACCTTCTTAAAATATACTTCTCTGGAATGACCTTAACATCATTCGCTTCAAACACTTTCAGCACATGCGAACAAAGTATCCCAAATGTCTCAAACTTTCTACAACTACAAGATATGGAGATTGAAGCACGATCAAATGACACTCTCCAAGATCCTTCATGGTAAACCATAGTGATGACATATTGACATAAAGAATCAGACTCGCTTCTCTCTGAAATGCATAAAGCTAAGAATAACTTAAACTCATTCTGGAATAGCTCAAATACAATGTGTGTGTATACTTTAGACATTTGTATTAGTATTGGTGAAAACTCAAAACTTAACATTGCAGGCTTATGCAGGGACTCATACTCACAAGTCAACTCTTTGCCTCTCATCTCGTCAACAGCCCGTTCAAAGTGTCTGAAGAATTGGAGAATATCAACATTTGGTTTCATACAAGATTTGAAGTGAGAATTCAAGCTTTCACTAAGTTGGGTACTTTGCATGCCAAGTGTGAACTGCTTCCTTCATGTAACACGAAGCCCATTTTTCTTTTATACCATATACTAATTTGATCCAATTATTTTCATGAACATTATAGTGGTTGATCAAGTTGGTCCATGCTGCCTCAAAATCCTGCTTCAATGTCAAAGTCATACATGCATTTCTTGAAATCCCTTAAAAAACAACTTTCTCCCTTCATCATGTCTCCAAGGTGATTAATTCCGTTACGCAACAAGTTCATGGTGCATACACCATGGCGAGTCTCAGGCATCACTTTAGCAAGTGCCCGAGCCAATTCCTCATCTTGATCAATAAAGAAAGTTATTGGTTTTTTCTGGTTGTGTGCTTGTAAGAATGTCTCGAATAACCATTTAAATGATTCAATTGTCTCATCATACAATAGTGCCGCACCAAAAATGACTAAGCCTCTATAGTGGTTGAAACCAACAAACACAACAAGTGGCCATTTAGCGCGGTCGGTACAATATGTAGTGTCCAATGATATAACATCACCAAAATACTCATAATCCAACACCATATTTGCATCACACCAAAACACATTTGTGATTTGTTCTTCCATATCCATTTGGAATGCATGAAAGAAAGACGAATTCTCCAACAATTGTCGCTGAAAATATTGTGTAAGATATCCAGCCTGGCCGTACACCATACTTCTTTGTCTTTTTCCACTGAGGTAATTATGCGTGGGTTGGAATGTTGACTTTTGTCTTAATCCAGAGTCATCATCCAAATCATTCGCATAAGCTTGGACTTCGGTTATTTTTCTATGTGTCGCAAGCATATGTTTTGTCTCTTCTAGAAGTTGTAGAGGGTGGTTATGGTCTTCTAGAAATTCATGGATGACAAACTTTCCATTCTTTAATACAAGTGAAATCCGCGCTTTGCAATTGGTTCTAGTCTCAGTTCTGTGGTTGGTAACAAAAGCATCTCTCTTATCCATCTTTCGTAGCCCTTCCTTAGAACAAACAAACCTACACGATGATATAGTGCCGTCTTTTTTGCTCTTGTTCGTGTAGCGTTTTCTAACCTTAAAGCCAACATGTGCACTATATGTGAGCCACAATTGATAAGCTGCCTCTATACTGTCAAATTCCATACCAATCCTTGGCTTCCAATCAATATTTGGAGATGTCATATTTGATCAAATTCCCTACATGAAGTAATCTGTCAAGTTCACACTAGAATTAAATAATATATTTAATTATGCTATTCTATTCTATTCTTTTTCATTCACACTGGCCAGTGACCACCCCATTCCCACTCATTTCACTAATAACAAAAATAAAGGATTGGTAAAAACTGTGTTCGAAATGCACTGTAAATAAATCCCATTGCCATCAAAAATTGCTATCTACGTGGTTAGTTTAAAAGAGTAAATTTATATGGTTAGATAAGTTTGCCAGTTGCTAAACTGAATATATTGATGATAAAACATAATCAAATTTGATTTAATTATACTTTTCTTTAATACAAAGAGAAACCTCTATTTTCTATATAGAACATATCAGAGATTTTTAGAAATATTTACCTCTTCGGCGGCCGGCAGTGGAGGCGACGGCGGACAAGGAGGCTGCGTCGCGACGGCAGTGGAGTGCGGACGGACGTTTGCGCTATGGTTAGGTCTGTGCGAATTTTTGTTTAGGGTGTTCGTAAAACAGAGAGAAAGAGAGAGAGGGACACGTGGTACCTTCTCGATGGTTTGACTGATCCGACGGACATGAACGAGTGAAAGCCATTATGGTCTTTGTAATTTGTTGAATAAACCTTTTTTTGCTCTGTTATCTTTTTTGCTTCTTTCTTTTTCTCCTCCTCCTATATGATGCTTATAATAAAATATTCGATAAAAAAACATTCTTATAAGGGTTGAATTGGTATATACTGCGATCAACATATTTTGCACAGTCATATATTTTTCCATGATATGTCATTTTGGTGATCAAGTGTTAATGTAAAAATATCTTATACTTTTGTGTATATAAATTAAAGATTTCTTATAATAGAAAATAGATTTAAATATATATTTGGCCCCATAAATATGGTCATAATTTTTTTAGGTCCCTGAAAAAGAAAAGTTTTAAAATTACTGGCTAACAGAGATGATGTCGGCATGATATCATCAATGATGTCACTGCCACATGTCATCATCTCATTGGATCATTGTGCCACGTGTCACTAAACGCCACGTAATCAACTCATGCCATCATGGACACATGGCACTGACATGTGCCACGTCAGCAACCTAATAGATGGCTGCCACGTGGTGCTAGTGTGGCAAAGTGGAGCATAATGTGTTACTAAAAAAATATATCAATTTTGGCAATCATGGGGCTAAAACCAATGACCTCAATATCAACATGACAAACATTCTCGATTACCACTTTACCACATATTCATTTCAATATATTAAACAAACAAAAAATATATATTACATGAATACAAAAATCATCATCATCTTCAACACAAACGCAGTAATGTCACAACTGGAAAACGAAAATCATCATCATCTTCAACCCAAACGCAGTAATGTCACAACTGGAAAACGAAAAAATGAATTTGGTAATTTTAGATTGAATCGTTTTACCCATTTGTGATTCATAGTAATTGAATCGTTTTACCCGTTTCATCATTATCTTCTTTACCCATTTTGTGATTCATAATAATTGGGGAATTAAAATCGTTTTACGTGGAACATACGCCAGTTCAAGATTATCATAGGCATTCTACGGCTTCCACGGACCCAGATTGGCTCTATAATCTGTTTGGTGTCCACCCTAATACGCTGAAATCAGTTGATTATCTTCGTAGGCTTCAAGAGCAGGCCAGTGCTAGTTCCTCGTCGGTTCCCCAATACCAACAACCACCTTCCCCCTGCCCCGACTGAGCAAGAACTACAACCAGCACAGCAACGTCCACAGCATGTTCGCCGACCACCACCATGTGGAACTGGCCATCATCTTCAACGTTAATTTTTCTCTTAATTTTTCGCCGACCACCACTATGTGGAACTGGCGTATGTTCCACTGACTCGTTGAATGGTTCATAATCCTGACATGTTGGCGTGTAGGAGATAGAGTGGCGGTAAGGCACATCTTGTTGGGTTTCTTGAAAGCTTTGGGGAATTTGGGTCGCCCGTTGAGTTGGTGCCGTACGCCGATTACGATTACAGTTAAGTTCGTGACGGTTATGGAAATATACAGTTATTTCCATATTTCTATATAGCGTAAATTATTTTTGGTAATCATTATAGAAATAACAAAGTTAATTTTAAAATTAATTTTAGAATTTAATTAGGTTTATATATATTAATATAAAAGAAATTGAAAAATAAAAAAACACAGTTCAGAAGTCTCTCCCACAGTGGGCGACTTCTGCACTGTAAAACAAAAAAAAATTGCAAAATTGTAGTGTAGAAGTCACTACCACAGGGGGCGACTTCTAGCCTGGAAAAAAAGTGTTCTACTTTGCTAATTAATCTAAAAAGTGCTCTATTTTAGTAAAAAAAAAATTTGGGTCACGTGCGTTTTTTTGCCACCACAATTATCATTTCAATATATTAAACAGACAAAAAATATATATTACATGAAAACAAAAAATCATCATCATCTTCAACACAAACGCAGTAATGTCACAACTGGAAAACGAAAATCATCATCATCTTCAACCCAAACGCAGTAATGTCACAACTGGAAAACGAAAAAATGAATTTGGTAATTTTAGATTGAATCGTTTTACCCATTTGTGATTCATAGTAATTGAATCGTTTTACCCGTTTCATCATCATCATCATCATCATCTTCTTTACCCATTTTGTGATTCATAATAATTGAGGAATTAAAATCATTTTACGTGGTTGAAGGTTCATGAAACCAGTTTGGGATTGAAATCGATTTCGTTTTTGTAGATTTGGAATTGAAGTCGATTTCGTCCTGTGGCTTTGGGATTGAAACCAATTTGTAGATTTGGGATTGAAATCGATTTCATTTTTGTAGATTACCACAAATCGAAACCCATAACCAGATATAGTCCTGTTGAAATTGATATTACGCCCTCAATAAAGTTAACATGTGGTGCGGTGGTAATTGTGTGTGTTAGTCATGTTGAGGTCACGAGTTCGAGCCTCATTATTGACAAAATTGATTTTTTTTAGCAACACACTATGCTCCACTTTGCCACACTAGCGCCACGTGGCATTGATAACCTTATTTTATATAGGTTATTTATGCTCCTAATACTTAAGTTATGCTTATTTCTCAAGTAATTTTAGTACTTAAATATGTGAATATATGAATACTAGGATAAATATAGGTTATAAGTCAATTCCTTAAAACTTGGGCATAGTTAATGCCTTTGTGAATATTTTTGATGTTTTGCTTTAGCGCTGCAGCGTGTGCTATCAAGGAAACGCTACAGCGTTATATGACGGCTGACCATTGAGATATTTGTGTGGCCACTTGAGGACATGATGAGTCACCACCCTTATCTCTTCCTCTCAGCTGGAATTGTTGACTTTCAAATGGATGCTAAATTACACTTGGCGCCTCCTAAATGGAACCCATGTGATAGTTGTTGTATTCCATCATTACCACTTTTTGTAAAGTGCTTTAAGGATAATATCTAAGTTTAATAATCATCATGTAATATTATTATACTATTAAGACTTAGATATTAATTAGATTAATTAAGATTGCTTCACCAATAGGCAATGTACGTAGACAAGTGTGGTAACTTAAAAGAAGAACTACATACATACGTAGTAGCAATTCTCCATTGATACACACTTTTGAGCTTTTATTTTTTAGCATAGTTTTCTAAGTTTTCATTCAAGGTTTTGCTCACGCTTCAACTTCATCTCTTGTATACTACTTGGGAACATTGGAGTGCTTCTTTTGCAACCACTCTTCTCTTGTCTTCATACGGTAATACATACTCTCTAGTTGTATTATGTTGATGGAACTTGTGATGAGCTAACTTTGTCGTAGTTGGATTGTTCTTGGTATGTAATGAACCTTGAGTAACTTTTGTATAATATTATGATGTTTGTGTTTTATTCCTTGTGTCATAATACTTTCAATCTTGGTTTGGGAATGATCAACTAAAACAAGGTAACTTTGTGGGTACAGACATGGTTCACAAAGAGAACTCAAGGAATGATATGAATGAAAACCCTTTAAAGACATTTAAAGGAAGCACTACTTAACTCTAGACATAGGGGAGTAGTAGTTCATAAGGCAAATGTTGTAGGAGCTTAATATACAGGGGTAAAACTTATTTAGAGCCTAGACATAGGAGTCTTGTAACATAGCCCTGACGAAAGTGACTGAAAGGCACGCCACCAAGGCGCTACAGCGTCTAAGGATTCTGAAGCGCTACAGCGCTTAACGCTACAGCGTCTAATATTATCTAACATTACTCTTGGGGACTTACATAACTATTGAGCTATCCAACTCACTTTTAATTACTGCAAACTTAATCCTGTTTTATTACAACTTATAATGTTTACAACTCTTCACTTTCACTTGTTACTTAATTCTTTTCACTAAGATTCTAATCACTTAAACTTCGTAGATTAATTCCAATCCCTGTGGGAACGAACTTTACTTATCAATATATTACTTGTTGCGATTGTGTATACTTGCACATCACCTTTTCGCACAACAGGCATCCATCTATTTGTTGCTGACGTGGCACATGTCGGTGCCATGTGTTCATGATGACATGGGTTGATTACGTGACATTCAGTTACACGTGGCACAATGGTCCAATGAGATGATGACACGTGGTAGTGACATTATTGATGATTTAATGCTGACCTCATCTCCGTTAGCCACGTCAGTTTTTTTTGGATGGAAAGTTAACTGAGGGGCTTAACTGTAAACGCTTAATATTTGCAAGGGTCATTTTAAAACTTTTTTTCACAGGGGCCTAAATGGATTATGGTCATATTTGCAGGGGCCAAAGATATATTTAAGCCTAGAAAAATGAAAGAATAGTTACTTTTTTAACAAGGCGATATAAGGTTGTCTAAGCGGTTTATGTGGGAGAGTGTTGGACAAAAGTGTCAATTTTAGCTTAGCCAATGGATTGTCTTGATGGCTTAGTGTTCTAGGTTGGGTTGGGCTTGTTAAATATTGGCCCAAAAACAACCGGGTCATTTTGACCCAGTCCAATTGGCTCGTGAACCATACTACGCCCTCTTTTTAAAGATTTGAACATTTTTTTTTGTAGTTTCCTTTGATAAAAATTGGACTGGGCTGGTCTGGCCAACAGACCCAGAGCTTTAGGCTCGGTTACAAAAACACAACTCATTAGATAACCGGCCTGACTTGGCCAGCTGACCCAGAGCTTTAGACTGGGTTACAAAAACCCAACTCATTAGATAACTGGGCTGGTCCAGTCCAACTCGCTTTGCATTTTGGCCCATTCACTACAAGAATAAGCAGTTTTACCGGCCAGGACTTTCCGGCGGATTGTAGGACTTACCGGCGGATCTGGTTTACGATTTTTTTTTTGAAAAAAAAAATCAAAATCCGCCGGAAATGCCTCGAAATCCGCCGGAAATGTTTGCGGCGGATAAATCCGTCGGAAAGTCCCTAATTCTGCCGGTAAGCTTGCGGCGGATAAAAATCTGTCGGAAAAGCCTGGAAGCGCCAATTCTGAATTTCAAAAATCCGCTGGAAACACCCTAAATCAACCGAAAATTACATTTCCGGCGGATTCGCCTTTTGACCGTTGATTTTCGTTTCTTCTATATAAATCTCTTCTCCACTTCTTCTTCGTCACACCTCTACCGATACTCTCATTCTCTTCAAAGAAATAGAGACATACGCCACTCTCTTGAGCATTGTCGGCAGCGGCTCCAAGAGAGTGGCGTATGTCTCCATTTCTTTGTAAAGAAACTTCCACATTGTCATTAACATCCCCTTCATCTTTTTCGTTAAAAGTAACATTGTCATGAACCTCTCCTACGAATTCCTCGCTTGTTAAGTTAGGGGATGATGCCGAGCGTTTGATGAGTGTAGACATTTACTCACATCAAACGCTCCGTATCATCCTCCAACTTAACAACAGGTCCTTGGAGTTCCTCAAACTTTCGATTTAGAGCAAGGTAATCAAAATTGGACCGGACATTGAACCGGAAGAGGTAGTGGTTCAGGGGTTCTTGGGTTCAACCGGTTGAATCGGGGGTTCAACCGGAATTAATTAAATATATTATTTAATATTTTTATTAAATATATAAAGGATAAAAAATAATAAAAAACCATAATACTCATAATAATACAACAACATATCCGGTATAAATAAATTTTATATTAATGAATAATGAATAGTGATTAGCGTCGATTCGATTACTGCTTTTCTTACATCTGATACCTATTATCATGGTGATGAGTTAGACCAGCAGCCATCCCAATAGCTTTGTATTATTTTATTTTGTTGTATGGATATTTTTTTATTGTATGGATATTTTTGTTGTTGTATGGATATTTATTTAAATTAATGATTAATTTTCATTTCTAATTTTTATTTTTTTAAATAGTAAATTAATTAATTATTAAATTTTATTTTTTATCAATAATCAAACTTTTAAATAAAATAATCAATTAAATTTTTTAATAAAATAATATTAATTTTTTAAATAAAACGATTTTTAAAAAAAATAATATTTATTTTTTTATAAATAATTAAATTTAAAAAAAAATGGTTTTTTCCGGCGGATTTGTGGACTTTCCGGCGGATACTCCGCCGGGAATTTCCGGCGGATTTGTGGACTTTCCGGCGGATAAACCATACGAATTTTTCTGGGGTTTTCCGGCGGATAATCCGCCGGAAACTTCAGGCAGATTTTTCGGCGCCACAAAATCCGCTGGAAATTTCCGGCGGATAATCCGGCAGAAACCGTTTGCCACGAGCTGTCTACCGGCGCCAAAAATCCGTCGGAATGTCCACATTTTCGGCAGATTTTTGGCTTTCCCGACGGATTTTGTCCGCCGAAAAATCCAATTTTTCTTGTAGTGATTGTACTCTGTTAGGATGGGTCAGATGACTCAATTTGAGATACCTAGAAGTCCACTTCACTGTTTGCCAGTGGTTTTATTAGGAACAAAGAGATAACGACTAACAACTCAAACAACATTAGCAATATCTGACCTTGTACATACCATATCACAAATCAAACTACCGACTGCAGATGCATAAGGAACACTTGTTGGACATTGTTGAGAACTCAATTTGAAGTGGCTTGTAAGTAGAGTACTAACAAGTTTGGAATTACTCGTGTTGGACCTCTTTAACGCCTTCTTTATGTACTTATATTGAAACAAGGTTTAAATACGTTTTTACCCCCTGCAAATAGGGGGTGTTTTGCTTTTACCCCCTGCAAATTTTTTTTAAAAAAAAACACCTTGCAAAATTTTTTTGTTTGATATTAGTCCTTCTGTCATTTCTCCGTTAGTGGTTTGTTGACGTGTCTAACGGAACTGCCAGCTGGCTTTGCTGACGTTTTGGCTTTGCTTTTACCCCCTGCAAATAGGGGGTGTTTTGATTTTACCCCCTACAATTTTTTTATCTAAACCCATCTTTCTTCATCTTCATCTCTCTCTGTGTTGTTGTTATTCCCTCAACATCTCACCTTCATCTTCTCTCTCTCACCCACACCACAACCACCAACACCACCACCACTCACACACCACCACTCCACACACCACCGCTAACACCACAACCACTCTCTTCATCATCTCCAACCTCACTCTCTCAAAAACGAAATCGTTGTGAAGAGGAAACAAAATCGCCGTGAAGAGGAAACGAAATCGATGTTGTTGTTGTTGTTGGAAACAAAATCGTTGTTGTTCAAGAGGAAACAAAATCAAAATCGTTGTCATTTCATTTCAAATTGTTCTATTTCGATTTTGGGGGTTTTTTGGAAACAAAATCACCGTGTGTTTTGTGGTGTGGGTGAGAGAGAGAAGAGAGTGGTTGTGGTGTGGGTGAGAGAGAGAAGAGAGTGGTAGTGGTGGTGGTGGTGGTGTGGTGGTTGCGGTGTGGGTGAGAGAGAGAGAAGAGAGTGGTTGTGGTGGTGGTGGTGGTGGTGGTGTGGTGGTTGCGGTGTGGGTGAGAGAGAGAAGATAATGGTTGTGGTGGTTGTGGTGTGGGTGAGAGAGAGAAGAGAGTGGTGGTGGTGTGGTGGTTGTGTTGGTGAGAGAGGGAGAGAAGAGAGTGGTTGTGGTGTGGGTAAGAGAGAGAAGAGAGTGGTTGTGGTGGTGGTGGTGGTGTGGTGGTTGTGTTGGTGAGAGAGGGAGAGAGAAGAGAGTGGAGAAGAAAGAGAATAATAGGGGGTAAAATCAAAAACCCAAATCAGCAAATAAAATAAAAAATAAACTAAATATAAATGCCAAATGTGTGACACGTAGGATTTTTTGTAACAGAGGAACTAACAGAAGGGCTAACGCCAAAATGGTGACATTTGCAAGGTGTTTTTTTTTAAAAAAAAAAAATTGCAGGGGGTAAAAGCAAAACACCCCCTATTTGCAGGGGGTAAAAACGTATTTAAACCTTGAAACAATCATAACTTACCATTTTTTGTCACGAGTAATTGTCATACCATGGATTTGCTTCATAGGGCTCAAGTACTTCACGACGAAAGACTTGCTTAAATCTTAAGACTTTCAATCTTCTTAGTAATCTAATATTATCTAATCTAATACTAACCTAAATGAACATACCATTGATGTTTCCTTTTCCATTTTTTGGGCATTTTAGACGTTTTACTACTAAAAGACAAAAAATCTAACTTTTTACAACTTTTTTACTTTTTCTCTTACACACTTTCTCATAATCTCTCTCCTCTCTCTTTTTATTTTATTTTATTCTCTTCTCTCTCTCATAATATCTCCTCTCTCCTTTCTTTCTCTTTTTCTTCTTCTATCTCTATTTATTCTCATTTACTTCTATTTTATTCCACTTCAAACATATCTATCTAATACCGATCTAATCCAATCTCTAATACTAATCTAATACTATAGTATATATGCTAGCAAAATGTCAAAAATAGTCCACCTATACAATTGCTAAGTGTCCAAAACCAATGATAAAAATATAATCTATCTAACTTATCTAATATCTAATATCTAATCTAATACTTCTAATACTAATATAATAAAACAATATGCTAGCAAATTGACATTTTTAAACATTTCACTTGCGCACCACGTGCCCATATTTTTGGGCATTTTAGACATTTTTCCACTAAAAAACAAAAACACAGCTTTCAGCATAAAAAGTTGACCAAAAAACTGCATAAAAGCTGAGAAAAAACTGACAATAGCTGCAATAAAAAGTTGCCTGCTGCTTGCTGCATTGAGTCACTGACGTGCGCAGTCAGATCCTTATTTTTTTCAAAAAAAAAATTCTTTTTTCTTAATTTATTTTTTGTAAAAAATCTGTAATTACATAAAATTAAAATATCAAATTATGTAGAATTTACTATAATCTATTCAAACTACTAAAACCAATTAATTTAACAACTACCAATTGTCAAAAAAGTGATACCGCTAGCAAAAATTCCAAAATTAGTTTTTCTAAAAAAATCAATAATTAAATCTCATTTGCTTTTTTTCGTGAGCCGCACTGAGCGGCAATAGGAGCGCCAACAGGAGCGCCAACGGGAGCAGCAACGAGAGCGTCAACGGGAGCACCGACAGTGGTGCATATTTTATATTAAATCTCATTTTTATGTTTCCTCATTTTTACTCCATTATTAATATTATAAGAAGATACCGATTTTTTATAAACTTTTTGCAACAAAACTATTTTTATAAATTTAAAATATCACCTTTTATCGAGTTTTTCCTTTTTCTTTTATTACATTTTGCAACTTTCAACGTATTTATAATTTCATAACAAATTATAACAGATACAGTATCACCCGTGCGTATGCACGGGTAAAATACTAGTCTGACCTACGATCAACATGTCATCCACATATAGCAAGAGAACAATAAAATCTTCATCGGAGAATTTCTTGACAAATACACAATTATCAAACGTAGTTTTACTATCACCACATTTGTCCATGAAAAAAATCAAATTTCTTGTACCATTGCCTTGGTGTGTGCTTGAATCCATATCATCTTCAATTTGCACACGAATGTCAAATATATTTCACGTATTAAAGATATGTATACAATAATACACCAAAAACTTTAATAATGGGCGTCAATTTCTTTTAAGAAATAAAGATGATCTCTACTCTTAAAAATACACAATTCATTTCCAAACATATGTTTAAAGTGTAATAAGAGAGTAAAAGAACAAATCACACTACAACAAAACAGGAAAGCAGCGGCGGTTGAAAAAGCCTAAACACCAAACAATCTTTGAGAAAGGAACAGAAACAAACCTGCTTGCAATTTTTGTGAGCGGAGGGACGACGGAGAAAGGAGAGGAGGAACGGTGGAGAAAGGAGGGAGAATAGACAAATGTCGAGAGGGACAGAGGAAAAACGCAGAAAGACAAGAAGAGGAAGGTGGAATGGTGCGACTGATTATGGAGAGGGGAAGTTATGGAATTAGGAAAAGGGTTTTATGGGAGAGGGAGAGTTAGGGCTGATTATCGAGAGAGAGGGGGAAATTTGTGAGGGAGTGAAGTGTTTTGGGGGGGAAAATGGGGTGAAAAAAATTGGGACATAAAAAAAAGTAACCAATCGCCTCAGATTATCACCTAACCGCCGCCGAATCCTTTAAAACCTCCACAATTCTCTAAACCGCTGCAGAATGGCTACAAACCGCCGTCGTTGACTAACTATTACAGGCGTCTTATATAACCGTCGCATGAACCGTCGCAGGATTGGAACTAGCGGCGGTTTTGCCATAACCGCCGCAGGATGACCGCCGCCGGTTACCTTTTTTGTTGTAGTGTCACAACTCATTCTGTTTAACTCATTTTCCAAATAATTGAGTGAACTTTATCATTTTCCCATTATTCTTTTTCTTACAAACATCAATGAAAAATGTATTAGGATTGTAACACATTTTTTAGAACGTTTGTCGATCACAAAATGATACATCATAAAAAATATGTTTTTGATTTCTTGATGGTATATTTTTTTACAACAATAGTGTATATTAATTAAATCTTTTTTGATCAACTTACATTAATAGTGTAACACCCTAAATTTTGCTCGTCAACAAAATTTAAAGTCTTAATCATTTTGACAAAATCAGACATTACGCAACCAAAATTTGGATTTCTCAAAACAAAATAAACATCCGAAATGACTCATCATAAGGTTATATAATATTCTGTTCGGACCATTGCTGGCTACCCACGAAGTGTCCATGGCCAACTCTTTCAACGAAAGACTAATCCCCGCTCGTGCTTAGGATCAAATTTTGCACTGGCCAACACCGAGGTTGTCCACTGCGAGAATCGAATCCGAGAGCACCGGGTCGATCCCCCGTGTCACAAGGTAGATTAGATTAAGCCATTGGGCCAACGATGTTGGTTATAAGGTTATATAATACACCATAATATAATACACCTCAAACTAAGAGTTTGGTGAGACATTCTAAGAGTCAATGACCTACATCCAAATTTACATTGCATAATTCCTGACAAAACAATTGATACCTATTGGTTTACACAATCCAATTACTAGTGTATCAATTCTAGTAAGAAAAATAGCAAACACTTAAAGCACACGAAGTCTTGAGTTCTTAAGGACTTCAAGTCGAAAAGCATGAATTCTTATCTTCGTTCAATATAGTCTTTACCTGTTAATCTGTAAAAACCACAACAATTAAAATGTGAGATAATAATCTCAGCCAGTTCTCTAATCGTGACCTCGCTAATACCTCATACAGAGTCTTTTATACTTTTTAACCAATAGTGCAATCCCGACAATGGCATAGTCTTACATAAACTATAAATGCTGCACCACCTTCCATTTGGGAAACCTTAAACTATAACAGCCAACAATTTAGAAGAGTGTACAACCGAGTAGTAGACTCGGGATCATGCCTTCCCTCTCTACTTACACTAACCTTTCCTTAATCAATTTATTAGTTATATACATATAAATAATAGTTATTCGCTCACAAGTTTCCGAAGGAATAGGGGGTAACCATTCATTCAACCCGAAGCATCGTCATCACAAACCAAGTTATGAAAACATTATTCATTTGTCAACACAAAACAATTAGTGAATTTATGCAAAACACTTCATATACATTGGTACTTGAATTAAGTAGGGTATTATTAGATTTGGTACCAAAAGGAGAAGAAAAGAAACAAAATAGGACCAAGCACCAGGGAGGTGCATGGTCCGTGCTTAAAGGGGCACGGTCTGTGCCTCTATTATTCAAAAAAATTGGGCACGACAAGAGGCTAGCGCGGTCTGTGATAGCTAAGGCACAGTTCGTGCTCTTTGTGCAGAAACAAGATTTTGCTTTTTAAATGTTTTTCTCCTTCCATTTGGTCTCCAAGTCTTTCCCAACACCAAAACTAATTCAACTAGCAGGCTCTAATTCACATATTCAGGCACCACAATTAGCTTGATGACTCCTTTCCCATATACATTCCAATATTAAACACCAATCGTAGTTCCATATAACACAAGCTAATTCAAAAACAATTGGTTAAATGCGGTTTTCTGTATTCTGTTTTGCAGCTTCTGTGAGCAGTTTTGCAAATGGTATATCTAAGTCAATACTTAACGAAATTTAACAAAACAAGTGACTATTATGAAGGGTATTTTACTTAGTTTCTGAGGGTTCTGGTTGCAAAATGATATAACAAATACAGAGTCTAGAGTTTGCAGTTCAGTACCTAGCCGCATCGACGAGAGGAAATCAAAATGATGTCATATATAACTTCTTTAAGCAAATGAAATCAAAACCCAAGACAAAAACGGGAAAAATAAGGAGTGATCCAGGACAAAAACTATGGCATACCTGAACCACATCTATGAGCGAAGATATCCAAAACAACAAAGAAGAAAAGAAAAATAGAAATTTGAGTGATATTGATTTTCTAAACACAAAGAAGAAAAGGAAAGAAGCAGGACCTAAAACAATAACAAAGCCTAAGTAAAAATAGAAGAAGGAAGAAACATAGCAAAATAGAAGAAGATAGAGGCTCACCGCAATGGAACCGCCGCACCGGAAGGTGCTTCCGGCCACCACCTTCGCGGTAGAAACTACGAATCCCACTGTGTTCACACCACCAAATCTCGGCCAGCGCTGCCACCATCTCTCTCACCATCGCGTTTCTCCAATACCGTCGCATCTCCGTTCTCTATCTGTCATCGCTTTTCTCTCTCCTCGCCGCGACAAGATGATTTTTTCTCCCTCACCATCACATCTCACCCTCCCCTTTCGTCTCCATCTCTCTCACCCTCTTCTCTCTCGCAACTCCTCTCTCTGTGGAAAAAAAAAACCACTGTAAAACAAAAAAATACCAAAATAGCACACTTTTAAAATTATTTACGAAACTAGAACACACCCCCATAGTGACTTCTCAACGTAAAATTTAATTTTTTTTCTTTTTCAGTTGAGAAGTTGCCCCCCCCCCCCCATGGTGACTTATTAACTTTGTTTTTTTATTTTTTAAATTTCTTTATATTAATTTAATTAAATATAAAAAAATTAGAAAATTAAAATTGTTAATTTAAAATTACCAGTATAATTAATAATGAAAAAAATTATTAAAAAATAATTAGGCGCTATCTATAAATTATAAATAGGTAAGATAATTAAATAACTGTATTTATTAAATTATTAGGACATTAACGGTCACGATCTTGCCGATACAATTTAACAGTCACGGTTTTACCGACACATTTTAAAGGTCACGATCTTGCCGACAGTTTTTAAAGGTCACAATCTTGCCGATACAATTTAACAGTCACGATCTTGCCAACACATTTTAACGGTCACCTATTTTTAGCTATTTGACGAACGTAATACACGTATATATTAAGTCTGTTTTCCCTAATTCGAAAGTCAACAATTTAGATTTATACCTCTTCTAAAAGGTCATACTTTTTCTTCGCCCAAATAATAAATATATATATATATATATATATATATATATATATATATATATATATATATGATAAAAGTGTCCTAAACATGGTAAGAAAACCAATTTTTGACACAAAAAAACTGTTTTTTAGTGTATTTGTAGAATTTAATACACGTATAATTTAAGTCCGTAAGTTCAAATTTGAACCTCAACACGGTAGATTTATATCTCTTTTATAAGGTCATACTTTTTTTTCGCGCAAATAATTAATAAATATGTGATAAAAAGTGTCCAAAACATGGTATAAAAAACATTTTTTTATACACGTGGTCCATTTTTTTAAGCGCATGAAAACGTTTTTTTATTAAACATTTTTTCTAAACAAATAATTGCAACAACGAATAATTATTTTACTTACTTAAAAAATTATTGCACAACTAAACAAATAATTATTTGGCTTAAAGGTACTTTTAGTCCCTGCAAATGTCACAATAATCCAGTTTAGTCCCTGCAATTCCAAAACTTTTAAAATAAACCCTGCAATTACTAAACGTTACTACTTTTAGTCCCTGCTGTTAGTTTAGGCTTAACACTGTTATCTTTTGATGATGTGGCACACCCCCCACCCCCCACCCCCCCCACCCCACCCCCCCCCCCACCCCACCCCCCTCTCCTCCCTCTCCTCCCCTCCTCCCCTTCGCCTCTCCGCCTCTCCTCCCTCTCCTCCCCTCCTCCCCTTCGCCCCTCCTCCCCTTCGCCTCTCCTCCCCTCCTCCCCTTCGCCCCTCCTCCCCTTCGCCTCTCCTCCCCTCCTCCCCTTCGCCTCTCCGCCTCTCCACCAACGAATCTGTTTCGTTTTCTTCTTGTGTGAATCTGTTCTCGTTCTCAAACCTAGAAACACTCGATTTTTCACCATCATTGATTTCTCTCACCCATCACCTGTTTCGTTTTCTTCTTTCCAATTCCATCCCCAATTTGAAATCACCCTAAACCCTAATTCCATTCAATAGGCGCTGCACCAAAACAACAGTGATCCCGTAGCGAATCTGTGGGTTTCAAAAGATGGAAATTTGTGAACCAAATCTGAACCCAGTATGGAAATCTGAACCCAGTTTGGATGATGCGATTCTGGATTTGACGAAGAGGATTTTGATGGAATGATAAAGAAGGGGATTTTGATGGAAGAAGTTGAAGGATTGTTGAGGGAGAAGAGGAAGAAGTTCTAGTTGTTGTTTATTGTTGTTGCTGCGTTTCATCACAAGAAGAAGAACAAAGAACGTGGTGACCAGAGGGGGGGGGGGGGTTCACGAGGAAGAAGAAGGGTGGGGGTGGGGGGGGGGGGGGTGGGGGGGTGGGGGGGTGGGGGGTGGGGTGGGGGGGGGGTGTGCCACATCATCAAAAGATAACAGTGTTAAGCCTAAACTAACAGCAGGGACTAAAAGTAGTAACGTTTAGTAATTGCAGGGTTTATTTTAAAAGTTTTGGAATTGCAGGGACTAAACTGGATTATTGTGACATTTGCAGGGACTAAAAGTACCTTTAAGCCTAATTATTTTATTAAACATTTTTTTAACTCTGTTTGGAGGAGAGAACCACACAGACACGTGACCAGCCAGATTCCCCGGTGTAGATTAGTCACCAATAAAACCAATAAAAACTGCCCACTAAAAACACGGGAAACAAAAAAACTAACGATTGGAACAAATAATTGCACAAGGAATCAATGAGGATGGACAAGATGTATCGATACTTGTAAAAATCAAATAAGTTCATGAATAGTAAGTAAAATTATTGTGTTTGGATTGCATGTGACACTTTTGCAAACCCATTGTCAAATAATTTCATGAATAGTAATATTCTTGATAAGACTAAAGCAATACACTACAATAATGATGATATTCAAAGATGATTCAAAGATGATATTTGTTACGGATTCCCGTCCACAACAGTGAGACTCATAAACAGAAACAGATCAATTAACCAATGGCCAAGATTTAAGCACCAGATCAAACAGTCCAGATCAATTAGGTCAAACACCACTTTGACTCTATAAATAAGCATTCAATCCAAGCATTAAAGGTATGCTATCTCACCATATTCTCACCTGTACTAGACTCTCTACCTGACTTGAGTGTCGGAGTGTCTTTGCAGGTACCACACCTCCTGAATCGGATTGGAACATTATTGATCAAGACCGACAACTACCTACTATCTCGGATTGCCTACAAGATCGGAGATAGGGTACATAACAATATTCAACTTGTGATAATTAGAAGATGATATTCAATGCCTCTCAGGCCAAATAATGTTGATGACATGCCTCTGAAGCCAAAGATGTGATAAGGAATAGTGTGCATCCAAAATAGTGTATCATGATAAGATTTTGGTCTCCATTAGAAAAATAATGGCATCAATAGTGCCATGAATAGTCACCAATCGTAGCTGTTAAAAACTGTCGGCAACATCTTAACCGTTAAAAACTGCCGGCAAGATCGTGGACGTTAATAAGTGTCGACAAGATCTGGGCGGTCCAAATTTTCTATAAATAGGCACTCAACACTCAATTCTGAACTAACAACTTTAACACTCAACACTCAATGGTTTTGTTACGAGATCAGGATAATCACAGGTCTTTGCTTCCCACCGATCATGTAATTGACTGTCACCACAACTTCAACATTGAAGAACAACATCTGTTGATAAAACCATTGGTACCACAATCTGGGTTTTATACACTTGCAACCATTGGGAGGTTCAAAGTAGATCCTACTTTGGTGACAGCAATGGTCGAACGCTAGAGACCAGAAACACACGCGTTTTATCTTCCAATAGCAGAGTGCACAATAACTCTCCAAGATGTAGCCTTGCAGCTGGGGCTAATCGTGGACGGAGAGGTTGTTTCTGGCCGTGGTGGTTTTAGTTGGGATCAACTATGCGAGGAACTATTGGGAAAACCACGTCCCCAAGACCAAAAGAGAGAGGGTGAAGTTAAGATGAGGTGGCTCAAAGAAGTATTTGCCGATATACCCGAAGACGCTCCCAACAAGGTACCTGAGACAACATTGTAGGGCGTACCTACTGCGGTTGATCGAGGGGTATGTACTCCCAGATAAATCAACAAATAGGGTTCACTTGAAGTACCTACCCCTTTTTGCGAAATATTCGAGAGGTTTCAAAATACAACTAGGGGTCGGCATGTCTGGCAAACTTGTACAGACAAATGTGTAAGGCAACTAAACCATCCCCAGCCTGCATGGGTGGATGTAGTTTGCTTTTGCAGCATTGGGTTTGGTACCGCATGTCGTTCATTGCCCCAACTGCGAATCGTGGTACCCAATGACCACTAGCAAAGAGGTAAAAAATTTGCACACCCTATCAACACTCGAAAATTGTATTCTTCATTTGTAAGAACATTTTATTATTTTAATAGATGGGTTGGAGGGGACTAAAAAACTAGAACTGTAGATTCGGGCGGGCCTAGCCTATTCGGCCAAAGACAATTTTGGGCTCGGGCGGGCTGGGCCAAATTTACTTCGGGCTCATAAATAACCAGTCGTATGCGGGCTGTGGGCCAAACGGATTGGCCCATGAGCTCTTCAATTCAATTTTTTGAGTTAAACACTGATTTTAATATTATCCCCATTTCCCACTATTGAAAACATTGTTTTTTGACAAACCATTGAAAACTTAAACAAATGGATATGTGTATTCCACTCTTAGACAAACAGATACACAATTGGGAACCATTGGAAACTTAAACAAACAGACAAACCATTGAAAATTTAAACTTTAACAATTAGCATAGTTACTTCAAAATAGGCAACAAAGGCCACTAGTACACAAGGTCCAAAATAAGCAACATAGCCACATTCATTGTCCAACAATAGTAATAGCAATGTTCATTGTCCATTAACCAAAATGGTCCAATTACAAAAACAAGTTCCTTCTCAAAATAAGATTAGTCACTACATCATTCTTGCTCATCCAAAATGATGATATTTAGATGATTCTTGTCTTCATCAACTTGGGTTGTCCTTTCATTCGCACCATCAATAGCAACATCAATAGAATCAAATTCTCCTAACACATTTAAATAAACATTTAACCATAACAATGTCAAATAGATAGCACATAATTATAAGAGTATAAAAAAAATAACATTAAATAAAAGTCTAAGTATTAACTTACCATCTTGTGAGAACCCAAGTAACCAATTGCGAGTGCAAATGAGAGCTTCCAAATTTGTTGAAAGTAGAGAGCTTCGATACTTGTTCAAAATGCGACCTCCAATGCTAAAAGTGGACTCAGATGCCACTGTGGTTATTGGAATACTCCATATATCCCTAGCCATTCTTCCTAAATCACCATGTTGTTGAGAGAGACCCCTCCAATATTCCAAAACATTTAAATCCTTGTGACCCACAAGTTTTGGCTCTGCTAAGTAGAGGTCAAGTTCAAATTTTTCTTTAAACGTTGTTTCTTTCATCTCTTGCTCTTCAAAAGCCTATCATAATTCAAACAAAAAAAATAAAGTCAAGTAGAATGATATATCATTAATACAAGTGATATAATCAAATAACAAACTAAGACTTTCATCACATCCCCAGTAATAGTATTTCTTGAAACAGTATTTATCTCACCAAAAGAAATATAATGTGAAAATGCTCGAAATCCTTGCCAGTCAATACATTGAAATGGAAGGTCATGCAATACAGTGATTTGTGCAATCAAGTCGCGAACAACTTTATCATCAAGTTTTCTTAACCAAACATTTTCAAGTTTTTGAATTTTTCCACAAGTTTCAATATGACGGTTTAAGTGAGTCGTACCTCCCCTAGTCGCACAACTGAACTCTTGCCCACAACCTTTGCATTTACACTTTGGTGTTCCACCTTTAGGAACAGGAAGTCTTTCAAAATGATTCCAACAATTTGAGGTATAACCTTTAGCTTTTTTCTTTGGTGGCTCATCTTCTTCTTTGACACATGCTTGTAAATCATCGTTCTCTAAAATTTTGCAGTCCTCTCCAACATCAATATTAACACCAGAAGCGGTATTCAAACTCTGCATCATTTTTACAAAAACACAAACAGAGGTTTATAAACATGTCACCACCAAATCCTAAATATCCAATGCATCATTATAAACACAAACAGATGTTTATAAACTATGCATCATTAGATTATAAACATGTCAAAATCCCATGAGTGATGAATGCTTAAATTAGAAGGTCGTTTGTCACCACCAGTCCTAAATATCCAATGCTTATTCTTATACTAAAAATCAATTAACTAGAAGGTCTCTTTTAATTTCTTTGAACTAGAAACAGATGTTTATAATCTAATGGAAGTACTTGTAGCTATCTAATGAAAGTACCTGTGGTTGTGGGGATGGAGGATGCCGCGGAGGACGTGGTGAACGCGGAGGACGAGACATAGCAATTGCAGCTGCAAATGCGATGGAGGAGAAAGGAGAATAGCAAGTAGACCGTGAAAGTGAAGCGTGAAGCGTTTCTATTAGGGTTTCTCGTTTGTTCTTTGGAGGCCAGCAACAAAGTTTTTACTAGGGTTGGGAGAAGTTGGGCCAGCAAGGGAAACTGGGCCTGAAAATACACTGGGATCAGATTTAAAAAAAATGTATTACACTCTCTTTTTTTAAATTGTTGACCAAAAAAAATTGTCGTGCCAGCCCATCCCATGGCGGGGCTGAAAAAATTTCGGGCAGGTTCGGGGCGGGCCAAAATTTTTTTATAACTCATTTTTTGGCCCATATCACATATTTTGTCGGGCCGGGTTGGGCCGGGCCGTCGGGCTGGGCTCATTTTGACACCTCTAGACTAAACCACACGAGAACCCCATGTAACCTTGTTGGATACAGATCAAGGATAAACCACATAGGGCAAGACGAGGTACGCATAACTATTAATTAACAAATCATAAACCCTAAAACTTTGTTCATTTTCCTCCTTACTAACCCTGGATTTTCCAGTTTTTGTGGTTGTCGTATCAAGAATTACTATACACGCTGCCACAAATTGCATTCTAGGACAGTGACATATGGAGTGCAAACATGGCGTTGGTCTGTTTCCAATATATGGAATGACAGGCACCATGCAGATAGAGTGAAACTGCAATTTGGCTTTGTCCAAGAAATACCAGATGAACCAGTCGATTTGGATGCCTATCACAACCTTGACATGTAAGGAAATGCAGACGAGGACCGGATAATAAGGCACAATTGCTGGATTCAATGCTGGAATGAAAGACAACGTAGACTTATTGTGGGTCAGCCGTTCCATGGAATGCTGATGAACTCGCAGGAATATATGCGGTGGTTTCACAGCAATTAAGGCCATACATTTCTATCAACCAACAGCTAAGGGACCCATGGGGTAGTGCGGTGGGTGGTGCTGTGGATGATCAAGAAAAAGAACCGACTATGCCAGAAGCACCAACAATGGCAACCACTCAAACTGAATGCCGCAACCGTAACAGTAGTCGACGTGCGCTACAAACTCAACGTGCAACCCAAATTCCCCCAAGCTTTGAGGAAAGCCAACAGCTTGTACGTGCCTCACCGCCACTCTATCTCCTTCACACCGACCCATCAGGATTATGAGTCGTTCAACCAGTCAGTAGAACATACGATAGTCCAAGATTATCATCAGCATTCTACGACTTCGACCAACCCAGATTGGTTCTATGGTCTGTTTGGTGTCCACCCTCGTACACCAGAATCATATGCATATCTTCGTTCGTTGGAGGAGCGGACCGGTGCTAGTTCCTCATCACATTACTAAGACGAACAACCATCTGCCCCTGCCCCAACTGAAGAAGAAATCCTAGCACAACAGTGTCCACGTCGTAATCGGCGAGCACCACCATGTGGAATTGGCCGTCATCTACAACGTTAAATTTGTGCTTTTATATTTTTTTGCACTACCCTTGTAATTATCTGATAAGTCTTATAAATAAATTAATGTGTTATTTTAATTTTTTTCACCATTAATTATATTGCATATTTCAATTTAATAATTTTAATTTATTATTTCATTTTCTATTTTATTTAAATTTTATTAAATTAATATAAAGAAATCAAAAAAAATAAAAAAACACAGTTGAAATGTCACCCTGGGGGGGGGGGGGGGGGAAGGCACCTCTCAAATGAGAAGTAAAAAAAAGAAATTTTACATTGAGAAGTCCCAAGGGGAAGTTTTTAGTAGTTAGAAATATTCGGGATGATAAAGGAATAAAAATGTTTTTTTTCCGATAATCAATGATCCATTGAGGGCACTAGGGGCGACTTCTCAACACAAAAAAAAAGTGTTCTACTTTCGTAAATAATTTTAAAAGTGTGCTATTTTGGTACTTTTTCGGTCTAGGTTGGTTTTTTTTCCTCTCTCTGTTCTCCCTTGCAACTCCTCTCTCTTGCAATTTTTTATTTCCGTTGCTCAGGGAGTCAGAAAGCAAAGTACGGGTGTTGGACATGCACCAAAATTTTGCACTAAAATTACGAAAGTACCCTTGTAAGGCTTGGCGCCAATTAATGCTCTAGGTTGCATCAGCTAAAAGGGTAAGATCGGAGTTTGGGTTTAAGCTCAACAAGTTTCTGATTTTGTAGTTGTGATGAGGTGAAATAGGAGTGGAAAGATGAGAATTGGTTAGTGGCAGTGAGCTCTAAGGTAAGAGAACTTCATCTTCCATCCCTCTTTTCTTCCTCTCTTCGAAGCTCTCTCTCTCTCCCTCTCTTTCTTTCATTGTTTGAAAACTAAAAAATGAGAAATGAATTTTGGTTTTTTTTACCCCCACCTTATCAAGTTATACCCCCACAATTTTTGATAATCTCAAAATACCCCTGAAAATTTAAATTTAACGGATTTACCAATTTAACCAGAAAATTCGTTTGTAAATATATCTAAAAACGGAAGTATGTTTTGACAGTTACTTCCGCTTGCAACAAAAAATGTAAAACGGAAGTAGTTGGAGAAACTTACATCTGTTTTGTTAAATTTACGAAACAAATGTAAGTTGTTATTAGATAAATCCGTGTTTAGCAATGTAAGGTAACAGATTTATCTATTAACAAGGTACTTTCGTTTTGTAATTTTGTACATACGGATTTATCTATTAATTAGATAAATCCGTTTTGTAAAAAAAAGCAAATAAACCTATAACACCTCTATAAATAATAAATATGGAAAAATAATTACAAAAAACTACTACAAAAATAAGTAAATGAAACGTCAATCTAAATCATCTGAATTAGCTGCTAAGTCTACAACGATGGGCGGATGAGCGGGTGGTGGCAGGACCGGAGCGTGAGCAACCCATAGCTGAAAACACCCGGTATACGGATCCAACCATGAGGTAGATTCAGGAGATGTAAAGCGCTCCAATTAAAGACAAATTGGAGGCAATTGACAGTCAGACAAGAGCGCAACATGCACCCAGTGGCAGTGGTTCATGTGAAGAATAGATATGATAAGTACATCTCAAAGGCAAATAAGTAAATGTCTGTCCCAAAGATAATTCAACTAGGGCGACATTATATTTGGTAGATATAATGTACCCCATTTCAGGCAAGCTCAGTCACTTGTCATTGTTCTGCCTCCCATAGCCTCTAACAAATAGGGACTCCTTAATAACTGCAAGCCTATCAAGCCCAAATAATTCAGAATATAGCTCAGAACAGGAGTTTATTTCTTGGATTAAATCTTGTCTAATTAAAGACCAACTTTCCTCACCAAGACCAAGACCAACATCAATTGCTCGGAAGCCACAATTACCATCCGGTTCCACATCAATAATATCTGCAACATAAGAGTGGAAGTGAAGAGGAACCCACGGTAATAGCAATTTAGAAATCCCCTGCTGTGTTAATTTATTTGAAGCCCGCTGTGATAATTTAGGAGAAGCCCCATGTGACTGTGATAACCGCTGTGATAATTTATTAGAAGTCCCAGAGTCTTGAGTATTTTTCATCTTCTCATCCACATGCTCCCAATCAGAAGGGTCGCGCTTCACATCATAGAATTTTTGCTTCTTTTTCTTGGGTGCACCCTTTGCTTTAATTTTAATGGTGGTGGAACCATTGAAGAAGTGGTAGGGAATGCAAGCTCATCAATCTATTTCTTGAACGCAAATTTCTCCTCCGGAGTCATACCATTATATCTCGGCCATATCATCTCCATAGAGTAAGTAATGTCACATTCAGCATATTTTTCTTGAGAGACATCCTCATCCAAAGAATCCAAACTCAAATTTCTCCAATGACTGTCAACAACCTCCAACGGAATAGAAGTACCAGAGGCATGATAGACACCAAGCTCACAAGCACAAGGCAACAGATGTGTCGTTCTAATCACGCACCCACAACAAGCTTTGTCATACCCCACACCAGAGGTGGTTTTCGCAAACTCGTTAGCAATATGATTCAGAGCTTTTACAGATACAAGACCTCGTAGATTTTTGTAGAAAGGAGTACTGTGAACCACTTCAATACGGTTGATGTTTTTTTGGAAAGTGCCAACAACTTTATCAAAATGAAGCGTAAGCATACCATGCACAGATTGCCAACACTTACATAGGTCTCCTCCAGAACTCCCCAACGCCCTCTTCAAAGCCCAATGGGCCGACTCAACTCTTAAATAATAACATAAATAAACACGAGCTAAAAAATATTAAACAAGTGTAAAAAAATACCTGTTGGTGGTTGTATTCCCAAAGTGTGCCACCCGGTTAGTCCATGCCAAAATAAATCTGTGCTTATGATTAGTCAACCATGTGCCATTCAAGTACTTAAGAAAAGCGGGCAAATCGACACATGAGTCATCCAATATCTTCAACCGATGTGAGTACTCAACCTCGTCTAGTGAATCAATAAGATCACGCCAAAGAGAGATGATTGACTTTTGCCTATCCACGTGTACCAACTTTTTAATCTTTGCTTTCACATTCTTAGTTACGGGCCAAGAACAGAGCAAATTTATAGAGGAAGGAAATACATCATAAATGCCACTCATAAGACCAAGATCCCTATCAGTCAAGAACACCTGAGGTGATAGGCCGTGTATATCAAACAAATCTTTCAATTGCTGTAATGCCCAAGTAAAATGAGTATCATGCTCGTGTGCAAGATATGCAAATGCAACCGAGAAATTTATCTCGGTTGAAGTGACTCCTACAATCTCTAATAGAGGTATTCGGTATTTATTGGTCTTGTAAGTGGTGTCGAGAATAAGAACATTCGGAAACAACCTGAATAATTTAATAGAAGTGGGATGTGCCCACATGATGTCACTAACCACATTTGACCCCTCAACTTTCCTGCTCCAACATAAATAATTCTCAGGCTCAATCAATCTCAACAGCTCCTGAATATCAGTTCTAGGACCCCTCAAAGAAGACATATAGGCGTAACACTGCCTATATATGTGGGCCATAGAAGTCACATTGCCCGATTTTTTTTCTTCAAAGCATTAAGACAATCGTTTGGGCCAACCCTCAATGAAGTGTGCTCATCGACCATAGCCTTCTCCTCCTTCGATAACCGACCAATCATTGTCGAGTCGTTCGAGGTAGTAAGCAGCTGATGTGTGTGGAGTCCACACCTAACCTTCACACGCCAACCCCCATCACGAATTGTACAAGTAGCTCTCAACATAAATGGACAGTCGCACTTCTTTGACCCGATGACTCTCGAATAATTACTGAACTTCCCATGCTTCTCGCAACCAAAAATAATTTTATCTCTCGTCCCCCTTTTACCTCCACCTTTGTCAGATCTGACAATGATAAACAACTCCAATGCCTCTCCCAACGTCTCTGACCCAACGTATAACATCCTCACGTGTAGGAAATAACTACAAAAAATACAAAATTGTTAGGTACTTAATTAATTAAATATCTACATACATGTTTTTTAAAATAATAATAATAAATTAAATATACCGTCTTCGTCCTGAATGACTCTGATATATTTATCTAGACCGGAACCAACAGTGACTCTGTATCCATATCTGTTTCAGTTTTACGTGAAAAATAAGACATAACTATATAATTACAGAACGGATGTATCTGCTACAGACATAAATCCGTTTTGGTTTTTTTCAAAACGGATTTATGATGTAACAGCTAAATCCGTTTTGGAGCAAATTTAAAAACGGAAGTAAGTTTGCAATATATAAATCCGTGCATCAATTTTTTTTAAAAATGGAATTAAATTTTTAAACGTAAATCCGTTTACACCAAATTAAATGCCAAACAGAAGTAAGTGTTTTGAGATACTTCCGTTTTGAGAAAAAAGTCGACTAGCAGATGTATCTTTCTCCGTTTACTTTCGTTTGGCGTCGTATTTAATACAGTTTTAATGATTAACGGATTTACCTCTTTTACCTCTACTGCAGGTAAATCCGTTTTACGATATAGTGGGTCCCACTAGAGGATCTGGTCAAATTTCAAAATTGTGTAATAAATGAGAGGGGTATTTTCGGGTTTCTCAAATTTATGGGGGTAAATGGGTATGGGGTGGGGGTTTAAAAAAAACCCATGAATTTTTTGTTCCTTCCTTTTTAGGCGTTTAAGCTGAAATTACATAAAGGGACTTGGGCTTGTTGGGTTGGGCTAGGCGCCCAACCCACTAGGTGGTGTAAGTGCAATTTGCTAAAACACCCTCCCCCTTTTTCTACTAATGTATTTGGTTTTTATCTATGAAGCCCAGATACGAGATACGATACCGGATACGACACGATACAGATATGGAGATACAGAAAATTTTTGAAAATCAAGATACGACACGGCTGGGATACTTTAAAAAAATTAAATTAAAAGTTAAATATATAAAAACATAAAAAGAAAAAAAAAGACGAAAAACTAAAATATTGCATTTAATAGATATGAAAAAAACTGCCCAAATAGATAAAAAAAATCACAAAGAAAATATATGGATGAAAGGAAGAGTACAATCGACACACCTATGTATGAGTGACTAGTCATAAAAAGTAAGGGTGGACAAGTAACTGAGACCACCCGAAATCGTATAATTATAATTTGAATAGTCAGTGGCAGGAATAGATGAATTTTTATAGAGTAAGATATTCATATTAGTACGTAGTTGCTCAATAAAACATAAGCATATCATTAGTCAATATATGATCATCACATTGTAGAAATAAATACTTGTGATCATATCAAATAGAGATAGTTACATATATTTAAATTATCCCACCCATATATCACAATGTATTATTTCTTCTATTAGTGTATTACGAAAAAACATATAATTTTGTCTTTTAGTTATTGAGGTATTAAAGTGTATCATATATGAGTGACAATCATGTGCTTAGTTGGTAAGAGGTATCGAAAAAGTATCTGAGAAGTATCATTAGTTGGTACGAAGTATCAAAGATGTATCTGAAAAGTATTGAGTCAAATATTTTTTAAAAAGAATTAAAAAATTATTGGATACTCTTTGAGTATGTATCGAAAAGTATCGGGTGCGTATCGGTATCGAATACATATCCGACACGAGTACGTCTCTATTTTTGTAGTATCGGGGCTTCATAGGTTTTTATATATATATATATATATATATATATATATATATATATATATATATATATATATATATATATATATCCAATTAATGAAATGCAACTCTAGTATAACAACATTTGACTGTCTCGATAATATCAATTTCAATCGTAATAAAAAATAGACCCAATCAAGTGACAAACACATTTATTAATTGAAAGTAATAACCAGCGCAATAGTCAAAGCAGTATTTCATTACTTTGGGTATTACAAATTAAATCTTATATATAATATATAATTATAATATCCAAACATAAACATTTTGGTAAAAACTTGTATCAAATTTTTTATTTTGGTAAAAACTATAATTTTTATTACCGATATACTACCTCCGGTGTGTAGTATTAGTATAAAATATTATCAATAGTTAAGATTTCATGTTGATTGATATAATATGAATCACTCGTAGCATTTTATATTATATCCGATTATCAATTTAATTATCAATTTAATTTGCAGTGACGAGGGACTTACCTGATCTCTGCCTTAAAAGTAGGCCTGGACATCGGGCGGTTTCGGGCGGTTTCGGCCCAAAACCACCAAACCGACCAAAACCGCGGTCTACAATCATAGGCCCAAATCCGCCCAAAGTTTTTCTCGGATTGTGCGGGTTCGATTTTGTCGGTTCTCGGGCTACTCAGGCGAGTTTAAACGGGTTGGGCAAATGGAAAAAAAATCTTTATTTGTGAGAAGGAAACAACCAAGAAGAGAAAGATGAGGAAGAATAAAAATGGTGGGGAAGATGTGATGTAGAAGATGACCGAAAGTTAGAAAAGGCTTTTAAAAAAATAAAAGAAAAATGAAAAAGTGATGGAGCTGCGTGATTGAACCATTCGCTGCAAGTTTGCAACTCAGACACCACGTGGGACTCTATGTCACTACACCAACCCAACCCCACATCCTTTCAACCAATCACATTTATCCACCTCCACCCACATTTCCCTTTCAATTACGTCATCTCAAATTCCCATAAGCTTCTCTCTTTATTACAACTCCTGCAAATTACTGGGAAGAACAACGACATTGCTAGACTTTTCACCAAACACAAAACCTGCAATGGATATCATAAAATAATAAAGTTAAATATCTTTACAAAGAAGAAGAAGCTATTATAATATATTGAGAGAGAGAGAGGAACTTGAGCTTAAATCAACAGCATCGTGTTGTTGAAATGAAGGATGAGAGTCCAAGAAACGGGTTGGGTTTGAGCTGGGCAGGCCTGGACAACATGGTCTGTATGTACTTCGGTCGGGTTCGGTTACCGACAAGTGGTTTCTGTGAGACCGAATCCGCCCAATACAAACCACTTCAACCCGTGTTTGTCACCCGCGGACCCGATCAACCGAAGTGATCCGCCCGTTGTTGCACGGATTTATCGATTAGACCGATTTTGCGGGTGGGTCGGACTTTTCGTCCAGACATACTTAAAAGACAGGGTGGATTTTAGTATAACACTAGTAACATACCCGTGCATCCGCACGGGTCATCGCGTTACGGGATACGTCAAACAGTCGATGAATGCAATTAAAATGACGATTGCAAAGAAGAGAAATGGATGGTAATTGAGAATTTGTAAATAAGGACATAATAGATATAAGATGACAAAATAAATTAGAATATGGTAGTTAGTGAATACATTGTGAAGTCTAAGTTACTGAGAATTGAAAAGTAAATAAAGATAGTGTTACATTAATTGTTTAAAAGTCCAGTAAAAGTGAAAGTGAAATCTAAATGGACATGGAATATTAGTTAAACATTCAAGAGACATATATTTAAGCTATGACCTTTGCAACCTCAGCCAAGTTATTTTCCTTAACATTGATCATGTTAAATCTGAGTGTATCTCCATTTTGAAACCCATGAATTTGACAAAACTCCTTCCAGGGGTTACCAATTTTTGTTAAAAATTGGTTTGGAGGTTCAGACAGTAGGTTGCAGTATGTAATGCATCCATTAGGACCTCGGAGCATCAAATATCCATAGTTTAATTGTGTCAGAGTCTCGGCTATCTGATGTGGGACATCCTGAAATAGTGAAAAGCTAAGGGTTTAAAAATGGTAAAGTGGATGGAGAAATGCAAAAGAAAAAGAAAAGTTGTTACCAAATGATTTTCATTTGCTTTGTTCCCTGTCAGTTCCAGATCAAAGATTAGATGTGGTTGTTTTCTTGAACACTGAGTGTGCCATGGGTGAAATATTTTAGTTGATGTGTTTCTTGTTTTTTCAATTGCTATATGAAATGTATTTTCCTTCAGGTATCTAAAAATAATGTGATGGTTCTTTTTCAACCCATAAGAGTCCCTTAAATCATACCATCCATTTGTCAAACGGGGAGCTTCTTTGTTTCTATTGAACTTCACAATGTGACGGAGTCCATCTGAATCAATGAGATACCATTTATCTCCAAGTTCATTGAAAAATGTGATAGTGAATGTTGGATCAACCTCACCATATGGCTAAGTAAAAATGGAAATATTAGTAGAAAATAAAAGTGTTCAACATTGACGATGACAGAATTCAAATGTAAACAATTACTTATTTGAAAAATGAAAATAGAACTTAAGCAATAGGTTTGGAATATGGATTTAGATTATTAGTGGAATAGTTGACAGTAAGCCATAAATAGTTCGTTCATGCCAAATAGTATTTAGTTTAGTAGAGTAATTAATGAAGTAGATACTAAGCAGATGAAAAGGATAATTAATAACTTTTAGGTTGAAACAAAATAGATTCAAAAGTAAATTAAGAGGAAAACCAAAGTTTATCAGTTGAATCTCACCTGGCCCTTAACATGGTAGGTATCAAAGCCATGGGTTCCTTCCCTCCTTGTCACCCTCCTAAAAGCAGCCATGGAAGTAAGACCTGAATCTGATTTTTGCAACAGTTTAAACAATAAATAAAAGAAGATTTATTTAGAAATTGAAATAGCTTCTTATCTCTATTGCTAACCCAGTTCAAGAATGAATTTTTGATGTGTTAGCTTCCAAAAAACTAAATAGGTGCTCTCTATATCCTAGAAATGATTCCTTTATAATGAGATATAAATAATAAAATCGCAAATAAGGAACATGTTTATGAATAGAAGATGTCAATGCCAACAAAGTGAACTTGTTTCAAATGATGTTGAAGGTGTTGTATAGAAGAGCTAAAGATAGAAAATTACCTTTAGTTGGTTGAAGATGTAGAACACTGATGCTTCATTCCTTGTAACTGAGGCTGATGTAAACTGCTATTGAAGACTGGCTTTTACTATGCTTGGTTAACAGGGGACATTTTTTTGTTGAAATGAGATAAAAGAAGTTCTCTGGATATTCTAATAGTTTAGCCAATGACTATCAGTGTAAGCGATGGTGAGTTGAAGAAGGCCTACTTCCAGCTGTAGTTTACTTCTATTAATTTACTGTTGCACAATAATAATAGTAAACAAAGAATAAAGACTATGTTCAGAGAACAACATTGTAAGACTATTTTTTACTTCTAATCACTTGAGACATTTCGCTTTTGAGGTTGTTGCATTAAGAAAATTATCATTTCATCTAGAACTGTGTCATCAAAAATTAATAAGAGAAACTAACAAACACATTTCCTCTTTACTCTCACCTGAGGCTAGAACAAAAGGGCAAATGCTATATTGCAATTTTGAAGTCACTTGTTAGAAAAAATATACATGACAGTTCGAAAAAGGTCCTAAGGGCTGCTTTCATAATTCAAATTTTTAAAAAGTATAAGTACCCCAGAAGTCCGTAGGTGAAAAATTGTAAAATCAAAATCAATGTGCATATCTAGACAAAGCAACTATCACTAACTAACGGTTAGTCTCAAATCCCAGTTCATACAAAAATAAAAAAGCAACAAAAGGTGTTTGCATTAGCATCATAAAAGAAATAGCAGCTGCAGTTATCCCGTGTCTGAAGGGTCACAATAAGGAAAGCAGCAAATTCAAATCCCAGTTCAGACAACTTGGTCAATAGCAAAAGAGATAGAAATTAGATACATTACCTTAGTTTCGAAATAGTCGTGTAATTCGTTCTTCTACCTCCGCCAAGGTAGACCTGAAAAATTAGTCATTTTAGTGTCAAAATACACATACAAAATACAAACAACCAAGACAAATAGTTATAAAAATGAAGACATAATATAATGAAGCGAAATTATCCTCCCAAACCTTCAAGTTGTCATTCATAGTCACATAGAGATAAATCAATCACTCAAAGTTAATAGAATTTAAGCATTTAATAGAAAAGACCACAGAATAAACTACAAAACTCTATTCTTCAACTTTCAACTCATAGTATAATAGTAATAGATAGATCATACATTGATAGATACAGGTCTTTAACTACATTTTAAAAACACTTGTTGTTATATGTAGTTGCTAATATGCCAACAAAGCTGCCCTATAGGTTCATCATGCTTATCCTAAGAATCCAACAATAGTGGAACTTTGTAGCAAAATTTCATCATTTGCAAGATAAAGAAAATAGGAATACTTCTGTAATCTTAATCCACATTCCACACATTGAAAAATCTGTTACTTCAATGAGATAAGCGGAAAACCAACCTTTAAGCACTTCACCAAAGTAATATGCTTTTAACATGTCTGAGAACAAAACGATTCTAAATGAAGTGAAGGGGAAATTAATTCACATAAGACAATCACAAATATGCTAAGAAAATGTAATTCACGAAGACAATCACAAATGTAAAAGCTGTAAGATAAGATAGCAATTATACGTCAGTATAGTTGCCTCAACATAATTTATTATCTTTAGAGTCAACCACAAATGTAAGATCAGAAATCACTTATCCCCCCTTCCTTGCCAACACTGCATCTATCCCCCATCTTTTTTATTATGTCACCCGCAGATATGACAATCTGCTTTGAAGACTCAAGTGTGCAGAGTCCAAACTTATTTATTTAATTAAAAGTTAATATATAATTAAAGAAAATTTGGAAAGAGAGAAAAATTAACAACCATTGTGTTAAACTATAGATAAGAAGCAATATTTGTTGATCAGCAATTCCCTGCATCAGTAAACTAATATCTAACCCTTTAATAGGTAGTCAAATGAAGCACTAAAGTTATATTAAGGAGGAGAAAAGAAATATAGTAGAAGGCTATATAGTATCATTAGCAAGATATAGTATAGCAAGCAAGCAAGGAAAGTACTGAAGTAGGCTTTAATTCCATTGGAAGTATTGGCAGGTTCATAGAAGGACAAGACATTGTTCATCCATTATCCTTTAAATACTAATTAAATTCAGTAAAATACCTTATCAGCAATATAAAGGCAATTTTTTCAAAAAAACAATAAAAAGCAATCAATTAGAAAAACAACACATTGTTAGAGAAAACTTCTTCAGGAGAACAGGCAAAGAAATTCACAAATTAAAAAGAAGTTGTCAATCAATTGGTAAAAGGAAAAGTTCTTCGGTCACTGTCATTGGTTAGCAAAGCCTAAATAGTAAGAAATCAAAACATAAGGTACCTGCTTGTTCATTATTAGAAAGCTTGTAAGCATGCATCCTAGTTGTTGATGACCCCAACTTGAGCAATAATTGGCCCTGTCCTATATTGACAAAAATGTAACAAACCCAATACAAAATAACTATGAAGTCATGTACCAATATGTAAAGAAAGCAAAATGAAGCGTGGACAAATAAATTACCCGTGATGTCCTTAACTATGAAGTCATGTGCCAATATGATCTAGTTGTTGATGTCTTTAAAGCCGTCCATATCTCCTTTAACATCTCCTTAATACACAGTCCTGAAATGAGAATAGAAGCCTTTTCAAATTTTGGTTTTCAAAGGATTTTCAAACTTTACTAAATTGATGCACAAAACAAATAATAGACAGTCCTGAAATGAGAATAAATAGCCTAATAGATTTTAAAGGAAGGACCAATCTTCCGGCAAGCTATCATATAGATTAAAGGGAAATAGACCAACAAAAATAGGCATCCAAAACTTGAGTTAAAGTGAAAATGAGATATTTTCGTCGCCCCTGTCGCCATTCCTGTTGCCGTTTCCCGTCAAGAACATCAATTAACCTAACTAATAGACACCTACTCAGACAATTAATTGAATTCATACACAGTTAGTCAATTAAATGTATATTTTTTGATTACAAATCCCACAACCCAAACATCAAACAAAGAAGACCAACACAAATTAAAAGAGAAGTCAGCAGAAATAATCAAAGAACAAAACAACAAAACCTAAGAACACAAAAACACAAGAAGACCATAAACCTAAGAAGACCAACACAAATTAAAAGGGAAAAAAATACCTAAACACGGAACAAAACTACAAAACGTAAGAACTACAAAATCTAAGTACTGTATTTGACCAAAATTCAAAAATGGTTATCAATTATTTGCAAAAAAAGGAACTTTAACCAAAGACTCAAAAAACATAGAATCCTCAAAGTACAAAATCTTCTACAGTACAAAATCTTCTATAAATTTCGCATGCTACAGGAAGAAGCTAGAACAGAGATGGTGTAAAAGAAAAGATGTTACCTTCAAGTTAGTTTGTAGTTGCAATGGGAAAATGAAAGCTGAGTTACTCCCAAATTCCTGAAAAAGCGTGAAAATGAAAGAAAACATTAGGATAAAACATTTTGTAGCAAAGGTTTACAGTTGTTATTTACCTTGATGTAAGTGATGAAAATCGTGAGATGAAGAGTGGATGGAATGCCTCAGATCCAGCGTCCGTGTACCTTTGATTGAAGCTGAAAAGAAATGGAAACTATTTATTGTAAACAAAACGGTGGTGAAAGGAGATGGAGCGATTTCTGTCTGTCCAAAATGTCTTAAAAATGGAAGCTTTTGTTGGAACATACTTAGTTGGGCTGAAGAAATGGTGAGTCAGAAGGTTCAGTGCTGCAACTCAAGTTTTTAAAACTGAAGAAATTGGTTGGGTAGAAAGAAGAAATGGTTGGGTAGAAGAAAATATTTTCGGTCAGGAAGAAGAAATGGGCAAAGAAGAAATGGCAGCAGGAAGTGGGAACTGAGCAAAATGATATCTCGTTTTGTCCCGTCAAGTGGCAAAATGTCAGAGATTTTTTTAAAAAAGTTCTCGGTAAGTGGGAAAATTTTGTTTAATAAACATGGGACGAAAATGACAAATGTACCCTGATTTGGGAAAAAATTTGTGAAGTAAAAACAGGTGGCATTGATTAGTGATGTCTATTTGGGTAAAATCAGATGTGGTTTGTTGGTATTAATAGATATTAGATTAGATTGGGGTGTGGGTTGTACTTGGTTTAAATTATTAATTTTGAAGTTAAAAGATAAGTTAAAAGATAAAAATATCTTTGATAAGAGATAGTATAGATGCAAACATACCAGGAAACGACAATTGTCACGTTACAATGCATCTATCAAATCGCCATTTCCCCTTCTGGATTAGGATTTTTCCAGAAAAGTCCACACAGCCCACTCGATATCTTTCGATATTTCCCCCGCTCCTATGCTGTGTCACTGGGTCACATCACACTCACATGTTTCATCATCATCATCATCATCAACAATTTTAATTTACCGATACATATTTTAACACAGCACGTTACATAGATACACATATATTACTTACACATATGCATATAACGCATAATATAATAGTACATAAATTAATAGTACACTTCATCTTCTCTTGTGCCGTGAAAAAGGGGTGCTGTTTCCGTTTGGTATAATCACAACAATGGCTAGCAATAAGGAGAAGGAGAGAGACCTTGATGTTGATTTTATGTTCAACGATGATGTTGAAGAACAGGATATTGAAGCTGTCAAGATGGAGAGTGAGAGTAGCAGTGAAAATGGCAGTGATTCTGATGATGATAATGATGGGCATCATAGAGAATACCCTCAATCTTTCACTTCTCAACAATGGCCTCAGAGTTACAAGTATAATCTTCTTCACCATTTCTTTTATCTGCTTTTTCTTTGCCTTAATTTTCTGTTATTTGTGTTTGTCATATCAACACACCCTTTTTGGGTTTTGGGCATTTTTTTTAATTTCTTTTCCCTTTTAGTTGATTTGCTGTGTTTTTTTATTAAATGGTCCCACCCATTTTAAAGAAAAATCACTAATATAGTTCTTTGTCATGTTTTTCATATTTAGGGTGCCTTGTTTAGCTGCTGCTTCTTCTTCTTTACATGATTTTGTGTGTGTAAAAGGTTTTAAATTGTTGTCGCGCTAATTATCCTTGATAGAGAATAGTGATAAAAAATGACCAATGCAGAACATCAAAAACCTTGATTTTGCTTCCCAGCTAGTTTCTTAAAACCTTGTGTGTATTAGTGTTTTAAAAACCAAACCAATCGAATGGTTTAACTGGTTAAACCATGAACAGACACCGTCTATGGTTCAGTTATTTGAGAGCTTTGATTGCAGTTTCATCCCAGTTCAAACGATTTCTAGCGATTGAATCATGACTTGAGGTCTCACTGTGTTGAAATCTTAGAAAGGCAAGATGAATTCAGCATTTGGTAAAGTAAAGTGTTTATTCATATCAGTGAAGAGAACAATAGGGTGACTTTATATGGTACACCAGATGCTACAATAAGGGACCTGCAGTAGCAGGTAATAGTAACTAGGGAGCTTGCTGTAGCAGGTGACAAATAGTATTCGGGATAGCAACATAACAACAAAAGTTACAGCTTATATACATATACTCATACATCCCCCCGCAAGCTCAAGGAGGGTGTGAAGCCAAAGGAGGAGCAACTACTTGGAGCTTGGACCTGAGGAAAGTGAATCTTGAGGGGGACAGTGGCTTGGTGAAAACATCAGCCCACTGCTCAGTACCAGGGATATGAAAGATGTTCAGCTGCTTGGATAGGACTTTGTCACGGACAAAGAAGAGGTCTGGCTCCATATGTTTAGTCCTAGCATGAAGGACTGGGTTGTGAGCAAGTGCTACAGCACTTTGATTGTCACAAAGGACCTGTGGTACAGTATGTTTGATACCCAATTCAGTGAGGAGAGACTGAATCCATGTAAGTTCAGCAGCGGTGAGAGCAAGACTTCTGTATTCTGCTTCTGCACTTGACCTTGCAACAACAGTTTGTTTCTTAGCCCACCATGAGATGAGATTGGGACCCAAATACACAGCTACACCAGAAGTGGACTTCCTGTCATCTACATCTGAAGCCCCGTCTGCATCACACCATGCTCTTAACTGTAAAGGTTTAGATATATCTGCTGGTTGGAGAAGCAGGCCATGGCTGATTGTGCCTTTTAAGTACCCGAGAATCCTCTTGACAGCTGCCGAGTGAGACTCCAAAGGAGCAGACATAAACTGACAAACTTTATTGACTGAATAGCTAATTTCTGGTCGAGTGATGGTTGTGTATTGAAGAGCACCAACCACGGATCTGTAAGTTACTGGATCTGGCAGATAATCATTGCCTTGTTTGGACAGCTTGCAGCTAGAAACCATAGGGGATGAGATGCCATTAGCTTCAGCCATGTTTGTCTTGTTGAGCAGATCACGAATGTATTTGCCTTGAGTGAGTAAGATATTGCCATTTTCAAGAGTTTTAACCTCTATGCCAAGGAAATAATCCAATTTTCCAAGCTGCTTAAGTGAGAAAACAGAATCCATTTGATGAATGAGCTGTTTGATGACTGAGTTGGAGTTGCCAGTGAGTATAATGTCGTCCACGTAGACAAGTAGATAAATCACAGCTCCATTTTTCTTGTAAACAAACAGAGAAGGGTCACATCTACTGCTAGTGAACCCTAGAAGTAAGAGAGTAGACTTCAGCTTATCAAACCAAGCACGAGGAGCCTGTTTTACGCCATAAATTGCTTTGTGCAGTTTGCAAACTAGGGATCTGTCAGCAGCTTCAAATCCTGGAGGCTGAGACATATACACTTCTTCTGTGAGGATGCCATTTAAGAAGGCATTGTTGACATCAATTTGGTGAAGATCCCACTTGTAGCTAAGAGCAAGTGTGAGAATGGTGCGAATAGTGACAGGTTTTATGACAGGGGAAAATGTTTCATTGAAATCTTGGCCTTGTTGTTGATGAAAACCTTTAGCAACCAACCTTGCTTTATACTTGTTGAGTGAACCATCAGCATTTTCCTTCACCCTAAAGACCCATTTGCAGCCTATTACATTCTTGTCAGGAGGAGGTGCAACTAGGGACCAAGTTTTGTTTCTTATTAGAGCTGTATATTCATCTGCCATGGCAAATTTCCAAGCAGGTTGCTGCAAGGCAGTTTTGACACTTTTAGGCTCAATGTGTGTAAGAAGGAGAGTAGGATGCAGTTTAGGTTTGACAATGCCATTTTTGGCTCTAGTTTGCATAGGATGAGTGTTTTGAGGGTGGATGGGAGGTGAGGGTGACTGTTCAATAGTTGTACTGGCTGTGGCCATTGAGTGGGGGTGAGGAGTGGTTTCTGAGGTAGTAGGAGCAGGAGATATGGGAGGAGTTGGAGTTGTGGCAGAACTGGTGATGCTGGCAGTGGGTGCTGCAGGTGAAGTGTTTGGTGTATGTTGAGGTGAGATGGGTGAGTGGTTAATGGTTGCAGGAGAATTAATCTCTGGTGGTGAGGGAATTGCTGTTGAGGGAGAGTTTTGTAAGTTCTGAGATGTGGGTGGTATGATAGGAATGTTGGCAGTAGGGTGGGTGGTGTTCTGTGATGATGGTGAATAGCTAGGAGTAGCAGGTTCAAACAGTTGTTTGTATGAGAATTTTTGCTCATTGAACACAACATCCTTGGATACATAGATACGGCCATTGGGGGATAGACATTTGTATCCTTTGTGAGAAGAGGAATAGCCCAAAAAGACACATTCATGGGACCTGAAATCAAACTTGTGAGCATTATATGGTCTAAGGCAAGGAAAGCAGCTGCAACCAAAGGCTCTAAGAGAAGAATAATCAGGCCATTGACCATACAGCACTTGAAATGGGATGCCTCCATGAAGAGATGCTGTTGGCAACCTATTAATGAGGTGTACAGCAGTGGCAAAAGCATGATCCCAAAAACTAAGAGGTAGTCTAGCTTGAAAAAGAAGTGTGAGACCAAGTTCAACAACATGTCTATGTTTTCTCTCCACAACACCATTTTGGTGGTGTGTGTGAGGACAAATCAGCCTATAGAGAACACCAAGATCAGCAAGATATTTGGAGAGAGGGCGAAATTCACCTCCCTAATCAGTTTGAATAGATTTTAACTTGGTGTTAAATTGAAGTTCAGCCATTGCCTTGAACTGTTTGAAGACATTGAATGTTTCAGATTTGTTTTTAAGTAGATAAAACCAAGTGAAACGTGAGTGAGCATCTACAAAGGTGAGATAGTAGTAAAACCCTGTGGAGGATGCCATTGGTGAAGGCCCCCAAAGATCACTATAGACAAGTTCTAGGGGAGCATTGTAAACAGTTTCAGAGGCAGAACTAGGCAATCTATGTGATTTACCAGCACAACAAGCATCACAAAATGTAGAAGTATCTTTATTAGGTAATGGCAGGTTACACAATTGAAAAACATGTTTCAAAACTCTGAAATTTGGGTGGCCTAGTCTTAGATGCCATGTATGCAAACTATCAGACCTAGACAAAGGTGAAACTACACGGTTAACAGAAGCAGTAAGGGGAACAGAACCAGATTGTGAAGCAGGGGAGACATTAGCAGCTTGTGGCAGCAAATCCTTGAATTCATATAGTCCATCAGGGCCAGCACGTCCATGCAGGAGCACTTCACGTGTAGCCTGTGATTTAACAAACATATCATTCAAGTGATTTTCAAAGAAAACAGGATTGTCACGCAAGAATTTGTGCACACTGATCAGATTTTTGGAAATGCCAGGGACATGTAATAAATTATGCAGATGAAATGTAAAGTTAGGAAGAGGAACCAGAAGATTGGACAGTCAAACCTTGACCATTGCCAACAAAGACATGGCTAGGAGTGTCCAATGAGACTTGAGGATGCTGTATATTCTGGCCATTGTTAGTGACATGGAGAGATGCTGCAGTATCCCCAAAGAAGTTAGGGTTCTGTTGCTGAGGAGTGTTCACCATCAATGCGGTGGCGTGTGGAGGCTGTGGCTGAGCATTGAAAGGTGCATTCCATTGATTTGATGGAGGAACTTGAGGTCTCACATAAGCATACGGATTGAAGTTTTGTTGAGGCATAGTAGGATTGTAATGCTGATTATAACGATGATAACAATATGCAGCAGAATGACCAACTTTGTTGCAGACTTGACACTGCACATTTGATCTTCCTCCACGGCCACGGCCTCTACCACGGCCACGGCCACGATAACCAAAGCCTTGAGTGTGTTGTTCAGGAGGTTGTGAGTTGTCTGCGCCATTAGCAGTACCTTGAGTAGCTTGCAATGCATTTGATTGTTGCACAGGTGCCTGAGTAAGAAGAACAGTTGCAGAGTCACTTGCAGTTTGTTTACGGTAGCGCTGGAGACGGATTTCTTGACCTAGGAGAAGTGCTTCAGCTTCTTCAACAGAGACATCATCATCAAAGCGACTCTCGATGATGGATATGATCGAATCATAGGCTTGTGGAAGGCCATCGAGTATAGCGTCAAGATGATCGCGAGCAGAGACAGGATCTCCAACAGAGGAAAGCGCATTAACTAAGGATTTGATTTTCGCAAGGTATTCTTTGACCGTGAGATTTTCGAGCGTCGTTGGGCGAAGTTCTGTGCGAAGTTGACGAATCTTTGTTCGACCTAATTTCTGGAAATATGCGAAGATCTTCTCCCACAGTTCGAATGTGTGATTCGATCCAACCACACGAGCCTGGATTCCAGTGGAAAGCGATGTCTGAAGCCATGAGAGAAGCATCTGATCCTGTGCTTCCCAGATCTGGAACGCAGGATTCTCATTCTCAGCAAGAACGTCTTGTTCCGTGAGGTATCGCGGCGGAATGCGAGGCGCAACGAGGAAATGTTGGAGGCGGTGAGCCTTGATAACCGGCTCAACTTGCTGGCGCCAGAGAACAAAGTTCTCATCATGAAGTTTCTCTGTAATCTTATGGAGAAATTCTTTGATTTCTGATGTAGTGGTGCTACCGGCGCTCGCATTTGGTTGCGAATTCGAGTTGGTAGTGGGGGTGCGCGGTTGTTCATCGGCGTTGTTAACAGAGGCCATCGTCAATCGCGACGGTTACGGAGCGAAGAAGAGAAAAAAAAATTGTTACGAGTTTGTTAGGATCGTAACTGCTCTGGATACCATGTTGAAATCTTAGAAAGGCAAGATGAATTCAGCATTTGGTAAAGTAAAGTGTTTATTCATATTAGTGAAGAGAACAATAGGGTGACTTTATATGGTACACCAGATGCTACAATAAGGGACCTGCAGTAGCAGGTAATAGTAACTAGGGAACTTGCTGTAGCAGGTGACAGAAATAGTATTCAGGATAACAACATAATAACAAAAGTTACAGCTTATATACATATACTCATACACACTGGTACCACGTCCGTTCTGGTTTTCAAAACATTGGTGTGTATGCCAGATAAAAATAATATTCTTTATGGTTGTTGCTTTCTATTGCATATCTTAGATTGTCTTGCATATATAGCTCAGTAAGCTTTGATAGATTTGTATTATCTGACATATTTTCTGTTTATGCTTTTTCTCATTAATATGAATGAGATAAGATACTCTTCTCTTATTATTTCCCCCCTTTTGTTATAACAGAGAGACTACAGATTCTTACACAATTGCTACAGCTCCAAATTTCGGATCAATTCTTAAAGGACCGAGTTTCATTTATTCGAGTTTTGGACGATCGAAGAGTAACTTAGAAATAGATGGAAAGACTCCTTTTCTATCAGGTCAAGAAGGTCTTCCTCAATCAACATGGTGGGAGAAAGGTTCAATGCAAAAGCTTGATCATGGAGAAATGCCTATTGGTTATGGATGTAGCTTCACTCAAACAGTTTTCAATGGTATGCTATTTCATTGCAAACCTATTTCGGTATTGTCGAAATATTGTGTTTGATATTTGCATGTTCTCTATGTTTGGTTATTGTAAATCCAGTCATTTTCCATTTTTTTGTTAGCTTAGGCGAAATGACAAATAAACACTACGTACACACACTACACTGCGAACTCCCAGGTTCGAACCTAGGAGCTGGCGTTCTCATGCTGCTGAAATTGCCCATGCAACCAACAATGGAGGACAGTCATTTTCCAGTTAACAGTACTATTGATTGAAACAATAACCTTTTGTTGTAACTTTCCAGGGATTAACGTGATGGCTGGAGTTGGTCTTCTATCTACACCTTATACAGTGAAACAAGCTGGGTGGATGAGCATCGTGCTCATGCTTATTTTTGCATCTGTGTGTTGTTATACAGCCACCCTTATGAGATACTGCTTTGAAAGTCGAGATGGACTCATTAGCTACCCGGATATAGGAGAAGCCGCGTTCGGTAGATATGGCCGTATTTTTGTATCGGTATGTTTTTCTAATTCTTTGTTTAAATTAATCGAAAATTGTTGTTACTTGGCAGAAAAAATGTCTTTTGAGCTTTACTTTTATGTGTTAGACTGTTAGGTAGTTTCCTAGCTTAATTTTCTTCCCTCTAGATCTAGGTTTGGACTTCAAAGTCTAATCTGTTTTTTACCATTATCTGGCTGGTTTTGTTCGAATTTTATCTTCGATATTGTGTGTCTTAAGGTAATTGAAGTGTCGGTTTGCAATACACAGACACACAGCAGACACCGGTTTTAATTTGAAAAATATAAGTAATTGAAGTGTCGATGCCGGTGTCCGACACGACAAGAGTCGGACACCAGACACGTCTTCAACTGGAGGTGTCGGTGCTATAGAGTTTATCTGAATTTTTTGTTTATTCGTAGTTTATTTGTGGTAGTGAGAAAAGTCTTTAGAAGTAATGCTTCTTTGCATATGAAAAAATTAGTGGTTTTACTAATCGTTGTTTATTAATTAAATTTGTCGCAGATCATTTTGTACACTGAATTATATGTAAGTCCAGCAACCATTTCTTACATTTCCTTTGAAAACACTTTGTTCTGCGACTTTGCATTGTATATTTAACTCTTTTCATGATTACAGTCATATTGTGTGGAATTCATCACCTTGGAAGGAGACAACCTCACTAGTTTGTTTCCTGGAACATCCTTAGATTTAGGTAGTTTCCAGCTAGACTCTATGCACTTGTTTGGAATTTTGGCCGCACTCATTTTTCTCCCAACGGTTTGGTTAAAGGATCTTCGGATAATCTCGTATCTATCAGGTTCTTACATTCTAAAAGAAATTCTTTCTGTTTTCGATTTCTACTACTACTTACCGTATCCTCATTGGAACTTCATTTGTTATTCGCAGTTGGAGGGATCGCTGCAACACTATTGATTATTATTTGTGTGTTTTCTGTTGGCACAACCGTTGGATTCCATCATACCGGTCAAGTAGTGAATTTGAGTGGCATTCCATTTGCTATTGGTGTCTTTGGCTTTTGCTTCGCGGGACATTCGGTTTTTCCAAACATATACCAGTCTATGGCTGACAAAAAACAATTTACCAAAGCATTAGTTACATGGTTTGGTACCTAACATTTCTGTCACAGAAATAAAATGAGTTATTAATCAATTTAGTTCCTGAAATTTTACAAAAGTTCAATTTAATCCCTCACATTTATAATATATCAATTTAGCCCCCCCGACTTTTGCAAAAGTGTTCCAATTTAGTCCCTCCATTAATTGAAACACTTTTGCAAAATCAGGGGCTAAGTTGATATATTGTAAATGTCGGGGACTAAATTGAACTTTTGTGAAATTTCAGGGACCAAATTGGCAATAACTATATCTGATTCGTTCTTTCTGAATCTGACTCCTCAACTCATTTCTTTGTGCACAGTTTTGGTTTGTGTATTTTGATATATGGAAGCGTTGCGGTCATGGGATTTCTCTCGTTTGGCGATGACACTTTGTCTCAGATAACATTGAATATGCCACAAGGTGCATTTGCTTCCAAAGTTGCATTGTGGACAACAGTAAGTTTGAAACTTTTTAGGTCTCTTGACCAAAAAAAAAAACTTTTTAGGTCTCCCAATGCTATTTTATTAGTTTCATTCTAATGAACAATTTTTTCTCCTTGCTAATTTTATTTTTTCTTGATTTTGTTTCAGGTTATTAACCCAGTCACCAAATATCCTTTTTGCATAGATAAATTGTTTATGATCGTAAAAAATTGAGAAACGGCTCGATCAATTTTAAAAGTCATTTTAGGTTGAATTTTCCTTAACAATTAACAAATATGCTTTGTTGATGAATCCATTGGCAAGGAGTCTAGAGGAATTGCTGCCAGATAGAATTTCAAGAACTTATTGGTGTTTTGTTCTTATTAGAACAGCACTTGTTGCATCTACAGTTTGTGCTGCTTTTCTGATTCCTTTTTTTGGTAAGTGTTAGACTTTCTCTCTGAAATATATTGATTTTATTTGACATGACCTCTCAATTAGTCAAGGAAACAGAACAATTTGGCTTTCATACACAACCAAAACTTATTATGTTTTTGTTGCATAAATTTAAAACCAAAACATAGTTATCAAACACGTACCAACCCGGCTGGTCGTATTGGGACCTAGTCACATAGCCAAGTCGAGTCACTTAGCGGAGCGGTCACGCAGTTGAACCGGATCAACCGTGTACGACCTGGCCGGGTTAGCATCAACCTGGTGACCCGTGACCTAAGCTAGGTCTTGCATGTTTTTAAAAAACAAAAAAAAAACCCAAAACTACATCGTCATGGACCTTATGGTTGACTTGAAGTTGAACTCTTGAATTTGAAGAATGAGTTGTGAATTTTGTTAATATTGTGTTGAGATTTTTAAGGTATTGTACAATTTTTTGATTTGTGATGTATGTATTGCTACATGTCATGCCTATTTTTATTATGTTTTAGTAGTGTTTGAGTCATGCGGTCCGACCAGTGACCCGTCGGTCCGACCAATGACCTAGTGCCTTGACCGGGACGGGTTTAATAACTATGCAATATAGTAACCCGTGTTAAACTTGCTAACATTTTTAAGAAAATAAGAATATTTTTGGTTTCTTCCTTCTCTAACCCTGTCTGAATTGTTGGAATTATTGTTGTTGGAAATATAATTTGGAGGGTTGGAAATAGAATATAATTAATGTTGCACATTTCAAATATAATTTGAATTCATTGTATCATAGGGTCCATTGCATTTCTAGGTTTATTGTATCTTAGGAGTTAGTGCTAGACTTAATCCCTCTTCATGTAAATTGTACTAATCACGTGTATAAGTAGATGCTTAAGCTGAGTGTATTGAACACTAAGCATTCCACGAATATCTAGTCTTTTCACATGAATCAATGAGTATCCAGGATCAGAAAGAGTAAGGGTCAAATGTCTTCCAAGTTTGTCAACCGTTGATTGTTGTTTTAAGTATAATTACTTAAGAATTAGAGCTAGATAGTATTTTTACCTGATAATATATGCTGAAATATATAATTCCTGAAATGTACACAAGGCACATTACTATATGAAGTCTAATAAAAACTGCCATATGGTTAGGACATGGAAAACCACATATGTGTGGGATTTTTATAATATAGCCACTTCCATTTATTCATAGCTCATTTTTGTACTTTCAGAAAATATATATTCCAAGTAAAGCAGGAATGTGTAGATTAGTGCCAGCTGTACTGTTATTCTTGTTTAATTTGGAGTACTAAACTTGTTATATCTTTATTTATTTCCAATAAAATAGAATATTTCCTATGAACTGAATGACTAATCCCGTTTTATTTTAATTTCAGGACTTGTAGCGGCTCTAATTGGTTCTCTCTTTAGTATGCTTGTGGTAAGCAACACTTTATTTTGTGTGTATTGTTTAGATTATAAAAGCTATTCATGTGTCTTCACTTACCAGCTATGAAGCACAGACACTGGACACGACGTGGATACAGACACGTAGTCACCAGTTTTAATTTGAAAAATACAAGTAATTGAAGTGTCAGTGTCGGTGTCGATGTCTGACACGTAACGCGCCGGACACCAGACACATCTTCAATCAGAGGTGTCAGTGATACATAGCTTACCAATTATGCATTTGGGATAGTTGGTTTATTAAATGGTGCAAGTTTTTGGTCTAGAGTTTGATGCTTATCACCACCATTTTTGATGAAAAATTCAATTTCAGTATAAGGTAGAGATGATCTTATGTATTGTCCATGCTTCAAGTTCAAAAGATTGACATGAGGAAGCGTGTTAGAGATATATAAAGATATAAAACTACTAATGCGTCTTCAACTAACAAAAGCTTTTGAATAACATATAATTTGGATTCCAAAACATTCATGACTAGATATGATGAATGTGTCAAATGACTTATCCCCTGGTCACTAAACTGTTTCTCCAGGGATCGGTGTGTGTCTATATATATATAAATGTCCTTAGTCAATATCTATGATGTCTAAATCACGAAAGCTTCATTTTCATGGAAGAAACTAAGTAGCTGATTCTGATAAGATTGAGTGCTTGTTTGGATCAGCGATGCGTTTATGAAAATCACGATCACTTTCCACGTCCAAGGAGAAGCTTGGATTTGGAGCTTCTAAGAAATCTTGAGTTTTCCACAGCGAGTTCTCCACGAACGTGAGTTTGCTGGGTTCAAATGTATATCCAAACATACGTTGAATTGAGGGACTTGGTTAGATAACTTCAGACCAGGCACATGCTTTAGACCAAAAGCCTAACTACCTTCTATAGGATTTGGATTTTTTTTGGTTGGAAAAATGAATAATCTTCTATGTAAGGACATATTCTGTATATCTAGTTTAAAGGACAACCTATTAAACTCTAACAGAATATGTCCGTACATAGAAGATTTTTCATTTGATTTAGTGTATTAGCGAGATTTTCTTTCTTGGACGCAGGCCGGTACTTGTTTAGAGAAATATACATATACATTCTTGATTCTTGGCAACAATTTGGCAAGAACTATATCTGTCTATAGTCCATTGTATTTTCCTTCATTGTTATTGCTATGGAATTTCTATGAAACTCAACTAATTTAGGCTATGTCCAATTTTTCAGTCAGTGATAATGCCAACTTTATGCTTTTTGAGAATTGTGGGGAAGAAGGCTACAAAGACACAGGTAGTAATGCTGCTAATCATGTATTTAATCTTTACCTTAATATTTTGTTCCATATCATTTTACTGTAATATTATCTCCAACTAGAGTTTCTATTGCTTCAACTTTACTCAAGTTTTATTTTTGCTGATTCTATTAGGTGACGGCGAGCATCGTAATTGCTGCATTAGGTATCATTTGTGGACTCCTTGGAACATATTCATCTTTAGTGAATATTGCCAATAGTTACTAAAAGGATTTTCTGCATTGAGAGTGTTTCTGCACTGAGAGTGTTTCTGCACTGAGTTGACCTTTCTTTCTCCCCACACTTCATTTGGAGGATCAAAATTTGTGCTGAAATATATGTATGAAACAAATTGATGCTCACTCACTAGCTCTTGTAGCTGGTCATTCTGTTGGTATGGTTTTTGGTTAGATATATGAGGCTTTATTTGCTTGATGAGAAATTAAGAGTAGGGAATGGACAAGGGTTATGGCATTAGCCATTATAGACAACATAACAATGTCATGGGACAGAGTTGGAGTTAAAAATGGCCATTAGCTTTGAAAAACCCCTTTTTTAATTAGTGATCAATATTACTTTTTTATTACAATTTTTTGTAATTATTATTATTATTATTATTATTATTATTATTATTATTATTATTATTATTATTATTATTATTATTATTAGTAGTAGTAGTAGTAGTCGTCGTAAAACAAGGCTAGGTGGCTTGGGCCTTGGTGGAGGATTGAATTTCTGATGACGAAACATCAAAATTCACGCTTGTTGGAAGATCTATCCTAGCACCAACAAACACCATGCAAAAATATACTACTATATTTGTTCTTTTTTGGTCTGTTTTAAAGTTTGTTTAAAACAAATGATTTAATTTATATACAATGTTGATGTACAAGATTTTTTATAACATCAGTCAATCACCAAATGACGCATCATAAAAAAAATTGACTTTATTCCAATTACAATAAAAGTCAACTATACCATGATTTTTGATTGGTTGATGGTGTAAATTTTTTTATAGCAACGGTGTATACCGATTAAACCCTTAAACAAATCAATGAATCCAATAAAGAGGGAAGGAACCATTGCCTTACATTATTTATTTTTAATCAAATCTGAGTACAACCCAGTGATGGTAATTCCATGCAGTGAACAAACACTAATTGGAAAATTTTGTCATAATCTAAGAATAGAAAACAAAACCCGTTGATTTAGCACTTGTGTCCATATGCCACGGTTCGTAGAGGTTGTAGGAGATGTGTGAGTCTCTGTCTCCAAAAAAACAATTCAAACATGGAAACACCATCGAGGCATGAATTTTTTTTACTATTCCTTCATTGTCACAATTAATTCCTTAATGAATTAATCAATGTAAGGCATGCATGTTATTAATCTTATACCAACATGCACGTTGGTTTCGGTTTAGAGGAGAGATTTCCTGCTAAGAAAGCCAGCCATCTTTGAAATTTCATGTGTTCCCCCTTCAAGGCATGCGTGATAATTAATCCATTGATACAATAATATTATTACTGTATGTTTTATTTTGCTTATCTGGGTATCTATGAATTTTCTTAAAGCTTAAGAAGTTGGTCTTGGAAGAGTTTTCCCTCCGAATGTAAAAAAGAAAGGGTGAAAAAGAAGGAAAAAGCACGATGATGGGTAAAGATAGTAGTGTTATGAAGGCATGGGAGGCCACGGTGAAGAAGACACAAGCAGTTGCGAAGAAACGCGCCAACAGCCTATTCGGGACAACATATGCAGCACATGGAGAGGAGGAAGACAACAAGGATGAACAAAGCGGAAGCGAAATATCGGAAACATACCATGCCGAGAAGGTTCTCCCCAATGGAGATTACTACAAAGGAGAATGGGCTGATAACTTCCCACATGGAAAGGGAAAGTATTTATGGACAGATGGGTGCCTATATGTGGGAGATTGGTTCAAAGGAAAAACAATGGGAAAAGGAAGGTTCACTTGGCCTTCAGGGCCTATTTATGAAGGTGAATTCAAAAATGGTTATATGGATGGGACAGGTATATACACAGTTGGTAATAGGGACACTTATAAGGGACAATGGGTCATGAATTTAAAACATGGTCATGGTGAGAAAACATATGCCAATGGGGATAGTTATGAAGGTGAATGGAGAAGAGGGTTACAAGATGGGCAAGGGAAATATCAATGGAAAGATGAAAACCATTATGTTGGGGAATGGAGAAATGGAACTATTTGGGGTAAAGGTTCATTTGTTTGGAGTAATGGAAATAGATATGATGGTTATTGGGAAGATGGTTTACCTAAAGGGAATGGAACATTTAAATGGGAAGATGGAAGTTTTTATGTAGGTTGTTGGAGTAAAGATCCAAGAGATCAAAGTGGAACATATTATCCATCTGGGTCATCATCACAAGAGGGACATCTTGATTGGGATCCTCAACAAGTGTTTAATGAGTTGAGTGAGTATCAAATTTGTCAAGGAGAGAAAGTTTCAATTTTGCCATCACAAAAGAGACTTGCTGTTTGGAGGTCTACTAAGGGAGGGGATAGTGGTAAACCTAGGAGAATGTCAGTGGATGGAAGAGTAAGTGTTGGGCTTGAAAAGCCAAGTGATAGGATGCATTTATGGGGTGGTGGGGAAGCTGATTTTAGTGGTGGTAATAGAACCCCAACTAGAGGAAGTGCATTGGATGATGAGTTAGGGTTACATTTAGATGGTGCTAAGCTTCAAACTTTGAAAGCACCAAGGAAATCAAAGAGGCAGGGAGAGACTATTTGCAAAGGACACAAAAATTATGAACTCATGCTTAACTTGCAATTAGGAATCAGGTACTTTTACAATTTAGGATTTAAAAATAAATAACGAAATTCTTTTACAATTTAGCTGGTATTTTACCGAAAATATTATGAAACAATATTAGCTATCGTAACTCAAGAGTGTTTGGATGAGATTCTTCGGGTCTCTTCCAGCTTAACAAAGTTCTGAGTTCGAATCCAGCATTGGAAATGCAGACGTGTTAAAACTCTTCAGAGAGAGCTTTGCCGCTCTTTGTGGTCCTATCCGACTCTAGGGATTAGTCTCTGCAGTTGGCAAAGAGAATACTCAATTTACACAAAAAAAATATACTAGCTATTGTAACCGCTCCCTTCAAAAGTCAATTTACATATTCAAGTCTTTATTTTATCTTTTTTTGACAATTATTTTAACTTATTTAAAATGCATCACTTTGACAAAATAATTACTACATTGTATTCTTAACATCTATTTTTGCTGCTCTCTTCCATAGTTTCATGCTATCTATCAACTTTTTTTTTATATATGTATTGCTTTTATCATTTGCACTCATTAGAATGTCTTGGAGTTATTGTGCAGGCATTCTGTTGGAAGACCTGCTCCATCTGCATCTTTTGATCTCAAGCCTTCAGCTTTTGATTCAAAGGAGAAAGTGTGGACAAGATTTCCTCCAGAAGGATCTAAATATACTCCGCCACATCCATCATGTGAGTTCAGGTGGAAGGACTATTGCCCAGTAGTTTTTAGGTAGGTTATATTACTACTTATTCTGTTGTTTCTACTAATTTTTTGTTCATTTGTTACATTTTTTCATATGATAAGGTTCTATTGTTTCTACTAAAGCTATAGTAAGATTTATACATGATCCTCAGAACTCTTAGAAGGCTATTCAAGGTGGATGCAGCTGATTACATGTTATCCATATGTGGAAATGATGCGCTGCGCGAACTTTCCTCTCCTGGAAAAAGTGGCAGCTTCTTTTACTTGACCAATGATGATCGTTACATGATTAAGACAATGAAGAAAGCCGAGGCGAAAGTGAGTATCATTCTTATCTTTCACCCATTTGAAATTTCTTAGAAATCAAGGTACATTCTTATATGTTGGATTAATGTTGCAGGCTCTCTTAAGAATGCTGCCAGCTTATTACAATCATTTTCGAGCATTTGAAAATGCACTTGTGACAAAATTTTATGGCCTGCATTGTGTAAAGTTAACAGGACCTGCTCAGAAGAAGGTATACCTATAGGATCATAGAAATTGTTAATGGAACATTTGGACAATATAAATGGCTAGAGATTGATAAAATGGATGTATGAAATATGAAATAATAATCAATAACTGATGCATATGTGCTATAATAATCTTTGTAACATTTTTGAATTTGCAGGTTCGGTTTATCATAATGGGCAACCTCTTCTGTTCAGAATATACCATCCATAGACGTTTTGATTTGAAGGGTTCTTCACTTGGTCGTATAACAACTAAGCCTGAGTCAGAGATTACTGAAACCACCATTCTTAAAGATCTTGATCTAAATTTCATATTTCGACTGCACCGATCTTGGTTTCAAGAATTTTGCAGGCAAGTTGATAGGGACTGTGAGCTGCTAGAACAGGAGGGAATTATGGACTATAGTTTGCTGGTTGGCATTCACTTCAAAGATATATCACAAGATGGGGAGATTATTCCTTCAGGATCTCACACTCCTACTGGTACTTTTCTTAACCTTAGTTCTCTACAACCTCAGTGTCATAACTTTATTCTTAGAAACTAAGGAAAACATTTTGGCTTTTCATTTTCAGGCGATTTGGAGGGTGAAGGGACTCCTCATATTTCACGAGCAGACATGGATCAACTTCTTCTAGATCCTTCTAGGTCATATGTTCTTTTTAAAATTTTAAAGTGATGTTGTAATATAACTTCAATAGGTTGTACTGTTCAAACTCCAAGTTTGGGTGCAAGTGGTTAACGCACTCCATCTAAAGGGACGAACTCGGCTTATCCGAGTTCAATCCCCAGTAATGGAAACTGACCTCCTGACCTAACTCTGGATTTGTCAAGGTCCCTTTCCCCTGAAAACTAGTGAGGGGTCAAAGACTGACTTCCAAAAAGAAAATAACTTCAATAAGTTGTTTTTCTATTTGATTAAATAGTATATTATCTGATGTAGATAAATTAGAAGCTCAAACAACATTATAGTAGTCACAAAGAATAAGTTTAATACACTAGATATTTCTTTAGCTAATACATTTATATGTTATGTATTTTGCAGGTGGGCAAGTATTAAATTGGGTGTGAATATGCCAGCTAGGGTTGAAAGGACAATTAGAAGAAGTGAGTGTGAATTACAACTTGTAGGGGAACCAATTGGAGAATACTATCAGGTTGTATTGTTTTTTGGTATCATAGACATACTTCAAGACTATGACATTAGCAAGAAGCTTGAGCATGCCTATAAGTCCATTCATTATGACCCAACCTCTATATCAGCTGTTGATCCAAGACAATACTCAAGGCGTTTTCGTGACTTCATATTCAAAATATTTTCTGAAGACTCTTAAAAGGCATACACACACAAATCAGCATTTTATTTCAATTTTGTTCTTAAGTAGATTCATTCTATGTGTATATATATATGCATGAGCACAACATACAAAATGCTGAAATCTGTTGTACATCTTTGCTAAAATGTGACTCCTTTTCTCTAAGAGATGGATGGAGAGGGGAAGAAAATCAGTTCCTTCACTTTGTAACAAATCAAGATGTATATTATTATGTAGGAAAATTTAAGATCAATGTATATGTTCAATTTTTTTAATTACTTCTTTACTCTTCCTTGTTGCTGGTATACATAAATGTTTGTTATTGTCCTTGTTAAAATCAAGATGCATATTACTATAAATTTGGATCAAAAGCAACAAATATTGCGAAACCGAATTTAAAAGAAAATAACAGAGAAATTTGCATAAAAATCGAACTTCAATTGCCAGGAGTGAAAACTCACAGAACAATAGGAGTTAGGGCTTGATTCATTTATTTGGATTAGATTGATTCAGGTTTTTTTAAGGAAACCATTTCAACCACACCTAATCCATGTTGTTTTCCTCTTCAAAACATATGACTTTTTGCTTCAAAATTAAATCAAACCGCACCACAAATACCCTACTCAATAGGAACTTCCAACTCATATTCCTTCCTCCCAAGACAATGCTCTATGGTGGAAACAGTGGTGGGGCTTCTTAGAAGCCCGCGGTAGCTAAAAATACAATTTTTTTTATATACTACCCCAAAGTATGAAGAATTGAACATGAATTTCCCTAAAATTATTCTATGCAGAAAAATTTACTATTAAATTAAATTATAATGTTAAATTAATATTTTAGTTTGATAATAGTCATTTTGGTTCCTACAAGTATGAGGCGTTGTCATTGTAGTCTCTAAGGTCTCTTTTGTTAGTAATTTAATGAGCCAAATTGACCAACAAAAAACACATTTGAGAAACCAAAATGACTTACAAAAGAGAGAGTTGTTGATTTATTTTTAATTTTGATACATTCATAACGATACTAACAACTCCTCACACATTTAGGGACATAAATAAATGTTTACCCATTTTATTTAGTAGTTGTGGCTCTCTCTAAAATTTTAGCTCTGCCGCAGGGTAGAAAACAAAAATCTTCAAAACGCTACAGCTACTCACATTGAAAGGAAAAAAACATGCACATTTTCTTTCCACCATAAATAATATCTCTTATATATCTTTCATTTAGCCTAATCTTAGTCAATACGAGACTAACAACTCAACAACCTAGATATATCTATAGAAAAAACTAGTATTATATTTGAATAATTTCTTTTTAGTTGGCAAATTACCCTTGAATCGGTAATAAAAAACATAATGACGGTAAAAAGCCACATATTGATAAGTAATAGGAGTGTTCAATGGTTCGAGTAAATCCAAACCAACCCAGAATCCACTTCGTTTCGGGCAATTTTTGTGTTCAGGTCAAACCCAAACTAGTCATATTAGTTTGGTTCGGGCCACGAAGCTTGAAAATCAAATCTGTGTGAACCCGAACCAACACATAATAACTCAGAGTAGTTTTGTTTTATAATTTTAAAAGCACAAAATGCTATTTGGTGTAATTTTAAAATTTTAGAATTTTTTTGGCTATTTAGAAGTGTTGAAATATTACAAAATTATTTGGTTTTCTACATTTTAAGAAACTAACAATATTTTTGTGCAATGACCCGTGAATCTAATCCAAAAAACAATACATTCAATATCGAAATAATTTAGTTCTGATTTTGGAGAAAAGAAACGTAAAATCTAAAACAACCTAAACCAATAATTGTAATTGCTGCGGACAACAAATTTCAATAAATCCAAATATCCAATCCAAACCGGTCCATGAAGAGAGGTAAGTACACCACTACCAGATTCAGATGAACCTACTTTTCTGAAGCTTTTGTTGCCCAACGTCAATGCATCTTAAAGACACTCTCCCCCTCTCACATTTTTTTCAATTTTCCATATGCTTTTTCTGCTCACCACGTGTCGTCTCCATATCTGTGAGCAACAAACACACAAGTTTCAATTTCTTGTGTCCCTTCTTCCTCGTTCTCTCCGTCAATTTTTTATTTTTCATTCAGTTTCAACAAACACACGTGTCGTCTCCTTCTTTCACGGTGGACTGGTAGTAGAGTTTGCATGGCGAATTCACCAAAGAAATATGCTACATTATTCATCTCGTTTCATCCTTCAAATTGAATGCTCACCAATTTGCATAATAATTCACGCATTTCATGTTTAAAAGGAAAAAAAAACAAAGAGAGATACAAGAAAAAAAAACTATATACTTACATGCATACATTGTCTTCTGATCAAGAAAATGAAAATATTTTGATTAATATAAGATAATTGCGTTGCATTGCATGTTGCTTTTCTGTGTACATCTAAAAAGCAAAAGATAGAAAAATGGGGTAGAAGCAATATTCATTAGCTAATTAGCAACATACAGCAAAAATATGTAAATTAAACAGAAGGGAACATGGTGTGAGAGGGGGAATTTCTAAGAAAGAAAGCTCCCATGAAAAGAAGCAACATTATGAAAATGGGGAGGAACATGAGTATAGTTGGTGGAGGAGGAAGTGGTGGCAGCATTAGTGGAAGACCAATAAGTGCTATGCTCAATACCACCATGAACACCATTGATTTAACCCCAAAAAACGTTATCATATATATAAAAATATAAATAAATACCAGTTACCTAGCTTAAGCTTGCTTTATGGAGTGATTTGGGTTAATAAACCATTGAAGGAGTGGAAGATGAGAGGAAAGGGGTGCACCAATCACAGTTGTTATAAGTCACAGTCAATGTCACACAATTACTCAGACAGTGGTGTTAGTCTATACTCTTTTGTTTTCCTCTTATATAGTAATGTCTTGATTCAACTAAACTACTTTAGAGCCACCACGCGCGTACTCCCTCAGTCAAATACCATATTTTTTATTCGAGTAAAGGCCCAAATTGGTAATCAGTAGTGGTCGTGGTGGTCGTAGTGGTAATTAACGGTGGGGGATCAATGGTGGTCATATTGGTGGTCAGTGGTGGTTGACGGTGGTTGATCGTGGTCAAAATGGTGGTTGACAGTGGTCAAAGTGGTGGTTGACGGTGGTCGGAATGGTGGTTGATGTTGCCGGAGTGGGGGTAGACGGTGGTTGGGGTGGCGGTCGGCGGCGATTGGTGGTGTTTGGCGGTTGTCAGAGTGGTGGTTAATGGTGGTTGACGGTGGCCAGAGTGGTGGTCAGAGTGGTGGTTGGCGGTGGCCGAAGTGGTGGCCCGGGGGTGGTCGGAGTCGTTGTTGGCGGTGGTTGACCATGGTTAGAGTGGTGGTTGATGGTGGTCAAAGTGGTGGCTGATAGTGGCCAGAGTGGTGGTCAAGGTGGTGGTCGGTGGTGGTTGGCGGTAGTTGGTATTGGTTGGTGGTGGTGAGAGTGGTAGTTGGTGGTGGTTCTTTTTTGACAATTGTAGTTGGTGGTGGTCGGTATATATGTATATATTACAGACATTATCTTCCAAAAAACGGATATAACATCCCCAAAATAATTAACCAAATTATTTGGATGTTACCCCCAATTGAATTATTTCAGTGCTAGATTGGTAAATTTATTGAGTGCAAAATTTAATTGTCGGTTGTCATAGGATCGTTGACCGGAAGATAAGAGATTAAGGGCAATATGGTCTTTAACCATATTACCACTTAAATATATATATATATATATATATATATATATATATATATATATATATATATATATATATATATGAAAGAAAAGAAGAGAATTAAGAAAGAAAGAAAGGAATCGAATAAGAGAAGAAAAGAAGAGAAGAAAAGAAGAGAAGAGAAAAGAAGAAGAAAGGAGGAACAAGAGAAGGAGAAGAAGAAGGGTCACCACAACCCAAACCCCCAAGTTTTCATCATCATCATCATCATCTTTCCATTAGCTCCCATTCCCTATAACTTTTGTGAGCTTATTTTCTTTTTCCCCTCCCCTTTGACTTTCGATTTTGAGAGCTTGAGTGGGGATGATTTCGAAATTTGATGATGATTTTGATGCTTAGGAGTGATTAGAAGCGAACCTAAGGTGGACTGAACGCGGATTGAAGCTCGATTCGGAGTTGGAAGCGAATTGGTGATTCTAGGGTTCGTTTGAGGATTTTGAGACTTCGGTGACTTCGGCTCGATCGTAGCTCTCGTGTCAAGGGTGAGTTTTACTCACGTTTAGGTTTTGATTGAGAATTTCGAAGTGTCGAATTTGAGTCTTGAAAACTGTTATTTGAAAAATTAACGTATTTTGACATAAACGATAAAATTGTTTACGTTTGTGTTTGTGATTGAGGAACGATGATTTGATGGTGATCAATGTTGTTTAAATATGTTTTTGGACTGTTTTTATGTTGGGACTGGACTGGAACAGGTATCGGAATTGATCGGAACGACAAAAAAATGCGAAAATGGGATAAAAATTCAGTGTTGTCAAAAGCGCACGACCCGTGCGTCCCAGGCGCACGGACCGTGTGTCTCGTTCTGTTTCTATTTTCAGAAATGACTTACAGGGCACACGACCCGTGCGCATGGGAGCACGGACCGTGCGCAATGTTCTGTCAGAATTTTACAAATGCCCGAAACGATCCCGATTGATTCCAATCCTCTTCTAATCCTTTCCTAACCCTTTTCCAATGATATTAGACTTATAATGCCATGATTTTGAATATGTTTTCAAAGGTTTTTATAATGGGTTGCAGAGTTATGTTTAATTCGAAAAACCGTAAATATGGTATCGGAATTGATCGGAACGACAAAAAATGCGAAAACGGGATAAAAACTCAGTGCTGTCAAAAGCGCACGACCCGTGCGTCCCAGGCGCACGGACCGTGCGTCTCGTTCTGTTTCTATTTTCAGAAATGACTTACAGGGCGCACGACCCGTGCGTATGGGAGCACAGACCGTGCGCAGTGTTCTGTCAGAATTTTACAAACTTGCCCGAAACGATCCCGATCGATTCCAATCCTCTTATAATCCTTTCCTAACCCTTTTCCAATGATATTAGGCTTATAATGTCATGATTTTGAATATGTTTTCAAAGGTTTTTATAATGGGTTGCAAAGTTATGTTTAATTCGAAAAATTGTAAAATAGTATACGGGAGCGAACACATGACTATGCTTGTTATGTACAACTAAATGTTCAGTAACGATTTAATTTCAAGGAACTAAATGTTCAAGTGATAGTTACGATATATAAATTATATCGAGTTTAGGAGACGGCCCAATGCAGGTGGATATATATATATATATATATTATATCGATTGTGGGTGACGACCCACGAGGTTAACATACTAGGCGGGGAGTCATGATCCCTAACCCTAGGCCCGTATACCATTAGGGAAAGTACTATTGGTAAAGGGGTTCACTGGGGATATAGCAGAGTTGCAGTCGGTGTTATGTTAAAAAGTTTGTTGTACGATTCACCAGGGATATAGCAGAGTTGCAGTCGGTGTCGTACTGAGTCGTAACACGTTCACCGGGGATATAGAAAAGTTGCAGTCGGTGTCGTGTTAAGTAAAATATGATTCTGAATTGAACCGAGAGTGTAGATAGGGGTCTCGGTAGAACTCACTGAGATTGTATCTCATTGTTTATATGTTGTTTTTTTACAGAGAAACAGGGAAAGTGGAGATCCAAGAGGCACAAGTAGGTTGTACCCGGATGGTTGCTGAAGACTTAGCTTTTATGCCTAAGTTTATGTTTTCCCGTGTTAGCTATGTACCACGACATTATAACTTTAACTGTTGTAAAGGTTATGCAATTATTTCCGCGCTTTCTTGTATGATATTGAACACTAAATGTAGCTGATGTTGATGGTCAGGGAACCGTCATAGTTTTAACTATGTTTAAAAATGTTTTGGCATTATTCAGCGAAAAATTTATAGTGATGTTCAGTATCTAAATAAGAAATAATATCTCTGATGTTGTTAGGAATGGTGCACTTAGGTATTCCTACTAGTTAGAAATACTGGGGTGTTACAACGGAAGAGTATGTATATATTACATGAGAAGTGCTAACAATACTCTCTTTTGCACACTCTTTTCAACACTCACTCTATGAATGATTAAAATTCATATGGGTCTCACCACTTTGAAATTGGGACCCATTAATTTAGTGGGACCACATAAATTTTAAGCAATCATAAAGTGAGTGTTCAAGAAAGTGTGCAAAATAGAGTGTTGCTAACACTTTTTATATTACATGGTTATAAGCTAATGTCTCATAACAGCACCTAGCGCAATGGTAAGCAATGGCCCATGTGAGTTCACTATCGGGGGTTCAATTCCCATTATATCAAAAGCAACCCAGTTTTCAATGGTTCAATGACATTTTCGATCCAATATATGACTCGACCTGCTTATATCACTGGTTCCCAGTTGAATCGGTCCAACCGACCAGTCTGAGCCGAATTTAATAACACTGCTTTTAGGAATAACTAGCAAAATACCCGTGCATACACACATGTAACTTTGTGCTATTTTTACAAAATAGTCTCAAACCAAAATTGTAATATAGGTATCAACTAAAAAATTTTAAATTATATTTGTAAATTAATCACATATAATTCGACTTATAAAGTTTAAACAATATAATTATTAAACAACTAATTGAAAATGTATTTTAAATAAAAAATCATAAAAAAAAAAATTATATGGAACCAAATATTCTAAAAACTATTTAAATAGTAAAACTAATTTATGTGCTTTTTGCCAAATATCTTTATCTTATTTTTAAATAAAATCAAAAAATTTATAACATTTCATTTCATTAGAAGATAGTAAATAGATAGATAGATAAATTATAGTAGATTATAGTAGATAGTAGAGTAGATTATAGTACAATAGTAGATTGAAAAAAGGATTGGTAACCATTCGATACATGTTTTCCCGTCGAAGATTGTGAGACTATACAAACTCAATGAAAACCATTATATTATTCCCGTCCAGACTCATTTTGTCTTGTTTATAATTTATACGGTGAATTATGATTATTAATGACAAATATTTTTTCCGTGCTTTTTCTGTTTATCAGTGACAAATATTTGACCCGTGATTTTTATTTATTACAAATATTTATCCCAACTTTTTTTTTGGTATCAATGACAAACACGTGTCCCGTCTTTATTTATTTGTGACAAATACCCTTTTTATATTTATAAGTGACAAATATTTATCTCGTAGTTTTCTATGTATCAATGACAAATATTTATAGCATGTTTTTTTATATATTTATTAGTAGGTCAAATAGACATTAAGTCATCCCTATTTTTGAGAGACTAAAAGTTATTTATTTTAAGGACAACATTGAGTTTAAACTTTTTCAACAACAAAAAATAGGCCATCACTATTTTTTTTTCTTTTTTGACTCAGGTTATGACTCTTTTTTTTACAAATAAAATAATTAAAAGTAAAAGGTAAATTTAAAGTGGATGTGAAAGGGGGAAATTCAAAATTCAAAATTCAAAGAGATGGAGGGAAAAATAATGTATAATGACTAACTTACAGTATAAAAAGCCTGATGTGTCAATTTTTTTTATAGATGGGTAGTTTAGTAGTTTACCTAGTGGGTTGTTTGATTATAGAAATGTTTATATATTTATTTATTTATTATCCGGTTTTTTTGTATCAATGACAAAAATTTGTCCCCTTCATGAATATTATAAAAAAACATGTTCCGTGTTTTTATGTCTCAATAATAATTATTGTCCATTTTTTATATTTATAAGTAACAAATATTTATTCTATGGTTTTCTATGTATCAATGACAAATATTTATAGCCAGCGTGTTTTTTTATATATTTATTAGTAGTTCAAATAGTCATTAAGTCTTCCCAATTTTTTGAGAGACTAAAAATTATTTTTTTAAGGACTAACTTTGGTTTAAATTTTTTCAACTTACAAAAAATAGGTTATCACCTTTTTTTTAAATAAAATGATTAAAAGTAAAAGTGTTTGAGAGAAAAGATGATGTAAAAGTGAAAGTTAAAGTGGATCTGAAGGGAGGGAGATTCAAATGGTCATTAAGTCTTCCCAATATTTTGAGAGACTAAAAATTATTTTTTAAGGACTAACTTTAGTTTAAATTTTTTCAACAACAAAAAATAGGTTATTAACCTTTTTTTAAATAAAATAATTAAACGTTAAAGTGAAAGTGAAAGTAAACGTGTTTGAGAGAAAAGATGGGGTAAAAGTGAAAGTTAAAGTGGATGTGAAAGGAGGGAAATTTAAAATTCAAATTTAGAAGTGATGGGGGGAAGAAAAATGTATAATGACTAATTTACCATTTTAAAAGGTGATGAATCAACTTTTTAGAAATGGGTGGTTTAATATTTTATCTAGTGAGTTGTTTGATTATAGATATAGTAAATAGTAAATTTTTTAGTTCCCTGCCAAAAAAAGTAGATTTCTTAGTTTGTTAGGTAGTAGCCTTATTTTGTGGTTAATGTACTCATCTTACGGTCGAATGCACTAACTTAAATAAGCATCGTATTACCTAGAAAATGTATCAATGAAAATTATAAAATATTTCGTTTCTTTTTTGTCCGTATTATCTCTCCAAATTGTGGCAAATGGCCCATGCTAGTATTTCTTAATTTTTGTGAATTGATTTAAAAAATTTATGATGAACATTTTAATACTATTGAGTTTTGTTAGGTATTATACCCAACATCCAAACACAAACTTCTCAAATATTAATTATTTTACAATAAATTTAAATATTGTATTAATTTTGCTAACAAAGTATCATATCTAACAAAACTCTATAGGTATCATAGAATTCTCCAAAAATTATTATATACATAAAAGAAAGGAGGGAGCAATGTCGAAATAGAGAGACCTTTACCAAAAAATCAATGGTAAAATTAATAAACCCAAAATTAGGGGTGGACACAGATACACTTTGACCCATTCTAACTTGCAACCCAATCCAATGGAGAAAATTCGTGTTGGTTCAGGTAAGTGGGTTTAGTTGGTTTCAAAATAAACAAACCCATAGCATATGGGTTGGGTGTTGGGTCGGAATATTGAGAACTAGTTATTTAACCCAACCCAACCCAACTCATAAAACATGTGACCATACATAAGTCAAGTCAAAGTCTCAAGAGATTTCATGTAATTTTTTTTTATAAAAGAATTAGTTTTTTACCTGTGCGTAATTTGTAAGATATTGATAAGTTGTGAACAATATCCAAAATGTATGATTTGAAATTCAAAGTGGAATATACTTCCCCGTTGACAATCAAAATTACATTGATCCATAATAATGTATTTGGACATTAGAGGTAAAATATGCATCCCCGTTGGCCCTCCAGTTTGCATCCTCATTGGTCCTCCTGTTGGCACTCCCGTCGGCACTTCGTTGCCACTCCCGTCGGCACTTCGTTGCCACTCCCGTTGGCACTCTCGTTGCCACTCCTGTTGGCACTCATGTTGGCAGTCCCATTGGCACTCCCGCTCTCGTTGCCACTCCCGTTGGAGCTCTCGTTGGCACTCCCGTTGGCATTTTACTCCTTTTTAGTAATTATAAAATAGTTATTTGGTAATTTTTTGTAGTGATTAAATTAACTGATTTTATTTTTTATGAAAAAATTAATTGATTTTACTCATTTTAATTGATTTTAGTAATTTTAGTAGATTGAGTAAATTATAAAAATGAATAATTTTTTTAAATAGTTGTGTTGGAAAAAGTTTAAAAAAAGTAGGTTCTCCTGTTGGCACTCTCGTTGCCACTCGCGTCGGCACTCCCATTGGCATTTTACTACTTTTTAGTAATTATAAAATAGTTATTTAGTAATTATTTGTAATGAAAAAAAATATTTTTTTAGTAAAACCTGACATAAAAAAGATTTTTTTTGAAAAAGAATTGAAAAAAGAAATTAAAGAAAAAAATGGAAAAAAGTCATTTAAAAAAAAGGAAAAAAACTTAACTAAAAAAAAATCAGTAGAAAAGTGATTTTTAAAAAAAAAGAATTTTTTTTTCAAAAAAACTGTTATTTTTTAAAAATAAAATAGGTTTTTTAAAATTTTTATAAAAAAATGAAAAGAAAATCAGTTTTTATAAAAAAATGAACTTTTATAAAAAAAACAATTTATAGAATATTAATTAAATTAACGCTTAAATATGTTTTAGGCACCTGCAAATATAGAGTGTTTTGGTTTAAGCCCCTGCAAAATATTTTTTTTGTTAAAAGCCCTTTGAAAATGAAATATATTGTTATAAGCCCTTCTCAACATATCCAGCAATCATAACATTCCATGTTAAGGCTAACATTTTAGTCATAGAAGGGCTTATAAAAAAACAGTTTATAAAAAAAATTAGTTTTTTAATTAAAAAAAATGAATTTAAAAAAAAAATAGAATCTGACGCATGTCAGAGTGGCAGGTAAATTTTTTTATTTTAAAAAGCGGCGAAATACCGTAGCATTTTGTCTTTTTGTGTGAAATGTCTAAAATGTCCAAAAAATTGGACACGTGACGGACTAGTAGAATGTCTAAAAATGTTATTTTCCTAGCATATATTTTTATTATATAGAAAGTTGAAGAGTAGTATTGAATTTTTATTGTCTTTGAATGGTCAAATGATTTCACTAACAACCGATACATGAACTTCAATAAAAAAACTTGAATTATGTGAGTCAATGCTCATCACGTTGATGATGAGTGAGAATTTAATAAAAATATACAAAGCTTTGGTTTGAATTATGAGCTCATTATACTTTCATAATGAATGTTATGTATTTCCTATTTCTATTGTTATTGCTTTTTTTAAAAAAAAAAATATATTTGACTAATGAACCTAGTACCCAACTCAACCAACCCATTTGAGAATGAGTTGAGTTGATTTGGGTTATAAGAAATTTTGGGTCTAATCTTTTTAAATCCAACCCATGTAATTGGCTGGGTTAGGTCGTAAATTGCATCAAAATTCACTCAACTCAACCCAACCCCATCCCACCACGTTCACCCCTACACAACTCAACTCTTAGGATGTTGCATTTCTTTTTCTTCCTAAGAAAATGTATATAATTGTATTTCCATTCATTAGCATCCCCTTTGGTTTAAATTCAGATCAATTCATCATTTGAGAATCAAACATATTAAATGGGAAACAAAAGTAAGTCCAGATATACACCTCTTCATATTTACAGTAAATCATGCATCGATTATCTATGGAACAAAGAAAGATCAGAAACACAATCCACATTTTTTTGGAAAATTAAAGTCTTACAGTCTCTAGCTAATACATCAAAAAACACCACCAACAGCCATGGTTGGAGCTTTAGAACGTGAAAAGGCTAAGAAAAAGAGAAACACCATGATAGAAACAGGAACAAGAAGAAGCATCAAAGGTGGTGGTGGGAGAGGAGGCAACACCACTGGAAGCACCAAGATTGATAAAGTGAGAAGAACCAAAACCATCATAGAGTTGTAATAGTACCTTAACATGCATGCACTCTTCTCTTTTTATTATAACCTGCCACGTGTACCCTTAATTGAACACTTGTCTTTTTTCAGCCCACAGCTTGAGAAAAACCACATTGATGTTCACAAATCTAATGATATTAAGGACATGATCGAATTTGTATTGATCATGGATTGTTTGTATATATATTGATTGAGAGGGAGAGAGAAATAGAAAGGTAATGAAGGAGGGTTAGCTAGAGAAGTGAGAGACAACGGAAGAATTTATTGGTGAAGATAAGGACAAGAGAATAGGGAGGGAGGTCAAGGTCTTAGTAATTGTAAATGCATGCCAAAAGGGGTCACTATCCAAGATCAACAATGTCTTGGTTCACCCAATTCAAATGGATATTTGATTTAAAATAGCTCCTACTAGCTAATGATTCAACGAGCATAGTCATTTTAGATAGATAACTTAGTTGTCCAACTTTTTCTTTGTCTTTTGTCTTTCTTTTATTTACCTTTATGCAATTAAATATATGTTTATGAATTCGACCCATATCTATGTCCTTTTGGATTTTGAGGAAAGTGCTAGAAGGATCGTATTATCTTTTGTTTTGAAAATATATTTGATTCATTTTCTTTTAGCAAATAATTTTTCTTGAAATTAATCTTTAAACTAAATCAATCTTAAAAATATAAATCAATCTTAAGAATATAAAGCTTGTGTAGTCTCCAGTGGGCCCCTCCCACTATTTTGATGCAAAATCCCCTACCCTCACCCCCTCCTACCCCCCCTCCCCCCTCCCCCCACCCCTTCCCCCTCCTACTCCCACCCCCCACCCCACTCTCTCTTTTTTTTTTAATCCTTCTTCCTCTTTTTTAATTCCTCATCCATTCTTTTTTTTCCATACTTTTATCTAAAGTGTGATGTTAGACTGCGTGTTTTAAGATATTTTAGAGTCCGAAAAAAATTAATTGTTCACATATGCAAAGTGTGTTTCTCAGTAAGCGGTATGTTGAAATAAAATAGTAATTTCACAATAAAGTACGTAAAATGCAATGCTTAACTGTTCAAATACGCAAGTTTTGTTCCTCAGTAACTGGAACAAAATATGTAAAGTACGATGTTAAGTTGTGTGGTTTCGGATGCTTTTGTGTTTGCAAAAAAAAATCAACTATTCAAATATACGAAATTTGTGCCTCAATAACCAACGTGTTTTTGGAGTCTTTTAGTGCTCAGAAAAATACTTAACCGTTAAAATACTCAAAGTCCATTTCTCTATAACCGATGTGGTAAAAAAAATTCGTGACAAATATATAAAGAGCGATTTTAAGCACCGTGTTTTGTGATACTTTAGCATTTAAAGGACCAACAAATAAGACTTTTTCGTATTGCAATTTTAAAAATAAATTTTAACAAGATAAGAATTTTGCATTAACTGAAGTTGTTGACCCGTGCGAACGCACGACGCTAGTTAGGAATAATCTTGGGTCGCCAAAATTGTTAGCAATCCAACAAGTAAAAACTATTTAGTCTGGCCCACATCATTAGCACACATGTTAACTTGGCACAAATATAATTCCTGATTTGTCATCTTTGCTGTACGAAGATAATGTGTGGATGGTAATAAATTTTGTTGACAATGGATGTCTTTAAAAATATCAATGCAGACATCATTAGCTTTTCTGGAGATAGCATATTGACCATATGTTTATGCATGTACTAACTTTGTAAAGTCTTCAACTATTACTGTGAGCCCTTCAACTCTACAAATACTGAGGTTGTGATGGTGGCGATGCCAACAGACATCCATGGACATGGCGGACCCCTACTTACTTGCATGTGAGGGGTTCAAGTGCACCCCTCTAAAAAATAAAAGTATCCACTTACTTAATAATTTCACTACAACAGAATTGTTGAAATTAGTCGCACACATAAGCAGCGCTTTGGGGGGAGCGCTGCTCATTGATAGTGATAAGCAGCGCTTTTGAGCTGGAGCGCTGCCTATTGAAGAAATGCGCTTAGTGATAAGCAGCGCTTGGGGGTGAGCGCTGCCCATTAGTGAAATTCGCTTAGTGATAAGCAGCGCTTTTAGGGGGAAGCGCTGCCCATTGATCAAAGGCGCTGAGTAATAAGCAGCGCTTGGGGCTGAGCGCTGCCCATTAGTAAAATTCGCTGACTTATAAGCAGCGCTTATATGGGAGAGCGCTGCCTATTGATATAAAACGCTTCCTAATGAGCAGCGCTTTTAGGGTAAAGCGCTGCCCATTGCTTTAATTTTATTTTTTCCGTACGCGTCCTCTCACTCACACTCACAGATACGTTCTCACTCTCACTGTCACTCATTTCGTTCTCTCTCACTCACACTCACTATTTTCGTTCACTCTCCTTCTCACACTCATACTCATTTTCGTTCACTCTCACTCTCATTTTCGTTCACTCTCACTCTCATTTTCGTTACATCACATTTTCTTCCCCCTCTCATTTTCGTTGCCCACTACGCCTCTCATTCTCACCATTGTTTTGTTCGGTCCGTACGACGTGTTTCCATTTTCGTTGGGTTGGTTTTGTTCGGTCCGTACGACGTTTTGGTGAAGCTTGCATTTTCGTTCCACTTTCACCAAAGGTAATATCATTGCATTTTGGTCTAGTTATTTTAATGGCATTAGAACCTTAGGTTAGATGATTCAATGTTGATGCTAGCTTGTTGATTGTTTCTTTGAAAATATGTGTTTGTGTAGTGTTTCTAAACTTAAGGCAAAATGTAGGTGTACTATTTGTTGAAATGTCCAAATGAAATGCTTGTTAATTTAATGTTGCACTTTCACCAAAGGTAATATCATTGTATTATGTTCTAGTTATTTTAATGACATCGGAACCTTAGGTTAGACGATTCAATGTTGTTGCTTCACTAGTACAAAAAAGGCCTTTTGAATCGGTTATTTGGCACATTTGGAGTCGGTTATTTGCCGATTCGAATACTGCCGATTCTAAATGTAGGGACATTTTGAATCGGTTAAATAACCGATTCAAAATATGACATTTTAAATCGGTTATTTAAACAACCGATTCGAAAACTGCTGATTCTAAATGTAGGGACATTTTGAATCAGTTAAATAACCGATTCAAAATACTACATTTAAAATCGGTTCTTTAGATAACCGATTCAAAATGTCCATTTTTTTTAAAAAAAAATTATAAAAACAACCCACCAATTGTTACTATTGTTCTCTAGAAATTCAACAACAACACTCATTACTTTGGTATTTGGTCAGCTGTATGCGTTTCCTGAGTGACTCAGTGATCGAACCATTGTAGCCTGCTTTACGTATCAAAGAATCAATGGCCTCAATTGTAGACCAACCTGAAACCCAAACAAACATAGATAAGCAAGTAATTTTACTCCCTAGTTGTCTCTTTTGTTCGTAACGACTAACAAAAGACACATTTGTGAGGTTAATAAATTATAACCATATAGTATGTCAGCAAGAAGCTCAGGACACATGTAATAAGGAGTTCCAACAACCTATACAAGAAGATATAAGAAGAGTGAAAATAGAAACATGTATAGTAGAATAAATATAGTAGAATGTAGTAAAGTGAAAACATAGAAGTGAAAACATAGATGCTTAGTAAAGTTGGTCTTACTATATAGAAGAATATTAGAATTTTCTTCCAGAACGTGGCATGTTGTCTCAAAAATTACTTGACAGCCAAGATCCCCCAAACCCAAGATCCGCTCTCCATCAGCTACAACAACGACTTGAATGTTCTTATCAGGCCAATTCCTAAGTACTTAAAGAATCCTCTCTCTTTAAAACCTGCCCATGAGGATAAATGAGCAATTGAACTGAAACTTACTTCTGCAAAAAAACAAATAAGAATACTAAGGAAGTATGCTCCAAGTAGAAATAGAGAGGACTAACAAAAAATATTGTTATTAATAACATATGCATTCAATCACAACTGGGTTGATTTTGATTGTATTCATAGAAACACTTATATTTTTATCACTTAATGTATAAAAGGCTTCTAAATGGTATATTAACATGTAATCTTCACATTAGGAGCAAACAAACTAGCTAAATTGAGAGAGAGAGAGAGAGAGAGAGAGAGAGAGAGAGAGAGAGAGAGAGAGAGAGATGGCATATGAACACACTGTTGCAGCAGGATGTTATAAGCCTAAGTATGCATTTATCTTGTCCTGCTTCCAACTTGAAAGCTTCGTCATCAGGTGAACTAGCATCCAAGTATTCATTCACATCCCAATTAAGGTAACTCACTGTGATGAAATAGAAGGGCAAAACTTGATTATTTACTTTAAAAACAAAATATGATAAATCAATGCATGAATCAAAGGCTACTTTGAACAGAATATTTTCGCTATAACAATTTGTATAACCGGGGTAGTGTTTACTTTCAGCAACTACCTGGACTTTAAAATCTTTTGCAGCCATTGGAATGACCTCGGACTCAAAATCATTTGCATTAGGATAACAGCTCCTAAAAAAGTATTACCAAAGAAAATGAAAATCACTTCATATTTATGAGATGGACTTTGAAGTGTTTCAATATAATCCTATTCATAAAAAGAAAGTCAGCTTAGCTTACCAAACATGTCGAATTCATTAGGAAACAGCTTTCTCTCAATCATGAGCTATGATTCCAGTTCCTTGACCTTCAAAAATGAAAACATACAAAGTTGAGAGATTCAAAAAAAGGCTAGTTTTGATCATCCAAGAGGATTACAACAATCATAGCATACAAAGTGCTGTGAGATTGAAAATAGCAGGAAATAACAAACTAGTTTGTTAGTCTACCTACTGTACAAAATAGATTGAGGTGAAGGTTTTTTCAACAAGAGATTGAAGTGAAAATTTAAAAATGGAAAAGTAGAACTAAAAATAGTTGATTGGTGCTCACCTCCTCTGTTGCCTCGACACACCACTGTTCTAATTCAGCCAAACCTGTCTTCACATACTCCCCATTGCTGAACGAACAACACTCACGACGCAACAGAAGACTGCAAGTAATAATCAGATTAAGTCCATAAAAAACTCGACATTCTGCAATGTTACTTGCAATGCAAAGTGGGGGGATAGAGATTACCTGTTGAATAGTTGAACATTGATGAATGAGAATATTTGAGTGAACACTTTACGTACCAAGAAAGGAGGCACCTGGTAAACCTTAATAACCAAAAAAGAATTCACATCATAAGAATTCTAGAATACAAGTATTACTAATGAATACAAATCCTGAGTTTCTTGTTATTGTTCTTCAGCCACTGAATGTCTGTGACATTTGGTCGCAGTTGTTTAACTGTTAGCATTGAAGAAAGACTAGCAGTGTAGCTTGAGTTTATAATCAATACTAGAAAGAACCATGAGGCCATCACCACTCTAGTTAAGCTGCTGTGCATTTTTTCCCCTGCAAGAGAAAAGCATAGAATTCACTTGACTGTTTTCAATTAATTAGGAGCTTTCTTTAACACCAAAATTGCAAATGAGTCTGAGATTGAAACAATGATACTCACTATGAGCAAAGAAGAGTGAAGAGAAGGTAAACCAAAGAGCTGTGCTGAGCTGGATCTTCCAATTTCCTTGAAACTCAGGATTGGGTTCTCTCTCAAGCCACCAAACTACTAACATTGTGTAAATCAAAATTAAAGCTATAACCATCCACAATTGCCAGGTAAAGGGCTTCATAAACATCCATGCTGATTCTTCAGGATTAGCTTGAACTATCATTGACAATCCTGATTCTGCATATGGTACGGTAAAATCCACATACTGCAATCTTTCCTCTATTATGGTCATGTCTCCAACAACAGCATCATAAGTCTTTCATCATTATTTAACCACGCGTGAAATAAAAAAAGTCTCAATCAATAAAATGAAAACAAAATGATAGTCAAAATTTAAGTCTTCAACTGAGAGGGATAATAATCAAATAGGAAGCAATAAATACTACTTAATATTAGACCAAAATAAAAACATTTTTTATCTGTATACACAATCCCAGTAAAGGGGGTATCTCCTTTTTCAGGTTGTCTCGTATCATCCCATATATTTTTTCAAGGAAGGCAGTAAGCTGTTGCTTAAACAGAAGTGCCGCAAATTAAATCTATGACTATGTAAGTAAAAATAAAACCCTAGAAATTAGAAAATAGAAAAAGGGGTACCTGAAGAAATGGGAACCGTTGATAGCGAGCTAGGAACGCTGACGGCGAGTTAGTAACGGCGACGGCGACGGCGACGACGAGATACAGAGGAACAACGAGCTGAACAGCATGAGGCGGAGAGGAACAGATCGAGTGCGACGGAGTGAGAGAGTGAACAGAGTGTGTGGGAGTGAGGGAGTGAGAGAGTGAACAGAGTGCTGGTGGGGGAGAGGAAGGGAGTGAGTGCGACGAAGTGAGGGAGTGAGAGAGCGAACGGAGTACGTGGGAGTGAGGGAGTGAGGAACTGAAATTTTAGGTTTCAGTGGAGCGCGAATGAGAGAGATGAGGGAGTGTGAAAATTTTGGGATTTTGAGTGAAAAACACACTTTAAGAATCGGTTGTTTAAGAAACCGATTCCAAATTAACAGTTTCAGAATCGGTTGTTTACACAACCGATTCCAAATGTCTAAATATGCACATTTAGAATCGGTTGTTTAAACAACCGATTCTAAATGAATCAAAACATCTCCCAAACATCAATTTATTTACAAAATTGCCACCGCGCCTACATTTTGAATCGGTTATCCAAATAACCGATTCATATTAGTGCTTTTTAAAGCACATTTTGCAGTAGTGCTTGTTGATTGGTTCTTTGAAATTAGGTGTAGGTGTAGTATTTCTAAACTTAAGGGGAAATGTAGGTGTAGTATTTGTTGAAATATCCAATTGAAATGCTTGTTAATTTAATGTTGCTCTAGGTTAAGGATTTTTGTGTTGTATTTATAAATTTGAAAAATTTAGGATTGATGTTGATGATTTGTTGTTTAATGCGAATTTAATGCGAATTGTTTTTTAGGTTTTGCGAGTTTGGTTTGCCAGAGCTTCGTGTTCATTGTTCGAGTTCGTGTTCTAGTTCGAGTGTTCATTCGAGTTCATTGTTGCTTCCACGTGTTCAGGTACTTTTGTTGTTTTCTTATATTTATTATATGAAGAATGATTATTCATCTTCTTGACTAGTTATTTACATAGTTTTCATCTTCTTGACTGGTTATTTATTTTTCTTGACTGGTTATTTATTTTATTGCAGGTCAGATGGAAGATTATAATGATCATGGTAGTGGGCATGATGACAGCGGTCATGAGAGTGATGTTGGAGACTATATCAGGAAGCATGGTCCCCGTGGAATGACTGTCAAAAAAGATATCATCGGTCGGATAAATAAAGGAAAAGGACCCTTATCAGTAAGTTACTAATTAACTTAATTCAATACTTAGTTTTAATTGTTTGATAATTAATTAACTAATGACATAATGCAGGTCGAGTGGAATGTTAAGGGTCAGCCAATTGGAAGAAATGGCACACAGTTGATTACCTTCGTTGGATAAATAATGTTTGATTTTGCCTTTTTGGATAAATAATGTTTGATTTTGCCTTTTTGGATACATATAGCTAAGTTAGTTATGATTGGAATGTTTGATTAGCTGGTTTTGATTTTGCTCATAATGTTTGATTTGAATTGGAATGAATTGGGAATGAATTGCTGAATGTTTGATTATAGCTGGTTATGAGTATATATGTCCAGGAAAATTGCAATTGTCAAAAGGAAAATAACAAAAACAGAAAAAAAATAAAAAAAAAATTACACAATGGGCAGCGCTTTTAGGAGAAAGCGCTGCTCATTGCCTTAGCGCTATTACGAATAGGCAGCGCTTTTAGGAGAAAGCGCTGCCAATTCGTAAAAGCGCTAAGGCAATGAGCAGCGCTTACTCCTAAAAAGCGCTGCCCATTCGAAAATGCGCTAAGCCAATGAGCAGCGCTTTCTCCTACAAAGCGCTGCCCATTTGAAAATGCGCTAAGGCAATGAGCAGCGCTTTTTCCTAAAAGCGCTGCCCATTGCTATAAATGGGCAGCGCTTTTAAAAGCGCTGCCCATTATTAGAGTGGAATCAGCAGCGCAAATATTAGCAGCGCTCAAAAGCGCTGCCCATTGATAAAAAAAAGCGCTGCCCATTAAAAAATCTGTAGTAGTGTTTTTATTTTGACCCCTTTGAAAACAAAATTTTGCATCTGAATCCCTCAAATCTTTAAACTCTTAACAATTATATAAATAATAAATTTTTCGATGTGAAGATCGCGCGAAATCGCCTTGTATGGTTCCTCTCTGTGTGAATCTGATGAGGTGGAACCTGCACAACGCTGATGCCTAAGTCAGCACTTGAACGACGTAAAGTAATGAATGTGTCCTGATCAATGATTGGTGCCACTTGTGAATTACTGACTTAGGCGCGTTCGAGCGCATATAGAACCCGACGTGGCAACTTAGTTACAAGCTCCCTGACTGCGACTGGGGTCCTTTCCTGATAGTACGATGAGACCTAGGCTGATCTCAACTGTTGGTTGCTCCTGAGGTGCGTGGTTCTTTTGCTTACTCGGAAATTGAGCCCTTGAGGCCGACCCAACTCCATAATGGGCCGAGATGTTCCGAATAGTTTTTCAAAATATGTTTTAAGAAGAATTTTTTTTGAACTTGTTTGATATAACTGTTTTCATTATTCTTTTTTAATGTGCTTTATTTTATTTTGAATATGACTAGAATTTTTTTAATGTATTATATTAAATATTAATAACAAAATAATGCACAAACATTATTTAACTTGATTTCATTTTTAGTCCCCAATATCACGAATATGTAATTGTACGATTTTTGCCTCTCTATTCAATTTTCATTCAATCTAAAATACATTATTAATACTCCTATATCAATTATATTTGTTGTTATTCTACAAAAAATGGAGAAAAAGTGTACATCAAGGTTATAATTAAAGGGCATGCACATCAACTCAATAACTAATAAATATCCATGACAGAAACATCAAAATAACTCAAACATCCTGTAAAGTTTTCCCAAAGGTTCTTTGATAGCACATAAGAAAATTTAAAAGAAATAGAAGGCTAAATTACAGTTTTGGTCATTTATCTTTGGCTTAGGTGTCATTTTGGTCATTTATCTTTTTTTTCTCGTTTTGGTCTCTTATCTTTCATTCCCGTTTCAGTTTGGTCCCTACCGTTAGTTTTTCTTAACGGACGCCACGTTGGCAGTTAAAAGCTGACGTGGCGTCTTAAATGTCAGGCCTGACTTGAAACTCATTAAGTGATGTGGCATATAATGGACCAAAATGAACCTTAAAAAAACATGAGGGACCAAATTGACAAAATTAACAAATCTAGAAAAACACCTCAATCTTCATCTTCATGTTCTCCGGTGAGCCACCACCACCACCACCACAAACAGTGGCATCGCCTCTCTCTCTCTCCCCCCTCCCCTCCACTCTCTCTTTTCGTTATTGAAAGTGCCAAAAAACCGTAAAACGCGAATCTATATTTCCATTTCGTTCTCAATTCTTTATCATTTATGTTGAAATATTTTGCTAACAATCAGTTCTTGCACCAATTTCGAGTCTATTGCAAGTGATTTGGTGAATTTTGGTTGAGTTTTGAAGGTTTCCCCAATTTGCAAAACCCAAGACGCGTTTGCCTCTGCAAATTACGTGTTCAATTAAGTTCTTCCACTTTTTTTGTGCCAATTTGTGATGGATTCAAGTTCCTTGTGAAATTTCACATGAAATGCACTATTTATTTGCTTGATTTGATGAAGAATTTAGAATTCTGGAAATTGTTGTTGTTCTTGGTGTTCTTGAGGAGAGAGAGAGAGAGAGAGAGAGGGAGGGGGAGAGAGAGGGAGGTGATGATACTATTTGTGGTGGTGGTGGCTCGCTGGAGAAGATGAAGATGAAGATTGGGGTGTTTTTCCAGATTTGTTAATTTTGCAATTTGGTCCCTCATGTTTTTTTAAGTTTCATTTTGGTCCCTTATATGCCACTTCGTTTAAAAACTTCCAAGTCAGCCTTGACATTTAAGACGCCACGTCAGTAGTTAATTGCCAGTGTGGCGTCCGTTAAGGTAATAGATGGAAAATTACTAAAAAGGACCAAAATGACACACACAAAAAAGATGAGGGGCCAAAACGAGAAAAAAAAAAGATAAAGGACCAAATTAAAATGTCACCAAAACCAAAAATAAATGACCAAAACTGCAATTTAGCCGAAATAGAATTTCTTTTATTAGTTGATTTGAGTACCCACATTTCATCTTTAATATGATTCTGACATCCTACCATTCTAGCCACACATTTATTCTATAACTTTGCTAAGTTGACATCGTGTAAGTTTGTTGCTACTATATTAGGACCTTTATTCACCCTTTTCAGTTCTAGTGTGAATCCATTTCTTGCCTCCCATATTCTAAAATTGTGGAAGAAAAAGGCTCACTTCCAAGTCATTAATTATCATTCACTTTGTAATTATGATACCGGTGAATATCAATCTTTAGGTTCGATTTTGCATTTGTGTTGAAATGATGATTGCAACATTGAAGGAAGATGCTTTTCTACTTGCAATTTGAAAGAGATGATTTCATATTTAAGACCAAAGATGGTTTATGGTAACAACTTTCTACTTTGGTGAAAGGTACACAATTACTCTAAATAAATATACATGAAATGCTTGATGGTCTAAATTAATAACACATGTAAAGATGAATTTTAATTCAAGTTTATTCATGAAAGTGGTTTGTTTAAACTAAGAAAAATAATTTGTTTTAGAAATAATTTTCATGAATGTGGAACTCTAAACCATGTGTGGAAAAATTGTGAAGACAAAGTTAATTATGTTTTAAAACTTTGTTTGATATATGATTACATGTTGTTTTATTTTAATCTATAAAATAGTTCATATGAATTATCTTAAATATCAAATGGATGGTTTAATGATATTGTAGTTTTGTGTATGAAATTAATAAATTTAGAATTGATGATCTCATATTATATGTGCATGATAATATGAAAGTAATTGTTAATTTCTTGCCTATATTGATATTGAAAATGATTTGGGTAAGTTTTAAATCATTATAAGTTGACAAATGTTCATGGAGTAAAGTGATATAAAATATTAATGATTTTGGTTCATTGTTTATTTATATTGTGAGTATTATTTTGATTTAGCATAAAACATGAATATACATGAAACTAAAATTTGACACTTAGAAGTTATGGTACATGTATTAGTTATGTGAAAGCTAATATGGAAATGTTCTTTTTCATAAAACATAAATAAATTCTAAAGTGTTTTATTTAATTTTATGTGGAGTATATGACTTACATCTTTGGACCCACCTTATAAAATTAAAGTTGATTATGATAAATCTTCATGATCATGGTCATTATTGCTTTATATATTTAATGTATTGAATGTATGGCTTCGTGAATACATTCAAGTGGGAGTAGAACTTCAAATTGAAATGGTTATTAAATATTTAATAGCAAGTGAAGAATAAAATAAAGTTTGTGTATATGACACAATGAATGACAAAAGTGTCATGGTGATAGTTAGTTTAGACTATCAAGAATATATAAAAGTCATAGCTATGTGAGTGATTGAATATTTAAAGTTTATTAAAGTTGGAATAAAGTTTGCAATTCTTTGACGAAAGAGTTGACAATGATATGATGTTGAAGACATCATTGGGGGATGTGATACAAGCCAATATCTAATTGATCACCAATAGTGGAAACCCAACTCACACTTGAGCAACATCAAGTCTTGAGTTCAATGGATAAAGTACACTATAAGAGTGACTGAAGTACTATACAATAGATACATCCCAAGGGGCAAAAGTACGATGAAGTTTTGTTCCTCAGTAACCGGAACAAAATATGTAAAGTACGATGAGGTTTTCCTCTTAATGGACATATAGCATATGTTTGCTGAGATGCATAATTATGGGTGCATTTCTGATATAGTCTACCTATATGAGAATGAAGTGGGGCCGCTTCATAGAGTTCAAGGGCTTGACTCTTAAATTCTCATGAAAAGGATATGAGACACGAGGCCTTAACAAATGTGTCAATTTTATAGTTCGATCAATGGTACCGAGATTTCATGTGTAAGTTATGCGCACTTTTTCTAATGAATAATTGGTTCAAAGCTTGTCTACCAATCTATTTGGGGATGAGTGAAAACTTAACTTACTAAGTAATGGTTCAAATCGCAAGATACCATTATCTGAAACCATGAGATTTCCGAAATAATGGATTTGGATATATTTTGAAAATGGTGGGGGATTGTTGGAGAAATTTCCAAAATATATATTTGGAAAGTTGTAATGGTTAAATACAATTACTTTGTATGGTTGATACAAACTCATGTAAATGGTTTAGTGGTTAATGGAATGAGTGAAAGGTCACAAGTTCGATCTCCATTGGTTGCATTTTTGACTATTCCTGTATTTTTTAATATGCGAAAAGCAAAACCGAAAACTGAAAATTAAAGGGTGCAAAAGTGGAACCCGTTGGAATCGAACTTGTGACTGCACGCTATAAGGTGCAACGCTTAACCATAGAACCAACACGTTGTTTGTGAAACATGTTGTATGCTAACAGTACATAACCGTTGTTACTTGAAGAGACTCTTGTAAGAGTCGTTTCCTCTCCCCAAGTGGCATGAGTTTCTCTATAAATAGAGAAACTTTTGGGCAGAAACAACACACGAAAATCATGTTTACATGAGTCAAAATTTTCCCAAAATTATATCTAAGTCATTTCTTCTTTTCTCTAGTGCACGAGAGTAATTGAGGAAACTTTGTTCTGTAAACTACCATTGATCGATATGCTTGGTGTGGGTATGCAGACCATATCAAGGAACTCCATTGTATCCTGAAGGGGATTCGCTGATCATCCTATTGCATCCAATCTAGAGTGATTGGTGGGGGCGAATCGAACCTAAAGCTTAGTGTCATACACGCATTGGAGTCTAGTGCAATGATGAATTTAATTACCTTCTCCTTGTTATTTATCTTACATGTCATTCACAATTATTGTTACTAATGATCTTCTATGTTTTATTGTTCTTCTTAGTTGCAGCATTATTCCCACCAACAAATTGTTCTCACAATTCTGATATCCTACCATTCTAGCCATACATTTATTATATAACTTTGCTAAGTTGACATCGTGTAACACTACTAGAAAAACAGCTTTTAGCGTCGGCCAAAAGCCCACGCTAACAGGCCAAAACTGGACGCTAACAGTGAATTAGCGTCGGAGTAGCGTCGGCCACGTGTCGAGGCTAAAATGTTCGAAGGTAAATGTAGCGTCCCGTAATTTTAGCCGACGCTAATTGTAGCGTGGGCTTGGCCGACGCTAAAACCGACGCTACTGTCAGGGCCGACGCTACTTAGTCAATCAAAAAAGTCAACGAATTAACTAGCGTCGGTCAGGGCCGACGCTAAAGTCAACACGACAGGTTAGTCATCTAGTTTGGTAGCGTCGGATTGGCCCACGCTAATAATTTTGTTTTGAAAAAAAAATACAAACCTACTTTTCATTTCTACCCCTGCTCTTTACATATTTACTTTGCACCAAAAAAAACACATTTACTTTGAATAACAGATTAATTAACTCTTAGAAACAAAATACCATAACATAATTATCATAACACTACAAAATATCAAAGTGTTTGTCATCCATGAGTAACATAGTCATCATAACACTACAAAATGTGTAACATTGTCATCATAAAACTACAAAATATCAAAGTGTTTGTCATCCATGAGTGAAAAATATCATAACATAAACTCAAGCATTAGCATCCTAAGCAAAATCAAATTGGCTCCATCTTCTAGTTGAAATCATCATTTACAAGAGCATCTAGGCATAGAGGGCATATAAATATACCACCACCACACTCAAGTTACTTTGCATGATTACAGTCTTGGAGTAAAGCAGAATTCTAATGGCAAGAAACAAAGACACCTTTGCAGCCACCATCCTTTTTGTCTCGAGGAGTTCCAACAATTCTTTCCAACTAAAATGTAATCTCAAAATGAAAGGATATAATACAGTCAGATATTATGAGGGAAGAAGCGTAAATGGAATATTAATAAATAGCCACACACACTACATTCATACAAGTAGCATAATACTGAAGGGACATCAAAAAGAGTGAAACATTACCCGGAATTTGTCAAGGCAAGAAAAAAGGACAGTGCATGCCATGTTGTCAGATTCATCAAGCATATTTACAATCTGCAAAAAAAAAAAGAGGGATGGACATGAAAAAAATAATAATATGAAGTCTTCAAGATTTGAATTGGGTGCTTCTTACTCTGTTAGTTTTGTACTTCTTCCTTAGTGGATTATTATTTGTGAAAAATAATAATTATGTATCATTTTAGATGTTTAGAATAATTCATTTATTGCATAGAAATTAAAAAGGGAAACAACAAAAACAAGATCAAAAGGTGGGAAAATGAAGAATTCGAAGAAGACCTGGTGCATGTGCCACAAGGAAGCATGGAAAAGAGCCCTGTGAGCCCATCTTGGCCCATTACTCCATACCAACCTGAAAAATCCGACATACAGCTGAATTTAGTAACCAATTTTGTTTTCAAATGCATCAAAATGCTGTTTGACACATGACATAAAATGAACAAAGGAAAATGCTAATAATCCTCTCTCTATATCAATGATTTTATGTTTCTCCTCTGATAAATTGGAATAATTAAGTTTACACAAAATCATATCAAAGTTTACCTATTAGAATCATAAGAATAGAAATTTGCAAAATTCGATGGCCTCCTGACCTTCACATTAGATGTCAAATTAAAAAGTAAGCAACTACAATTTTCATAAATTAAATTTTCTATGAATCATCTAGAACTAGAAAGAATTTCACTTAAATGCAACTACAATTTTCATAAGCAAAAACTTAAATGCACCCATCTCTGGTTTCTCTCCGAAGAAAATTATCAGCATAAAGAGCTAGGGACTCATCTTTACTAGTTCCTCGAATTCAGAAAACGGGTTACACAGGCAGCGGTTAAGAAAGGTGGAATGTTCAATGTCCCAAATCTCAATATAAGCTGTCCTGATTCAAAAACACGAAGTAAGTCCAAAAGTGCTAGATGATACCCACAAGTCATGAACACAATATGTATCTAATATATACAGCACAAACGATATTGATATTAATTGAAGTCAAAACCAAAATCTCATAAAGAAGATGATCCTCAATTTCTTAAAAGGATTACTTCTTCCTTAATACACTTTAGAGCCTCAATCACCTATAAAATCTCGTTCTGTTATATTCTTGAAAACATTTAGAGCCTCATTCACCTCTCCAAAGATGGAGTGAAGATGCATAGCCATTGCAACATGGTTCACAACAGTGAAAACACCAAACGCATAACTACAATTAAAGATAGTCAGAAGAGAATTTACCGTAAGTTGGATGCGACTTCCGTGATTTAAATGCCCAAAAGAGACCAAAATCAACATGCTGGTAAAATTGCAATTACCATGCCCAACATTCCTGCAATCAACAATAGAAGTTAAATACTCATCTCTATCTTTATTATCCTGAAAAATTTCTGCACTAGTACCAACACCAAACTTCCTTCCAAATGACCAAGATTGGCAATGATAAGCATCAATATTAACACTCAAAATTTGTTCACCAGAGTCCACCACCACATTTGATGCTGACATTAGAGTTATAATCATATCATCTGATTCCTTTGTCTTGACCATTTTTCCATGAAAACTAACTATTGGTGCAATATGTATTAAACACAATAGAGAAAAAAATCTTTTACCTCACCCAAGAAATCTGAATTTGATCCTTCTTACTTTTACCACCAGTTCTCAAGCATTTGTAGCAAACAAGACAAAACTCCTGAAAGCACAAATTCAGCATACTAAATAATATGTAATTACAAATCACTCTACACATCTAATTCGTAACATTAGATAAACCAAGAGCAACAAATTCATACCCATTTTTAATGCACTCCAAATGATGGTAACCCAAATAGTCAAAAGTCCCTTTGGCATTTGATCAAACACCTTGAGGGTGAGATCAACTTGACCCAATCTAGTAGAATCAGTCAGGAGCTTTGAATAAAAAGAAACATTAGAGTATTGTATTATATTGAGACTTACGTGACTCATTTCCCAAGCATATAAGGGGTGAGCAATTGATGATGTGTGATGGGTGAACCCTTGTGGTCTTATCTTCAATGAGTGTTCATTAACCGCCAGCAAACCAGTAACACCCAACACCCATTGTCGTGTCTCAGGAACCTTAGAAGCTTGCTGAAATAGGAAAGATGAACAACTAGGAACCATGAGTCAAGAAAGACGAACCAGCAAACAAGTTGGTATCTAAACAATCACAGGACCCATTTTTACCTGTACTCCCACGATCTCATGAGCTGGTTCATCAACAGATTCTTCCTCAAGGGTTTCACAATCGCTGGGAAAAACGAGAAGCACTAGGAACTGAATCGCACTTCTCATGAAGAGAAGCAGAATCGCAACCAAGAGAAGCAAAATCGCACTGAAGAGAAGAAGAGGCGGCACTGTGAGAGAGAGAAACAGAGGGATAAATGAGTGAGAGAGTTAGGGTTTTTGGGTAATAAACGGATATGTAGCGTCGGCCTAGTCCGACGCTAATAATATTATTATAAAATTAATACGGATATGTAGCGTCGGCCTCATCCGACGCAAATAATATTATTTTAAAATTAAAACGTTAGCGTCCGCTTTTTCCTTTGTAGCGTCGGCCTAGGCCGACGCTAAGCTGTTTCTTTAAGGACCAAATAAATTCGCGGCGTATCGTGGGTTAGGCCGACTCTAAACCGACGCTACTAGCGTCCGTGTCGTGGCCGACGCTAAATTATGGACGCTAAAATGACATTTTCTAGTAGTGTAAGTTTGTTGCTACTATATTAGGACCTTTATTCACCCTTTTCAGTTCTAGTGTGAATCCATTTCTTGCCTCCCATATTCTAAAATTGTGGAAGAAAAAGGCTCACTTCCAAGTCATTAATTATCATTCACTTTGTAATTATGATACTGGCGAATATACCAATAATCAGTCGAGTTATTTTCGTAAAATTATTCTTCTCTTCCTTGCACAATATTAAGATAAGGGAGGAAGTAATAGGTCATCCTCTACAACTGTAGAGGGTGGATGAAGGTCCCAACATAAAAGGAAGAACCTTGCTAATATGTCAACTTAACAAGGTTGGTTATCTAATGAAGATTTAGCTGAAATGGAAATATGTCGAAAACATATTAAAGTTGAGATGTGGGTATACCGTAACAACTAACTAAACCAATTATATTTCTGTCAAATTTTCTTGTGTGCAACCAAAGAACCATGTGGATATTTATCAGATACTTGAGTTGGCTTTATGTTTATGTCATAGATATTTATAGTTATTGAGTTTATTGTGCATGTTCTATAATTATAACATTGATGGTCACTTTTTCTTCGTTTTTTCGTATCATAAATATATTCGTGATATTGATTAGAGACAAAAATCACAAAATTAAGATACGGGGGACCAAAATTACATATTCGTGATATTGGTGACTAAAAGTGAAATCAAGCTAAACAATGTATTGTGCATTTCTTATTTTGTTATTTTTATAATTTAATATAATAAATATCACATTAAAAATATTTCTAATCATTTCAAAATAAAATGAAAAAAAATCAAAAAAGAATAATGAAAACAATTATACCAAACAAATTCTAAAAATTTTAGTTCTTAAAACATATCTTGAAAACAATTAAACCAAACAACTTTTTGAGTTTTATCACTTTTAAAACAATTTTAAAATAGATTGTAAAATAAGTTTTTGTAATTAAATGGTTTTTAAAAATTGATTTATAAAAAGTATTTAAAAATCTAAAAAACAAAAGGCTCAAAATTCTACTATGTCCTTAATACACTCGTCTTAAAATAGTTACTTTAAATTTGATTGTGCAAATTGTTAACAAGTTTTAAAAAATTGTTTAGCCCAAATATAATATGTGGCAAAAAATTAATTATTTATTAAGAAGTAAAAACCAAGGACTAAATTAGTAAATTTAATTTTAAAGGATGGAAAAACCCCGATCATACGTATCCCTCCGTGCAATTAAGAATTGAAAAGTTACTTAGTTCTTTTTGGAAAATGTTTGAGTGTTAGTTGAGTTTAAGTTTTTTGAAAAGGTTTTAAAATTAATGAGTGGTCACAACTCGGGCATCATGAACCGAATAGCGACAAGATTTGACATTTCAACTAATCCCTATTGTTTTTAAAACAGGAGGCTATTAAAATGAAATAACGGGGTGCGAATAACTATATAGAGAACTAGTAACATACCCATGCATACGCACGGGGCGATCACGTTATGTGGTCGCAATAGTACTGAATTCGAAATTTAAAATTTAGAAAGCTATGAACTAATTGAGTATGAGAAAAATGTAAGATTGATGATAAAATTTAAATTATGTGTCTTTTCAAGATGAAAATCTGTTTGTATATCATATCATGCCTTAATTGTTGTTTGGTGTGGGAAAATTTCATAAATCAAAAATAAAATAAAACAACTTTAACATTAAAAAACTAACAGTTGGAGAATCATTAGTACAAAATTAAAGCTACCACCTGATAACATGTCCAACATGCACTAAAATAAGATTAAAAAAGCCTAAGAACCTCTCTTCTACTTTCAGATCTTCACCTTGAAATATCAATGGTTTCTTCTGCTCCTACTACTCACAAATTTGTTGCCAAAAGATGAAATTAATAAGAATCGACTACTGAAAGTCAACCTGATGAGGTTACAAAAACATTCAAAATATAGCAGAACTGGAGTACGTGTCAAAGTGATTAGTCAAAAAAACAAAGTGTCAAAGTGACAATGTCACTGTTAATCAGATTTATAGAAGTAACTTAATTAAGAAACAAAAACTGGAACATGGTCTGATTTGATGTGGAAGAATCCTAGAATGGTGCCTCTTCATTTCTGGCACCAACTTCAATTTCACAAAGAGGGCATGTTGCCTTTATCTTTAACAATTTGTCAACCCACTGTAAGACGTGAGAGTATGGTAACTCTTTAAGCTCACCATCATGTGTATATTTTGCCAAACAAATGCAACAAATTAGAGGCATTCTCCCTATACATGGAAACACCAAAAAACCTTAAGCAAAGAGCATTAATAGTGAAAAAGTAAAAACATCAAGGATCATACGGGTAGTAGTTAGCACTTTATAAATAGCATGCACTAAATTTTTGGATCATAAGATAAAATACCTATGAATCATAAGAATAGCATATAAATTTTTGGATCAAGGACTGATCAAGCATTCCCGTAAAGGCATGACCATCATTAATGTGTTTGATGAGCATTAGCTCTTTTCATATAATCAGAGTTTTTGTTTAGCCAGGTGTTATACCCCAATTTTGTCCGTCTTCTTTTTCTAGTTTTAATCGTTTATTTCACTTAAATCGTGTTTTGAAGTCGCGTGATTACAAGAATTATCAGTATGGCGTCTCAGCTACTAACCCTGGTCGATTTCAATGACCCTATTCAACTAAATCGAAATACCGTTGTTTTAAATTAGGCATGCACGCGAATGATCGATCGTTTCGTGCGTTCTTCAATTTAATCTTCGTATTTGGATTTAGTCGAACTTAATTGGGACTAACAAAGTCATTTTTCTCGCGATCGAGCTTGTCGTTTCAATTTGGGCTTAAGAACGCGATTCTGAGATAATGTTAGCGTTTAGTGGTCAACGGGCTTATTTATTCTATTTGGGCCTCGTTCTCACGCACTTGTCTAGTTGGGTCCGATATCGTTTTGTATTTGGCCCAATTTCTTTTATTATTTTTACTTTGCCTATTCATTCATTTTGAGTAGTATATATAGTCTAAAAATGTCAAAAAATTCTATTTATTTTTATTTACAATTTAATAGTGTTTAGGAGTCCAAATGTCCAAAAAAATACAAAAAAAATTACATCAAAAGGGCCAAAAATGGCCAGATCCGAAAATGAGCATCTAAGGAGCAGTTTAGGGTTTCCTAGCAGCACTCCAAGCTGCTACAGCTGCTGATGGGCTTGGATCCAAACCTGAAAAAAAAAATATTCAAAGCCCAGTCAAAATACAATTAATGCCTAAACCTAGAAATGTAGTATAAATCAGCAGTCAACAGCAGTAGCAAAGGGGGGAACAGACACGATTTTCGAGTTCAAAAAAATTCAAAAAAGCAGTAGCAGTCAAGGATCCAAAGAAGCAGGTACGCAGGTAGAGCAGTCACAAACAACAGTACCAGTAACTCAGATCCGCAGTGACAACAAAGCAAAAGGATACATATAAGAAGTTGGAATTCAGGTTTGTTTCTGGGTTATTAAATCTGAAATATACATATACGAATGTAATACCAAAACTAAAGAATAAATTTTGAGTCTGTAATATAAATAGATTAGAATAAAGATTATAAAGTAGATTAGGTCCTTTTAAAAGGAAAATCAGCAGCTCTGTAAATGTTCTACGGTTAAAGATTTTTAGAACTAACTAGGTTATTGATTTAGTATTATCATGAACACATTAGGTTTTTTTTAAGTCAGTATTGTATAGAATATATTTAATTTGAGACAAATCAAAAAAATAAGAAAAACAGAAACAGACATGTGAAGGAGCAGATAAGAAAAATATATATATAAAAAAAAGAGAGAACCGAAACCTTGCCTGCTAGTTCCGGCCACCGTAGACGGTGGCCGTCCGCCTCAAACCGCCGTCATCCTCCCCCCAGTTGTCTTCTCCGGCGACATCGCCGCTGTGAAAGCGCGCCAGTGCTGTCTCGTTCGTGTCGCCGCTGCTGCGCCCTCTTCGTTGCTCGCTTTCTGCTCCGACACCCTCACCGTCGACCCCCACAGTCCTAGCCGGACAAGGAGCGGCCGTTCACCATCATCTCCCTCTCCCTTCGTTCTCTCCCTTCGCGCTCGTCGCCCCTCTCTCTCTCCACCAAAGCCAACGCTCTCTCCCTCTCTCCTTCCTTTTCTTCTCTCTCAGCGCGAATCTTTCTCTTTCTTCTCCGGCGATAAATCCTCTCTCCCCCTCTCCAGAAAATTCCGCGTTCTCTCTCTCTCTCCCCCCATTTGGTGTGTGCGGCGTTGGAGGGAGAGGGGTGAAAAATTAGGGTTCTGTAGATGGTGTTTGCCCCTTTTATACTCACTTGTTTATTCATTTATTTATTTATTTATTAAAAAAAATGTAATATCAGAATTAGTAATTGCACCCACTCGTTTTAGTAGCACTGCGCCCCTGTTAGCCCAAATTCACAGGTCCTGGGTCCGAAAACAAAAAATGCTCTAATTGGGCTCATAACTACTAGTCGCACCCAGTTTTTTTGATTATACAACCCCTTGCGGCTAATAACACCCTATTTTACCATTTCACCCCCCTTTTCTCGTTTTTTTTTAATTTAATTTAATTCTCTTCAAGACAAAATATTTTCTCATAAATTAAAAACTTTGTTAATAGTCTTGTGAAGCCTTTGCTTGCATGATTATTAACAACGAGGTACTAGTGGTGATCACTTGGAGCCTTTGCTCAATTGATCATCATGAATGCCTGAATTTTCCTAAGAAGTTTCACTAAATCAAAAAAACTTTGTTAATAGTCTCGTGAAGCCTCTGCTTGCATGATTATTAAGAATGAGGTACTAGTGGTGATCACTTGGAGCCTTTGCTCAATTGATCATCATGAATGCCCAATTTTCACAATTAAACAAGATGAAAAATAAAAACCTTTCTAGACAAAAAAGAACTACGTAGCTTTGAATTCTCCATCGCACCGGGAGATACGTAGGAGCGGGCCATGTCCTGTCAAACACTTTTTCTAAAAACCCTTCTTTTTCCCCCTTTCTCGCCAAAAATAAAAAAAATTATTAAGTTCTTTAATTCATTTTCAATAAGAAATAAAGAGGCAAATTAGGTATTTTTTTCAAATCAACACTTAAAACCACACATTTAATTAAAGGTTCCCTCTCAGTAGAGAGGACGTGTGGGGTGCTAACACCTTCCCCGCGCGTAACCGACCCCCGAACCCTCTTCTCTAGTTTCGCAAGACCACTCGCTTTCCAATAAAAGGTTTTCCTAATATTTTCCTTAATAAATATTGGTGGCGGCTTCATTGACTTTAGAAAAGTTGTGAACGAGGAAGGTTCTCCCTCGGGGGGCTTTTTCGGGCGCAACAGCTGGCGACTCCACTGGGGACTAAAAATAAAAAAATATTTTTTTTTCAAAAGTGGGTCAAGCCTAATTAATTAAGTGTGTGGTTTATATGATTGATTTGAATATCTTGCTTTGCCTCTATTCTTCTTCTTTTTCATAAGCATGTTGCATCCATGGGTATTCTTTTTCTGTGTTTGCTTGTGTTCAAAGTAAGAGATAGTTACTTCTTTGCTTATATGCTTAGTACTATCAGGCATTTTTCCCATATTGTCATGTCCCCTTCTTCTTTTCTCCCTTTCCTAAGGTAAGTAGTGCAATGTTGTTGGCACCCTAGATTAGTTGTATTTGATGATATTAAACCCTAGGGTAGACAACATGTTATCACTTGCTTTTGTCTTGACTGTTGTGTTTTCTCTTGCAGGTGGGGAAGGGTAATTATTTCTAGGTGTTGTGCCCTCAACACACACTTCACACCCTATACTTGTGAACATTGAGTAGGGCCTAAAACCCAAGGCTGAACAAAAACCTAGGAGAGTGGGAGCGATTAGTGACTGCCATTCGTAGACCTTTGTCTGTATGGCTCTCATGAAAGTTCCGCCCAAGAGTGCGCTTTGTCATGATGCCTCACACTCGGTAGCTTTCTACGATTGTGAGTGCCATCATGAGAGAGACTTCTGCTCTTGGTTGCCATTGTAAGGAAGTGATTAGGACCTACATGGGAGGATTACCCCTTTCGTCGACTTTAGACCCTAGGATTCCCACCCTTTGTAGGACACGGGGGCACGCCTTTGCTTGTTGCATTAGTTTAGGCATTCCTTTTTCTTAAACTCTATTTCAAAATCGTAGAAAATAATGTCTTTAGTTTCTTACCCTCTTTTTATGTAAATGACACATCATTTCACATCCACATCATTTCGCATTCACATCGTTTCGCACCATTGCATTTGCATCTAACAAAAGTTTGAAACAAAAAAACTTTCATCATTTGCATTCTTCATGCATTAAAGTTTGTTTGCCGGAGATCGCAACATAACATCGAACCTTGTCATAGGTGTGTAAGAAGCAACATGGAATCCAAAGGCAAAACCGCATTCAATTCGAGGTTCCCCATTGTAAAGAAGATTGATGTAACTAGTTTGAAGGAGTATGCTTCCCTATTAGGTCCTATTGAGCTTCGGTCCTTCGACAAGACTTATGGGAACATCCGCAAGTTATTACAGTTAGAAGTACAAGAGAGCGCCATCGCCGCCCTATGTTGGTTCTATGACTCTGAGATTAGATGTTTTCTTTTCAAGAACTTCCAAATGGCACCTACCCTAGAGGAGTATGAGAAGATTCTGGGTTTTGGTCGCTCAGAGGCTAGACCTTACCAGTATCAGAGGCAGTATTATTCAGATGAGAAGTTTGCTTCCTTGTTACAAATCAGTGTAGAAGAAGTGCGGTCCCACAAAGTTAAGCGTAACAAGATATTTGGGTTTCCTCAAGAATACTTTGAGAGTTTGATGACTAGTTATGTAGCATCAAATGATTGGGTTTCTTTCAAGCAAGTACTAGCTTTGACCATCTTCGGCACTGTTCTTTTCCCTCAGATTGAGAAACATATAGATGAAACCGCTGTTGGTGTGTTCCTAGCTTTCAAGAGTGCAAAAAGTCTCATCAACCCGGTTCCCGCTATTCTCGCCGAGACCTATCGTGCCTTCACCCGCCATCATGAGTTCCGAAAGGATAAGATGTGTTGTTCCTTCCCTGTGCTATACGCTTGGTTGATCAGTCATGTGTGCATTAACAAAAGTGAAGTTGGGGACCTACTTTCCTACGCTTTGGGTTGTAATCCGAAGACTATGAGCCCTCAGGAGTGGAAGGATACTCTTAAGAACCTTGATGCTCTTCAAATTCGGTGGTACTTGCACAAGTTTTGGGAAGATAGACCCTCAGTGATATTCCAATGTGGCAGTTTCCAGAACGTTCCTCTCATGGGAATACAGGGATGCATCAATTATAACCCGTCTTTGGCCTTGAGACAACTCGGGTACCCTATGCGGGACTCACCCTCCGAAGCTATGTTGTTCCTTTTTTACCTCTATGAGGGGATCCCTAAAGACGAGGACTTACTTCGGCGAGTCTTGCAAGCTTGGGAAACCGTGGTGTGGAAAAATAAGGGAGAGCTATCTAAAAGGACTACTGCTATCTCCTTCACTCAATGGCTTGAAAAAAGGATTAAGGAAACTCGATCATCCAACCGAGGAATGCCATCACTTGAAGAGAAAATACCAGAACCCCACGTTCCCCTAATTGAAGAAATAGAAGAGGTTAAGCTGGCCTTATCAAAAGCGGAAGAAGAAAAAAGGGCTTTGCAGAACAGATTGGGAAAGGTGATGCAAGACAAGCGGAAGCTAGAAAATGAAAATGCTCTTCAAGCCGCCGCTATTGAAGCAACCAATAGGAAGCTTGAAATGGAAGAAGAGAGCAAGAGGGGAATTCAGAAACATTTGGAGGGAGCTAAAGAAGAAGTAAAGAGGTGCGCCTCAAAGATGAATGAGGCTGTGGCGGAAGCAAGGGAATGGAAGAAATCATATGCCAAGTCAAGGAGGGATGAGAAAATGGTTAGAGAGGCGCTAGCTAAGTCAAAAGAGGAATTCCAAAGGATGAAGTTTGAAATGGAGAACCAAGTGAAAAATATCGGGCAAGATAGAGAGTCTATCATAGGGATCTTGAAAGAATATCAACAAGCTTTGGAGTTTGAACAAGGAAGGTCGGATGAATTGAAGAGGAACTTCCAATACCTAAGGGAATCTCATGAGCAAGTGCAAGCTGAAAGCCAGTACTGGGAGGAATTCTTCATGGCATTAATCGGCAAAATAGAAGACCAAGAAGTCATCAAGGAGCTAAGGGATGAGATTCGGCTTTGGAGGAGCAAATTTTCAAAGATAGCAGGGCTAGCTAATCAAGCTGTGAGATGTGTTCCCAAGAAGCTAAGAAGAGCTGAAGCAGAAATGAACCCTTGCAACACTCCGGCCAAGGTGCGTGAGTTTGTCGAGTATTGCAAGATCTTGACAGAAGAACTCATGGAGAAGGCTAAGGGGGCGACCGAAAGCAAGAAGAGAAAGAGGAAGGAGAAATTGAAGGCTATATGCTTCTGAAATTCACTTTAGAATATTGCAATAATTCTCAGGAAATTGTAATTTTTTTCAAAAAAAAGGTTGTAATTTTCTTTGGATATTGTACTTTGTCCTCAGAATATTGTACTTTGCTTTTCTCTCGGGTTTGAAGTATTCTTTCCTTTTGAATAAAGTGTGTTCGTTTTGCCTATTGCTTCCAACTTCGTTGCAAAAAAAAAAAGCAAAAAAAATAAAAATAATAATAATAATAAAAATGTTAAAGCTTTAGACCTACACGCCTATGACAAGACGAATTACACCGCGATTCCCGGCATCCAAACAAACATAAAATCATGCATATTGCATGGCATCTGCATTCGTTTATTTAATTCTCGTGCTCATAAAGTGTATTCCCTCAATAGAAAAAGGCAAGCTGGTTCGCCAACATCGATACCTGACTCGTCTACAAGCAAGGCTCATGGCAACTAACCAGAATGACCGGGGCCGTCCTGTTATTGAAGACTTAGGAAGTGGGGAGTCAGACCATGGTAACACCTCTGCTGAGGTTCCCAATACAGAGCAATTGGCTCAAGAGAATCGGGAGTTGAGAACGAAAATCGGGGCAATGGAAGCACAGATGACGGAAATGATGGGCATACTACAAGCTTTGAGGAACGGAACTGCCGCTGAAAATCTCGCCGTCACTACCGGGGTTGCTGTCACTCTTCCCCCTCCGAGTCTCGAGACTAACACCTTTGCTCATACATCAGGAACCAACAACCAGGGCCAACCAGTTACGCATGGGATGCCTTGGGGACTCCCATCCGGATACGCACCTCCGGGAGCCGAGGCTAATGCGGGAAGTAATCCCCTTAGTGTTGCAGAACAAGTCCGACCCATCTCAGCCACAAACAGTGGAGGAACGGGAGCGCCTCAGGGCCAAATTCAGATTCCTATTTCGCTGGGAACTCCGTTCGACTTCCATTCACCAGTAACGGTCTATCCCCCAATTCCGGGACCAATTCCTGGGAATATCACTCACTCACGTGACCCACACGTGAACCCAGCCGTAGTGTCGATAAGTAATCCTCACTACGGTGTGAATGGTTTTCCTCAGAACTATCCTGCTGAAGCTCCTCAACCTAGAGACAGGTATCACATGTTAGAAGAACGCTTAAGGATGATTGAAGGGTCGGGCTCTAGAGCAAGAGAAGCTCGTGATCTGTGTCTCATCCCTGGTGTGGTTTTACCTCCCAAATTCAAAGTGCCCGACTTTGACAAGTACCGAGGCGTGACTTGCCCTAAAAGCCATCTGACCATGTACTGTAGAAAAATGGCTGCACATTCTCATGATGACAAGTTGTTGATCCATTACTTCCAAGAGAGCCTTGCGGGAGCATCTCTCAACTGGTACATGCAGCTAGAACCGTCCCATATCCATTGTTGGAAAGACTTGGCTGATGCTTTCCTCAGACAGTACCAGTACAATACAGATATGGCGCCAGACAGAACACAGTTGCAGAGTATGGCAAAAAGAGATAATGAGTCATTCAAAGAGTATGCCCAGCGGTGGAGGGCTTTGGCCGCACAAGTAACGCCCCCTTTGTTAGAGAAAGAATTAGTCTTCATGTTCATGGAAACCCTGCCGCCGTTATACTACGATCGGTTGATTGGTAGCGTGTCTTCCAATTTCTCAGACATGGTAATCATCGGTGAAAGACTAGAAAACAGGATGAGAAGCGGCAAGATTGCCCATGGTTCCATAGGTATAACCACCCAGAAAAAGCCATTCTCCGTGTAACGCCCTAAAATAATTTAATTTATTAATTAATTAAGTTATTTGAGGGGTTACAATATTTATTTAAGTGGAATAATTAAAGTATAATTGTTTTTTTAGGAGGTGAAAAGAATTAAGAAGGGTGGTGTAAAATGGGCCCAAGTCAATTGGTGACCCAAGCCCGTTCCTAAAACCCCCAAAACCCTATGGAGGGGTCTCATTGCGCATTCCACAGAAGAAAGAAAAGAAACGAAAATCAGAGAGGGAGAGAGGAAGAAGTCGCGACGGCTAGCAAGGAAAGAGGGACGGAGAATTGTTCATCTTGGCTTTAGGTAATGTGCTTCTTTGATCCTTCTCTTCGATTTTTCCTTCTCTTGCAAGTGTTGTAGTTTGAATCCCTCATTATCTATTGTTGTTGTCTTCTCCATGACCTTAGTGAGGCCACGGTTTGCGTAAGAGGAGGAGGAGGGGCTGCTGCGATTTTTGGTGACCTTGGCTCGTCGTGTTGCGGGGTTTTGTACGTGACTCATTCATCGTTGTTTCGGTCATACGAATTCGAGGTAAGGGTGAGCGTTTTCAATTTAATGTAATGGGGTGTATGGTGGGTTTGTGGGTTTTTGGTGGTGGTTGAATTCGAATTTGATAGGTTAAGAGGAATGATGGATTGAAGTATTATTAATGATATGCGAATTGCCCTAGGAGATGAAATAGATGAATTGCGATTTTTTTTTAGTGAATGGGGTGTGGATAAATTTGATGTTTGGTGAATTGTTGGTGTTGAAAGGCAACTTTGATAAATTGAGGGGTATGTGTATGAATATTTGAATGATACCAAGAAATTAAAATTTCACTATGTTGCTGTTTTTTTTAATAGTTATGTTGCTGTTTTGCAGAATTTATATTGCTGTCTTTTTCAAATAGTCATGTGCTGTTATGCAGAATTTTATTGTTGCTGTTTTTCAAATAGTTATGTTGCTGTTATGCAGAATTTATGTTGCTGTTTTTCAAAATAGTTATGTTGCTGTTATGCAGAATTTATGTTGCTGTTTTTCAAAATAGTTATGTTGCTGTTATGCAGAATTTATGTTGCTGTTTTTCAAATAGTCATGTGCTGTTATGCAGAATTTTATTGTTGCTGTTTTTCAAATAGTTATGTTGCTGTTATGCAGAATTTATGTTGCTGTTTTTCAAAATAGTTATGTTGCTGTTATGCAGAATTTATGTTGCTGTTTTTCAAATAGTCATGTGCTGTTATGCAGAATTTTATTGTTGCTGTTTTTCAAATAATTATGTTGCTGTTTTGCAGAATTTATATTGCTGTTTTTCTATAAAAATATATGTGCTGTTGCTGTTTTATTAAAATCAAAGAGGTGCTGTTTTTCCTCCACAAAATCGTGAAGCCTTGCTGTTTTTCTTCAAAAATAAATATGTGTTGTTGCTGAAATTTCTACCAAGAAAGGGTGCTGTTTTTCTTAAAAATAAATACATGCTGTGGTTGCTGTTTTCTTCAAAAATAAATATGCGATGTTGCTGTTTCCTTCAAAAGAAAATATGTGCTGTAATGCTGATTTTCTTAGAAAATAAGGTGCTGTTTTTATGAAGTAATGGGCTGCTGTCATGCTGTTTTTCTACAAATAAATAATGCTGTTTTAATCGAGTAATGGTGCTGTTTTATAAATAAAATGATGTTGCTGTTGCTGTTTCTTTTGATTAAAAAGGCTGCCGTTTTATAAATAAGAAGTGTTGTTTCTCAAATTCTAAAGAAGTTGTTATGCGAACTTTAAATATGATGTTTCATGATGATGTTGTGATAAATTGTGACGAACATGACGAGTTCACTTGATGAGTGTGTTTTATGATGACGATGACGAGTACTACAAGTGAGTGATTTTGGTGTTTTGCACATGTGTCCATAGTGTCTCATAGCATGTGCATCTTATGACGAATAGGCTTCGGCCTCTTAGTGACGGTGTGCCCATAGCGGCTTATTTATGACGAGAAAACAGTGACGGTGTGCCCATAGTGGTTTATTATGACGAGTATGGTACCATCATGCATATGCCCAGGTGTGGGTTGCATCTTCATGCGCATACATTTTTTTTTTATGACGAGTGATGTGAATTGTGATTTTTTTTGGTTTTGTGTGTAATGACGACGAAGTTGATATTAATGATGATGTTGTGTGATAGTTTGCTCATATTACTCTGCTGTATGCTTAATTATATTTTGTTGAAAATTCTCACCCCTTCTGCTTGGAATGTTGCTCTATTGTGGCAACGCTGCAGGTGACTCCGATTGAAGGACATGCTGCCTTCCTTTATAGCTGTTGAGATGTTTTGAGTCGCTCTCTGATATTGTAACACCTGGGGGGAGGGGTTGAAGTTGATAATTTATTTAACTAGCTGTTTAATGATTTTATGGATGTTTTGAGACGTGTTTGAGTGACCTTGGTGAGTTATTGCTATTTCCGCTGTGATGAGATTATTTTGAAGTTTAACTTTTGCGATGACTGCGTTGGTGCATAAATTTTAATGGCGAAGGCGATGAGTTTTTATAAATGAAGATGTGACATTTCTTTCCTACTAATTAAATATTATTTTCGAAAATGAAAGTACTCTGATAATGACGTGCACATTAAGGGGTAGAAAAGGGGTGTTACACTCCGGATTTTCAAGGAAGAAAGAAGGAGAGACCAACGCCATCACCATAAGCCCACCTTATCAACCACAAAACACCCCTGTCCCCACTCAAACACGACTAACTCTTCCACCACAAAATAATTACCACAAAAGCTACCCAGACAAAAAACAGACCACCTTTGATCCCATCCCCATGTCCTATACTGACCTATTCAACTATCTTTTTACAAACAAACTCATCAATACCAGACCCATGAGACCAGTGCAACCACCCTACTTCCGAGGCTACAATCCCAATGTTACCTGTGCATTTCATGAAGGGGCAGTAGGACACGCTGTTGAGGACTGCAAGACATTCAAAATTGTAGTGCAAGATCTTATTGATGCCAAAGGGATAACCTTCAAACAAGAAAACCCGAGTATCACAACTAATCCGCTGCCTGGTCATCAGAAACATGCAACCAATGCCATCCATGATATGGGGAGTCAATCCTTAATCAGAACTGTGGAGTGTATCCAAACACCCTTAGAGGTTATTCATGCAAAGCTATGCAAGTTCGGGGTCATTGAGAGAGGATGTACTCAGAGAGAAGTCTGTGTTGATGTTAATTGTGATGGGGCATGTGAGGCTTTCAGGACAGTTCTGCAGGACCTATTGGATCGTCATGTAATCCAAATAGGTGTGCAAGAGAAAGAGGAGGATGTGCTGACCTTCGAATCAGATAAGAATGGAAATGTTCGAGTACCTATTGAGGTCCCATATAGCCGAAAGCAGATCGTGGAGAGACCTAAGACCATTGTAATTCCTGTCCCAGCTCCTCATCAAAAGAACAATGCTGTTCCATGGAGCTATGGGGTGTCAGTTCCAATTCAGACGCCTTAGGTTGTTCCTGATATCACCAACATTGCGGGAAGCAGCGGAGTCACTAGAAGCGGACGTGTTTATGTCCCTGAAGTCCTGAAAGAAGGTCCCTCAAAGGAGGAGGAGGAAAGAATTCGCAAAGGCAAAGCGCAAGAGCCCAAGGAAAGTAGGAAAGTGTCAGAACAAGAAGCCACTGAATTTCTGAAAATCATGCGTCAGAGTGATTACAAAGTGGTGGACCAGCTGCACCACACTCCTGCAAAGATCTCTATCATGTCCCTACTGCTCAATTCTGAGGTTCACCGTGCAGCCCTAATGAAAGTATTGAATGAAGCCCATGTAGCTCAGAATATCACTGTTGACCAGCTCGATGGCATTGTAGGGAATATTGTTGCATCCAATTATATTACTTTTACCGATGATGAGCTCACCCCTGAGGGAAAAGGGCATAATCAGGCACTTCACATTTCAGTTAGATGTGGTGAATATACACTCTCCAGGGTCCTCATCGACAATGGATCCTCTTTGAATGTCATGCCCAAATCTACTATGAGCAGATTAAATGTAGATTGTTCATATATGAAGCCTAGCTCAACACTAGTTAGGGCATTTGATGGATCCAAGAAGGAGGTTATGGGAGAAATGGAGTTCCAGATGCAGATAGGGCCAGAAGTATTTTATGTGAATTTTCAGATCATGGACATTGCATCATCCTACAGTTGTCTCCTGGGGAGACCCTGGATTCATGCTGCCGGTGCTGTTCCTTCATCCCTCCACCAAAGGCTTAAGTTTGTAGTCGACGACAAGCTGATAGTCGTTTTTGGAGAAGAAGAGTTCATCGTTAGCAAGCCCCATCCTTCTCAATACATTGAGGCTGCAGAAGAGTCACTTGAATCTGCCTTTCAATCACTAGAAATTGCAAATGCTGCTTTTGTGAGGGAAGAAGCCCCGTTGCCCGTACCAAAGATCTCTAACGCAGCTATCATGGTAGCCAAAGTCATGCTGCAAAATGGTTACCAGATCGGAAAAGGGTTGGGAAAGTCCGAGCAAGGAGTTCTGACGCCGGTTCAGCTGCAAGAGTACAAGGATAGGCGTGGGTTAGGATATTGGCCCACTCAAGCTGATAAGAAGAGAATGGCTGAGGAAAAGCGGGAAAGGAGGCTAGCTAAGCTTCAGGGACGGGAATCAAGCTTGAAGAAGATTCCTATCTATGATCTCTCTTGGAGCTTTAGGAATACGGGTATGCTGGATTCCGATCAGGCGGCCGTCATTGAGGAAGAATCAGTTGTGGAAGACAAAGGCGTGGACTTGGTGCGTCGCAGTGCTACAGATGAAAAGCTTGATAATTGGAAGATCATTGATTTCCCTGTTATTTTCATTCCAAAGTAATGATTTTTGTAATGCAAATTCTTTGGCTCTGCCCAAGGCCTTAGGATATTTCACAAGGGCATGCACGTTTTTCCTTCAAATATCATCTATCAATAAAATGTTGTTTTGGATTCTCAAATGAATAAATTTGCTTTTCATTATCATGCGTCTCCATCTTGTGTTTCTATTCTTGCTTGTTCATTTCTTTCTATTCCCGCAAATGCAGATCTAAAATGAATATCTTTGAGAATAACGATGCCAACGATTCATATGTTAATTTTGATCACCCCGTTAACCAAGCTGAGGAGGATGTTGAGGATGACTGGGAAACTCCTCCAGAGTTGATGAGAATGGTTGAACAAGAGGAAAAGGTTATTCAGGTACATGGGGAGTCCGTTGAGATAATTAACCTAGGCACAGAGGACAACAAGAAGGAAGTAAAGGTGGGTACTTCAATGAAGGAAGGTGAGCGCAAGAAACTAACTGAACTCCTACATGAGTATGTTGATGTCTTTGCATGGACTTATCAAGATATGCCAGGTTTAGATACTGACATAGTGGTGCATAAGTTACCAGTCAAGCCAGAATGTCCTCCAGTAAAGCAGAAACTGAGAAGAATGAAGCCAGAAATGTCCTTAAAGATCAGAGATGAAGTGAAAAAGCAGTTTGACGCTGGGTTCCTAGCGGTAGCCAAGTATCCGCAATGGGTTGCCAACATCGTGCCAGTTCCGAAAAAGGACGGGAAAATTAGAATGTGCGTTGATTACAGAGATCTGAACCGTGCTAGTCCTAAAGAAGATTTTCCCCTGCCCCATATTGATGTCTTAGTGGATAGTACAGCGCAACATTCACTGTTCTCCTTCATGGATGGGTATTCGGGGTATAACCAGATCAAGATGGCCCCTGAGGATATGGAGAAGACGACTTTTACAACTCTTTGGGGAACATTCTGTTACAGATTCATGCCATTCGGGTTGAAGAACGCCAGTGCTACCTATCAAAGGGCTATGGTAACATTGTTTCATGATATGATCGCCAAGTCTAAAACTGATGAGGAACACATTGTCAATTTGCAAAAGCTCTTTGAGCGGTTGAGAAAATTCAAGCTCAGATTAAATCCTGCCAAGTGTACCTTTGGCGTGCGATCAGGAAAGTTGTTGGGGTTCATCGTCAGCCAAAAGGGGATAGAGGTCGATCCAGACAAGGTGCGTGCGATTCTTGAGATGCCAGTCCCTAAGACAGAAAAAGAGATTCGGGGTTTTCTCGGGAGACTGAACTACATCTCTAGGTTCATATTCCAGTTGACTGCCACTTGTGAACCAATCTTCAAATTTTTGTGCAAGAATCAAGAGACCAAATGGAATGAGGATTGCCAAGAAGCATTTGGAAAGATCAAGAAATATCTTCAGAATCCACCTATCTTGATGCCTCCTGTACCCGACAGACCTCTGATCCTGTACCTAACCGTGCTAGACAGCTCAATGGGTTGCATGTTAGGGAAACATGATGAATCTGGGAAGAAAGAGCATGCCATTTACTATTTGAGCAAGAAATTCACCGACTGTGAGACAAGGTACTCGCTGCTAGAAAAGACTAGTTGTGCTTTAACTTGGGCTGCTCATCGTTTGAGGCAGTACATGCTAAGTCACACTACTTGGTTGGTATCTAAAATGGATCCTATCAAGTATATCTTCGAGAAGCCCGCACTTACAGGGAGACTTGCCCGTTGGCAAATGCAGTTATCAGAATATGATCTCCTATATGTCACTCAGAAAGCAATTAAAGGTAGTGCGCTGGCCGAGTACCTGGCACAACAGCCTGTTGAAGATTATCAGCCTATGCAGTATGACTTTCCTGATGAAGATATCATGGCTTTGTTTGAAGAAGGGAAATCCCCAGAAGATGAAAGATGGAGAATGGTGTTCGATGGTGCCTCCAATATGTACGGGCACGGAGCCGGGGCAGTACTGATTTCCCCTGATAATCGCTTCATCCCATTCACTGCCAGACTAAGCTTCTACGTCACTAATAATATCGCAGAGTATGAGGCATGTATTCTTGGTATCCAGGAAGCCATTGATTGGAAAGTTAAGAGACTTGATGTGTATGGAGATTCAGCTCTAGTAATTCACCAAGTGAACGGTGATTGGGAGACCAGGGACTCCAAGTTGATCCCTTACCGAGATTACATTCTAAAGCTGGTTGAGCCTTTTGAGGAAATCACATTCCAGCACTTTCCTCGCAATGAGAATCAGTTGGCTGATGCACTAGCCACTTTGTCTTCAATGTTTAATATCAGCTGCGACAAAAGCTTGATTCACATCGGGATTCAGCATCGAGATTTGCCAGCACATTATTATTGCATGGTCATCGAGGGAAAGTCTGATAACAAGCCCTGGTATTATGACATCAAGCAGTACATCCTGAACAGAGAATACCCTCCTGGAGCGTCAGAGAATGACAAGAGAACCCTCAGAAGATTGTCAAGGAATTTCTTTTTGAGCGGTGAAGTTCTATACAAGAGAAATTATGATATGGTCCTTTTAAGGTGTGTGACAGAAGAAGAGGCAATGAAAATCATGAGAGAAGTCCGTGAGGGCTCATTTGGGGTTCATTCCAGTGGGCACACCATGGCAAGAAAAATATTAAGAGCTGGCTATTATTGGTTGCAAATGGAATCAGATTGCTATAGTTTCGTAAGAAGATGTCACAAATGTCAAATCTACGCTGATCATATTCATGTACCACCCGCTTCCCTAAATGTCTTGACCGCCTCTTGGCCATTCTCAATGTGGGGCATGGACGTCATAGGTCCTATCGAGCCTAAGGCATCAAATGGGCATCGCTTCATCCTGGCCGCTATTGATTACTTCACCAAGTGGGTTGAAGCTGCTTCATATTCCAGCATTACCAGCTCTGTGGTTGCTAAGTTTGTAAAGAAAGATTTGATTTGCCGCTATGGGCTTCCGGATAAGATTATCACAGATAATGGCAGCAACTTGAACAGTAAGATGATGAAAGAGTTATGCGAGGACTTCAAAATCCAACATCATAATTCTTCTCCATACCATCTCAAGATGAATGGGGCAGTTGAAGCGGCCAACAAGAATATCAAGAGGATCGTGCAAAAGATGGTAGTAACCTATAAAGATTGGCACGAGATGCTTCCTTTCGCCTTGCATGGGTATCGTACCTCAGTGCGTACTTCAACCGGGGCAACCCCTTTCTCTTTGGTGTATGGGTCGGAAGCAGTCCTCCCCATTGAAGTTGAGATACCCTCTCTGCGGGTACTGATGGAAACCAAGTTGGAAGAAGCAGAATGGGTCCAAGCTCGTCTGGATCAGCTGAATCTCATTGAGGAGAAAAGAATTGCTGCCCTGTGTCATGGCCAGTTGTATCAACAAAGGATGAAGACGGCTTTCGACAAGAAGGTTTGTCCCCGAGAATTCAGCGAGGGAGACCTTGTGCTCAAGAAGATTCTGCCTATTCAGAGTGACCCTCGTGGGAAATGGACTCCTAGCTATGATGGACCATATGTGGTGAAGAAAGCCTTTTCTGGAGGAGCATTGATACTCACCAACATGGATGGTGAAGAACTCAGAAACCCAGTCAATTCAGATTCAGTCAAGAAATATTACGCCTGAGAAAAATAAAAAGAAAAAAGAGAAAATGAGCCAAGCAAGAATTAGCTCGCTAGGTTGAAAACCCGAAAGGGCGGCCTAGGCAAAAAAGAGCGACCCGGTGGACTGAAAACTCGCAAAGAGCGGTCCAGGCAAAAATTAGGGTCAGGAAAGTTGGACTGAAAAGTAAAAGAGGCAAGCAGCGTCTCCCAAAAGCTTGGATAAAAGGGTGATCAAGGATATAAGTATGGGTGATTGGCATCAACACTCCAAAGACGAAAAACGCTCATAAGATCTGTTGCGTCCATTTTTCTTGCTTTTTCTTAGTTTCAAAGTTCTCAATGTACTCTTTTCAGTCGGCGTGACCTTTTGCGCGTTCGACTTCCATATGAATAAAAGTCCAAACTCTTCACTCCGTCTGCTTATTGTTTTTGTCATTGCTTCCTTTTCATTTGTGCTTTAAAATGATGTTATGGTAGATGATAAATGAATTATGAAAATGTGCATAAATCAGAGCATTAAACTCATTGCGAAACTTTTGAAAATCATGAGGAAAGAAATGATCTCTCAATCAGGTAAATTCATAAAAGCCAAACAAAAGCACTGAGCGCGTCAAAATAATTCACAAAAAAGGCTGAAGCATGACCCTCACACTATTATGGACGATCATCGTGCCTCATGGCGCAAGTCCTACGAGTTGGTTGAACCGGTGAAAGAAAAGCCAAAAAGAGCAAAAGAGCAACAAAAATAAGAAGAAAAGAAAAAGAAAACAATAAAAGGGGATTAGAAAATAAAAAAGAGAGCAAAAGAGCAATAAAACGAATGAAACTCATGCATTGCATTCATCAAACATGGACAAAAAAATTCATGCAAGCAAGAAGAAGCTCCTGCATCACATCACATTCATCCCATCAAAAAGCAATCATGGCATTTACATTGCATGCATTTGTTCATATCACTTGCAGGTACAAGGACGGATAGATACTTCGGTGTTAATCCTCGCCCTCAGTTCCCAGAAAATGCTCCCTTAGTTCGGAGTTCAAATGCTTTTCAGTTCAGCGCTCAAGCGTGCATTGCAGTTTGGAGTTCAAGATCGCTCTCGTCAGAGTTCAACGCTCCCTTCTGTCCAGGTCTCACGTCGTGTACGAGCAACGCGATGGACCGCAGCCCCATGTGAGGTTCAACGGAATAGTTGTATCAGCCTAAGATACAGTGGACGCCGTGCATTGATCGGTATATCAGTTCCGGAGCTGATAACGATCCCCCCGGTCGCTCGAAAAGGCCAGCAGGAAGCGTGCTCCTCGAAGCCACGTGCAAACTCGGATTCATCAAGAGTTCGTTTAAGGATTACAGGTTTTAGGCAGCCTGGGTAATTTACCGCTTTCTGCACGCCAAGTGCCCATTTACCGCTTTCTGCACGCTAAGTGCCCATTTACCGCTTTCTGCACGCCAAGTGCCCATTTACCGCTTTCTGCACGCCAAGTGCCCATTTACCGCTCTCTGCACGCCAAGTGCCCATTTACCGCTTTCTGCACGCTAAGTGCCCATTTACCGCTTTCTGCACGCCAAGTGCCCATTTACCGCTTTCTGCACGCCAAGTGCCCATTTACCGCTCTCTGCACGCCAAGTGCCCGTTTACCGCTTTCTGCACGCCAAGTGCCCGTTTTACCTTTTTGCCCGCACGTCAGTGTTCATTTACTGTTTTCGCATCGACACGAAAGTGTCTACTCTTTATCTTCATTTTACCTCGGAATATGTTTTGGCCAATTCATATTCTTTGTTAAAATCCAGATAAAACAAAAAAATAATAGAAAAATTATAAATAAAAAAGAGAAGGAAAAGGAAAAGAAAGCTCAGGTTTCTCTAGGTAGACAAAATTGGTATAATTTCTGAATTCTTTATTTCCATTTTGCCTCGGAATATGTTTCGGCCAATTCATATTCCTTGTCAAAATCCAAATAAAGAGGGGCAGCTGTTATACCCCAATATTGTCCGTCTTCTTTTTCTAGTTTTAATCGTTTATTTCACTTAAATCGTGTTTTGAAGTCGCGTGATTACAAGAATTATCAGTATGGCGTCTCAGCTACTAACCCTGGTCGATTTCAATGACCCTATTCAACTAAATCGAAATACCGTTGTTTTAAATTAGGCATGCACGCGAATGATCGATCGTTTCGTGCGTTCTTCAATTTAATCTTCGTATTTGGATTTAGTCGAACTTAATTGGGACTAACAAAGTCATTTTTCTCGCGATCGAGCTTGTCGTTTCAATTTGGGCTTAAGAACGCGATTCTGAGATAATGTTTGTGTTTAGTGGTCAACGGGCTTATTTATTCTATTTGGGCCTCGTTCTCACGCACTTGTCTAGTTGGGTCCGATATCGTTTTGTATTTGGCCCAATTTCTTTTATTATTTTTACTTTGCCTATTCATTCATTTTGAGTAGTATATATAGTCTAAAAATGTCAAAAAATTCTATTTATTTTTATTTACAATTTAATAGTGTTTAGGAGTCCAAATGTCCAAAAAAATACAAAAAAAATTACATCAAAAGGGCCAAAAATGGCCAGATCCGAAAATGAGCATCTAAGGAGCATATTAGGGTTTCCTAGCAGCACTCCAAGCTGCTACAGCTGCTGATGGGCTTGGATCCAAACCTGAAAAAAAAAATATTCAAAGCCCAGTCAAAATACAATTAATGCCTAAACCTAGAAATGTAGTATAAATCAGCAGTCAACAGCAGTAGCAAAGGGGGGAACAGACACAATTTTCGAGTTCAAAAAAATTCAAAAAAGCAGTAGCAGTCAAGGATCCAAAGAAGCAGGTACGCAGGTAGAGCAGTCACAAACGGACCTGGATTCTCTCCAGTCACAAACCCCTCCAGTCACTGCTGTCACCACAAATCCCTCCATTGGATCATTATTACATTCAATCTCAACCCTTAAATTATTTTATTTTAAAATAAATTTAAAAAATGCAAGAAGAGAGAGATAGAGAGGGGTGACAGGAGAGAACCTTATTCCAGTCACAAACAACAGTACCAGTAACTCAGATCCGCAGTGACAACAAAGCAAAAGGATACATATAAGAAGCTGGAATTCAGGTTTGTTTCTGGGTTATTAAATCTGAAATATACATATACGAATGTAATACCAAAACTAAAGAATAAATTTTGAGTCTGTAATATAAATAGATTAGAATAAAGATTATAAAGTAGATTAGGTCCTTTTAAAAGGAAAATCAGCAGCTCTGTAAATGTTCTACGGTTAAAGATTTTTAGAACTAACTAGGTTATTGATTTAGTATTATCATGAACACATTAGGTTTTTTTTAAGTCAGTATTGTATAGAATATATTTAATTTGAGACAAATCAAAAAAATAAGAAAAACAGAAACAGACATGTGAAGGAACAGATAAGAAAAATATATATAAAAAAAAAGAGAGAACCGAAACCTTGCCTGCTAGTTCCGGCCACCGTAGACGGTGGCCGTCCGCCTCAAACCGCCGTCATCCTTCCCCCCAGTTGTCTTCTCCGGCGACATCGCCGCTGTGAAAGCGCGCCAGTGCTGTCTCGTTCGTGTCACCGCTGCTGCGCCCTCTTCGTTGCTCGCTTTCTGCTCCGACACCCTCACCGTCGACCCCCACAGTCCTAGCCGGACAAGGAGCGGCCGTTCACCATCATCTCCCTCTCCCTTCGTTCTCTCCCTGCGCGCTCGTCGCCCCTCTCTCTCTCTCCACCAAAGCCAACGCTCTCTCCCTCTCTCCTTCCTTTCTTCTCTCTCAGCGCGAATCTTTCTCTTTCTTCTCCGGGGATAAATCCTCTCTCCCCCTCTCCAGAAAATTCCGCGTTCTCTCTCTCTCTCCCCCTATTTGGTGTGTGCGGCGTTGGAGGGAGAGGGGTGAAAAATTAGGGTTCTGTAGACGGTGTTTTCCCCTTTTATACTCACTTGTTTATTCATTTATTTATTTATTTATTAAAAAAAATTTAATATCAGAATTAGTAATTGCACCCACTCGTTTTAGTAGCACTGCGCCCCTGTTAGCCCAAATTCACAGGTCCTGGGTCCGAAAACAAAAAATGCTCTAATTGGGCTCATAACTACTAGTCGCACCCAGTTTTTTTGATTATACAACCCCTTGCGGCTAATAACACCCTATTTTACCATTTCACCCCCCTTTTCTCGTTTTTTTTAATTTATTTTAATTCTCTTCAAGACAAAATATTTTCTCATAAATTAAAAACTTTGTTAATAGTCTTGTGAAGCCTTTGCTTGCATGATTATTAACAACGAGGTACTAGTGGTGATCACTTGGAGCCTTTGCTCAATTGATCATCATGAATGCCTGAATTTTCCTAAGAAGTTTCACTAAATCAAAAAAACTTTGTTAATAGTCTCGTGAAGCCTCTGCTTGCATGATTATTAAGAATGAGGTACTAGTGGTGATCACTTGGAGCCTTTGCTCAATTGATCATCATGAATGCCCAATTTTCACAATTAAACAAGATGAAAAATAAAAACCTTTCTAGACAAAAAAGAACTACGTAGCTTTGAATTCTCCATCGCACCGGGAGATACGTAGGAGCGGGCCATGTCCTGTCAAGCACTTTTTCTAAAAACCCTTCTTTTTCCCCCTTTCTCACCAAAAATAAAAAAAATTATTAAGTTCTTTAATTCATTTTCAATAAGAAATAAAGAGGCAAATTAGGTATTTTTTTCAAATCAACACTTAAAACCACACATTTAATTAAAGGTTCCCTCTCAGTAGAGAGGACGTGTGGGGTGCTAACACCTTCCCCGCGCGTAACCGACCCCTGAACCCTCTTCTCTAGTTTCGCAAGACCACTCGCTTTCCAATAAAAGGTTTTCCTAATATTTTCCTTAATAAATATTGGTGGCGGCTTCATTGACTTTAGAAAAGTTGTGAACGAGGAAGGTTCTCCCTCGGGGGGCTTTTTCGGGCGCAACACCAGGTTAACAAAATCATATACCATTGTATTTGTAATATAAATAATATCAAATTATATGCACTACTCAAGTCTTTTTCCAGCTTTATCAACCAAAATACAGCCGTAGTGTTAAATGATCATTTGGTTAGCAGCAATACGGGCTCTAAACCTTTCCACAATAAAACCTACAAATATAAATACCAACAATGACAAACAAAGGGAGAAAGGGAGGAATTTGAATAGCTGATATAACTAATCATGTTTATTGATAAATGTTTTTTTTAATAACCATGTAACAATTTGTCAAGTGATTTGCAATATGTAGGACACGGATAGCATCATAGTGAAAGCTAGTTGTGCAAGTTTTTTGATCTGCAATATGTGGAACACAGATAGCACCATAATAAAATAGTATATTTCGAACTTACATGCATGAACTACAACTTTGAAGTAATTAACTTTCATAAAAAATACTAAATTCTCCTTAGTCATTTAAAAGATATAGTGTAACAGCATGGATTTAAACACCCGACACCTGAAAAAATTCAACAAACCTTAAACACCAAACTTTCAAGTCATCTACTTTCACCTTTCTCCACTTATTTGCAATCCTGAGCTATCAAGCAAAGAAAAGTAACTTTTTAGAGTATGAAAAAATTTGTCAAAACAATTTTGATGCTACCTATTCCACTGCCTACCAACAACCCCAAACAAATATAAAAGGGGGGAAAACAAATCCTTGTAGATCTAGGTAATAGTGTCTTATATCTATACTAATAAAAAAAGAGTACTACCAATTTGTGAGTGTATATAGATTGAGTATATTAAGCAAAAGAGTACTACTCATATTTGTGCGTGTACAAACTATCTTCAGGCAATATATTCTTGCAGACATATGATAATTCAATGCTGCCATCTCTCAAAGATGCTACCAAAGAGATAATGACATATACTAATTCAACTATAACTGTCAAATTATGCTTCTAATTGTAACTGATGTAGTCTTCTTGATATTAAAAAGAAAGAGGGAACATGAAAAGAGAAACCAAAGACATTTTTAATCATAAAAGAGTTAGCAAGTCATATTGGTACAGAACTGATGATATTCAAGTGGTTAGAGTCTGCTACATTGAAAACCGACACAAAACAAAAGGAGAATATTCATTAACTCAAAGAACTCTCTCACTATCACTCTTGCACTATAACACAAAATAATCTTTGAAGGGCATTCATTATTTGCAAAAATAATCTATGAAGGGCTGCAAAATGCATTGAGAAAATAAACCAAAGTTATCGTCAAATAAGCAGTCATTTGTGTATGCAGCAAGCCATTGGTTAATGATAGAGCAATATAATGGGACATTTGGCTCTCATCTTGTGTTACATTTGTTTGTGTTCATTTTATTCTCTTTGTAAAATAAAGTGAAAATAATTGGTATCAAATCAGCATTCAGCATAAACTTGGTTCCAAAAAAACGCCTTGAAAATCCCATGACTCCTGAAATAAAAATAATTGGACACATGTGCATATATTTGCATCAAGAATTATCCTCTCGAGCCCAAATTGTGGAGTTGATTTCATTGTGCTGTATGAACAGAATAAGTTACATCAAAGTAGCTTTATCATAAAAAAAAAAGAAATAGGCTTCTTCATCAATCAAATGTTTGGTTGTTTGCAAATAAAATGTAAATTAGAAGATTAGCAAAGAAGATATTGCAAAGCAATTAGGAAGTGAAGTCTTAATATTCATCCATCTCACATCATTGCTGGTCGAATATTGCTTTCAGCAGGGATTGAATTCCTCTACTCTTGCTCCTGCTTCAGCTGGAAAAGGAAAGCACATTTGGTTAATAAAAAACAAATATATTGTACATCTATAACACTTTTTTGGTGATCTGTACATCTATAACATGACGAATCATGCAATGGTGTAAATATTTAACCCAATCAATTAGCATTCCGTATTATGACAATATGGCATTAATTGTTAGTAGTTACTTAACCAATTATTTAGCATCTCCTATAAGTCCCCTAAGTTAAACTTAGCAATTACACCAGTAGTTTTAGTAGTTGTTTAACCAATGAATTAGTATCTAGTTATCCAATCAGTTAGCTTTTAAGCACCAGTAGGTTTAGTACTTGTTTAACCAATGAATAAGTAGTTTTAGCAATACGACATTTTAAATTAGCTAATAAGCTAATATCAACAAATGAGCCCAAATGTGGTAAACTTTTTAGTACAACTGCATAGAGAGCTTATACACTCTAATGTCATGGAGCATTTACTTATGCAGAAAAAACATCAATACAAAACAAACTAATAACACAAAGCAAATAAAGCCCATACCTATTCAGCAAGATGTCACTCAATCCTTTGCCAAAACCCCATTACTTAATAGAGATTGAAACTTAATGATGGTAATCAGTCCATATTAGAACTCCAAAGAAGCTAAATTGTTCCTACATGATTTAGCTTAGCTATGGACAAATGACTTCTGTCAAGCAAAGGTGCCGCACTCAATTCCATCAACTGCAAAATATTGACAAAGATTGGAAGGAAAATTTAGATATTGAAACCAAGATAAAATTAACTCCATAAAAGTTTTAAAAATGTAATGAGCATAATAGTAGAACAGAAAAATAGAAATAATAAGAAACCACCTTTTTGACAATGAAAGAAAAACATTAACTTTATTAAAGAAGTTCCCAATATCTGTGTTGCCCAATATGTTAGATACCTCCAAAATGAAAATGGCGCAGAGATTAATAAGCAAAAAGGTGAAAAACTAAAAGCTTAAAAAATGGCTTAATTTCATGGTCTTATGCTCAATCATATTTTAGCAAGTTACAACACTATTTCAGCCACTGAAGGTTAGAAAAAATGCAAAATTGATTACAAATAAACAAAAAGCATAGATAATGAGGATATTAGAAAATGAGGTATATTAGAAACTTCATAAAGTTATGAACACATTTGAAAAAAGTTCTAATCTTCAAATGAACATAAGTTATGAACACATTAAATGACCTTACTGAAACCAAACACATTTGGGTGACTTCATAACTGAAACCAAACACATCATAAAGTTCAAATCTTCAAAAAGCTATGAACACATTTGAAAAAAGAAACCTAACTGAAACCAAACAGCAACCAAAAACATAATTACTGGAAATAAGTGAGAACTAAAATATATACTAACTGTAAAAACAGTTTATACCTTAGATTTTCGTTTAGGGTTTTGGTTTTGTTCTGCAAACAATCTTTCAACCCAAATCAAAACCTATGAACAGCAACAGAAAAACAAAATCAGATGAACATCTATTTTATTGCAAATCAGAAGAAAAAGAAGGGTAGAAGAGAGAAGAGAAAGAAGGGAGATCGAGGAAAATGCGAGATGAAGAGTGGTTGCCCGTGAACTTCCCGTTCGGTGGAAATTAGTGATGAAATTTGCAAGATGGAATGGAAGCTTTGTTGAAGTTGGAAGATTGAAGGAAGATGAAACAGAGAGAGTATCGAGAGTGAGAAAGGAATGAAAAATCTGAAGGGGAAAAGGAGCCGAAATTGAAAGAAGAAAGAGAAGTGGAAAACTAGAGGAAAATGAAAAAAGAAATAGATCTAGAAGAGATGGAGACCAGATGTTTGTTTTTTGGGAGAGCAGTTTTTGAAAAAGTGGGAAAGCTGGAAGTGAAATAGATTGAAGTAAAAGGACAAATATAACCCTGATGTGGGAAAAAAATTGTGAAGAAAAAACATGTGGCATTTAGTGGTTGTGTCTATTTTTGGTAAATCAAATGTGGTTGATTGGTATTAATAGATATTAGATACTGAAAGCCCAGGGCTCAAAACCAACAACAGCCTACAATCTAAAATGAAAGTGGGGGTTACACGAGTTTGAAACAAGGGGTGCAAATAGAGGTCAGATAAAAACTGATTAAACGAAACGAGACAAAACACCTACCGGAGCACAGAAAAAACATTGTATATCAAACTAACACTCTTTTCGATTTATTTACCGATCTAAGCATTTTTTTTCGATCTCTTTGCTGTTGAGAAATCTTACCCCCAAGTTGACCAAACTACCAATTTTACCACTGCCTTCCTCAAACAAATTTACCTCTTAACACATAATTTCGAAACGTAATTTTTTGAATTTTTCCGGAATTATGTGTTTGACGTATTTCCGGAATACATTTTCTCATTCCGGAAATATGACGTTTTAGGTATTTTCAGAAAAACAAAAAAAAACAGTTCCGGATTTTTTCTATAGGCATAAATCCGGAATTGTAAATTTTTTTATTTTTTTTATTTTCTAATTGTTCTTTTTAATTGAACATCTATTTTAATTAATTAAAAAAGCAGATTACATTCATTGAGACAACAACAGAAACAAACATAAATACTAAAACATGACAGAAACAAATACATATATTATAAGATGTTCCACTGGCTGCAAGTTTCACTACTTTGACGGTTGTCCTGCGAATAATCTCGGCGACACTCCGTGTGGTTTCCACGTACAACTCCAAAGGGACTACGAGTCCGAAACATGTTATGGATGTTCAACATGACTCGCATGTCATTGTCGGTCTTCACATCCATTGAGGACCAGTGAACACGGCCATGATCGCCAAAAATGGGTTTGCGATAAGTGATACATTTGACCTCTCACTCGTCATATTCTGTACTCGTTTATATTTTATCGTCAACCGCTCATATTTTGTACTCGTTTATAAAATCAAGTAAATAAATTAAATATAAACTTAAAAGTAAAAAATAAAACAAAAAAAAATAATTTCTAGAATTATCTATAAAACGTATTTCCGGAAACAATTTAAAAATAGCTTCCGAAATTATCATTGTTTACGTATTTCCGGAAACAATTTAAAAATAGCTTCCCTCGTGAAGAAAATCACTTGGCTGACGCTTTAGCGACTTTGTCATCAATGTTCAATATCAATGACAACAAAAGTCTGACATTCATCCGAATTCAGCATCGAGACCTACCGGCACATCATTGTGTGGCAATCGAAGAAAAGCCTGATAATAAACCTTGGTATTACGATATCAAGCACTATATCACAAGCAGAGAATACCCTCCTGGTGCCACTGAGAATGATAATAGGACACTTAGGAGGTTGTCAATGGGTTTCTTCCTAAACGGGGAGGTGCTTTACAAGAGGAATTACGATATGGTCCTCCTCAGATGTGTAGCAAAAGAGGAAGCAGAAAGAATTATGAAAGATGTCCATGAAGGCTCGTTCGGAACTCATTCTAACGGGCACACCATGGCAAGAAAGATCTTAAGGGCTGGCTACTACTGGTTGTCAATGGAGACCGACTGCTTTAACTACGTGAGAAAATGCCACAAGTGTAAAGTCTACGCTGATAATATCCATGTGCCACCTGCTTCTTTGAATGTCCTAACAGCACCATGGCCATTCTCAATGTGGGGAATGGATGTCATCGGTCCCATCGAACTTAAGGCATCAAATGGGCATCGCTTCATTCTTTCCGCTATTGATTATTTCACCAAATGGGTCGAGGCCGCTTCTTATGCCAGTGTAACAAAATCTGTGGTTGTCAAGTTCATAAAAAGAGATTTGATCTGCCATTACGGTCTTCCAAATAAGATCATCACGGATAATGGGACCAACCTGAACAACAAGATGATGAAAGAGTTGTGTGACGACTTCAAAATTCAGCATCATAATTCCTCCCCATACCGTCTAAAGATGAATGGGGCAGTCGAAGCGGCAAGTAAGAACATAAAGAAGATTGTGCAAAAGATGGTGGTGACCTTCAGGGACTGGCATTAAATGTTGCCTTTCGCTTTGCATGGGTATCGGACCTCAGTTCGCACGTCAACAGGGGCAACACCATTCTCACTAGTATATGGGATGGAAGCAGTTCTTCCCATCGAAGTCGAAATACCCTCTCTGCGAGTGCTAATGGAAACAAAATTAGAGGAAGTAGAATGGGTTCAAGTTCGTCTAAATCAGTTGAACCTCATAGAGGAAAAGAGAGTGGTTGCTTTGTGTCATGGGCAGTTGTATCAGCAAAGAATGAAGAAAGCTTATTATGATAAGAAAGTTCTCCCTCGGCAGTTTCAAGAAGGAGATCTTGTGCTCAAGAAGATTTTGCCTATCCAAAAGGATTTCCGTGGGAAATGGACCCCTAACTACGAAGGACCTTATGTGATAAAGAAAGCATTCTCCGGAGGAGCCTTAATTCTCACAAAAATGGACGATGAAGACCTCCCACTCCCAGTGAACTCTGTTGCACCCCGAAAAATCCGGTAGGGATTTCTCGATGTACAACGTGGAAGATAAATGAAGCCGCCATCAATATTTTAGTTTTTAGACGAAAACATTGAAAAAACGTCTTTTTATACAAGGCAGGTGGTCTTTTCGAAATCAGGAGATGTAGGTTCGGGGGTCGGTTAGACACGGGGAAGGTATAAGCACCCCGCATCTCCTTTCTACCAAAAGGGAACCATTAATTTGATGTGTGGTTTCGACAAAGTTTGATTTGAAACGATGTTCTATTTCTTTTCGTTTTTCTTTTTTATTTGAGAAAAGCGTTTGGAAAGAAGACGGGGAAAAGAAAGATTTTTATTTTTGAAAAGGGTGCTTGACGGGACGTGGCCCGCTCCTACGTATCCTCAGATGCAATGAGGAAATCAAAGCTACGTAGTTCTCCTGGGTCGAGAAACTTTGGGTGTGTTGGTGTCTTTTATTGCAGGGGTTCTCGGGTCTGAACTGTACAGTCCACTAACCCTAAAACATAGACATCCCCGCCCATACAGGCGACGTGCCCCCTACTTATCGAAAAGTGATTTGAGTTACTTGAAAAAAAGATTTGCTGTGAGATTGGTAGTTTTTGCTCGAGCAAGTATCTTAGGCTCGCACGAGCTGTACAACTCGCTAATCCTAGGACTCTAACCAATGTCGAACGTACATCCGAATCGGTTCCTCACTCATTTTTGAAAAGGGTTGAAGTTGTTAATTATCTGTTTTAATTCTCATAAGTATCCCAAGATGTTTGAGTTGTACAACTCCGATCTTAGGACGCTAGACAACATCGGCCGTACGTCCGACTTGCCTCCTTATGAGTTTTCAAAAGGTTGATTATTGATCTAAAAAGAAATTGATTAATTTGTGAAGACAATTAGCGAAGCATTGGATTTTGGAATATTATTTGAAAAAGGATTGATTAGAGGGGAGAGGAAGAGAATTCGAGGGTGGCTTTGGCCACAAAAGAAAAGAAAGTAGAATCTTCAATCAACTTTCAAGTCAAAACCAAAATGCAATACTTACCAATTTGCAAGCAAAATAATCAATAATGGGAGCACAAGCATAAGCATTTCCATTTACAACAATTGTACACAAGAATGACATTGAGTCATCAACAATTAATGGCATGAATATATGAGATCAAAAACAACCAAATAAGTTGCCAAGAAAGGCACTTAAGGAAACATTGCAAAAGCTTGGTTGCAATCCCCTCACTTAAATCATAGTGCTCTAAGCACAAGTGAGGATCAAGTTGCTAGATCATCAACAATGAACAATAAGCAAATTAAAATGCAAAGATGAAATAAACACATCACTAAGTTGAATCACATAGAGCAATCCTCTCACTTTAAGAAAAGTACACTAGGCACTAGTGAGAATCAACTTGCCTATCATCAACCACTAACAATAAGCAAATAAAAAATACCAAGATTAAATAAACACATAACTAAGTTGAGTCACATAGAGCAATCCTCCCACTTTGAGCAAAGTGCACTAGGCACTAGTGGGAATCAACTTGCCTATCATCAACAATGATCAACAAGCAAATTAAAATGCAAAAATTAACTAAACACACAAATAAGTTGAATCACCTAGAGCAATCCTCCCACTTTGAGCAAAGTGCACTAGGCACTAGTGGGAATCAACTTGTCTATCATCAACAATTTACAACTAGCAAAATAAGACACAAGAATGAATGGACACATAAACTAAATTGAGTCATTTCTAGCAATCTTCACCACTTAGGTCAAGGTGCACTAGGCACTAGTGGGAATCATATTGCTAAATCATCAAACAACAAAAGTAACATTTAACACAAAAATAAAATACTAATAACAAGATTAAACATCACCAAACAAAGAACACCAACAAAATCAACTTGGAAATATTTTTAGATCTATAAGCATGTGAACCAAAGGAAACATAGAGCCACATTTTATTTAATAAAGAAAACACCAAAATTAACACAAAGCAACATAGATCTATTTTTTGCAAGGATTTATATGATTAAGCAAGGAAGTGCAGCAAAATCATATCAACCCTAATTTTTCATGATATGCGAAAATGCTAAAGCCCATAAACAACAATTTTATTTATGAAATCTAGTGCATAATATGTAAAGATGCAAGAGAAATTATTCAAGTAGAAGAATAACTCCTTCAAGGCCAAGGACCCATCTCAAACACCCAAAGCTCCCTAAGTCTTTGTCAAAATGTTTGAAATGGATCCTCAAAGCAAACAACACTCAAGAAGGAGTTTGGAGTAGAGGAGAGATTATGCAAGAAAATTAAATATGAGGTGCAAAGCTTCAAGGATTACCTCAAAACTACAATGAAAAGAAGAAGGAGGTGATTGCAACCTTGAAGAGAATGGAAGGGAAGATGGTGACCTAACAAGAAATGGAGGATTTGTGGTTGATTTTTGAAGAAAATATATGGAAGAGGGGAGGGAGGGGGTACGGTTTTGGTGAGGAAGGAGAGGGGGAGGAGGTGTGCTAGGGTTTTGTGTAGGAGAATGAGAGGCAAATGAGAAGCAAAAAGAGAGGATCCTTAGGTGTGGGAATGAGGGAGTATTTATAGGATGAAATTAGGTCTAAGGGTAGTTTAGTCTTTATGCTTTTAATGTGTTCTAGGATTGAGCTTTGATTTTGAATGGAGGGTTGAGATCACTTATCACAAGGATTGAGGGTGGAAAGAAAACACAAAATGTGAGAGTGAGAGAGTGGGGGGCGAAAGTTAGGGGGAAAAAAAGAAAAGAAAAAAAGACTTTCTTATTTTGGAAGAGATATTTTATGTGAGGTAGGGTTAAGGGCATTTTAGGGAAGAATTGTTACCAAAGAGGGAAATTTGGGTTTTCTTATGAAGGGGTTAGTGTAAGGGAGTGAGGTAATTTACCAAAGAGGGCAATGATTACAAAATGGAGAGAGAGAGAGAGAGAGTATGCGAAATCATGGGGAGAGGAGGGAAGAAAAAAAAACTTGTTTTTGGTATTTTGTCTTATTGATCACACTTCCTTATTTTGAGTTTGAATTTTGGTCATGGGAATAAAAGTGCACCTATTGGAAATGTGTCACATATTTTTTTTGGGCACCATAAATATTCCTTCTAGTCACCCATGACAATAAAAATTGTCACTTAAAAATTGAGGAATATTTAATGGTCCTTTTTTATTTTTCTATGCACTAAAAATGGAAAAATACATTTTTAATTATTTTTGACTAGGGTTTTCTTTCTAAAAATTGTACAAAAATTATCCTTGATAGAATAAAAATGTGCTTTTTGTGGATGTGCATTTTTTGCGAGAAAATCATCTTTTTGCGAAAAATGACCAAAATGCCCTTTTTGACCCTAAAACCCTAATTTGCCTAAAAAGTGCATTCCAACCCTAAAAATGATTTTAGAAACTTTGAAATGACTTCTATAACCCTAAATGCGATGCATGATGCTCTTTTCTCTTATTTATTTATTTTTTGGGGAAAATTAGGGTTTTGACCTAAGCCGGACAAAATTGGGGTATGACAAACTCAGATGCAATTAAGAAGTACTATGCCTAAAAGAAATATATGGAAAAAAGAGAAAGATGAGCCAAGCGAAAATGAGCTCGCTAGGTTGAAAACCCGAAATGGCGGCCTAGGCAAAAATTAGAGCGATCCGGTGGATTGAAAACTCTAAAGAGCAGTCCAGGCAAAAATTAGGGTCAAAAGTTGGAATTTGAACAGATACAAAGGCAGTCAATACCTCCGAAAGTTGGATGATGAATGCTCAAGGTCATGTGCATGGGTAATTGGCATTGTTACCTCAGAGATACAAACAATCAAAAGATCCGCTCTTTCCTTTTCTTCTCTCTTTTTGTAGTTTAAACTCTCAATGTAATTTTCAGCCAGTGTGACCTTCTGCGCACTCGGTTTCCGTTTGGATATTAAACTCTTTCTTTATTCTCTCATTTCCCTATTTTCTTTAAAAATATGTTTTGTGGTAAATGATACTGAATTGCGAAACATGTGCATAATCAAAAGCATTACAATCATTGCAAAATTTCTAAAAATCACAAAAAGGGGATGACCTCTCATAAAATTGCAAAGAAGACAAATGCATAATCACTTCAAGCAACAAATCACAATAACCCACACTTCGGTACCACTACTTTGGGCAGCCCCCATATCTTCCGTCGAGAGTCTTGTGAGTTGATGAGATCAGCAGAAAAGTCAAGAAAGAGCAAAAGAGCAAAAAAGTCAAGAAAGAGCAAAAGAGCAAAAAGAAACAAGAAAGAGCAAAAGAGCAAAAAGAATCCAAAATGAAAAGAACCCAAAACAAAAAAAAAGAAAAATCATTCCACATTTCATTCATCATACCACCAGATACCGATCATTGCGCATGCTTACACTGCATGCACGCATACATCATCCATTTCATCCTTAAATGCGCTCAAATATAGATAGTTTTTATCTGTCGAGATAAATTTAAATTATAATGTTAGCATTGAGCCTAGCACCAGTCTTTTGGACCCCCAACGGTCCCTCAGAGTCCTAGAGCTCCTTCAGACCTCCAATGGTCATTCAATCCAGATCACACGTCGCGTTATCGAGCAACCGACGGATCATCTGACCGGAGGTTCTTCAGACTAGCTGTGTCAGCCTTAGACATAGTGGACGTCCTTCGAGGTGAGCAAATCAGGTCAACGACCTGATCTTGCCCCAAGGCCGCTCGAAAAAGGCCACCCCCCAAGCAGACCATTTTACTAGTACCGTTGCTAGTTTGCGCTCCATCAGACCATCTTGGTCCATCAAGGCCCAGGCAGCCCCTCAGACCCCGTCGGTCCTTCAGTTTAACTCCAATCAATGCGCCAAGCATCGACTGCGAATCAGACCATCAGAGCCCCAGTGCTCCTTCAGATCCTCGGTGATCCCTATTTACTTTTGTTCTATGTAAACCCGGTTTTTCATGATTTTCTCAAAAAAAAAGGTTTTGACAAAATTAGTGTCCTTTTATCTTTATTTCTATTTTACTCGAGAAATTTGGAAGCCTTTCATATTTCCTGGTAAAATATAAATAAAGAGGGGCAGCTGTCACACCCTAATTTTGTCCGAGTAATCAAAAGTCCAAAAAAAGTTTTATTCTTGTTGTGTCACGCGCGTGTCTTTAGCACTCTCGTGTAACGATTGTTTTGATGCTCGTTTTATTTTATTTTGTAGTTATTGTTATTATTAGTCTATTGTTATTGGTGCAAAAAAAAATAAGTGAAGAAGCTAAATAGCAAAAACCCTATTGTTATCCCGAACCTCGTAAAATTCCTGGTGTATCTCTATCCTTCTCTCTTTACTTTATTTACTGTTTATATCTGGTTATAATTATACTATCACTGCACCGATCTATTTATTGTTACGCTGCTTATAATATCTGTCTATCCTGAACTCTGATAATAGCGTAACAGTACACTTTGCATGATCTGCCTGCTTACATACATCATATAAGTTTAAATCTCAGATTCCACATTTGATTTAAACAAACATTGCAAAAGTTTTTGAAAACCGAAAAAGAATTCAAGTTTTGCACATAACCTTATTCACCCCACCCTCTAAGGTTATCAGATAGTCCAACAACCCCATCACCGTCGCCTTCTCTCTCCACCGCCGAAAACCCCACAACAACCGCCAGTCACTACCAACCTCGCCTCATCCTCATCGTTCACCAAATACAGCCATCGCATCGTTCCCTTTCCTCTTCCCCTCTGTACTTCGTTCACCTCCCTCTCACGACCCTCTCTCTCTCTCTCTCTCTCTCTCTCTCTCTCTCTCTCTCTCTCTCTCTCTCTCTCCATTTCTGATTTTCCTCTCTCTCTTTCTCTCTATTGGGTGTGGGTGTGGCTGCGGCGCAGTTGGTGAAGTAGATTAATGAAATTAGGTTTTCCATAAACCTAGTTTCCCTTTTATACCCCCTCCCATTTTATTTTAATTTTAGTTTTCTTTTTTAATCAGATTGCTTTTCGTACCCCTCTTTTTCATTAATACCCCCCTGAGAAGCCCACAATTCGTGGGTTAATAAATCTGAAACAGAAACTGGGCTTTTATTGTTTACACCCTTTTTTAATGATGCAACCCCTGTTTCGTTTACACCATTTCATTTTTATATCTACGCCCCCCTCCATTCACACCTCTTTTTAAATATGCACCCCCTTTTTTTTCCTTTTTTTAAATTTCTTTTCCACAAATAAACATTTTCTTTCACAAACTTATCTTTTCCCAAATAACAAATAAACATTTTCCCAAACATAAAAGTAGGTTGTTATTAATGGTCACTCTGAGTTTAACTTGTTTGATCGTCAATAACAACTATATTTTTCAAATGAGCTATGAGTGATGACCACTCTGAGTTTTACTTGTTTGTTCATTACGAATACGTACCTATCCCAATTTCAAAATGTTTAAAAAATACTCAACACACAAACATTTTCTACCCAAGAACTACGTAGCTTTGATTTCTCCATCGCAACTAGGGATACGTACGTAGGAGCAGGGGCCCACTCCTGTCAAGCGCAAAAAACTAAAATTTTTATTAAGTCTTCCTTTCTAATTTTGCAAATAATAAAAAGGGTAAATTAGAGTGTCTTCTTCGAATTAACTTTTTTTTCTACACATTAAATTAAAAGGTAACTTTGTTTTTGAAAGGATATTGTGGGGTGCTAATACCCTCCCCACACATAATCGACCCCCGAACCCAAAAATAAAGGTTTTTTCAATGTTTTCCTATTTAACAAATATTGATGGCGGCTTCATTTTCAAAATGACGAAAAATCCCTCCTTCGGATTTTTCGATTGCTACAACTAGCTTCAAATTTTTTTTCACTTCCTTCTTCCCCTCCTCCACCTCCTCCAACTTTATCCCATCTCTATTCAAAGAAATGATCTGGTTAGCTCTACTACGATTCTGAATGGAGTGGTAAAAATACTTAGTGTTATGGTCTCTCTCGCAAACGCAGTGTGAGAAAATCTATTTTTCAAATAGAAGTGACCATCAGTGTGTAAGGTTATGTAAGCAGTAGCATCAGTGATGCATTAATAAATACTATTACCTGTATTTACAAATGTCCTCGACCACTTTATGAAATATTATTTCTTGTAGACTTTAGTGAATTATTTTCTTGTAAACGACCTATACCTATACTAGTACATTTTATGAAATATTATTAGACTTTGAACAACATGCATGCATGAAACGTCATGATAAGATGATATGTGTTAATTAAGAACCATAAGGATGTTTTATTTGTTGACAAAAATAAGGATGGTTATTGATAATGCATTAATACTAATATTTCTTTAAAGTACAAGAAATTATTATCATATACACAAATAAAGAATAGAAAGTAGATGTAATATCTAAATTATATTTAGAGAAGGATAATAATTTATCATTTTTTTGTTTCAAGAAGTTATTTATCTATGTGGTGCAATTAAATTATGTATCATCCACTTGGTTATTTTAATTGACCATGTAGCTTTTGTTTTATTTTTTTACCAGACTTTTTTGTTTCATTAAGATTATGTTCTTTTTTCTCTCAGCTAGCAGCGCACGCAGAGATGGAGAAAAAAAATCCTATTGGCTTAATTTCATCCTCTAATTCCTTCTTCTTCCCTATACCACGACCATCCCGGCCCAAAACTTCGTAATCCTACACGAAATCGTCCTGAGTCTGATTCTATAGCATCAATTTCACTGGTTACGACCTCTATCTCGCGTTCTAGTCATTCCCTTCCGCAATGTGAAACTCCATGCCTGAGCTCCTAGTCATGATTGGCCTCCCCACATCAATTAAAATAACCACATAGACACTACAAGAAAAGCTGGACTTTGCGGCGGGCGAAATCCGCCGCAAAAGCCAAATTTGCGGCGGATATTTGGACTTTGCGGCGGAAGTTTTTCGCCGGTAGCCAGCTCGAAGCAAACGCGTTGCGGCGGATTATCCGCCGCAAGTTTGCGGCGGATTTAGTGGCGCCGCAAAATCCAACGCAAATTTGCGGCGGATAATCCGCCGGAAAAGGGGACAAATTTTTGACGCAATATATCCGCCGGAAAGTACCCAATATCCGCCGCAAATTATCCGCCGCAAAGTACCCCTTATCCGCCGCAAAACACCCGTTTTATTTAAAAAAAAATGAATATAATTTTTTTAAAAAAACGTTTTATTTAAAATTCCGCCGCAAACGACACAAATCCGCCGCAAAGTACCATTTTTTTTAAAAAAAAATTATTATTATTTTTAAAAAATAAATTTTATTTTTTAAAAAAAATCGTTTTAATTAAAAATATATATTATTTTATTAATTTTTTTAATTATTGATAAAAAAATAAAATCCAATAACTAATTAATTTTTAATTTAAAAAAATAAAAATTGGGAAAAGCAGTAAAATATTATCACCAAAAAAATATCCATACAATTAATAAAATATCCATACAAAAAAATAAAATAATCTAAAGCAATAAAAATTGGGAAAAGCAGTAAAATATATATTTAATGTCTGCTACCCCTAAAAATTGGGAAAAGCAGTAAAATATATATTTAATAATGTTTTATACAAATAATTTAAACATTATAAATAATAATTCCAAATTTAATTTTAAATTTCAATTTTTATAAGACAATATATGTTAATAAAATTTATAAGTGAACTTAATAAATAAGTTTTTTCAATATAAATTAATTTGTATTATTATTGCAAACAAAATACTAAACAAAATTTTACTAAAAATAGTGAAGTAAGTAATATTTTATTAATTACTTTAACAACTAACCGTAGTGAAGAGAAGGCTCTGGGTTGAAGCTTATCCAGAACTCAAGCAGAGAGGAAAAAGGAGGAACCCAAACAATACCTAAACAAAAAAAAACAACACAATTAGTAACAAATTCTTATTATTATAAAATAATTTAAAAACGAATATTAAAAAAAAAATTAAAAACAAAAACTATTAACTAATATCAAAAACATACCATGAAGAAATTTCCCAATAAGAGCAGAAGACAATTCGTAGGGAGGAAGTGCTACACTTCAAAAACAGATTTAGTAGAAAAGGAGAGAATTTGGGAGAGAGTAAAAGAGAAATTTTAAGAAGAGAATGGGAGGATTGTTAGAAGTGTGAAAAATGAGAAGTGGGGAATGGATATATATAGGAAAAAGCAGCCCAACGGTCAAAAGGGATTTGCGGTGGATTCTGGAGGTTTGCGGCGGATTTTAAAATTCAATATCCGCGGGTTTTTTTTTTCGGTACTTTGCGGCGGATTCTGGAGGTTTGCGGCGGATTTTGAAATTTAAAATCCGCGGGTTTTTTAATTACGGAGATTTGCGGCGGATTCGTGGTATTTTGCGGCGGATATTCAAATCAAAATACCGCGCCTTTTTTTTTAAAAACACCAAATAATCCGCCGCAAAGATCCGCCGCAAATGCTCAACATCCGCCGCAAATAACACAAATCCGCCGCAAAGTACCAATTTTTTTTTTAAAAAAAAAATTATTATTTTTTTTAAAAAATTATTATTATTTTTAAAAAATAAATTTTATTTTAAAAAAAAAATCGTTTTAATTAAAAATATATATTATTTTATTAATTTTTTTAATTATTGATAAAAAAATAAAATCCAATAACTAATTAATTTTTAATTTAAAAAAATAAAAATTGGGAAAAGCAGTAAAATATTATCACCAAAAAAATATACATACAATTAATAAAATATTTTAAACAAAAAAATAAAATAATCAAAAGCAATAAAAATTGGGAAAAACAGTAAAATATATATTTAATGTCTGCTACCCCTAAACGGAGACCTACGCCATTATCTTGATATGACACTCGCTTGAGCATTGTCGGCAGCAGCTCCATTACAGTGGCGTATGTCTCCATTTCTTTGTAAAGAAATTTCCACATTGTCGTGAACACCCCTTCATCTTTTTCGTTAAAAGTAACCCATTTATCAGCAAAAAGCTCCGCCTCATTATTTCACCACAAGTGACATATACGTTAATCAAACGCTCGGTATCATCCTTCAACTTAACAGCCCGTCCTTGCAGTTCCTCAAACTTTCTATTTAGAGATTCAACCATATTTTCAAAATAGAAAGTTTCACAAGAAACCATCTTTTGAAAAGATGATTGAATCTCTAAATAGAAAGTTTGAGGAACTGCAAGGACGGGTTGTTAAGTTGGAGGATGATACCGAGCGTTTGATGAGCGTATATGTCTCTTGTGGTGAAAATAATGAGGATGAACTTTATGCTGATAAAGGGGTTACTTTTAACGAAAAAGATGAAGGGGTCTTCATGACAATGTGGAAATTTTTTTACAAAAAAATGGAGACGTACGCCACTCTATTGGAACCCCGCTGCCGACAATGCTCAAGAGAGTGCCGTATTAAGAGATCGAGTGCCGTATCAAGAGAATGAGAGTATTGGTAGAGCTGTGAAAAAAGAAGAAGGGGAGAAGGGGTTTATATAGGAGAAACGAAGTCAAACGGTCAAAAGGCAAGATCCGCCGGAAACAGCAGTTACCGGCGGATTTAAGGGATTTGCGGCGGACATAAGGGATTTGCGGCGGACAGAGGTGCATTTGCGGCGATTAATTAAAAGCTCGTAAAAAAAAATTGTGAACCCAAATCCGCCGCAAGAACCGTTAAATCCGCCGCAAAATCCAAGACGAATTTTAATTCGCCGCAAATGTCAATTTTTCCGCCGGTAACTTTGAGGCGGATAAATTCCGCCGGAAATTCGTAGATTCCGCCGGTAACTTTGCGGCGGATCTATATCCGCCGGAAACTCCTGGCCGGAAAAACCAATAATTCTTGTAGTGAGATGACACATCATCATTTGACCGCACCACGTAGGAGACGCCACATCGGAATTTTGTTAGCCCGATCAGCAGCAATTAACGGCATGGACTATCTTATTGCAAACGGAAAAATAAGTGGGAGACTAAAACACTTATTTCTATTTTGTGGGGACTAAACTTGAAAGTCACAATTTTGTAGGCATTAAATTTAGGGCCACTACATAAATTATTAATTATTTATTAGTACACAAAACTTTTACAAAAAAAAATATGGGCATGTTAAGTAGTAACAATTACAATCCACCCATCCGTTTTATCCTTTTTGTTTTCTTTTCATCCTAACATTACTCATATTGTTATGTGTTGTTATGTAACATGCAGTATTCCACTACTATTTCTAACAAAATACTGATATTAATTATCATTAAAAACGATGAAACGAGTTGTTGCATCGCTTGGTTACATAGGTCGATCGAGTCTAAAATTTATGTTTACATCGAATATATTATATTAATTAACTCCTAAAATCTAAGAACCACTCTTCTTTCTACTAGCTCTAATGTAATGACCAAACCACAGATGGTGGATATGAAGGTAATCACTCTGCTGCAAAACCTACAATCCATGCTTCAAAAATATGCACAAACTTATAGGCATAAAATCCTCTACTCCCTCCGTAACATAATATAAACAAAAATGGGTTAACGAAAGTTGATGTATTTGATTTAGAATTTGAAGTAGATATATCACTTTTGTTGACCCATTTTTGCTTATACTCTGTTACGAATAAGTATATTAGAGTAGTGAATTCTCATTTTCATCATCATAATTAAAGCCAATGTAACGAATTTTATTTGGACTATATATAGTTCCCTTCCTTCTCAATTATTGACAAGAGTTTCTCATTTAGAATTTCCGATTCTAATTTCTGTGTTTTATCCACCTGCAAAAACAAAACAAAAAAAAGCACTTTTAATTAGTTCCTAAATTTATCACGGATACCCCTAAATAGTAGCTTTTAATTCTAATCTCTTCTCATTTGGGTAGAGATAAATATTCCTATTCATTTTCAATCATATATATAAAAATGTTGTCAAAAAAAATCATATATATAAAAATACCATTTTATAATTTTTTTACATTGTTTCTTTTTTTTACTTTGTATATATTAAGTAAGAGAAAACAAATAATACTTCATTATTTATGAATATTTTGAAAATAAAAATAATAATAATAATAATAATAATAATAATAATAATAATAATAATAATAATAATAATAATAATAATAATAATAATAATTAAAAAACGCACCTGGAAATGCAAGTTATGGAAGGCCCTCCCTCCAAAGGTCTCAGAAGAAGAAATATTTAGAAGCACAAAGCCATCATTTTCTAAACATAGCAAGATCTCAGATAGTGGAATCTTGTGGTTGACTATATAACTTGAAATCTGAATAGAAATCTCACTATCAGTGAGCCTATTAGTTGAAATCACAAAACCAGGGTTGTAGCAAGGTTTCTTCCTTTGAGATTCTTTGCTTATCACCACATCCCTTTGTTGAGAAAGACTTAATAAGATATCTTTCTTTTTCTTTTTTAGTCCTTCTACTTGCTTTTGTAACTCTGGTATGTATTTTAGGACTTGTGAAATTGTTGCTGGAATGCTCAACTTCTTCTGCAACATACATAATTTACTAGTAGAAATCAATATTATATCTTTATGGATAATTAATAATTTTGCATTTTTTGTTTCAACTACGAGGGCTTTAGAAACCAATTATACGATTACTTTCCTTTCCAATTATGCACTTGGTGATAATTTTATTTTTACGAGATCGTATAGTCGAGTATTTATAACCTTGTATTGAAAAATGATATATGGAAATTATAATATAATGAATGATAAAAATAAGAGTTTTTTTTTTAAAAAAATATACATCAATTCAATAGTTTTTTAATTTGAACGTAAAAAACTTAAACTACCTAGATTTTGAATGGAGCTGGTCAAGGGTGTTCATGAGTAAAAAATTGCCAAAATCCATTGCTCAAACCGATTATATTTATTCGGTTTTGGGTTGATTCAGCTTTTTTTTTTGTTGGTTTTTTTATGTAAAACTCGAACAAAACCAACCATTCAGATCGAGATCATAGGTACTGCAATGATAACTTTTCAAAATAAATATAAAAACATCCACTTTTTGTAAGACTCCAACACTTCTAAGTTCTAAATAGTCAAAAAATCTAAAAACATCCATTTTTAGTTAGACTCCAACATCCACTTTTTGTAAGACTCCAACACTTCTATGTGTTTCGTTCGAGTTGACAGATAAATGAGTTTAATTTTGAAAATTTGTAGCTTAAATGGGTCACGACAGATTGGATTAGGTTTGACCTGAACATGAAAAATGTTTGAACCAAACAATTCGTCTTAAATCGGATTGTGAATTGATTCATATTTGCCCGAACCGCTCAATAGACCTAGCTAATTTCATGAAGTTGAAGAGGTGGTTTATAGAAATTCTTATTTCTTTGCTACCAATAACCAAATCATGACTAACGAAGAGATAGAGAGTAAGAGGGTTAAGTACCATTTGATCTGCCATGGGAAGAAGTAAACGAAGTGAAGAAAACAAAGTATTGATCTTCTTGCGGCGATCACGTTCGCTAGCATTGTGTGTAAGCTTCTTAACCATGGTAGGGTTACTGCTTGTGGCCTGTGAGGGAGTTGAATTTTTAGCCTCAACTTGTGGCTGAGATATTGGAAGCAAATGATGAGGAAAAACTAGTTCAGTGTCTTCGTAAAAGTTATCCTGGCCATGGCTTATAGGCTCTTCAAAAGGCCATCCAATGGTTGAGAATACAGGAGGGGATAATGCTAGCATGTTGAAATTGAAAGTAGTTGAATTAACAAGTTTTTCTATAGTTAGATAATAATGAGATAATGATCTTGACTATATATATAGAAGAACAATAGTAGCCAACTAGCCATCATCTTTTAATTTTAAAGTACTATCGAAAATTAATACAGGACATCATCAAAAAGAAATTAATAGTGGCTGTTAAAAAAACAATTGAAGAACGAATAGAGAAAAGGACATGTTAAAAAAATGAATAAAGAAAAAAAACATGTTAGATTCTTCTTGGGGACATCAAGTTGGTTGGTGTGCCAGGTCATTATATTGTGAGTTTGTGACACTCGAGAACTAGATAGTTGCGCATGGAAGCTAGCTCACACGTCCCCACACTGGCATCTATATTGTGTGTAACTTTAAGGAGTAAGTGTTTTTTTTTTGTGAGAAAAAAGGGGAAATACCCCAGCGAACAACAAACTACACACTCGCTAAACCAACCTTGTCCACCCGAAGGAACGAATGGATGAAGGTAGGGGCAGAGTCGTAAATTACAAAATTAGATGAAAGCGAAAAACTAAACTTAGCTAAAGCATCAGTTACTAGATTTTGGTCCCTAGGAATCTTTGACCAACTAACAATTGTATCACCATTAACTATCTCTCTAGTATTATTAATTATGTGAGAGAGAGTGGGTAGCAGCTGGACCACTTGTCAACAGATCAATTGCATGTTGGGAATCAGGTTGAATTAACATCATATCCCATCCTCTTCTTCTCACAAGCTCCACGCCGTAGAACACAGCCAAGAGCTCCGCCTCCAACACAGTTGCAACACTGATTTTCCTGGAAAAAGAACAAAGGAAGTCGTCGTTCTGGTCTCGGATAACACCACCACAGCCCGCCAAGCTCCCAAACTCTCTAATTGCAGAATCAACACTGATCGCCACGAAATTCGCCGGAGGAGGAGACCAACCGAAGGTAACGTCCGTTCCTCTGTTTCTATTTAAAGGATCCAGAGCACTAATCGTAGCTTTCCCCAAAATTGCAGCTTCGACTTGAAATTGCGCCTTGCAAAGGATGGATCTGAACGAAGTTGATTTCCCTGTGAAGATGAAGTCGTTCCTCGCTTGCCATATGCTGTCCAGAATGAATGCGAAGGTCAGCTGCCAGTTCGCTTGTTGATTTCTCTGTTTCCTGTTTAAATTAGCTTCTAACCACTTGTTCCAATCATCAATATCAAAGAAAGATAAATTGTTAGTGTTAATGACACAATTCCATAACAAATTGATGCGATTGCAGTCCCTGAAAGCGTGGAACAGCGTCTTGTCACTACCACCACAGATCGGGCAAAGGCTAGAATCCGTGTGATGTCTCCTCGCTCTCTCAGAATTAGTCAACAAGATGCTGTGGAGGGCCTTCCAAAGGAAGAGTTTCACCTTCTCTGGACCTGGCCATTTCCAAATTAGCTCGAAATTACCCGTGGGGGCGCATGATTCTGCTTTTTGACCGCTAAGTAGGCTGATTTGGTGTTGAAACTGCCATCAGCGTTGGGTCTCAAAGCAAAAGGAGTCATCATGGTTCATAATAGAAGGCGTAGGAGAATCCAGAATCTTCTGAACCGTGTTCTCAGGTAAAAACTCAGCCAGGGTATTTCTATCCCAGTTACCATTCACTACAAAAAATGGAACAGATTGCGGGGGGTTTTTAAGTCGCTTAGCGGGGGTTTTAAACCCCCACAACGTAATCTGCGGGAGTTTTAAAAAACGCCGGAGTTTCAAGTGCCGCAATCGTTTTGCGGTGGTTTTTAGAAAACGCTGGTATCATGTCTTTTAGCGGGGGTTTTACTGCAGGGGTTTTTAACCCCCACGATTAGTGGAGGTTTTTTTGAAGGGGGTTATAAACCTCCTTAAATCGAGTGATATGTAGGAGTTCTATTTTTTGTGGAAATTTTTTATTGCCATAGTTGATAGGACTTTTTTGTGGGGGTTACAACCTCCTATATATTATTGAGGAGTTTTTTTTTTCCTTGTTATCATTTATAATTGAGGAGTTTTTTTTCCTGATAACATTATCACACTTAAATTACTAGCACCCATATATTATTTATATCTTACCAAACATTCCATAAATTATATTACATAAAAAAACATTCAATAAATTTAATCGAAGGTCTCAAAATTTCATTAAAAATATAACTATGATAACAGAAAATGTATTTCAAACATTTGTACATCAAATATTCAATGTAATACAACTCAATTTAAAATAGCTTAAAAGAAATTTTATAATAAAAGATGAAGCAGCTGAAACTATTTCATCTCATGTAAGCTTCGGTTACTGGGGCATGGAATCTTTTAGAGCATCCTCTAGTTTTTCTTTCTCTTTGGCAGCACAAATAGCTCTTAGCTGGCTCGTAGTCTTTGCGCATGCTATCGCCGATATGTAAAGCTTCTTCAGGTGCAATATTTCCAGCCCTTGCAAGTGCAATCTCTAAATTTTTGGGTCTGGCTTCTCAATGCCTTCAAGACCAGAAAACACACCAAAATCCCACTCAGATCCCTGCATCATCAAACATTATAGCAATCAGACATTCTTCTCTCTTTGACACAAGTTCAGATGCATGAATTGTTATGACAACATCACAGATGTACAGAAGAAAGAAGAGGCTTGAAGTGATAAGTAAATTTTGGTGCTTAATACATTACGGTTCAACATAATTTTCTACAAGCGTGATTTAATAGGAGCATGGGATTCCTTTGAAAATCATGGAACATGAATCAATTGTCGCATTGTGATTCGAAGTGGAAGTGCAACATTCTCTAATAACATTTCTAACAAGACACCACAAGCAAAAAATATCAACAGGTTAACAAGTTTCCTCAAAATCACTTAAAAATTGCTTGAAATATACAGAATCAAGTTTTCACTAACTGCAGTTCAAATAAAAATGAAGCTCCCCTTTACTATCAATATTAGCTTTATTTCATATTGACTAATGAAATTTTGAGTTGTTACTCATTCAACTAAACATTGTTGTTAGAATACGAGAGTCTATCTTATCTTAAGAGTATTTTGAATTCTTTCATAGGATTGGGTTCTTATCACTTAGTTATTAACTTATTATTATGACTACTTTCCTTGTTCAATTAGGGATTGGGAGACTTTTTTTTGGGTAGGCAAATGTTAGTAAGTTCGTGATTATGTTAGTTTCCAATAAGATTTCAAACTCGAGACCTCCGGCCTAAAACTTCTTCGGTGTCCCTTAGCTCATCAACCAAGCTACTTACTTAAGACTAGGATTGAGATGCTTGTGTCTTGTATCCCTATAAATAGGGGTTAACGGTTACCCTTTATGTAATATCACATCATATTCATAATCGTAAATCATAATCATATTCTACAATCTTTATTCTCTTCTCCTTTTCTATCTAAAACTCAACTTCAACAATTGTCATACCTGAGAACATAGCCAAGAAACTATTGAAACGTCACTTCTATGAAGGGCACCAGTAAAGGCTTCCTCAAACTTCCCCTCACTTAATAACCTTGATAGTTCTTTGGTAGGATCCTCAGTCTGTCAACATGCAAGTCATCTCAGTATGAACAAGTATCAAGAATACTTTTAAAAATAGGACAATAAGGGTAATGACACACCATCTCATGCAAGCCATTGTTGATTTGTGTTACAAATGGATCAGCAGCCACTTTGGAGTTAGTTGCCAATGCTAAAAGTTTACTATGGCCATCAGCCAATTCCCCGCTCAAAGTTTGAGTGAGAGATGATGCTGAATTAATTGTTTCCTGTGAAATCATAACACCACATATTGCATTCAAACCACGGTAAATATCGAAGTTGTATTGTGCATTTTAAAGACAAGCATCCTACACATACCCTCAAAGTAGGGCTGTTCATGTGAACTAAAAAACTGAACCGAACTGCTGAACTGAACCGAACCGAACCAAAATTAACTGAACTTTTACAAACAATTCAGAACCGAACTGGTATTTTAAATACAGTTCACTAACTGAACTGTTAAGGCCAATTCAGTTAGTGAACCAATGAACTGTTAAGAACTTAAGGCCACTCGGTTAGTGAAACTACCAAAACACTTCCGCCTAATCTGCAAACACCAACTCCCAAGTACCTACGTAGAATCAAATCAAAAGAAAAATTCAGGACGGTGTCAGTCCAGGATCCGAAATATCAGTTCAGGACCCAAAATATCTAAAGAACAAAGCACCTTTGATTTCCTTAGAATTGCTTCCAGATTGTTACCTACCGTCATGGAACTATGGAAGTTTATACCTATATGTCATCTCTCAACTTCGTTCCACCATCGTCGCCTCTAAGATCCACAAAAACCCCCCACGTCACTAACCCAAGGTTCCTTCTCTTTTAATATTTTCTACTTATGTTATTCGATGTTCAATTTTTAACACAGTGTTTGGTGAATTGATTTTTATTCACCACCAAAAATTGGCTCTTTGATGATATTGAATTTGATTTATTGCGTAAGTTTTATGTTATATGTGTTTGCAGGCATTGGTGTGTTTTATTTGCTTTTTTGAAATATTTCCGATTTTTATTCTTTTAATTTTCTGTTGTCAGATTATTGAGTTTTTTTAACAGTTCGGTTTAGTTGAACTGCGAACTGAACTGTTAAAACAGTTCAGTTCGGTTTGAATGAACTGTAAAAATAGTTCGGTTCGGTTCAGCGAACCGTTTGAATAAGTCTAGTTCAGTTCAGTTTGGTTTTCCTTGTGAACTGCACCATGAACAGCCCTACCTCAAAGTCATTGCTAGTGGAGAATGAGTAGAATCATACTGCTGTTGAATAGCAGTTGTATGCGTCAAAAGTCCATTCTGATACGTGACATCAATATGCTCAAACATAGCTCTGCATGACTTCTCAAAGGAAGGAACTATTGAAGCTTCCACACTAGTTCTAAGTGCTTCCTACAAAGTAGAAATAATACCAAAGAAATGATTAAAGAAATCCGCCAACATAAATATTTAAGTGGTCTCTGTAAAATGTTAAATGTTAATATATCTTTTAGAAACGTTTATAGATCTGACAGCAATCTATAAGAAAACTGTGAGAACTTTACCTCATTTAAACCTAAAGCTGGAAGAATCACATCTTTATATCGATACTCAGCATTGCTCACAACGCCAACTTTGAGACCCTTTCCACGAAGCCATCTAAGAAATGGTTGGGAATATGGAAAGACAGTATATGGCGTAGATGAACCAAACGATGCATAGATACGTTTGAAATTTTTTTCAAATGTCTCCTCATCATATTCATATCCAGCCTGCCAAAAACACACAAGGAGTTGGTTCAAGCAATGGGAATCACTTGTTGTCATAAAAGAGTAACTGGAATCACTTCTATTCACCCAATAAGAAAAAACATGAATCAGGTAATATATACCTGTGTAAGTCTAACACATTAAGGCTACTAATATTTTCATGATCAGCATAACCATCTTCGGTTCTCAAAGACTGGTCACCACCACTACAAAAAGCCTTGGTTCCCTACAACATCAAAATTTCATTAACATTAATTCCACACTGATCTGTATCAAAACTTGAACATTGCTGACATCAAAATAGTTGTATTGCAAATTTTAAAATAAAAAAAATTACAGGTAAATGACCAAGAATTCAAGATGATAGACCTTCTTTAAAGCATTGCTGACTCGACGTAAATAATGAGGAACGGCTTTCCAAAGCGACTGCTCCACTATATTCAAACCTGGGAAGAAAAAAACATACAGCTCTTATTCACCAAGATTTCTTAATTACCTTGTCTGTTGTCTCACATTATATAAACCGCAACATAAACATCATATATCATCATGCACCAAAAGCCCAAAAATGATCCAGAGAAAGCCACTATATAAAGTGAAACTCACTTATAAATTTGAACTTTGAATTTGATTTTACTGTTAACTAATATAGTAGTATCCATTACCTTTACTTTAAATAAAAACCAGTTTAAAAGAAATACAAATATCATGACAGATTATGTTATAAGATCAGCAAAATAAGAAAATCTGTCATGACAGATTATGAGATTAGAAACATGACGGCGAAGGCGATAAAAGACGGCGAAGGCGAGAGACAGCAACGGCAATTAGAGACGGCAACGACAATAAGAGATGGCAACGAAAATAAGCAACGGCCACAACAAACAACTAAACAATGCAGATTTATACAAACAAATAATCAAACACCACAAAATCACATAATCAATTAACTAAAATCTCATAATCACAAAACAAAAAATCAATGTGCAAAAATCTCACTAATGTTGTATTTATATCACAAAATCAAAACAAAAAAGGAAGCCAAGACATTTACCTCAAAATAGCAAGAATGGGTTTCGCCAGTTTCAGCGATTTCACACCCATTCCACACCAGAATAGGCCAAGATTTGTTTCAGCGATTTCAACGAGAATGGGTTTAGCGAGTTGAAGGGTTTCAGCGATTTCAGCCAGAATGGGTTTCGCAAGTTGAAGTTTCGGTGCTTTCAGTGAAGTGCTTCAGCGATTTTAGCGAGAGGGAAGCATTTCGCGAGACGGTTGTTTCTGAAAGGGTTTCTGCGAGGGGGTTGTTTCTGAAAGGGCTTCAGCAATTTCAGTGATTTTCGCAAGTTTCTGAAGCGTGAGAGAGTTGCTGAAGTCGCAGGAGTTGCTAAAGCGTGAGAGAGTTGAGGTTTCTGAAAGGGTTTGCGTGATGATCTGAAGAGGGAAAATCTGAGAGGGTTTCTGAAGAGGGAAAATATGAAGAGAGAAGCGTGAAAGGGAAAATCTGAAGTGGAAAGGCGTGAGAGGGTTTTCGCAACCGTACGTTCAATTTTTGGGGGTGAAATCTGAAGAGGGAAAATGAAAGTGAAAAGAGGGAAATGGCTTTTTTGGGTTTCGGTGGGTTTTTTTTCTTGACAATCAGCGGGGGTTTTAAACCTCCTCAAATTGAAACAAAAAATTTAACTAAAGTTGCGAAAATTCCCTTTTTCACCGTTAAACTGAGGGGGTTTTAACAACCTTCGCAAAAAACCCCCCGCTATTTGATCCGTTTTTTGTAGTGATTGCTATTGACGAAGTCACTGACTCTTCTGTTTACAAGATTATCATTTAGAGGCATGAATGGCATTATTGATTAAGGGAACTTCACCGAAGTTCCAGTAATCTTCGCAAAACAAAGTAGATTCACCATTACCAATAGTCCACATTAGGTTACTCGTGAAATTCACCAAGATGTGACAGATACCTCTCCAAAAATTAGAGCCAGATTTGGAAGTATTGATGTTAGGGAAGTCTAGAATACCGGTGTCATATTTAGATCTGATGACACTCTTCCAAGGAGATTGAGGAACAGTGAAAAGATTCCAAGCTGCTTTCATCATACAGGCACTGTTGATATCCCTCATAGCTCGTAAGCCCAAGCCACCTTCTTTCTTAGGTTGGCAGATTCTATCCCAACTAATAGAATGAAATCTCCTTTTACCATCTTCCTCGCCCCAAATGAAACTCCTACAAAGTTTATCATGTCATCACACACTCCCTTGGGAATTATACAAGACTGCATAACATAAGTAGGAAGGGCTTGAAGAACAGATTTGGTAAGAGTGACTCTTCCAGCCATAGACAGAGTTCTAGCTTTCCATGAGCTCAGTCTCTGGGTAACCTTATCTATCACAAATTGAAAAGAATCCTTAGTAACTCGTTTGTGGAATATAGGGATGCCCAGATACTTGCCAAGATCGCTGGTACTTTGAAAACCCATGGTCTCACTAATATTAACCTTAAGAGTATGAGAGACATTCTCAGAGACATAAATTCTAGTCTTGTCTAGGCTCACTTTCTGGCCAGATCAATCACAGAAGATTTTCAGGACTTTTTTAATAACCTCCGCTTGATCCACAGAAGCTTCAGCAAAAAGAAGGAGGTCATCAGCGAAAGCCAGGTGAGAGATGGGAGGACATCTTCTGGTGATCTTAATGGGAGACCAATTCTTTAACCCAATCTCCTCAACAATCAAATGAAAGAGGCGCTCCAAGCAGAGGACAAACAGGTAGGGGGAGATAGGATCTCCTTGCCTAATACCTCTAGAAGGGGAGAATTCATCCAAGGCTTCTCCCTTCCACAAAAGTTTCATTTTAGGAGATGAAATACAGTGCCAAACCGAATTAATCATAGAATCCGGTAAACCAATGTCAGTTAAAGTATCCTTGATGAAGCTCCACTCCAACCTATCATAGGCTTTCTCCAAGTCTATTTTGATTGCCATCCACCCTTTAGAACCCTTTTTAAGACGCATTGAGTGAAAGATCTCCTGAGCAACAATAATATTGTCCTGGCCTTGGCGCCTAGGAACAAAGGCACATTGGGTCGGACCAATATTGAGTTTATCAAGAGAGCCTCTAAGATTTCAGAGCCCAATTGGTCTGAAATTCTTCATAGATGAAACAACATCCAACTTAGGAATGAGAGTAATAAAAGTACCATTTATTTCCTCTATTTTCCTAGGGTCAGAGATGAATTGACGGATCATATTCCAGAAAGAAGGGCCAATCACTTGCCATTGACTTTGATAAAAAATAGCTTGAAAGCCATCCGGGCTAGGGGCTTTAAAAGCACCAAAATTCTTCACCGTGGAGTATATCTCCTAATCAGTGACCTCCATAGCCAGAAGATTTAAACTATCCTCATCCGAACTAGGGAAAGCATTAATGAGAGGGAAGGAATTGACCTAATCTTGGGCACAAAACAGATTCTTATAGTAGTTAGTAGCCAAATTTTCAAGCTCAATAGGATCCTCAATCCAAAGTCCCAACTCATTCTGCAGAGCAGAAATATTGTTTCTTCTTCTTCTTCTTCTAACAATGGTCACACTGTGGAAAAAACGAGTATTTCTATCCCCATACTCAATCCACTTGGCCCTAGATTTTTGGAACCAAAAGATTTCTTCTTGAGCCAGCACTTCCTCATAGTGACTCCAAGTTTCCTTATGAGTAGCAAGAAGGTGTCTGTTTCTACCATGAGATAGGCATCTATCAAGGTGCTGAAGTTTACTCCTAAGCTCCTTCTTTCTTTTAAAAAACTGGCCAAACACATTTGAATTCCAAGTTTTCAGAGCCCCTTGAACCTCTAGGAGTTGATTAGGAAAGTGAGCGATCGAAGGCTGCCAAGTCTCTTTTATACCTCTATCAAAGTCCTTATGGGTAAGCCAAGCAGCTTCAAACCTGAAGGGTCTTCTATGTTTATTAGATCTCTGGTGGCTAGAAAACTTAATCATGATGGCCCTATGATCATACTTGTAACAAGGAAGGTGGTTAACTTCCACCTCATTGAATTTCAATCTCCAAGGCAAGTTAATTAATATACAGTCAAGACGTTTCTTAGTCCCATCCCTCTCCCAGGTAAAAGGATCCCCCACAAAACCAGCATCAATCAACTCACACTGATTAATAGCATTTATCAAACCTTATTCAAGTCTTACCGGATTGAGAAGAGGGGGCCCATTCTTTCGTTACTAGAGGTGATAGCATTGAAATCTCCCAAAAGAGCCCACGGGCCAGTGATTTCCTCATGAAGATCCCTGAGCTGTCTCCAAAGGTCCCGTCTCTTAGTGAAGTGGGGAGAACCATAAATGAATGAGTTGAGAGGAGTGAGTGAGAGGAGTGAGTGAGAATTTGAACTTTCCAAATGAAAGGATCCCACAAACACCATATGCCACCAGATTGACCCATATCATCAATAATAAAATGGTTTTCAAACCCACATCTCTTGGCTATCCTTTTAGCCATATTACCACTAGTATGAGTCTCCACAAGAAAAATCATTCCACAAGAATAATCTTGTTTGATATCCTTAATCAATCCAGCAAAAACCTTTACTAGCAGTCCCCCTGCAATTCCATGAAATAATATTCATTGACAAGATTTGGGAGGTTGAGGTTCTATAACCCCTGAGACATCCATAGGAGAGGCATTTCAAGAAGAGCCATGCTCCCCTCCTTCTCCACCCTGATTCTGTTTGGAATTTCCCAATGCAAAAACATTGTCATCAATCTGTTTGAGAGCAATTCTCACTGGCCCCGGATTCTCTAATTGAGAAAGAATTGCTCTTTTCTTAGCATCATCCATGTGCCTCATGTATTCAAGCACCAAATCTTCCTTTTCCTTAGCAATTCTTTTAGATTCCTCATTCTTTTCCACAACCACACAGCTTTTCATGTCATTATTCTCTTTATTAATAAGAGAGACAGTATTAGAAGCTTTTCCACCACCCTTAACTAATGTTTTTGGAGGCTCTCTTTGTGCTTGGCATTACCTTTGGGGACTGAAGTAGAATGAATGTTCTTACCATGAGCTTGTTTATTCTTTCCTGTAAGAGGATTGCGAATTCTGGCAGTCACAAAACTATTGTTCTGAGGCATTGGAGCACCAGAATCAGCCATAACAATAGGCTCCTCTTGAGCCTCAGGTGAGAGTAAAGCATCAAATCTTGAATCATGTGAAGAACTTGCATATTTGACCTTACCAAATTGTTCTTTTTGTTTAACATTTGCAGCTGAATGTTTAGCTCTCTGCTGATTTTTCTTTTGCACCTTTTTAGGTAAACTCCAAGGACCATGGCCCATGTCTTGTTCAAGAGGAGGAACTGAAATTTGAGGATCAGAAGCTGGAGATTGCTCTTTTTGTTGGTTGTCCACCTCCATAGGACCTTTATCAGCTGCTGGACTTGTCTCCTTGCTTCCCTTGTCATGCTCAGAACCCATACACTCAACACAATGGTCCTTCTTGTGCACCGGAAGCAAATGGAGTGTAAGCCTTCATACTCTAGACACAATAAGTTCCCTCTAATATCCACATGAGAAGGAAGTTGTTGATCTAAATCAATCTCCACACTAATCCTAGCAAATTTACCATGGTCATGCAGGGATGTGAGTTTGTCAATCCTCAACTTTATGCCAATAGATGAGCCAATCCTACTTAGGAATTTATCATTGCAAAGTTCAAGAGGAAGTCGTGGAATTGTCACCCACACAGCGACCTTACGGGTAGTCTCAGCATTAAAGGAAAACAGATGGCGCCATCTCTGCACTATGAGATATTGGTCAGTGGTGTGCGAAAAAGATAATGTGCAAGTATACACAGTCGACAACAAGTAATAAAGTGAAAGTAGAGTATCGTACCCACAGGGATTGAATTAATCTTTAGGATTTAAATAGATAGATAAATTAGTATTAAGTAACCAAGTAACAAACAATAATTGGTGATGTGGAAACAGAAAGTAAACAACTAAATAAAATGAGTTAGTAGTTAAGTGAGAAAGATAGTTGAGATGTTCTTTACCAAATAAGTCACTTTTAGTAGTTTTGTGTTTATATGTGATGCAGGTGCACTAAATGCTGTTGCATTAGAAATGTGCTTTTCAGTCACTATCTTCAGAGTTTCACTAGAAGCTCTTATGTCTAAGTTGCTAAATAAGTTCACTCCTGTATTTTAAGTACCCACAGTATCACCCTATGGACTATGCTATCCTATGTCTAGGATTTAGCATGGTTTCAACAAAGTTTCGTTAATTAAAACAGTTACCCATATTACTTCTTGAGTTCTAGTTATAAACCATGTCTGTATTTATAACTCTACTTATTCTAAGTGATCAATCTCAAAATAAGTGTTGAAAGAAGTATAAAACAAGAACTAAAATGCACACATCACATATGATCACAATAACTTATTTAAAAGATCATTATAAGGTTAGAACATCCCAACTAAAAGAGTTTAGTTCATGCTAGACATTACAAGACATATATAAATTAACAGAATAAATCATATTCATATATTTGATATCACAAAAGGGAGACAATAAGATAAGAGTTTACACGGTTGGAGTTCCCTTTGTATGAATTTGCCAAGCAATGCATGTGCATCAACTCCACTGCATTCAGCTAGCACTACTTACTTGTGTGGAAGTAAAGAAAGAGTTGTGACTTCCTTTCTTGCCTTCTTACAAGAGAATGAAAAACTAAATCTAAAACTATCTATATTAGTGTATGGAAAATGAGAGATTATATGAGTTTTTTGTGAGAGATGGAGGTCTCTATATAGGCTTCAAGTGGAGCTTTCCTTCACAAGAGAGTTTTACTTGATAACAAAGTTAGGGTTGCCTTTAGTCACTCCAGCCCAAAAAGTAATGCAAATCCTCCACTCAACCAAGATTGGAGGTCCTCTAATGGATGACCAAATGTCCCTAGGTGAGTGACTTTTCAAAGCTATCTTTTATGGTAGGCGCTGAAATTTGTGACTTGCATGTGCTTTCATGACTAAGCATGACATCATCAGCTGAGTGCTTGAGCATCTTGATGTTCTAGAATTTCTTCAAGTATTGTAGTCTGTTTTGAGTGCAGGTGCATCGAATGCAGGTGCATTGAACAAACACATCAAAAATACCAAAATATATGCAAGATGCTAAGTTATATGCATAACCCTCTTTTAACTTTGAATGTTGTTATTTTATTTATAAAACTTTATTTACTATATATTTTTACTTAGAACTGAGCAATTATTTAGGTTTAGATGCGTAAATAACTCTATATAAAATAGAATTATGCCACCTTCCAAGGACCCTCAAATAAGGCATGTCTATAATCTTCTTGGCAGGATAACCGAACAAGGAAGAAGCCATCTTCCAGATCCGTGACTTTGATAGGGCCAGTTTTGGTCCAGCTGAAACTTACTCTCTTGCCAAGCACACTCACAATAAGAGTGTTTCTCCATGGAATAGACCAAGCATCAAGCTCATCTTCAGTAAGTGATATTTTCGGTTTTGGGTCAAATGGTTTGAGGTTCATCTTGGCTTCTTGATCCTCAAAATTATACCATTTTGTTCTCTGGGAATTCCGATTCATCCTCACCCCAATTCATTTCTTCAGTGCTGGAGTCTCCAAAGACATTCAGCAATCGCTCCTTGTAAGACAGAGGCGCAGGTGGCTCCTCCATGTTGGCGTCAGGCGGCGGAATCAAGGCAATAGCAAAAGGATTCTCGTTCCCCTTGACTTTTTTGGTGCTCCGCTGCAGATTGTTGACCTCCTCAGGCGACGGAGGCTGTTGGATGGCGTTTCCCACGGTGGAAACCCTAGTAGACATGTTTCTCTCTCTCTGAAACTAAATTAATATTAATTTCATTTGTAAGGAGTAAGTGTCGTGTCCTCAAAACTCAACATGTGAATATATTAAAATAGGCAATAATTGAAAAACAAATGAATTTGCATTTTATTTCTTCGATCTCCATAGATTCCGCCGCAAAGCATTTGGTTGTTTTTTTTATAAGCAAAAATTATATTAAAAGGGTGCAAGCGGGCATCCCAACTAATATATATATATATATATATATATATATATAATAAGAGGTCTCATTAAAAAAATTCTGGGTCAAACCCCCATGGAAAAAAGCCCCAAAGAGGAAAAAAAGTACGGTTACACCAAGTTCATACAAACAAAAAGATTACCCCACCAATATGAGATCTTAAAATTGGAATTATGACTTTCTATGCTTACGAACCAACTTCATGTTATAGACTTAACATGGTTAACAAGCACCTGCAAACAAAAAACTTGATCTCTGAATAGAATATGATTCCTATGTAACCATATACACCAAATGACAGCCATCCATATCAAATACTTCAGTCTACACGACTTCTTCGATTCCAATTGCAACCATGAGCCCGAAAATGCTCGACAACTTCTAGAGTATCTGAAACCACCATTCCCGACCAATTCTGAATAGCAGTCCAAAGAACTTTGTTTGTCGTTCGCATGTTGCAGTTTCTCGCTGGACAATTGCAATGCTGACCGCAACAACGCAAGGGTAGTCCTAGCAGTTGCCACTAATAGTCACTACAAGAAAAACGCGTTTTTCCGGCGGTTTTTTTCCGCCGGTACAATTCCGGCTGAAATTTGACATTTCCGCCGGTAAATTTCCGTAGGAAAAAATAGACTTTCCGGCGGATATTTTTAAAATTTTTTTTTTTAAAAAAAAACCGCCGGAAAAGTGCATTACTGGCGGAAAAAATCCGCCGGTAATACGCATTTCCGGAGGATTTTTAAAATTATTTTTATTTTTTGTTTAAAAAAATCAGCCAAAAATGTGCATTATCGGCGGATTTTTCCAAAATCAACCGGTAATGCACATTTTCGGCGGATTTTTTAAATAATTATTTATTTATTTATTTTTAAAAATCCGCCGGAATTTTCCGACGAAAAAATCCGCCGGTAATGCAAATTTCCGGCGGACTTTTCAAAAAATTATTTATTTATTTATTTTTAAAAATCCGGCGGAAATATACATTAGCACCAGCGGATTTTTAAAAAAAGTATTAATTTTTTTTTAAAAAAAATCCGCCGGAAATGTTCATTACCGGCGGATTTTTCCGCATGAAATTTCCGACGGAAAAATCCGTCGGTAATGCACTTTTCTGACGGAAAAAACGGCCGAAACCGATCGAAAATGCCTATAAATAAAAATTTCTCCTACACTCATTGTCTCATTTCACTCTTTATTTCCTTCTCATTCTTTTCTACACTTTCCCTATCTTATCTTTCTTCTTCTTTCTCATACTCTCCAATCTCCATAAATTTCTCTACATATCTCTCTTCTATATTTCCTCTTTCTTCTTCCTTGTCATTCATTCTCACTCCTTCATTCTTATTCCTTCTTACTTTTTCATTCTTATTATCTCCTATATTATTACTTCTCACTAGTATTTTACTTGTGCTTACGCAGTGATACTGTATGGTCGGTGTATTGCCATGAAGTCATAATAGTAATTTGGAAGATATTCATAATTCATAAGTTGTGAACAATGTCTAAAATGTATGATTTGAAATTCAAAGTGGAATACGCATCCCCGTTGACAATCATAATTACATTGATCCATAATAATGTATTTGGACATTAGAGGTAAAATATGCATCCCCGTTGGCCCTTCCGTTTGCATCCTCTGTAATCGAGGCTTCAATGGAAAGTAACGAAGAACTTTTGCAGGCACCTTCTTCATACTATTGTCATTAGTGTTCGCATGTGTCCCCCCAGGCTTTTCCCTTGATTTCCATCTAGAAGTGTGACAAACTTTGCAACTTTCCCCCACTTCATCTTCCCTATTTCCCCAATAGAGCATGCAATTATTCGGACATGCATGTATCTTTTCATAGTTCAAACCAATTTGGTGATTGTTTTCTTTGCCTCACACTACAAGAATAAGCCTATATTGCCACGGACAACTATCCGTCGCTAATTTGCGACGGCGAGTGAGATTGGGCATTGGCGCTAACAATCCCGCTCATAATTTGCGACGGAAGCAGATGTTGGTCGCAAATTTGCGACGGAGGGTTAGTCGCAAGCCCGTCGCAAATGTTAATTAGAATTTTTATTCACGCGAACCCTATTATCTCTTCTCTCAGAACACAACTCTTCTCTCAGAACACAACATAGAACACAAAACTCATCTCGCGTTCTCCGCCGTTCTCCGCCCCGCCTCACTCCTCTCGCGTTTTCCGCCGTTCTCCGCCCGCCTCACTCCTCTCGCGTTCTCACGCCGTTCTCCGCCTGGCCTCGCCGTGCACTCCGTTCGCGAACTCGTCGCCACCACTCCACCCTCCGGCGTCGTGCACTCCGTTCGCGAACTCGTCGCTGTTTGTCTTCTCTACCAGGTAAATCACCCGGCTCTCTGATTCTTTCCCCTTCTTCACTGATTCTCGTTTTCCCCCTTCTTCGTTGATTCTGATTTTCCCCTTTCTACACTGATTTTGAAACTTAGGGTTTGTTGTGCTTTGACATTATTTCCACGTCTTTTCTACAAATTGATGTTAGTTTCCTTGTTATGTGTTGTGGTATTGTGTTTATTGTTCTCTCCTTGCTCTGATGTTCAAAATTGCTGGATGTTGTTCTGCTTAGCTGTTCACCCTTTTTGCTGCAACTGGTTTGGGCTTGCTGGTGCAATTCGTGTGTCATATTGTAATGGAATTGTATTAGGTTGTGCTATTGGGTTTGTTGGCTGCATATATTCCTTTTCCATAGTTTAGTTTTTCTTTTGCCTTGTCTACTCTGTCTAAGTAATTTCAAAATAAGAAACCAATCCAAAAGATTCTATTACACATCTTTGGAAAATCCAAATCAGTGAGAAGGAAACATTGGTTCTATTACAACATTCCCAAATCCTAAGAGAAAATAGCATCATCAGTTGTGCATATATTTCAATACAACTATAAAAAATTCAGTCTTCAAATTTCTTCAAACTATGGCAATCCAAATTATAAATCTAAATCTCTTTTGCTGCCTGGTTTTACAGCTGAAACCGAGTTGCTGGAAGTGGTCTCCATCCATGTAATATTGCTGGAACCGAATTGCTGGAAGTGGTCTCCAGCTGAAACCGAATTGCTGGAATTGCTGGAAGTGGTCTCCATCCGAATTGCAGAAACCGAATTGCTGGAAGTGGACCTGAACAGAAGTTGCACACAGGGTAGCTGCATAACTTCTGCATAACTGCACACAATATTGGTAAGCTAACAACATGTACAAATACAAAACTAGTTGCTGCATAGTTGTAGATTTCTTGAATTGGTAAGATGCAAAAAGTGGTACAAAATTGGTAAAATTGTGCATAATTGGTAAGATTGTGCATAATTGTTGTAGTTTTGTGCATATTTGCTGCATTTGATCCCTGAAAGTTGTCACTTAATATCATCTTGGTCTCTGCATAATTTGTAAATTGATAAACCTGTTTGGTACATAATTGCTCAGTTGTCCCTGAAAGTCTTTTGTGCATATTCGGCACGTAAGTGGCCCAAAATACTTTAGTTTATTTCTTCCCATCTGCTGCCTCACATATCTATAGTGTAGTATTTACTCAATCCAGATATTAGTTCATTGAAATCTGCAACAGAATCACTGTCATTTTTCAGTTTTTCAATATCTAAGTCTTGGCTATCATCATCCATGGCTCTCATTAGTGCTCACTTGTGCTCTCTTTTAACAATATTCTTGTTCTCTATTTCAAGCAACGTCTACCATTTCAATCTTCTGCCTATTGAAATTGTTGAAAGCTGCATGCTGATGATTTTCCTGATATATATCATCATGGGACAAATTTAACCATAAATAAATAAAACAGCTGAAAGGCACAATAATCAGGGAATATATATAGTGAAATGAGCATAATGATAAGGTGACTTGGCATATATTACAGTAGTTAGTTAGCAATTTCTTGTTAGTTACAATTGGTTATGTTAGTTTTGTATTCAAGCTTATATATATAATCCTTCTTTCCTTCTTTGTATCTTTCCATCTATTATCAATTCAATGAGGTTAATGAATAAATTTCTCTGACTAAGACAAACTTTAGCTTTTTTTATTAAAAACCAGGCCAGAAACTGAGAGGAGTGTCAAGCAATGGTAGTTCAACATAAATTGATTTTGGAAGCTATTACTGTCTTTGTCTAAGTATTTGACCTAAGTACCCGTGAGTTGTTTAAATATGTAGCTTCTTAGTTGTTAGAAGTGGTTGATTTTGTTTTTATTTTAGCATTTTAGCTTTTCACTCACACTCTCTCTCTCTCTCTCTCTCTCTCTCTCGATGGGCATCCATCGTTTACATTCTTGTATTGCTCTCTCTCTCTCTCTCTCTCTCTCTCTCTCTCTCTCTATGGACATCCATCATTCTCTCTCTCTCTCTCTCTCTCTCTCTCTCTCTCTCTCTCTCTCTCTCTCTCTCTTATATATTGACAATTTTAAATGTGCAGAATGGAATTTCCTCCTTTGCACCGCCTTTGGATGTATGATAGGTTGTTTCCAAAAAGAGCGGGTTTGAAACAATCTTTTGTAGATGGCGTGTGTGAGTTTATTCTTTTTGCAATGATACAAGAACAATTTAGAGTTGAAGGGGGATTCGATGTCTGTGCGTCAAATGCGAATGTGGAAGAAAGTTGGGTTTAGGCCTAATTATTGGATTTGGACGAGTAATGGTGAGAAAGGGTTTGATGTCGTCCCATTGGTTGGCGAAAATTGCAGGGGTGCTGCAAGTAATTCCGCGGATATAAGATGTGGTGAACAAATCAACTTGATGCAGAATATGGTTTGTGACGGTCTTGGGGTGAATGTGTCATTCGAGGAGGAGCAATATGATAACATGGAAGAGCTTCCGAATGAGCAAGCACAAAGATTCTATAATATGTTGTTAGATGCAAACAAACCATTGTTTGAAGGGTCATCAAACTCGAAGTTATCGATTTGTGCGAAGCTTTTAGCTCTCAAATCGTTGAGTAATACATCTGAGGTGGGAATGGACTTGATATGTGATATATGATGTCAGGCGTGACACCAATGAATGAAAATTTGCCAAAGAATTTTTACGAGGATAAGAGGTTAGTTTCTAAGTTGGGATTGGAAGCTAGAAGGATCGATTGCTGTCCGAAAGGTCACATGTTATATTATGACAATGAGTTTGGGAAAAAGGATGCTGCGCTACTTGAATGCAAATTTTGTAATGCGCCGAGGTATCATGCTCGCAAAGGGGGGACTAGTAGTAAGAATAAACCAGTTCCCGTGAAGTCAATGTTCCATTTGCCAATAATTCCAAGGTTGCAGAGAATGTTTGCATCCGAGCACATTGCAGGGAATATGACGTGGCATTTTGAGAATAAATGTCCCGGTGTGTTGCGTCATCCGTCTGATGTGGAAGCATGGAAACACTTTGATCGGGTACAACCTGAGTTTGCAGCGGATCCACGCAACGTACGACTTGGGTTATGCTCTGATGGTTTTACGCCATATACCCAAGCATCGGCTTCGCCATATTCTTGCTGGCCCGTTATTGTTACCCCGTACAACCTTCCCCCTGAGATGTGCATGACTAAACCTTACATGCTTTTGACTTGTCTGATACCTGGCCCAGAAAATCCAAAAGCAGGCATTGACATCTATTTAGAACCACTAATTGATGATTTGAAGAGGTTGTGGGATGGTGTCTCGACTTACGATTACGCACGGAAGGAGAATTTTATGATGAGAGCCGCTTTGATGTGGACCATTAATGACTTCCCTGCTTATGACATGTTGTCTGGTTGGCAAACTCATGGTAAATTAGCATGTCCACATTGTATGGAGCATACAAAGGCATTTACCTTGAAACACGGGGGGTAAGAGTTCTTGGTTTGACTCACATCGTAGGTTTTTACCACATGATAATGCATTTAGAAGGAACAAGAATGTATTTAAGAAGAAGGAAGTTGAAAATGATGAGTCGCCTCCTCTGTTGACTCTAGACCAGGTTTGGGATAGAGTTAGAGATTTTCCCAAAATCACAGATGATCCCCTTGTTGCTCGATTTCATGGATATGGACAAGCGCATAATTGGACAAAGAGGAGTATCTTTTGGGATCTCCCATATTGGAAAGATAATTTATTGAGGCACAATCTTGATGTGATGCACATAGAGAAGAATTTTTTTGACAATATATTTCACACAGTGATGAACATAAAGGGCAAAACAAAGGACAATGATAAGGCGAGATTGGACGTTGCTCTTTACTGCAACCGAAAGGACTCAAATTTGAAGCCACAAGCTAATGGAAAGATGCTCAAACCCAAAGCATGTTACTCATTAACTATCGAGCAAACAAATTCAGTTTATCAGTGGATAAAAGAACTGAAATTCCCAGATGGATATTCTTCTAATTTGGCAAGATGTGTTGATGTGAATAAGAGAAGAATGATTGGGATGAAATGCCATGATTGTCATGTATTTATGGAATGTTAATTTACTCCCTATTGCATTTAGTTCTTTACCGGCGCATGTTCTAAATCCGCTAACTGAAGTGAGTCAATTTTTTAAGGATTTGTGTTCTACGTCTTTAAGAGATGTTGACCTTGTTAGGATGGAACAAAACATTTCATTCATTCTGTGTAAGATGGAGAGAGTATTTCCACCTGGTTTCTTTGATTCTATGGAGCATCTCCCCGTTCATCTAGCATATGAAGCAAGACTTGGTGGGCCAGTTCAGTATAGGTGGATGTATCCATTTGAAAGGTATCATTTTGAGAACATATTCATTTTTTTCCATTTGAGGTCAGTATAATTTTCCATCTAATCAAGTTGTTTTATAGATTCATGGGTGATTCTAAACAATCGGTGAAAAACATGGCGAGAGTTGAAGGATCGATTTGTGCATCATACCTACACCGTGAAATAACCCACTTTTGCTCACATTATTTCACCAACTTCACGTTGAGAAATAAAAGGATTAATGAAATGCAAAATGATTGTGTTAGACACTCATTAATGTTATCGGTCTTCAACCAATCTGGTCGCCATTCTGGGAAGGAGTCGATTCATTGGTTAACGAATGCGGAGTATAAGTCAGCTCATGTTCATGTGTTGAACAATTGCATTGAAGTTAAACCATACATTGAGTACGTATATCAATATTTTCATTCAATTAATTGTTCATATCTGTCAGCTCATTTAGTACGTATCATCTAATTTGATCAGGTCATTCTTGTTGTCTGAAGACGTAAGAGATGATCAGGCATCTGCTCATATATATGAAAATTTTCCAAAATGGTTTCAAGAAAAAGTAAGTGTTGAGTTACTTGTTCCTCAACCTTAATCATATGTTCGTCACGAAATAACTTGTTTGTATGTCACATACGTAGGTTTACTCCGAGGAACCAACTCCAATCAATCAACACTTGAGAAACTTATCTGATGGTCCTTATTCAAGAGTGAAAGAGTATCACACATTTTTCGTGAATGGCTACAAGTTTCATACCCACTCATGGACGAAAAACAAAGCAACAATTAACAGCGGAGTTTATGTAAAAGGGGTCAATGAAGGAGGTGAAGATGATTATTAAGGTGTAATCCAACACATTTATGAACTAGAGTTCAGTGCGTTAGACTACGCTAAAACTGTAGTGTTGTTTTATTGTGACTGGTTTGATCCGTCAGCTATAGGAACCAAATGGATACAAAGTATAATAGAGTGGACATACGAATGGACAAAAGATATCCAGCGTTTGATCCATTTATAATGGCAGAGAATGTGAGACAAGTGTACTATGTTCCTTATCCATCAACTCGAAGAGACAAGCGAGGTTGGTGTGTCGCAATCAAGACAAAGCCAAGGAGTCGCATTGAAACAGATGAGCCAGTGGAAGATGTTCCCTATCAGACAGATGATATGTCACCTGTAAATGAAGTTAATGAAGTTGAACTAATTTCTAACTTACGTGATTTGGAAAGCAATGATGAAGAAGTGGATCCAAATAACTTGGAAGGAGAGGCCTCACATGAGGTTCCAGTTGATGTAGAAGACGAAGACGATGAAGAAGATGAAGATGATGAATGGCCAGAAGATTAGATATATATAATGTGTTTGTGTTTGAATTGTGTGAATGAATGTATCCAAACAACTTGAACCGCTTTGTAATTGATGTTTGTGTTTGAATTGTGTGTGAATTTTTTCATGAGTTTCTTAGAAGTAACGTTTATGTTTTTAAATTGTTTGTGTTTGTTTTTGTGTTTGTGTTTATGTTTAATTTCCTCTGCAGCATGGCATCAGGTGGAGGTGATTGTTGACCAAGAGACTTCAAACACAAGAGGGGGGGTGAATTGTGTATTTAAAAATAACACTTAAAATTAAACTCTTAAAAAGATTTCGATCAAATAAAGCGCTTAAGAGAGTTTGAATTGAAATAACAATAATAAGACAATGAAAATAACTTGCAAGGAAATTAAAGAGATGAAGGGATAGAAGATGACACAGAGATTTATACTGGTTTGGCCAAACCACAGGCCTACGTCCAGTCCCCAAGGAATGCTCCAAGGGATTTCAACTAATCACTAGCTTTTAAAACAGGTTCAGCTAGAAACCTTTACAATCAGAGAACTTACAACACCGGGATATCACCTCCCTAAAAGAAAACCTTCAAGAACCAAGAGATCTCGCCTCTCTTGAAAAAACTTGGGAACACCCCCAACAAATGAGAAGAAAAAGATTTGATAGCACACTCAGTAGTGTGGATAAAACAAGTTGAAGCACAGTAATACAATATCAAACTATGTGAAATATAAAGCTCTCAAAAATAAAATAGCAAGTGTAAGAGTAGTGAGAGTGATGAGAAGAATAATAGATGTCAGATGCAAGTGTAAGTCGTAGGTTGAAAGTGAAGAGTGAGGCTGCTATTTATAGGCTTAGGAAAACGTAGATCTAAAAAATATATTTAATGAAAGTGAAGAATCGATTGTGACATGAAGTTAAAAAGGTGAGGAATCGATTCTTATCATTTTAGAAGCCTCAAGAATCGATTCTTTGGATAGTTGAAATAGTGAGGAATCGATTCTTTACATTTTTGGAAAACATGGGAGTCGATTCTTTGTTCTTTGAAAACAAGTAGGAATCGATTTTCAGGACCTCCTTTATAGGTGAAAATCGATTCTTCACTTAGTTAAAACAATGAGGAATCGATTCATGGCCTATAGGATTGCTTTGAAATCGATTTCATAGTCTCTTGAAATAGAAGGAAATCGATTTTAGCTTTGTCTTGAGTATATGTAGAAATCGATTTCATGCTTTAAACATATGACTAAGAAATCGATTCTTGGCCTTTAGAAAATACTATAAATCGATTCTTGGCCTTTGGTGCATAATAGAAATCGATTATATGCTTTCCAAAAATTATTTTCATATCATGTGTGCTTGTCCTATTCAATTATATATGCATGCATGGGATTTGTTTAAAAATATTTTCATGCAAAATTATTTTTATGAAACATATTGTGAGTGTGTGATTTATTTTATATTTAGAGAGCTTTATTTTCACTTACAAATTGTCCTAATACACACACAACAGTAGAATAACTCTTGACTTGAGCTTGATTACATTTTTCCGCTTTTTGCAGTCTTGACCTTTTTTTGACCTTCTTTTGTCAATCATCAAAACCAGATTATTTCTGTCAAGGCATATATTCACATTCTCCCCCTTTTTGATGATGACAAACATCTTTAGGAGGGATTTGCTCAATGAAAGGGTTAGAATAGAAATATTTTGAAACAGTATATATATCAGAGATAAGCACAGATTGTACTCCCCCTTTCTATATGCAAACATTTAAAGAATACTCCCCCTGAAACATGCAAATCACATAACTCTCCCCCTTTTGGCATTATCAAAAAGCGGGAAAAATAAATAAATCATGTCAAGGCATATATTCCAATGATAAGTGAAAAATAAAAAATTTGCAAAATTTTTCAAAAGCCTCATTTGGAACTCACCACCGTGATCACTTCGGATAGATGCAATAGTTAAACCTTTTTCATTTTGAATGATCTTATCAAGTTTTCGAAAAGCATCAAAAGCGTCGTTTTTATGAGAAAGTAAACAAGGTCCATGTATAGCGAGAGTAATAACGAGTGCATAGTAATTGCCACCATAAGACAAGTAGAAGAATCAAGCACGACCGTATTACCTTTGTCGCAAAGTTGACTAATACTCAGCAAGTTATGCTTCAAGCCTTCAACTAATAATGCATTTTCAATAACAGGATTTGGTTTCTTACCAATAGTGCCGACGCCACTAATTTTACCTTTTGTATTGTCACAATAAAACACAAGTCCACTTCTTTTTGGAGCTAAATGAGAGAACTTCTCTTAGTCTCCTGTCATGTGCTTTGAACAACCGCTATCTAGATACCACTTTGAGCTTTTGGCTTTCAAGCACACCTACAACACAAAATCAATTTTTGGCTTTTGGTACCCAAATCATCTTGGGTCCTTTTGGGTTAGTCTTGGGAATTGTGCCCTTTGGAATCCACTTCCATTTGTCATTCATATCAATATTCTTTCTTGCATTACAAATAGAAGATGTATGACCTTTTCTACCACAATAATAACATTTTGTAAAAGGGCTACTAGAAGTTATGTTGGGACTAAAAAACTTTTTGAAAGATTTTTCATGATTCTTTGGTTGATAGCCCAAACCGGCTTTATCATAAGTTCCCCTTTGGTTTCCCAAAATGATATTTAGATTATCTCTTCCCCTGGTGAATTTTGCAAGAGTGTTGTCCAAATCATCAATTTTATTTTTCAAAACATTGCAATCTTCACATTTGAGAGTATTCTCCTTTTTATTTTCATAAGAGTTGCACGAGGAGACCTCACTTACAGAAATTTGTTTCTCTTTAAGAATTTCTATTTCCATGTTTAAAGTTTCGATTTTAGATTGAAGAGAGGAAATAGTTTTCTTTGAAGTGGAAACACTATTTCTAAGCTTACTTGACTCATTATTTAATTCTTCACAAATACTAAGCAACTCATCATAAGTTAAATCAAGTTCAATTTCAACGGAGTTTACCTCATCTTCCTCATGCTTTGCCATGAGACATAGTTTTGCTACCTCATTTTCGGATTCATCAGATGATTCCATATCATTTTCATCCCAAGCGATATACGCCCTTCTTCCTTTTGATTTCTTTCGAAGATCTCTATGTTTTTGACTTTGAGGACAATCCGGCTTTATGTGCCCCTTCTTACCACATTTATAACATGTTGGATTGAAGGAAGTTCCTTCCTCATTTTTGCTTTGAGGATTTGGTTTACCTTTATACCTCATGAACTTTTTGAACATTCGAACCATTTTACTCATGTCTTCATCACTTTCATTGGAGCTGTCATAATCTTCCGTGTCACTTTCTTTGATACATGCTTTTAGCGCAAGTCCTTTATTTTTCTTTTCACCTTCCTCACTTTCAATGAGTCGATTTAATTCGAGCTCGTGTTCCTGCAATTTTCCAAACAGAGTAGTTAAGTCCATAGAGGATATGTCTCTTGATTCCAAGATAGCCGTCACTTTGGGTTGCCAATTTCTATTTAGGCATCGTAGCACTTTATTGGTCAAATCCGCATTTTCGAAGGATTTTTCAAGGCCTCTGAGATGGTTAACTATGTGGATGAAACGTTTGTTTAGTTCTTGGATGGTTTCACCCGGTTTCATCTTAAATAGTTCATACTCATGAGTTAATGTGTTCATTCTAGCCCTTTTGACCTCGGTAGTACCTTCATGGGTCACTTGAAGGGCGTCCCACATTTCCTTGGCGGTTTTACAATTTCATACGCGATAGAACTCATCGATGCTTAAAGCAGTTGTGATGATGTTCTTAGCTTTCAAATTGTATTGAACATTTTCTTTTTCCTCTTTGGTCCAAAGAGATCTAGGTTTGTTCACCATTTCATCATTAACGAGATGAGTGGGAACAAATGGACCATTTATGACAGCATCCCAAATATCACAATCTACTCTCTCAATGAAAATTTTCATTCTTGTTTTCCAATAATCATACCCTTCACCATTGAAAGATGGGGGTCTGTTTAAGGAGTCATCTGAAGTCATCTTGCCTCTTGAGACAGTTAGTCTTGACCAAGAGTCTAGCTCTGGTTCCACTTGTTGACCAAGAGACTTCAAACACAAGAGGGGGGGTGAATTGTGTATTTAAAAATAACACTTAAAATTAAACTCTTAAAAAGATTTTGATCAAATAAAGCGCTTAAGAGAGTTTGAATTGAAATAACAATAATAAGACAATGAAAATAACTTGCAAGGAAATTAAAGAGATGAAGGGATAAAAGATGACACAGAGATTTATACTGGTTCGGCCAAACCACAGGCCTACGTCCAGTCCCCAAGGAATGCTCCAAGGGATTTCAACTAATCACTAGCTTTTAAAACAGGTTCAGCTAGAAACCTTTACAATCAGAGAACTTACAACACCGGGATATCACCTCCCTAAAAGAAAACCTTCAAGAACCAAGAGATCTCGCCTCTCTTGAAAAAACTTGGGAACACCCCCAACAAATGAGAAGAAAAAGATTTGATAGCACACTCAGTAGTGTGGATAAAACAAGTTGAAGCACAGTAATACAATATCAAACTATGTGAAATATAAAGCTCTCAAAAATAAAATAGCAAGTGTAAGAGTAGTGAGAGTGATGAGAAGAATAATAGATGTCAGATGCAAGTGTAAGTCGTAGGTTGAAAGTGAAGAGTGAGGCTGCTATTTATAGGCTTAGGAAAACGTAGATCTGAAAAATATATTTAATGAAAGTGAAGAATCGATTGTGACATGAAGTTAAAAAGGTGAGGAATCGATTCTTATCATTTTAGAAGCCTCAAGAATCGATTCTTTGGCTAGTTGAAATAGTGAGGAATCGATTCTTTACATTTTTGGAAAACATGGGAGTCGATTCTTTGTTCTTTGAAAACAAGTAGGAATCGATTTTCAGGACCTCCTTTATAGGTGAAAATCGATTCTTCACTTAGTTAAAACAATGAGGAATCGATTCATGGCCTATAGGATTGCTTTGACATCGATTTCATAGTCTCTTGAAATAGAAGGAAATCGATTTTAGCTTTGTCTTGAGTATATGTAAAATCGATTTCATGCTTTAAACATATGACTAAGAAATCGGTTCTTGGCCTTTAGAAAATACTATAAATCGATTCTTGGCCTTTGGTGCATAATAGAAATCGATTATATGCTTTCCAAAAATTATTTTCATATCATGTGTGCTTGTCCTATTCAATTATGCATGCATGGGATTTGTTTAAAAATATTTTCATGCAAAATTATTTTTATGAAACATATTGTGAGTGTGTGATTTATTTTATATTTAGAGAGCTTTATTTTCACTTACAAATTGTCCTAATACACACACAACAGTAGAATAACTCTTGACTTGAGCTTGATTACATTTTTCCGCTTTTTGCAGTCTTGACCTTTTTGACCTTCTTTTGTCAATCATCAAAACCAGATTATTCCTGTCAAGGCATATATTCAGTGATTCGTCGCCACCTAGACCGCCCCATGATCGTAAGGGGAAGTCTAAAGTTATCCCTCGTCGTAAGAAAAGGGTGATATGCGTCGAGGACATAGGCGATTATTCAGAGATGCCTACGACATCTACCCCTACACAGACACCCCCAGCACATGCGGGTAGAGTGATATCATTGCAGAGTCCTCCGACACAGACGCAATAGACCTCTGTTGTTAGGTCCTTAGATACTCCACAGCAGACCTCTGGAGTTAGGTCTGTACAGCAGACCTCTGGAGTTAGGTCCTTCCATATTGGATCTAGCTTGTCGCCGCGAGTTACTCCTTCACCTACTCAATCTCCCCGAGATGTATATGGTCGTACTTCATCTGCGCGAGTGACTCCTCCACCATCACAGAGTCCTCCATATCGCATGATTCCGGTACCAGGCTTTGGTGCGATACCTACTCCTACCCCTTCACCGGATGTTGTGCCTACTCCTACCCCTTCACCTGGAGATGATGCGATACCTGATGATGATCAGGTGCATGATGTTGAGGGGGGTGATGATCCGATACCTGATGTTGAGGGGGGGTGATGATGAGGATGAGATTATTTTACCCGATCGGCGAGTTGTCATCCGTGTTGAGGATGGAGGGTATGTAAAGTTTTTTATAACTTTGTTAGATTGATTGTTTTTTCATATATATAATGTGTTTTAATCGTTTCAATTATTTTAACTTCGCAGGTTTCTTCCTTCAAGGCCAGCCGCAAATGCTATCCGACAGACTATTCGCGAGTTATACCACTATCCATGGACTAGTTGGTTAGATCTTAATGAGGCTGAGCGAACCCATTTTTTAACGGTTTTAGAGTAAGTGTACATTTTAACACTTCACAATAATTGTCGTTTTTTTTAGAATTTGTTAAGTTATTTGATTTTGTGTAACATTTGTTTTCTAAATGTTTTCACAATGCAGAAGAGAGTTGCATGGCGTAAGTCTTAGGAGGCCGCCGTTGAGGATCTTTTTCATAGGAATGCTGCTCTCCGACTCCGTGATATTCTCAGAAGTGTCCGCATGGGGAGGGATAGGCCTCTTTGGATGGGGGATCAAGTCTATAATCACCTAAGAGATCACATCTGGAATGATCCAAAATTCAAAGCTAAGTGTGAGCAGAATAAGAAGAACAGGGCATCAGAAAAAGGTGGAAGCTTGCACACTAGAGGTTCTATCTCTATGTTGCAGCATTCAGAGAGATTGGTATATTCTTAAACATATATTCTCCTAATGTCAATATAATTAATTATAATTTACCATTTACAAACTTAAGTTGTTAATAATAGGCCAAGAAGATGGGAAGGAAACCACATGTAGATGAGCTTCATCGCCACACTCACATTAGGAAGGGCACAGACGAGTTTGTAGAGGGCCGCGCTCGTATTACTCAGGTATAAAAAATAAGATATATGTATGAGGTATTCAATTGTGTAAACACTATCAGAATAGATAAGATATATGTATGAGGCATTCAATTGTGTTGCTTTAGTAATTGGGTTTAGTAAAGTTGATCAGCTACGGAACAGATATAGAATTAGTGCAAATTTTATGCAAACACCTTGAAATATATTTGCTGCTGGACACTATATGCTGCTGGACTATATATGAAATGGAGTTTGCAATATATGAAATAGTGCAAATATATGCTGCTGGACTTTATATGAAATGGAGTTTGCAATATATGAAATAGTGCAAATATTTGCTGCTGCACTTTATATGAAATAGTGCAAATATATGCTGCTGGACTATATATGAAATGGAGTTTGCAATATATGAAATGGTGCAAATATTTGCTGTTGGACTATATATGAAATGTAGAGTGATATCTGATGCATTTGTAACAACCATTTTTGTTAACCTTTTCTTTAGATGTGTGTTACTGTTAACCTTTTGGGTGTCAGTGAGTAAATTTATGAACATGGCTTTTGTGTGGGAAATGTGTTGGATATAATATATGTGGTTCAAAAAATTGAGATGTCATTGCATTTAAGACATTCTAAACATTAAGGGAGTTGGAAAAGAAATATATATCACAGCTGGGCTATGCCACAACTATATCACAGCTTTTGTTAGTTTGTGATAGTGACCACTCTAGAAAATTAATTTGCATATTTTATCATTGTTTGAATTGTATGAATGATTAACCCCCTTTGTATCATGATTAACTCATTTTAGTTGAGTTTAGTTAGGTAAATTAAACTGTATCTGTGATACTTCTGGTATTAATTCTTATATTTTTATATCCCAATTTATTTGTGCTTGAGCTGAATCTGTGATACTTCTGAATTTGAGTATGAATATAACTTGTGCATTTGATAGGAGAAGTTGCAGCGGCTGTTCTCTCAGTCAGATATACCAGTAGACCCCGTTGAGTTGGCTAAGTTGAAGCGTTTGTTGTGGGAGGAGGCTGCTGGAGGGACCTATAAGAGTCGTGGTGTGTATGGGACATGAGGCATAGTTTACAATATGGTAGACTCTGGAGCTTCGACGAGTGCGGGCCTGTCTCCTGAGGCCCGTAGGATCATCCAACAAATGTCACAACAATTTGAAGAGCGGTTTGCACGACAGCAACAACTAATTGCGTACGTATTTAACCATTCTGGAATTCCAACACCTCCACCTCATTGGCAGCCGCCCGAGCAAGACCTGCCCTCCCAGCAGGGTCAGCCCGCCCAGCAGGATCAGAGCGAGGATGTAGACTGTGGAGATCACGGAGACGACGTTTATGAGAAGGGTTATTGACGAGATCTAGGTAATCTATGTTTTAATTAATGTGCAAAATATATTAGTTTTATGAATTAATTAGTAATCATTATCGTTTTTGATTTGTTAGGTATATTGTTCAGAGCTGGACTTGAAGATTCTTCGTCAGAATTTTGAGTTTACTGGACATTAGTGTAGTTTATGTATGTTTAACATAAACTAGTGGCATGTTTGATATATTTTGATGTGTTTGCCACTTTTAACTAATTTGGTGGACTGGGTTGACACTTTTAACATTAGTGTAGTTTATGTTTAACTAATTTGATGGTTTGGATTGACACTTTCGATATTATTGATATGTTTTGATATTTAATATTTTGTATTTTGACACTTTTACCTTTAGTGTAGTTTATATATGCTTGAATTGGTGGAGTCTGAATTGAATTAGCGGGGAATATTGCAAACAGGAATGACAATGTAAAGGTCAAATTTGAGTAGAATTATTTATATTTTGTTTTGCGACGAAATTTGCGACGGAATTTTTTTTGGTTGTTACTTAGTTTGCCACGGAATTATTACAATTTGCGACGGAAATTTCAAATAATTTACCACGGATTTGCCACAAATTTGCGACAGAAAGACGTTAGAGTTGCGACGACTTTGCCACAGAAATTTGCGACGGACTTGCGACGAGTGTGCGACAGAGGTATTAAAGATGGCGACGGCTTTGCCACGAAAATTAGCGACGAAATTGCGACGAGTTTGCGACGGGGATTTTCGTTGCAAATGCTTTGCGACGAGCTGTTTTGCCACGACTCGTTGTCCGTCGCAAAGTCCGTCGCACTCTCAAATTTGCCACGGAAAAAGGTCCATTTGCGACGGAAATTTCCGTCGCAAATGGGCGATTTTCTTGTAGTGTCATAAAATGAACTTGGAATCTTTGCATGTTTAAATGCATCTTGCAAAAGTTCTAAAATCATTGTCATGGCCTTGTCACTCATTCCACATAAGCATTTGATATGATACAACTTCACCAAAAAGGATAACCTTGAATAATTTGTACACCCTTCATACAAGGGTTGTTCTCCATCACTTGCTAATTCATAAAATTCTTTGGCTTCATTCCTTTCTTGAGTGGTGTTTTGCATCACATCCTCATCTCTCTCAAACTCTACATTGGATGCAACCGGTACTTCATTTGCACAATGCCCATCAACACCAAAAGCATCATTAATCATATTTTGAATGGGATCTTCAATAGTTGTGCTTTGAGCTGCATGTAGAGTGTTACTGAGATGATGAAGAGAGATGTAAGGTTGCTGAGATGATGAAGATAGATGTAAAGTTGCAGAGATGATGAAGATAGATGTACGTTACTGGTATTGCTGAGACTACCACACCCTAACCTGTTGCAACAAGGAGAACAGAACTTACAAAATTGAAGATGAGAACAGACAAGTAAAGCATCATCAATCTTGTCTCAGGAACTGTAAGCTAAATGAATAATCTTAATAACTAGGTGCAAATAACAGAATGATCTTAATAACTAGGTGTAAGCTAAATGAATGACCTTAATAACTAGGTGCAAATGAATGATCTAAATGAATGAGCGTCGCTACTCTTCCCTTTTTGCGTAGTGAATCAATAGATGATAAATCATAGCAAATGCGATGTATACTTGTTTAATGGCCGTACAGTAACTCTGAATGAAAGCAATGATTGAACGCGAACATAACAGAAGTAATAAACAAAGAGTGTGATACTTGTACATTTAATGTTCCATAATTAGTTATTGAAGTCCAAAGAGCATACATTTAAGTAACAAGTTGATCTTTAATTATGTCTAATCAACATCAGAGAGTAGAATGCTACTTTTGAATAGGTAAGTAAAATAAAAGAAATCTACTAATTCAGAGGTCCATAATTAAAATATGGAAAAGATGTTTGTAAAAACAGACAAAAATGAAAAGATAAATAAAAATAAAGCCATAGAACAATTATGTAAGACTCTTCATACTTGAATGTAGGTGCAGTATCTTTACTTCTACTTATTTCAATTATTTAAACTTCATGTTACAAAAACTAACAAGCAGTGGAGATCTTTATTTTCATTTACACTAGTGTATGTATGCAGCCAGAGACCAATCATTGGTTGTGTGGAGAATGCCAAAGAAAGTTTTATACCCATCAATGACAATTGACAACTAGTCATGTTTTATTCAGTGTGTTAATTATTGCTCCCAAGAAGTGAAGAGAACTCAATCTTTGAAGAAGCACATACTCTTAATTATGTTCACAAGGGACAACTCAACAACCAAAAAGAAAAAGGAAAGCTACCACACAGAAAAACCAATTCACTGAGAGCATTCACGTAAACTATAATCAATTGAATCACACAATGTAGAAGGAGACCAAATACTTTCTTTTCAATTTCAGACAGATTCAAGAAAAAGTGGCATTGCAAAAATTTTAAGCTATAAACAATGCAATGCCTCTTATCCAAAATGAGGAAACACTACAGACTGAATTCCTATACTGCTAGAACTAACTAACCAAAGAAAAGAAAGAACCACAAAAAGATTTCCTCTAACATTGCAATTACTCATCAAACCGAACCCCAACAAAGACATCATCATCTCCTTTAGTGAACTCCAATTCTCCATCTTCCAAATCCAAATCACTATCAGTATTAGCCCTTCTAGTCCTAAATTCAGAATCCAGATTATGCACTCACTATTAAAGTAGCCATCAAATTATCATCTAAACCACATTGAAAATCCACCAAGGCCTAATCAAAATTCCAAAACAATACACACTTATCATTAAGTTCACTCCAAAATTTCTCTTATTATTAAGGATGGCATGTAAGTGTTCTGCGTGTTACCTGTGAATAGTTTCAACGACGGGATAGCATGAAATTGCGTTATCTCTTCCTCTTGCCACAGTGACAGCTAGTTCCTGCCATTAATTTAGGAGCAAAAATGTAAGAGAATGCATAGAATCAATAGTTTTAAAAAACTCAATAAATTGGTCGCAATACACATAAGTCCAAGAAGATGCATTGGCTTAACACCAGCAATATTACTTTTCATCATTCAATTTTTGAATTGTGAGCTGGAAAAACACCATTAGCATTCAAGGATATGATTTTTATACTGACCTTGACAAAAGGTGCCCATTTTTCAGCATATAAACCACGACTAAATCCTCCAAGAGCTGCAAAGTTGGGTAAAGTTAAAAGAAGAAAAAAATAAAAGAAAGACAAGTTAGGGTTGTATAGTTCATAAACTAACCTTGAAAGTATACTCACTCGCTCAGAAATTAAGCTAATCGATAAAAAAACATAACCACTAACACTAACCTGTTATTGAGATGATGAAGAGAGAATTAGGGTTGCTGAGATGATGAAGATACGACACCCTAACTTGTTTCAACAAGAAAAATCGAAGATGAGAACATAGAGGAAGGGAGGAAGTGGAAATCATAGTGTTTGAGAGAGGAAGAAGAGAGCATTGAGAACCTGAGGTAGCCATGAGAACAGAGAGGAAGAGGATTAGCGAACCTGTAGCGATGAGAACAGAGAGGAAAAGGATTGTAGAGTTTTCAGATTAAACCCTAATAGTGTTTGAGAGAGCAGTTACTGAAACTTTTGAGATTTAGGGAAAAAATTCGCGGGGAATGAAAAGAGAATCGCGCGTTTAGTTTTTTTTCTGAAAAAATCAGAACCGCCGCCAAACGTATAAGAACCGCCGTTGGTGTTTGTAATTGGAGGCGGTGATAAACAACCGCCACAAGTCAAATTTAGTGGCGGCAGTTGGGTGTAACCGCCGCGAAGCAACTGTCGCTAATTCTCCTTTTTTTGTGGTGCCTCCTGTTGGCGCTCTCCTTGCCACTCCCGTTGGCTCTCATGTTGGCAGTCCCGTTGGCACTCCCGCTCTCGTTGCCACTCCCGTTGGCGCTCTCGTTGGCACTCCCGTTGGCATTTTATGCATTTTTAGTAATTATAAAATAGTTATTTGGTAATTTTTTGTAGTGGTTAAATTGGTTGATTTTATTTTTTAATGAAAAAATTGATTGATTTTAGTAGTTTTAGTAGAGAGATTATAGTAAATAAAAAAATTTTAGATTATTCAATTATTGAGTATAATATCAATTTAATAATTTAGTTATTTGGAAATTTGAGTCTTTGAAAATTTTGTTAAATGTATAGGTTTTTCTGACAATTAATAGTGATTAAATTGATTAATTTTAGTAGTTTGAGTAAATTATAAAAATGAATAATTTTTTTTAAATAGTTATGTTGGAAAAATTTTAAAAAAGTCGGTACTCCCGTTGGCGCTCTAGTTGCCACTACCGTTGGCATTCCCATTGGCATTTTACTCCCTTTTAATAAATATAAAATAGTTATTTGATAATTTTTTGTAATGACAAAAAAAATGATTTTTTTAGTAAAAAATTGAAGAAAAATAATGAAATTTTAGAAAAATAATTGAAAAAAAATTCAGGAAAAAAGTTGGAAAAAGTGATTTTAAAAAAGTGATTTAAAAAAAGTGATTTTTTTAAAAAATGGAAAAAAGTTATTTAAAAGAAATAAGAGAAAAGTGTTTTAAAAATAAAAAAGAAAAAAAATTTAAATAAATTCTGACTTTTACTGTTGCACACGGTAGCGGTACTGTTGCGCACTGTAGCGCGTACTGCTGCGAACTGTAGCGTGTACTGTTGCGCAGTTTTTTTTCCAGTTTTTTTGACTTTTGCTGCTTGTTTTTTTTTTGGCATCACATATACCATTTTGCCCCCATTTTTGGACACATGGCAAGCTGGTAAAGTGTGTAAAATAGACATTTTGGTGGTAATGTGTTTTATTATATTGTAGTAGTTTTTTTTTGCATTACATATACCATTTTGCCCCCATTTTTGGACACATGGCAAGCTGGTAAAGTGTCTAAAATAGACATTTTGGTGGTATTGTGTAGATTATATTGTAGTAGATACTCTCCTTCATTCTTATTCCTTCTTACTTGTTCATTTTTATTCTCTCGAATATTATTTATTCTCATATTCTCTTTCCTTCTTATTCATTCATACTTTTTCATTCTCATTCCTTTATTTCTTCCCATTCTGTTCTATATCATTTTTTCCATATTCTACGCCATTTTCATTTTTATTACTTATTATTAAATTACATACTAAATTTTAAAATCTGAAAAAATTTAAATTTTCTTTTTTAAAAAAAAATCCGCTGGTAATGTGCATTTCCCGCGGTTTTTTCAAAAATTAATTAATTTTTTTTTTTAAAAAAAATCCGCCGGAAATGCCCATTACCGGCGGAAAAAATCTGCCGGAAATTACTGGCGGAAAAATTCACCGGTAATGCGCGTTTCCGGCGGATTATTTAAAAAAATCCACTTTTTATTTTAAAAAATCCGCCAGAAATGTGCATTACCGGCGGAAAAAATCCACCAGAAACGTCACTTTTCCGGCGGATTTGGTGCATTTCCGGCGGATTTTGTCCATCGGAAAAACGCGTTTTTCTTGTAGTGAGTTGTTAGAGAAAAAAGTCTGAATCTTTTTGCTAACGAAAACCTAAATCATCAAAGGAAAAAATTAGATCTTTTTGTTGCAAAGAGTACTTGATATGTGGTAAAAAAAACATCAAGATTACATTTAGGACTTTGTAGTCAGGTATTTTGTGGTGTAGGGCTTGATATGGTGAAATGTGGTCTTTGTGAGCTGTAGTTGGCAATCTGTTTAGGAGATGTGTGGCTGTTGTAAAGGCATGGTCCCAATAAGTCAAGGGTAGTGACGCATGTGAGAGTAAGGTAAGGACCATTTCAACTATTTGCTTGTGTTTTCTTTCAACTGTCCCATTTTGATGAGAAGTATATGGACAAGTTAATCTATGTGTGATGCCATGGGTGGTCAGATGTTGGGTGAAGGGCCTGAATTCTCCACCAAAATCAGACTGCACAGCCTTAATAGATACATTAAATTGATTTTTAACTACATCATAAAACTGAGTGAAGGCATTTAAAGCATCAGACTTATGTTTAAGAAAGTAGAGCCAAGTAAATTTAGTAAAAGTGTCAACAAAGGCAATGTAGTAGCTATAACCAGAACAAGAGGGGTGTGGATATCTTGTACTGCAGAACTTGTATTGCAGGTCAAAGTTTTGATGATGAAAAATACCAGAGCTAAAGGTGATAAGAGTAAAAGTTGACCAAAGCCAAAGTTGATGAAAGTGACAAAGTATCAAAGTCACAATCCAAGACAATCAAGCTCAAAGAATTGAAGTTTCAAGATATAAGGGTAGTCCTTATAAATAAGGGTAGTCCTTAGGGTTTGGGTGTGTCTTAGGAAAAAGTGTAAGCTCTTACGAAGGTCAGCTCACCTCTCAAAGTCCCACGTTTTTCAAAATGCATGCATGCACACGTAAACATAAAAAGGTTTTTGAGAAACTATAAAATCGATTCACACTACTTTTTACCAAATATCAAAATCGATTTCTAACACAATATGAAAGTGCATAATCGATTCCTTCCTTTCCCTATGGAGCACATAATCGATTCCTATGGTTTAAGGAAACACATAATCGATTCATCCATGCTTTTAGGAAAGCTAATAATCGATTCCCTCCTTCGTCTATTCAAGCAAGGAATCAATTAAAATGCTAATTCCTTTCAAGCACATAATCGATTCTTCCAGGCAAAGAATCGATTTCAACACTTCCTTCCTTCAAACTAATAATCGATTTCACACTTCCTTCTTTCAAGCAAATAATCGATTAGCTCATTCCAAAAACAGCTCAACATGCATTCACATAATCGATTATTCATTTTAGTTAAATCAAGCAAACAATCGATTATCTTATTTCTAAAAATAACTCAACATGCATTGCCTATAAATAGGCGCCTCATTGTGTTCATTTCAAACCAACCCATTTCACGAATTTAAAGTTCATTTTAGAAAAATTCTTCATATTTTATTTTTGCTCTTCTCGCACCGCTGGTCCGTCAGAGCTGATCTCTCGCAAGAGTTAGTTGGGGTTGGAATCTTCAAGTTGTATTATCTGCCTACATTAGAGCTATTTCGGTTTTTAAGTTTGTAATTGTTTATTGGTTGTATTTTGTACTAGGGAGTGGGGTATCTCTCTAGGGTAGCTGTTTGTACTAGGAAGTGGGGTATCTTTCTGGGGCAGCTTGTTGTAACAAGGGTGGGGTATCTCTTGTTGTATTGTGGTTAGATTTGAGGGCTCTTCAATAGGTGGGGTATCCTAGGTGAAGAGTGCCTGAGTCTGTAAAGGTTTTCTAAGGCACCTGTAAGCCTTGTTTTGTGTTAGTGGAAAATCTCACAAGGGTGTGAGGACTGGACGTAGGTCACTAGGAGGTGACCGAACCGGGATAAATCTCTGTGTGCTTTATCGCTTTATTTTCTAATTCCTTCGCTTCCATTTAACCTGCGCGATAATTAATCTAAGTCATTGAAAAAGGGGAAAAAGTTTTCAAAAGATCTGAAAAGCTTTTAAATCTCAATTCACCCCCCTCTTGAGACTGAAGCCACTTGGCAACAAGAGGGATGGTGCAGGCCCCCACAGATCAATGTGAATTAACTCAAAAGGTTGTGTGTGAAGTGTAGTGGATGATGGTGCATGTAATTTGTGTGCTTTGCCAATACAATAGGATTTGCAAACAGACAACTCAGCTTTATTGCATAAGGAAATGTTATACAATTTTAAAATGGAACTAACAGTGTGAACATTCGCATGCCCTAATGTAACATCCCGAATTTTTAAGACTCGAGTTATGAATCCTAAGACCAATATAATTGTTCGTCAAGAATAATTAGGCGAGTCTCGGTGAGGATTAGTCGAGGATAGTGTCCGAAATCCCTATTCTCCATTTAATTGTGGCCTAGTCATGGTTTTAATGAAGAATTAAGCCGAAGGGCAAATTGGTATTTTCACCCCTCTTTAGTGATTCAGCCACTAATACTGAACCCCCTTCAGCCCACACTCTCACACACTTGACCATTCTCTAAATATTCAGAAAGAAAAGAAGGGAGAAGGGAGAAGAGGGGCGCGAAGGGGAGGAGGGATCATCAAAAATCTTGGTTGCATGTAAGTACTCCTTCCACTTTCCCACTCCATATTTGATTTGCCTTCCAATGGTATAAATTTCAAAGCCTGATTCCAACTCTTTCTCTCATCTCCATTGATGTCCATGAAGCTCCAAATGGTAAAAATGGTGGAGTTTGTGTGTAGATGAGATTGCATGTTCTGTTGTAGCTGCTGAAGGTGAAGTCTTTGCCTTTCATTTCGAGTTGGAGGAAGCTTATGAGGATTTGAGTTGCTGGTCCAGTTGCTGCTTCAGTGTTAAGGGGAGAGAGTTGTTGTGTCAACTTGTGTTGGTGCCTAGCGAGGATTGTTCGTGGTTATCGTATTCCGATCGTCGCGTGTTTCGTTGGGGCTCCTCACACGATCTTCAAACCGGTGAGTTCTACTCACGATTAGGGACGTTTTGTGACTTTGAATAATTATGTTTGGTGCTGCGTCAAAATCCCAGTTTTTGAACGATCAAAGGATCGAATCCACTTCAAAACGAATTTCCAAGAATTTGTGAAATTATAGATGATTTCGAAGATGATTTTAATTGTGGTTGTATACTGGAAATATGTTCTGGGAATTTTCTGAGTTTCAGGTGATTGAAATTAGGAATCGAATTGGACGAGAACGGAGAGCGAAAATGAGAAACGTGTGAAATTCTGGTAACAGACACAGGTCGCACGGACCGTGCGCCCCTGGGCACGGATCGTGCGCCTGCTTCGGGTTGGATGAATTGGAAAAATAAAACGGGACGCACGGGTCGTGCGCCCCTGGGCACGGATCGTGCGCCTCTTTCTGTTTGGCTGGGTGATTTTAATAAATCACGCACGGGTCGTGCGCTGTTGCGTCCGTGTGTTTTCTAGTCGCAATATCAATGCAAATATACACGTCGTACAAGTAATAAAGTGGATAAAAAGTAAGAGATCATTCCCACGAGGATTGATTTACTTTCAAGGTTCAAGTCTTTAAAACACAAGTGAAACAAGTAATAAGTCGGCACTAAAAGTTGGTATTAAGACTAAGAACGTAGATAAAACAAGTAAATAAAGAGTGATTGTGAATATGGAAGAGTATGAGTTGGATTGCTGCATGCAAGTAAATCTCCTCTAGTCAGACGTTATAACGTTTACACGTTAATACGTACAAATGCTATGTTGTATAGACGTTATAACGTTTGAACGCTGTTGCAAAAGAGCTGTGCTTTTCAGTCACAAAACGTCAGAGCTTCAAGTACTAGAATTCCTATGTCTAGGTTCTAAGTAGGCCTACTCCTGTATTTTAAGTACCCACAGCAATGTCCTATGAACTATTATCCATTCTATGTCTAGACTTAGATAAAAATGCCTAAATGTCTTTAGTGCACCTTTTCATTCACATAAATCTTTGAGTTCTTTTCACAGACCATGCCTGTACCTATGAATCTACTTATTTTAAGTGGCCAGTTCAAAACAAGTTTGGAAATATTAACATGCAAAGATTTAAAACGCATAAACATCATTACTTCATAGCATTAGACTAAAGGTTCATTACATGCAAAACAACAACCCAACTACAAATGTTTAGCCCATGCTGAGCGTCTTTACAGAAAGAAGAGGAGTTAAAATCCAAATACCGTACATAGAGAAAAGGAGATTAAACGCAAAAGATACGCCTAAGTAGCCTTCCTTCATGCACGCTGTAGAGACGTTGCAACGTCTGAGCTTCACAGTAATGGGTGAGAATGGAAATAAAAAAATGGAGCTTGAGGAGAGTTCGAATGAAGAAGTCTGTGTCCAGAACTTCTTTTAGAAAACTCCTCTGGAAAATGGAGGAAGGTGGATGATGAATGGATGGACTGGTATGATGCCCCCTCCTCCTTCGTAGAGAGAGATAAGCTTTGTTTAAATAGCCAAAAAAAACAGAAGGTCACATGCTTGCTGATGTCATACCCCACCTTCCAAGCTTGCTTGTAAATTACTTCTGTTCTGAAATGACACTGTACTGCTACAGTGCGTCAGCCGCGTCAGCGATGAGGAGAGAGAAGATCTTCTGCACTTCTAGATCTTTGACCATCATTTCTTGTGCGCCAAAAATAAGATATTTCTTTCTTGCTCTGCTGCCCTTCTTCAGACGTGATGAGGGACGTTGCCACGCTCAGTTTACTGCACAAACACAAGAAGCATCAAAACGCTCACAAAGGCGCCAATTGGTGCCAAAATGCATAGAATTTGTAATTTAGCCCCTTTCTAACTAAAAAGCAATAAACTAACAGAAACTTAATAGAAACAACCTACTATTGCCAGAGAACTTGCATGATTTAACTTTGAATAAGTATAAATAACTCATATAAATATGAGTTATCATGCGCCCCTGGGCACGGACCGTGCGTGAGGTTCTGTTACCGACTTTGGTTTTCTCGTTTTGTCGCTCCGTTTGATTCCGAACCTTTTCTAATCTCTTTCTCAATCATTTAAAAGGGAATTACCTTATTGAAAACCTTATTTTGAACTTGTTCAACTCATGATTTTGAAAAAGAGCTTTGAAAGCCTATTTGATTGAAAAACCGAAACCCTAGTATACGTGTGGGTACACCGACTGATGGATTGACTAAATATATATGTTTATATATGTCAAATGAAAATGATTATAATGCCGGAGGTCTAACTTATGAATTTCTCAAAACGGATTATAGATTGATATGGATATTTTTTATCCGATTACTATGTGAATGATCCTTTGGTGATCGGAAAGATATATATTATCTAACTCTCGAGAAATCGTTATGTATTGTCATACATACATCGCGTTGGGTGACGACCCGACAAGTAGCATACTAGGAAGGGAAGTCATGAGCACTCACCCTAGGCCCTGTATACGTCTTGGCGTGGTCAATTCGTGGGTTACCGGGATTAGCAAGCGTTGTGCAGCCGGTTTGTGCTAAGGTTAAACACATGGTTTCCGGGATTAGCAAGCGTTGTGCAGCCGGATCATGTTAAAATAAATTGACGAATTGCCGGGATTAGCAATAGTTGTGCAGTCGGCATTTCGATTAATAATTTAAGAACACGAATTACCGGGATTAGCAATCGTTGTGCAGTCGGTAATTCGATTAATAAATAAGACATTGTTATGTCAGCTTTTGTTGTAACGGTTTAATGAATTGAACCGAGTGTCAGTGAGGGGGCACGGTAGGACTCACTGAGATAATGTTATCTCACCCTATCCATATTTGTTGTTTTTCAGAGAAGCAGGGAAAAAGGAAGACTATTGTGCACGAGTAGTTGGTATACTCTTGGAGGTGCTGAAGACTTAGTCGTTTGATCCTTTGTTCTTTTGTTGTCCTCTTGGTTGTATAAACTTGTATTAATTATGAGTTATATGAACCGTTTTATGTTTCTGTTTGGTATTTGGACTTGGATATTGTATTCCGTTCGGTATGGAACCGATGAACTTCTATTATATGAAGTAATGTTATTTCCGATTATGTTTTATTTCGGAAAAGTTTGTATGTCCAAAACTTAAACAGGAACTGTGTCCTCTGAATTTCCGCATCTGTGCATCTTCGGTCTCTCTACATGTTAAAAATTACCGGGGTGTTACACCTAACCTAGAGTGCCAGAGTTTGTGCTCATTAACAGCCTTAGTTGTGGGGGTGCCATGTTCAGCAGTGTTGGCAGTAGGTTGTGAGGACTTGTGCTGAGTTTTGAACTTGAACTTGGCTCTAGGTTTTGCAGAGACATGTAAAGGGAAGGACTTGAAGGAATAGAGTCTGTCACGTCCTTTGACACCTTTGAGCAATAGTCTTTTAGTTCCCTGTGATTTTACAAGACAGTAATTTATGTGAAATTCAAAAAACACTTTGTTATCTTCAGAGAATCTGGACACAGATAATAAATTCTTGGTTATTCCAGGCACATGAAGCAGTTTATTGAGATTCAAAACTACTCTAGGGTTATAAGTGGAAGCAATTCTAGCAGTGCCTACTGATCTTATGGGGAGTTCATTGCCATTAGCTACTGACACATTGGTGGAACCTTTGTAAGGAGTACTAGTTTCAAGCCAATCACTATTAGGTGTAATGTGATGAGACGCACCTGTGTCTTTGAACCAGGCTTCATTGTCCACATTAGTAGACTCAAGTTCAGCAGCAGTGGATGCAAAATTCACATGAGGTTTAGTATTGATACCTTCAGAGGAGGAGGCAGGTTCTTTGGCCTTGCTTGATTCAGGCGCCTTTGAGGCATTGGTACGAGGCACAAAGCTTTCGTCAAATCTAAACCAGCAACTGATCACTGTGTGACCATATCTTCCACATAGCTGACACGTAGGCCTTGTTTCACCCGTGTTATGTGAAGAGGAACCATCACTGTAGAGCCTACCACAGCCACGACCTCGACCGTGAGCATTGTATCCTCTTCCACGGAATCCACCGTTGTTGCCGCGACCACCGTAGTTGGTGTGAGCCACATTAGCAGTAACTGGTGCGTTGGAGAGTTCTTGGCGGTGTTTCTCAGATTGCGCTTCCTGTACCAGCAGAAGAGCTTCAATCTCTGAAAGATCAGTGGAATCAAAATTAGCGCTGTAACACCCATTTTCTACCCGGTAATTATTTAATAAAATCAGAGTTACAAAAAAATTATTTCATACTTCGAAAAGAGATGTCACACATTCATCGATAACCAAAAAGTCACATACGGTATATAACACTTTATCAAAAAGGGACTAAGCCCATAACACCGGTTTAGTTAACCACATCGCCAAAAATACATCACCACGCAGCGGAATAGAAATAAATTTTTCAAAACATAAAATCATAACGTCTTGAATGGACTCCAAACAAATAAAATGCAACAGCCAAAGTCTAACGTTCATTCCCCCACACCTACGGGCATATGCATGTGGTACCAAATCACCAAAATTTTGCCTGTAAATAGAGGCATCACCAAAATTGAGAGCTTTCACACCCGGCTCACCAATCTAAAAAAATTGAGCTTTCACACCCGGCTCACTAGTTTTAGAAAAATTGAGCTTTCACACCCAGCTCCAAGACCAAAGGCTTTCACCGAAATATATGCGTATGTTGTATGCGACACCATGAATGCTCACAGACAATCATCAAAATTAGTCACAATGTGACACACCAAAATCAATCACCGAATATCACCAAAATTGGGCTTTCACACCTAGCCCCACGACGCCGAAACACCAACTACCCGAAACAACGGAACACCAAGATTTGGAGCCTTCACACCTAGCCCACACAACACTAATACTTGAGCCTTCACACCTAGCTCAAACAGCACCAAGACACCGAGATGACAACGATTTTCCAAAACATTTGAGACGCGATGATTTTTCCCAACACCGGAGACAACAACAATTTTCCAAAATATTTGAGACGCGACAATTTCTTTGTTCAAAACAGCAACATTTAACGGCTAAGCCAACGGCTAACAATTTTCCAGAAAAATAAACCACTTTGCCTCAAATTGGAATATTCAGCTAGGCCTCTGACTAGGCTTTCCAAAACATTTTGAAACATCTCAATCGGACTCCCGAGTCAAAAGATATGTCGAAAACAAAACAGGGGAAAAACTGAGAGACATCCTGAAAACGACGCCCAGGAGCAGGGCGCCTAGCAGGCAACACGCAGAAACTGGAACGCGGCGCCCATGGCGCCCATAGGCAACACTACGCAGGAATTGGCGCCCAGGGAGGCGCCCAGCAGGCAACACTGCAGGATATGGCGCCTTTGGCGCCCAGACAGCCCAGAACACGACTGAAACGCAACATGGCACAGGAATTGGCGCCCTTGGCGCCCAGGCAACTCAGGACACGGCACAGCAACGCAACACCACACGGAACACACACCAGACACGGCGCCCAGCAGCAGGGCGCCTAAAACAGCAACACACAGGATGTGGCGCCCAGGCACAGGGCGCTGTTTCCTGCAACACAAACACAAAACGCAACACAACTAGACTTGGCACACGGCGCCCACACACAGGGCGCCAGAAACAGCAACACTTGCGCCCAGCAATGGCGCCCAGCGCCAGGGCCCCAAAAACAGCAACTAGGACAATGGCGCCCATGGCGCCCTAGGGTCAATATTTTCGTTATTTCACCAATTCTCAACCACCAATGTCAATTATCATGAATTGCAATCACCACATCAAACAACAATTTATCGAACACTTAGCATGCAATTCGTGATAACAATAATGAACACCAATTTTTCTAGAGTTACAACAATCACCAACAAGCCAATATTTCAATTAACATAATCATGATATAACTGGTAGGAGAACACTAATCCTCTTGATCAAGTCACCAACAATAACCTCAGCAACACAGCTTCCTTCTTCTCCTTGAACTCGCGAAATCCTCCTCTTCTTCTCCCTTGGGTGTGCGCCGAACCCCTTCTCTTCTCCTCTCTCTATTCGCGACTCCTCTCCCTCTTTTCTCACACAATTCGCAAATGAGCAAAAACCCTAGCCTAGGCGCTTCACCTATGCGCCTAGCTAGTGGGCTCTTGGATCACGGGCTTTCCTCCAGCTTAAGCCCGATCACTAACACCACCTCCTAATATCCAATTATACGCCACTTAATCAAATGCTAATATAATTACACCAACTGAAATAAATAAATGAATAAATGGATACCTAAATATTTAATTAAATAATTTAATTAAATATTTGGGCGTTACAAGCGCGCCCGTAGATCATCATTACAAAGGAGTTGTACTCCTCTGGTAATCCGTCTAAGACAATGTCAATCTTGTCTTGATCGGAGATATTTTCACCGATTGCTAAGAGAGAGTCCGCGAGAGTGTGGATGCGCATCAGATACTCAGTGATTGACTGATTGGCCTTCTTTGTGTTCTTGAGCTCAGAACGAAGTTGACGAATCTTCGCCTTCAGGTGAGAGTTTGTGGATTCGATCCCACACTTGATGAGAGTGTTTTCACGAGAGTACTCGAGGAAGCACCGATTCCGAGAGCATTGAGAGAAGCCAGGTGAAAAGAGTTGATCTTGCACGAGCCACTTCTCATAGGCTTCTGAGACATTATTGGAGTGACGATCTGCCTCAGAGTCGAACATTTGTGGTATCTCCAGGTTCACAAGGAAGCGGTGAAGCTAGTAGGAAGTGATGATTCCTTCCACTTGTTGATTCCATAGCAGGAAGTTCTTGTCTTCAAGCTTGATGGAAAGTTTCGGAGCAGCAGCAAATCCGTGTGAGGTATTCGAAGAACCTCCAAGATTGAAGACATTGTTGGTGAAGGTTGCTGGCATCGAGGATTGTTTCGGCGTTGCTTCGCCATTGACAAAGCTTGAATGCGCAGAAAGAAGAATCAAGGTTGAACGGAAAGCGTGGATTTAGGATCGATGATGGCGAACGATACCATAATGAAACTCAAGATTTCAGAGAGAGATAGTGAGTCATTGAAACTGATATTTTCATTGATTTAGATCTGTTACAGCTGATCATATATATACACAGTTAGCTTCAAAAGGGAAGAAGTTACAGGGTTGTTACAGATTCTAACTAACTTGACCTAAGCTAAGCTTGCTGCTGCTTGATATTCAGAACTTCATCTTTTGAACTTAAGCTTGATCAATTACCTTTACTCTTTTGAGTAGTCACGTGAGGAGACACGTGTGTGCTTATCCCATTCTCTAATATGATTCAATGTATTTATAAGATATATAGACGTGAAGTGTGCAATATGATTCAGGGACCACTCATGGTTCATTGGTAGATGTTGTTGTTTTTCACTCCAAATTTATGTGTTCAAGTCCCGTGTAGGACAATGATTTCAATTTATTTTATAGTGACATGTAAGTGCCACGTGGCAGTCACTCATTGGTTGGTGACCTCGCTACGTGGTAAAATAATAAAAATGCCACGTAGATAAAAAAATTGCACGTGCAAATGCTAACTCAGATTTCTGTCAGCCCAGTCAGCATTATTTAACGTCAGGGACTAATAATGGAAACAGAAAAATAAGTTGGGGACCAAAATACCTATTTCGATAATGTAGGGACTAACTTAGAAGAACCCAATTTTATTGGGACTAAAAACGTATTTTACGCATAAAATTATAAATAAGCATAATAATAAAATAATAACTTAAATATGTTTTTAGTCCCCGCAAATATAGGGTCTTTTGATTTTAGTCCTTGCAAATTAATTTTTTAAAAAGATCCCTATAAAATAAACTTTTTTTAAATAAATTCTTCTGTTAGTCAAACGTTACCAAAAAAAAGAGTTAAGTATACTCCGATAGTGTTTACATGGTGCTGTTGGTTTTCTAGCAGCTTTTGTTATTTCCATGATACTCTTTCTCTGAATTTGTCTTCTGCCTAGGTTGTTACTAGAATTAAGTGCTTATTTTGGAGTTGGTTCATTTATAGGGTGGGTGATGTTTCTAATATGTGTATTTCCTCTTGGTTGATTAACCCACTTGAGTACCTAAACAATTTGTAAGCCTTTTGTTTGGGTTAGAGCACCCCTAGTGCTCATTGAATGAAATTTTGCTTATCTAAAAAAAACAAAAAATGAGTTAACTAACGAAATTCTGATGTGTAATTTATTTTTTCATTTCTAAATTTTTTTTAAAGCTGGTTTGGCTTGCCATGCCATTAATTTTTATTTTAACTAATTTTAAATTGCTGATTAGATGCCAAATCAAATTACCCATCTTCCCTTCTTCTTCCCTATGTCCAGAACCCATTACCTCTTCCTCTTCACCACCTAACTTAGAAACGCCTCTCTTCATCTTCACCATAATCCCTCTCTTCTCCTCATCTCCAGGTTTAATAAAGCCAGCTCGCATTACTGGTAGAACGTGAAAATATTGAAGGCTTGAAAACGCTGATGGAGAAACACCACCACAGCGACTTCTGCTGCTTCTCCCTCTCTTTCTCTTTCACGATGGCAACTTCAAGCAACACTCAAGTTTTCAGATCTGGTTTTTAGGGTTCCATTTCTCTCTCACACACATACACACACTGCCAATGGCTTCACTCTCCCTGCCTATTTCTCTTTCACCATGATTTTCAGATCTGGTTTTTAGCTTCCCGTATAATTTATGAAAGTATAAAATCCCTTTGATTTTTCATTTGATTAAAACATCAAATCTGAGCTTTTATTCCGAGTGGATTTTTAAAACATCAAATCTGAGCTAAGATGAAGTGCGGTGATTGGAGGGTAGTATTTTAGAATTAACACTTTGAATTTGAGGTTGAATGTTTAGTCAGAGCATGGATCCTACAAGAGATATTGGTGGTGCTGCAGGGACCGTCCCTTCCTTTCAATTGCCATGCCATTAATTTTTATTTTAACTAATTTTAAATTGTTGATTAGATGCCAAATCAAATTACCCATCTTCCCTTCTTCTTCCCTATGTCCAGAACCCATTACCTCTTCCTCTTCACCACCTAACTTAGAAACCCTTCGCTTCATCTTCACCATAATCCCTCTCTTCTCCTCATCTCCAGCATTAATAAAGCCAGCTCGCATTACTGGGAGAAGGTGAAAATATTGATGGCTTGAAAGCACTGATGGAGAAACACCACCAAAGTGACTTCTGCTGCTTCTCCCTCTCTTTCTCTTTCACGATGGCTACTTCAAGAAACACTCAACTTTTCAGATCTGGTTTTTAGGGTTCCATTTCTCTCTCTCTCTCTCACACACACACACACACACACTGCCAATGGCTTCACTCTCCTTCCCTATTTCTCTTTCACCATGGTTTTCAGATCTGGTTTTTAGCTTCCCGTATAATTTGTGAAAGTATAAAATCCCTTTGATTTTTCATTTGATTAAAACATCAAATCTGAACTTTTATTCCTAGTGGATTTTTAAAACATCAAATCTGAGCTAAGATGAAGTGTGGTGATTGGAGGGTAGTGTTTTAGAATTTACACTTTGAATTTGAGGTTGAATGTTTAGTCAGAGCATGGATCCTATAAGAGATATTGGTGGTGCTGCAGGGACCGTCCCTTCCTTTCAATTGACTGGATGGTCCTAAAGAAACCCTTATTGCCAATTGAAAGGAAGGGTCGGTCCCTGCAGCACCACCAATATCTCTTGTAGGATCCATGCTCTGAATAAACATTCATCCTCAAATTCAAAGTGTTAATTCTAAAATACTACCTTCCAATCACCGCACTTCATCTTAGCTCAGATTTGATGTTTTAATCAAATGAAAAATCAAAGGGATTTTATACTTTCATAAATTACACGGGAAGCTAAAAACCAGATCTGAAAACCATGGTGAAAGAGAAATAGGGAGGGAGAGTGAAGCCATTGGCAGTGTGTGTGTGTGTGTGTGTGTGTGTGTGTGAGAGAGAGAGAGAGAGAGAGAGAGAGAGAGAGAGAGAAATGGAACCCTAAAAACCAGATCTGAAAACTTGAGTGTTGTTTGAAGTAGCCATCGTGAAAGAGAAAGAGAGGGAGAAGCAGCAGAAGTCGCTGTGGTAGTGTTTCTCCATCAGGGTTTTAAAAAAAATTGGGTTAAATATGGTTTTCGTCCTTAGAAAATTTGAAAATTTTGTTTTTAGTTCCTATACAAATTTTCACTCACTTTTAGTCCGTACGATTTCCTCCGTCAATCCTTATAGTTCTTCTTGACTTTAAATAACGCTTTCTTGGGTCTTTTAATAGCCCTCCTAATTGCTATTAAAATTCATGAAGGACCAAAAGCATTGACGAATGAACACGTGAGTATTAAAAGTGGGTGGAATTTTTTACAGGGAACAAAAACAGAATTTTCAAATTTCATAGGGACTAAAAACATATATAGTCTATAAAATTATTGAGGTGGTTCCTGAACCAAACGAGTTGAATTATACCTAACTCAAGTTCAACTCATTTATTTAGGGATCTCAATTTTCAGCTCAAGTTTAGCTCATTTACTTCATGAACCAAGTCCAACGAATTAAGGGCTATTTTAAATTTATGTATTTCAATTTATGACAAAACAAATCTTTAATCATTTAAAACTAAAAAAATACTAAATTATATTTATAACTAAATTATATTTTATTCCTTATGTGTTGATATTAGATTAGAATTAGGTCCATATTCTATTAGTCTCTTTCCAATTTGATTCTTGAATTATAAAAATATAATAAATAGTTTCCAAACTATTTTAAATCAATTGAATTAGTCTTTAAATTTTCTCAAAATAGGAGAGATAATGAGAGTTGAAGAACTAATTTGACGAATTTACAATAATTTAAGAATTAGTTATTGCATTTCTATAATTCAAAGATCAAATTGAAAAAGAGAGTGATAATATTAGAACAATACTAGTCCTAATACCCGTGCGATACACGGGCTCGGCGGGCTCGGCGAAATCAAGTTTGTGTAAAATATATAGTGTTATACCTATAAATAAAAATTTAATTATGACCATAACCTAAATAAGAAGATTATGAAATTAAAAACAAAATAATAACAAAGACATTGAAATTCAATATCCTAAAGTAAGAAGAAAAAGCTTAAAGAGTTTAGTAACAGAATCTATATTCCTCAAATGTATGCATAAAAACTTAACACATAATTTAATCAAAACCATACTCCTTCCGCAATATCACTCTCATCTCTTCATGATTGGAAACATCAACTTGATGATTAAAGCTAACAACAATTGATGAAATTAGTAAAAGTGTGTTTGTGCGCGTTAATTTTAATTAGGGTTTTTAAACAAATCATGAAAGAGAAGACATAAAATTTCTATTGTTCGTATGTGCTGATAGAACTGGATTTAAGTTGAATCATATTATATGGATTTGAATCATACAAATCATATATAATTTCAACAAATAGAACAAAAGAAACTAACATATGTCCTCTTCTGTATATTCATAAATTGCTATTTACAGTCAAATACTAAAAAGTGAGACTAAAAAAATTATAAACCCCAATTTAACTATGCTTCTAATACATGTTAGTGCAAAAAATGACCAAAATAAGGATCATAAAATAGGGGGTCGGTGTGAGTGCTTTAAATAAAAAATAATATATAAAAATAAATTTACTTTCTAAAGATTTTAGAAAAATATGGTTCTAGCTAGATTTTGAAATAAATTATTAAAAAGAAGTCACAAAATTTCTAATGCTCATGGGTGCTAGTAATACTAAATTTAAGAATGTTTGTCATATTCTATATATTCATTAATTACTATTTATAATCAAGTACTAAAAGCGAAACTAAAATAAACATATAAACACCCATTTAAATATGTCTCTAATACGTGTTGGTGAAAAATGACCAAAATAAGGGTTATAAAAAGGGGGTTGGTGGGAGCACCGACTAAAAGAAGAAAAAAGGGGGGACGGGGGAGCGAATACTCGCAAAAAATAAATATAAGAATGCAAATATAAGATAAGAAGTATAAATATTAATTAATATTTTAAAGTAGTAATATTGCATTTTATATAAATTAATTTTTTCACGGTTACAATTTTTTCTGAACGCATATAATACTCCAAAACACATTGTTTAGCATCACACTTTTATTATTTGGCAACAAAATTAATTTATATTTCACCGAACCGGCTATTAAGGAACGAACTTGCCTATCAAAAAAAAAAGGAACGAACTTCACGTATTTGAACATCTAATTTTTTTCCAGACTCTAAAGTACCTTAAAACACACTGCTAAGTATCGCACTTTACGTATTTTGTCACAAAATTATTTTTTTCACCAATCCGGTTATTGAGGAAGGAACTTCAAGTATATGAACATCTAGTTTTTTTGGATTTCTAAAATACCTCAAAACAAACTACTTAGCATTGTACTTTACATATTTGTCACGAAATTATTTTTTTCACCAAACTGGTTATTTAGGAACGAACTTCACGTTTTTGAACATTTAGGTTTTTTTACAGACTCTAAAGTATCTAAAAACACACTACTTAACATCGCACTTTACGTATTTTGTCACAAAATTAATTATTTTTTCACCAAATTGAGCAACGAATTTCATGTATTTGAACGTCTAACTGTTTTTGGACTCTAAAGTGCCTCCAAACGCATTGATTAGCATCGCACTTTACATATTTCGTCACGAAATTAATCTTCTACTCACCAAATCGGTTGTCAGGGAACAAACTTCAAGTATTTAAACTTCTAAATTTTTTCCTTTAAACTATCTCAAAATAAATTACTTAGCATCACACTTTACATATTTTGTCACGAAATTAATATTTTTCTACCAAACCAGTTATTGAAAAACCAATTTAACGTATTTTAACATCTAAAATTTACTATGGACTCTAAAGTACCTCAAAATACACTGTTCACCATTGCACTTTATGTACGATCATAAAATTGTTTTTTTCTTCACTAAACAGGTTATTGACTAACAAACTTCACATTTTTTTTGACCAAAAACTTCACATATTTGTATATCCAAAAAAAAGTTGGGTTTTAAAATACCTAAAATAATACTTAAAATATAGAAAATTGAAAAGGAAAAAAAATAATGCCATGTTTTGGCGCCAATATTGCCGAAGGACGGCTCTCGCTTTAATGCAAAATCTACTTTTTGCCAATTTGAGCGCCAAAGCCAAAGCCAAAGCCCCACCCCTTCCCCCCTCCCCCCTCCGCCCCTCCCCCCACCCTCCTACCACTCTCTTCTTCTTTTTTTTTCATTTTTTTAATACATAAAAATTTAGAAAAAAAATTGATCTATAAATATATTAAGTTTGTTCCTCGATAATCGAATAGGTGAAAAATGAAAATAAATTTCGTGATGAATTATGTAATGTTGTTCCTCAGTAACCTGTTTGGTGAAACAAAATCATAACGAAATAAGTAAAGTACAATCCTAACCCTAGGGATGTCAACTTGGGCTTCACCCGGCGGGCCGGCCCGTTGGCCCACCAAAAAAAGGCGGGCAGGGCTAAGGTATTGATGCCCGCTAGCCCGCGTTGCCAGGCCCGCTTTTGGTGAAAAAAATCATAACGAAATGAGTAAAGTACAATTTCTTTGAGGATGTATGATCTTTTGATATTATGAAAGAGCTTTATTTTTTATTTTGCATCGTAAGTAATTTTAGAGTACAAAAAACCGAAATCTAATCCAATCGAAACCAAAGTAAACTCATTTTTTTAAAAATTTCCGGAATTACCTCAAAAGAAGATAATTCCGAAAGCCAATTTTTTGAACTTTCTGGAATCACCTCAAAAGAGGTATTTCCGGAAGCCAATTTTGACTTCCGAAAATACCTCTTTCGAGGTGATTTCGGAAAGTTGCGTGTTTTGAGACACTTCAGTGTTCGAAAAAAAATTAACCGGTCAAATACTCAAAATATCATTTTGTGCCAATTCTTCTTCCTCCTTTCTTATTCTATGTTGTAACAACAATAGTACACAGCCATTTTTTAGTGAATTCACTTAGCCGCATCATTGTTACCACCCCGTGCATAGCACGGGTGTATCTCCATGTCCTAGTAAAAGTGAAATGCAAAAATGAGACGTTGGAGGGAAACTAAAACTTGACACGTAAGGAGACACATGTCAAAGCAGGAATTAGAAAATGCAATAGACCTAAGAAATGCACGTGTCGTCGCATGGCATACACGAGCTTCTAGAGTACTGGAATCTTATCCCACGTTTCAATTAATTAAGGTTGGGTTCTAAATTATTTAGGGAGTAAAAAAATTCAGAATTACGGATGATGCTTGACAAAGACCGTAAGCACATGTGTTTTATATTTTATACTATTATTATTATTATTATTTTAACCTGCAAACTTATGTTATTATTAATTAATATTTAGTGAAAAAAAGACCATTATATTTCCTTTCAAAAAAGAGACCGATCCGGAAGTGTGGACCACACCAATATTAACGATACCAGATTCCCCACAACCAACAAATCAGGAGGTTCCTTAGGGTGTACGGGAGGAGGGACGCACATGGCCCCAAAATTTTGGTGGCACCAATTTTTTTATACGTTATATGTATATAAATATATTACTACATATTTGGTTGATAAATACATATATAACTATTTTTGCTATAATTAATTCTATTAAAATTTTGGTTTAAATTTTTCAACAATAAATTTTAATATATATAACTTTTAAAAATAGTGCATCACATTCAAATTTCGTACAGTGCACCCAAAATCTCATGCACGACCCTAACCAATTTCATTGATCCAGTGGCATAAACTACACCTTGAGATATGGGGTCGACCTGATACTTTCATAATGGTCCGAACAAAAAAGATTTGCACAACCACTCATTTTATTTTTTAGAAATACACTCTAAAGATCGTCACTTTAATCATAAAAGAGGGCATGATGAAAATTCATCTTAGTTAACACGTTAAGAAAACTTCTGATTTTCGACTATTTAGATAGTCCATAGTACCACATGGGCTATCTATTACAAGACTTTTCCAATTGTTGATTGGAAAAGTTCCCTCAACAGTATATAGAATAAGGTAGGGAGTTCATAGGCTAATACCAACGGAATGTCAAAACATACCACATCTTAGCAGAGAATTCACACATAATTAAAGAACAAGTGACATTCAGTTTCTTGGTGATTCCACGTAACATACAAGGAATTAGCTTGTATCTCAAGTTTAATCCCTCTCCAAAATAGGATAATTCAAGATGAGAATCTATTCATAACATACAAAGTGTTGGGGAAAACCACACACGTCAACGGATTAACCCACACGCCCAAGGATCTTTGAGAGAATATAGATAAACACACCGCAAGAATAAATGAAGGAAGAACACACAAATAATTTACGTGGTTCGACACCTCTTGCCTACGTCCACGGAAACACATCAACATTTCATTCATCTTTTCAAATATGATTACAACAATTTGTAACCCAACTCCAATATGTGTATCACCCTACAATACTCATCTCTTTCTAAGAGTTAAAAGGAATAATAACACTCATTTCTCACAACAAATAATCACCAGAACTCTCCTCTCACTAGGACCTGACTGGAGATTCTTCAACTCTCTACATTGTCACCCAAGAATGGGGGCCTCACCTCTTCATTTGGGCATATTTCATCTCTTCACAAGTCTCTCTATTTAGAGGAGAGAACATGCCTTCGATTCATGCATTTGGCATAGTGGACATTAATTGTCTCACATTTCCAAGGAGCTTGTTGGTGATGTGGCACACACGTGGACAATTAAGTGGCAAATGAATTAATGATGTGGCAAGCTCTCGCAGTCAACGCGGGTCAATACTTATTCAAGCTGTTTCTCATTCGGTTACAGAGTTAGCTGTATATATAGTTAGTTTTCAGTTTCTAGTTTATTTTAGCTTCTAACTGATTCCTTGAACCATTGTAACTTGATCTCTGCGATTTATAAGCAAGATCAAGACTATTGTTTCTATACAGATTATTCAATTGGGTTGTGTGGAGTGAAATACCTGGGAACAAAGGGGCTTGGGTTGTGAGTGGGGAAACACTTTGGGTCTTTCGTTCGCATTCATCTTGTAACCATCAATTTCTCAGTGATTCAATCAACTGGATCGAAGCTATTGCTTGATCCCTCAGATGTAGGTACCAATTGGTGCTGAATTGGGTCACCCAATTCTGTGTTCTTTTCATTTTACTTCCGCTGTCGCAAATTAGGTTTTTTCTCAGAATTGGGGAAAACTTCAAATTCGTTATTAATTCTTGCTGTAATCTGATTATTGTACTCGTTTATGGTTCGCATGCTTGTTTGATTCTCAACAACTGGTATCAAGAGCATTAGTTGGGAAAGATTACTCCGATGGAAATTGCGAAGTACAATATCGAGAAGTTCACCAGCAAGAATGACTTTGGCTTGTGGAGAATGAAGATGAAGGAAATTCTTGTGCAACAAGGACTTGAAGAGGCTCTAGAGGGCAAGAGCAAGCTACCGCAAACTCTCACCGATAAAGAGAAGAAGGATATGCTAAATAAAGCTCACAGCGCCATAATCTTGTGCTTAGGTGATAAGGTACTCCTTGAAATCTCTAAAGAAACTACTGCTGCAGCTGTTTGGGCTAAGTTAGAAAGCCTTTACATGACAAAAACCTTAGCAAATAGAATTTACCTAAAGCAAAGATTATACATGTTTAAAATGAACCAAGGAACCTCTATAGGAGATCATATAGATGAGTTCAATAGGCTGATTTTGGATCTTGAGAATATAAGTATAAAGATTAATGATGAGGACCAAGCTTTACTGTTGATCAAATCTTTACCTAGTTCATATGACACCTTAGCTGATACTTTACTCTATGGAAGAGATTCTATAAAACTTGAGGAGGTTCAAAGTGCTTTGCAATCCAAAGAACTCTCCAAGAAAGGGAATCACAAGGATAATGACCATGGTGAAAGTTTAGTGGCTAGAGGTAGGTCTGAAAAGAAAGAGTGGAAAGGAAAGAAAAGATCTAGGTCTAAGTCAAAACCAAAACACAACAAATGTTACATCAAGAAGTACCAGAAGACTGAAGATCAAGGAATTGCATCTTTAGTTTCTGATGAGTATGACAACTGTGAATTGTTATATGCTGTTGTTGATGACAATTGTGAGGTGCTAGGTGACAACTGTGAAGTATTAGGCAATGGTAATGACAATGACTATTGTGAGGTACTTGTGGCTGCAGATGGTGACAGAGTAGAATCAAATTTTACAACAACTACTTCTGGGGATGATGATTGGGTTCTTGACTCGGGTTGCTCCTACCATATGTGTCCAAACAAAGATTGGTTTGAAGAGTACATACCATATCAATGAGGAAAAATGATAATGGGGAACAACAAAGCATGCAAGGTAATAGGCATTGGGACAGTGAAGATAACTATGTATGATGGAACTGTGAAGAAGTTAACCAATGTGAGGCATATTTCTGATCTCAAGAGATCTCTCATCTCATTAGGCACACTTGAAGCTGTTGGGTTCAGCCTTAAAGGAGAGGACTCTATCCTGAAGGTTTTGAAGGGATCAAGGGTGGTGTTAAAAGGTCAAAGAAGGAAGAACAACTTGTATGTACTTTTGGGTAGCACTGTGACAGGGGAGTCTAACATGACAAGCTCCACAGAAAATAAAACACTCACATGGAATCAAAGGCTAGGCCACATGAGTGAGAAGGGGTTGAAAGAGTTGGATAAGCAAGGGCTGTTATGTGGTGACAGAATCTCACAACTAGGATTCTGTGAACATTGTGTTTTTGGTAAGCAGACAAAGGGTCAGATTCACCACAGGGGAGAAGCTTGGATATGTACATTCAGATCTTTGGGAGCCAACACAAACTCCTACACATGGAGGAAAGAGGTATTTCATAACTTTTACTGATGATTACAGTAGGAAAGTATGGATTTACTTGCTAAAAACCAAAGATGAGGCCTTTAAAACCTTTGTAGAATGGAAAACTAGGGTTGAAACACAGTGTGGTTTAAAAATCAAAGCATTAAGAACTGACAATGGCTTAGAATTTTGCAATGAGGAGTTCAACAATTTTTGTAAATAACATGGGATTTATAGAAATCTCACTGTTAGAGGGACTCCTCAACAAAATGACTTAGCTGAGAGTTGAATAGGACATTATTGGAGAAAGTAAGATGTATGCTATCATGTGCAAAGCTCCCAAAAAGTTTTTGGGGAGAAGCAGTGCATACAGCTTGTTATCTCATCAATAGAAGCCCTTCAACTGCTTTGAATTTTAAAACACCTCAAGAAATGTGGACTGGAACATCTCCAGACCTTAAAAACTTGAGAATATTTGGATGTCCTGCTTTCTATCATGTAAGTGAAGGCAAGCTAGAACCTAGGTCCAAGAGAGGTCTATTTATAGAGTATCCTAATGGAGTAAAGGGGTATAGAATATGGTCAATTGATGAAAGGAAAAGCATCATAAGTAGAGATGTGGTCTTTCAAGAGTCCAAGCTGATAGAAGGAAAAGAAACTACAGAGACTCTTGACAAACATGATCTTAGTGATGAGCATCAAATTGAGGTGGAGTTGGAAGACAACAACAAACAAACTGTACCTAATTCTACTGAAAACATAAATGAAACTTCTGATACTCAAACAGATCAAAGTGACTCTGACACAGAAGAGAATGAACTTGAGGATGACTATATGCTATGCAGAGATAGAGAGAAAAGGCAGACTAGACCTCCAAACAGGTTTGGGCATGAATCTCACACTGCTTATGCCCTAAACACAGTAGAGAACTTAATAAATGAGGAGCCTACCTCATACCATGAAGCAATGGCTAGCAAGCAACACTCTGAATGGCACACTGCCATGACAGAAGAAATGGCTGCTTTAAACAAGAATAAGACCTGGACATTGTTTAAGAGGCCTGCTAGTGTGAAACTTGTAGGCTGTAAATGGATCTACAAAAAAAAGGAAGGTAGTTCAGATGGTGATCCTCCAAGGTTCAAGGCTAGATTAGTAGCCAAATGGTACACACAAAGGGAAGGAGTGGACTACAATAAGATTTTTTCACCTGTGGTGAAACACAGCTCCATTAGAGTTGTTTTAGCTCTTGTTGCTCAGTTTAAACTACATCTAGAATAGATGGATGTAAAAACTGCATTCCTTCATGGAACTTAATTTGGAAGAGAAAATATATATGACACGGCCAAAAGGTTTTAAAGAGAAAGGGAAAGAAAACATGGTATGTTTTCTTCAAAGGCCATTATATGGTTTGAAGCAATCTCCTCGCCAATGGTATAAACGGTTTGACAGCTACATGATTAAAATCAACTTCAAAAGAAGCATCTGTGATGCATGTGTCTACTACAAGAAACTAGATGATCAAAGCTACATCTATCTACTCTTGTATGTAGATGACATGCTCATTGCAAGCAAGAGAATTCATGAAATCACCAAGGTTAAAGACCTTTTGAAGAGAGAATTTGAAATGAAAGATATGGGGAAAGCCAAGAAGATACTAGGCATGAAAATAAAGAGACACGTGGATATGGAAAGCATCACATTGAGTCAAGAGGGATACTTAAAAAGGGTTCTGAATAGGTTCAATATGGCAGATGCAAAACCTGCTAGTATACCTATTGGAACTCAATTTAAGCTATCTAAGGATGATTGTCCTAGCAGTGAAGAGGAACAACACCAAATGGACAAAATTCCATATGCAAGTGTTGTTGGAAGTCTTATGTACGCCATGGTATGCACTAGGCATGACTTAGCCTATGCATTAAGTCTTGTCAGTAGATATCTTGCCAAACCAGGTTTACAGCATTGGCTTGCTGTAAAACATATTCTAAGGTACTTGAAAGTAGAGCTGTCAATGGGCCGGGTTTGGGCCCGCCCGTCCCGGCCCATCGGGCCAAACAGCGTATACGGGCCGGGCCGGGTCGGCCCGATATTTTGATGGGCTGCAAAATTTACGGCCCGAGCCCGCTCACCACCAGCCCATGGGCCAACGGGCCAACCCAATGGGCCAACCCAACGGGCCACAAATCATTGACTTTTTAGAATTTTGACAAAAATAGTTTTAATGTCTCGTTAAAATATGGAGCTGATACAATTTATGACTTCCACGGTGTAGTTTACAATTTCGCAGTACTTTAGTGCTTGCTAACTTTAATTAACCTTTTTCCTTTATTTCATTGGACATGACGGGTACAATACAAACAGAGAAATATTAGAGATTTACACAAAATTGCTTCATTTTCTTAAAAAAATTGCTCTATTTTCTTTACTTTTTTATTAGAGATTTACACAAACAGATGAATATTAGAGATTTACACAAAATTTATTTACTTTTTTTTTTTTTACTTTAAAAAATTGCTCCATTTCTTATTGGACCATATTTTAAAATTTTAAAACTAAAACAAAAAAGTAACGGGCCGGCCCGAAGCCCATCGGGCTGACCCGGCCCGGCCCAATACTATCATCGGCCCCATCGGGCCGGGCAAAAAAAGATACCGTTGATTTTGGGCTACTAATTTTAGAGCCCAGGCCCAACCAAAAAATCGGGCCGTTGGGCCGGCCCAATGGGCCGGGCCCAAATTGACAGCTCTACTTGAAAGACAGTGTAAGACTGGGAATTAACTACACTAGTGATAGCCAAGGTTCAGGTGGAGTCTTAGGGTATGTTGATTCAGATTTTGCTGGTGATAGGGACAAGAGAAGGTCACCTACAGGTTATATCTTCACTTTATTTGGTAACACTGTTAGCTGGAAGGCTTCACTGCAGCATGTGGTTGCTCTCTCAACCACAGAGGCTGAGTACATAGGTGTAACCGAAGCAGTTAAGGAAGCTTTATGGTTGAAAGGACTTGCGAATGAACTTGGAATTGCATAAGACCGTGTAAGGGTATACTGTGATAACCAGAGTGCCATACATTTATGTAAAAATCAGTCCTTTCATGAAAGGACCAAATTACATATAGATACTAGGCTGCATTGGATAAAAGATATCATTGCTGATGGAAAGGTGCAAATACACAAGGTTCACACAGCTCACAATCCTTCTGATTTCATTACAAAGGTTGTGCCACTAGCCAAGTTCAAGCATTGCTTGAACTTGTTGAATGTTGAAAAAGGCTAGTGTGTTTTCTGGGTTAAGCAGTTGCTGTTGGTCTAGGATTGAATCTGTCCAAATGTGTTCGAAGGTGGAGATTGTTGGTGATGTGGCACACACGTGGACAATTAAGTGGCAAATGAATTAATGATGTGGCAAGCTCTCGCAGTCAACGCGGGTCAATACTTATTCAAGATGTTTCTCATTCGGTTACGGAGTTAGCTGTATAGTTAGTTTTCAGTTTCTAGTTTGTTTTAGCTTCTAACTGATTCCTTGAACCATTGTAACTTGATCTCTGCGATTTATAAGCAAGATCAAGATTATTGTTTCTGTACAGATTATTCAATTGGGTTGTGTGGAGTGAAATACTTGGGAACAAAGGGGTTTGGGTTGTGAGTGGGGAAACACTTTGGGTCTTTCGTTCGCATTCATCTTGTAACCATCAATTTCTCAGTGATTCAATGAATTGGATCGAAGCTATTACTTGATCCCCCAGATGTAGGTACCAATTGGTGTTGAACTGGGTCACCAAATTCTGTGTTCTTTTCATTTTGCATCCGCTGTCGCAAATTAGGTTTTTTCTCAGAATTGGGGAAAACTTCAAATTCGTTATTAATTCTTGCTGTAATCTGATTATTGTACTCGTTTATGGTTCGCATGCTTGTTTGATTCTCAACAGAGCTCCACATCATGATTTTTCTTTCATCTCTTCAAATGTGTCTCTTGAATTTTCCACCACGACTTATATTAAGTATTATTTGAAAATTCTAATTGAATTCCCAACGCAAAGGCCATAGTTTAGTAGAAGCACCACTTAATCCATTGTATATCGAAGACATAAACATAAAGTAGTGACCTGCTTATAAAAAAAAAATCAAGCAGTGACCTCACCAGGGAAGGAATTTAAGTAGCAAAAGAGCATATGCCGATTTGACATAATAAGTTGCAGTTGTTTTATATTAACTACATAATCATATTTGTTTAAAATATACAAATGGATATCTTAGCGAGGTAAGCATGTGACTTTTCTTCCTTGCACAGTTTTGATTTTGATGTTCGATTGTAAGAGACAGTGAGCTTTCAACGTAGGATGACTTGTGGTGACTGAAATCCAAATTTTATATAGAGTTTTTTAGTTGATAAAGAAATTAAATTAAAAAAATCAATTTCGTTATCTGTGAAGTCAATTATACACAAGAAAAATTAGAGGCTGATACTAAGTGTTGGATTCAGAAAAATTAATCTTTCGTTAAAAGCGTTGTAACACTCTGAATAGCCAGCAATAGTTCGAAAAAAAAAGTGTTGGATCTAGAGGCCGATAAGATTTAGCTTCATTAAGTTTGTTTAGGTTTGGTTAATTAATAAAACTTTGTTTGGGAAGATCATTCACTAATTTATAGTAGATAAACTCTTTGTAAGTGTTTCAGATGACTAGTTTATAGCGTTTCATTAGTTTATAGGGTTTTTTGAAATGATACTTAAAGTAGCGTTTGAGCTTATAGTTCAGAGCGTTTCATTTTTTCTCTTTTTTACTTTTGTAAATATTTTAATTATCTTCCTCACTTATTCTAGCCACATTAAAAGAATCTCCTTTCTCATTTTAAAATATTAATTAGAAATGTCCATTTGTGTCAATTTATATTCATAAGCTATAGTTCAATTGCTAATTTTACCAAACACTTCAAATTCGATCCACTAGTTAATCTACAATCAACTCACCCGCTATAAGTGAAGTACTTATCCGCTATCATCTCCTTTTAACCAAACAGATCAAACCTTAGAATCTGTGTTTGTGACCTTTATATATATGTGATGAGTAGTTAGATAGCTCTGTTAACTGCGATCATAACTTAGAAAAGATTTGTAATTGCTCTTTGGCTAACCTTTTTGGTTAAGCCTTATCAATAAACTTCCAATTATCGAAAAATATTAGAGATTGAATTTCACAACATTTCTTAGACAATATATTATCTTTAGATATATTACGTATGAATATTATAATAATGTAAATAACAATATATTAAATTATAATGTTTTCGTCAACCAAAAAAGACTTATAAGGTTCCTCATTTAAAGAACCACCAATTAATCAACATATATAGTTAATAGTAGAAGTGACATACAAGTAATTAATTAACAATATAATTGAAACTGTCAACTTCCCAATATTTAATCAACAATAATTATCATTAAAATAAATAAATTTATTAAGTTAAGTATTACCAATGAGGAGCGCTTTTCTATCGGCACTAGTGCAAAAAAGGGATTTAAAGTCAGGCGAAAAGGGGATTTAAAGTCAGGCGCCCGCTTGACTTTTATTAAGTCGACTTTGTATGTAAGGAGTTTTAAAGTCAAGCGATAGCCTGACTTTGTAAGTCTGATTTAAAGTCAAGCATTTATTATTGCCTGACTTCGTAAGTCTGATTTAAAGTCAAGCATTTTTTCGCCTGACTTCGTAAGTCTGATTTAAAGTCAAGCATTTATTATTGCCTGACTTCGTAAGTCTGATTTAAAGTCAAGCATTTTTTCGCCTGACTTCGTAAGTCTAATTTAAAGTCAAGCATTTATTATTGCCTGACTTCGTAAGTCTGATTTAAAGTCAAGCATTTTTTCGCCTGACTTCGTAAGTCTGATTTAAAGTCAAGCATTTATTATTGCCTGACTTCGTAAGTCTGTTTTAAAGTCAAGCATTTATGGCGCCTGACTTCGTAAGTCTGATTTAAAGTCAAGCATTTATTATTGCCTGACTTCGTAAGTCTGTTTTAAAGTCAAGCATTTATGGCGCCTGACTTTAAAAGTTTATTTTTTTAAAAAAAAAAAATTAATTGGTAGCCTCATGCTGCCATAAATCATGCTGCCAATTAGATATTAATATCTATCTGCCATAATATCTATCTGCCATAAATCAAAAACAACTCCATATACACCAGATAGATATTAATTTCTAAGTAGAGAAAAAAAGGAAAACCGCGTATAATAAGTTGTTCAAGTAATTTGGGAACAAAGCAACCATTTCATTCATTAACTCTTATCCACATGCAAATTGAAATCTGAAAGCAAAATACAAAGGATATAACATTTCCTTAAAGAGAAAAAAAAAGGAAAAAAGCAGAACAAGAGATTATTCCAATGGCAGAGTAACATCCATGCAAACTAATCCCAATTCAAAATCAGTAGCCAGCAGGCCTGTGTGCAATGAAACTGATGCACTGCACTTGGCAAGGAACCCATCCCTTCCTCTTCTTTTAACAATTGTTCTGTGGTGAGTGGTGGCAAGTAGGAAAGAGTCTTGAACTTCTTCTTCCCAACATGAGGCCACACCTATACATAAGATTCGTACACTTGTGAATATTGACAAAACAATTGTGGTCCATTATCATTGGGTTATCTTCCCAAAAAGCAAGATAATAAAGGCCTAACACCACTGCCAAGACAAAAAAAAAACTGAACTCAAAAGATAATAAAGGGGGAAAATTAGAAGAAAATGGGGTCTATGTATATACAAAAATAGTTAGAAGATCCATTTCAGTTCACAGCATTTTAGGCTTGTGGATTCTTATCAAAAGCCAACTTAAGAAAGCAACACATGTTTCAATGGTGCAAAGACATCTATCTTAAATAGAAAGATGCCACATGAAAATGTTTTCTTATGACAGTACTAAAACATACACGTGCCAAGTATCACAGCAAGCAGAACTAAAATAAGATTACATTGAAAGTACAGCTAAGGACATTGCACCAACACCACTTCATAGACAAAGTGCCTATAAATATAACTTAGTAAAATATCTTTTTTGAGCAATTATGAGCATCAAACACAAACTCAAAGGAATAGAATGCTCGGACTGCATACCTATTGCACCTTCTTTTGTTTGTTTGAACCTTTTGGAATCTTGCTCAAAACAATACTGTGAATCTTTTGATGATGTGGGTGAATAATTCCATGTATCACGTGCATTTTCTCATCAATTTGATCCTGGAACTTGTCGTACAACAGAGGAAGAGACAAGCTAAGAAGAATACCTGTCAAGAAAATTATTAAAAGAATTAAACAAAATTATCTGAGAAGACTTTCACAAAAGATAATCAGAGTGTGCAACAGTTACAGCAGCATAGCACTTACAGATATAGATCAAAGTCAGAAAGTTAAACAGACTACCAACATATATTAGATTGTTTAAATCAGGATTTCGCAATATAGTTATGGCAATGAAAACTGATGAATGTGGGTTTGATTTGTGAAACAGAACTTATGCCAATAAATCTCAGAAAAAAACATGCTACATCAGAATGTTGTGAGATATTTGACTTGTGCAGTGAATTGACCCTATAAACAATTCCAAATCCTCCTTCTCGAAGTTTATTTGCTAAAGAGAAGAAGTTTGTAGCATCTATTATGGCTTGGAAATCAAACTGTGGCAACTCTAGATCATCCATGTTCCCTTCACTCGAAAATTTCAAGGCACTCCATATTACTAAATTAAACATCTAAATTTTTTTAAAGCTTTTAGTATGGACACATATATGTTTCACATGGAATGGAGAAGTTTCATTCAGTGAATTTCACATAGCATAAAATAAGAATACCTTATTCTTAGGCTTGCTACAACAATCAGGAGGGTCTGCAATTGCAACTCTAGTATGGTTTGCATGCTTTTCTTTTGATTCTAATGTTGGACCAAATCGCGCACCCACACCGCTCAAAGGAACCAAAAAACCCAGCTTCAAGGAAATAAAAATATAAGAAATTAACAAAAAAGTATTATAAAAGCATTATAACCAAACTGAAAAAGAGCAGATTCTAATGAACATGGACTAAAACCAATAAGATTCATTCAGCACACATATTCAGCACCACAGGTTTGGCTGCTACTTCATACACCTCTTCTGAAATGGTATGTGGTCCAAAAACTTTATCTGCCACAAATTATATCAGAATTATTAAATTAATATCCACAGTTTCTAGTTTCTACACTGAAAGCCATAATCAATTTCCCAGTAGAAACCTAATTGACTGACCAAATAATCAATTCCAAGTAAAATCAATAGAAACTGATACCAAAACGTAACGAGGATACAATACCAAATGCATAAGCAGTAGCTGGATTATACTCATTTCTCACAATCTTGTCTCCATCCGCATACCATGCGATCTCGTCCCCTCTCTGATACTCCCTTTCACTGCAGACAACCCACTCAGAGACGTTTAATCTCACAGACAACACAGAAGTCAAAATTAAAAAAATCACTTCTGCGGTGAATGGATCCCAAAGCAGAATCTCAGATCTAAGAATTACCTCAACGGTCGAAACCGAATCGTGACCGAAATGAATGCAAGGTCCGGCCCTCTCAAAACCATATTTGGAAGCTTCAAACAAACATTATAGGAGATCTAAAATATTTAAACTTGAAACTAAGTCCGACAATTGCTTTAGGAACAGAGATGAGGTCAGTGCATTAGACGACCATTGCTAAACATTTAAATTAATAATAACTAAGTTATAAGAACCTAGTCCTATCTATGAGATAATTCAAAATAAGCTAAATATAAGATAAGATGGACTCTTATTTCTAACAATATAAATGGATGAAAGAAAGAACTGGCATACCTCTGCTGAATGTGGAAGCTGATAGTGGACAACAGTTTTAACACCAGGAATATCAAGACCCCTTGCAGCAACATCAGTAGCAACAAGTATGCCATTTTCATTTTCAAGAAAACGGTCCATGGCCTGCATTAAACAAGGCAGGAAATAACAATAAAAATAAAATGAGAAGGGAAATAAATGCAATATTCAATAAAATTAAAAAAAACTCAGTAATAAAGTAACTTAGTTAATCAAAATTTCAAGTATCCAAGTCAATGCTCTTTGAGAGGAGAGACAAAGTAGACCCACGAGATGCATGGATGAATCATATATCTTTCTTTCTTCCTATTTCTAAGTTATTAATTATTACGCTATTAACGACGGAATCCTTTTAGGTGAATCAATATGGAAATCAAAAGCTCTCTCTGAATCAAGTTACTTTACTTTCGAGGCGATGGTACTAAGTAGGATCAACACTGATGACCTGCTACAAGAGTAGGCCTCACATTGTTCTTTTTCTTGATATGTGTGTGGAATCAACTAGATACTTGTACAAGGCAGAAAGTTTCTAATGAAACAATTTGCTTGGGGTATGTCCTACTTTGGAAGGGTTTCCAACGGTTAGTTTTAAATGCCTCAGCATTAAATACTCGCATATTTAAGGATGCCTTCCAGCCTCTAAAGTTTCGTGGATTGAGTATACTTTGCAGTCCTTGATGTATTCCATTGGAGTAAAATACTCGCATATTTAAGGATGCCTTCCATCCTCTCAAATTTTTATGAGACGTGATCGAGTTTATGACCTCTTTATGGATGCTCCACAAATGTCTTTATTAAGGGAGTTGCAGTTTCTGATATGTATAGTGATTGACAAATGGATTATGCCATTCATTCTATTCTCATGATGGTATAGTGTACAAGAATTGAAAAGTACAACACAATAGTTGATTTTGATGCAACATTCAACCAATGATCAATAATGATTTTGGATACTACTGAGAAAGAAAATGATACATGATGAATCGAATATCAAATGGACCTTTGAGCACAGCAAATAAAATAACTTGAAAAAGCAAGCCTAGGACTGGGGCAAAGAAACAACACAAACCTTTAAATGTGTTCACTGTTGCATTTGGGCATGAAGAGTCCAAACATTGATGCCAAGAATGCGCAATAAGGAAAAAATGTGACGCAAAGCTGCAATTGACGTGCAGAAAATTATTGTGCGGCCTTGTCCATGAACAGTGAGAATATAATACAGATAGGCATCTTTGTCTTCTTCACTGCATCTGCATCTCATAACAAATAATTAATGTTGTAACACCAAACAAAAAACACATTTCACTGTCATATTAAACATTAACCAATGATTTTATCGTGGGTAATCAGTTCGAGTAGATGAAATTATAAAAAGGGCCTTAAAGGAGCATCTCAAATTTAGCAAGAATGCTCAACAATAAACTCGAACACTAATTGCATACAATGGAATCCATGGATAGCATAGTAAATATGTAAGTATTTTCAAAATTTGAGTTTTAGAGCACAGATATGATTCTACATACTCAATAAATGATTCCTCAATATTAGCTGCTAATATTGATGGATTGGTAAGATCAATAATTGCAGCATTGGGTCTCATTCCTGCTCGCTCAGACAGAGTTTCAATAGAATTCAATCCATCTGTCAATGATTTCTTTTGCTGAATTGAGCCACGCTTTAGCTTCTTCCGAAAATCAGCAGACAGTGCAACAGTTGCTGAGAAAACAAGAGTTTGCCTTTTCTTTCTTTGGATGCTAGAAACTGTAACACAATTTTGTGCATGTGGAGAATTATCTTCAGTGGAGACATTGGACATGGGAAGCATGTCAATTATTGATTGCAACTCCTTAAAATGACCACTTTGTACCATTCGGTCAGCCTCATCAAGCACAAAGAATAACAATGAATGTAACTGCAAAACAAAATGGTCAGCGTCAAAGAAAGACTTTCACTGAAAACAATATGTCAAAAGTCTATGCTATACATTGAACTAAACACTTATTTTTTACCATGTGTAAATTAATGCTGCAGTAGTTATGTATCATAAAAAAGAAACAAAAAACCATAGGCAAATAACCAATATAATATATAACTAGGAATGAACCATATATCATTCTTGTAATGAAATATGCCTTAATGGGGATTCACAAAAGTTGCTCATATACATTACACAGCTACGATTAAGAATGTCCCTGTGATGCTGCTCAAGTGGTTGAGTTGGGACATTTGCAGGAGTTGGAGAACGGGGTCTGGATTTCAAATCTTGGCTATTAACATACTAACACACTAACAACTAGCATTTTCCTATCAAAAAAGAATGTTCCAATTAAGAATGGCCATCAGCCTGCAAATTAGGTGTTTTTTTTGTCTTCTTCACCATTAGTTTTCTTTTCTGTTTTCTATTTACTTATGCATATACAAATTCTGTGTGCTAAACATTCCCAATCTTGCTAAACATCCCCACGGTAATTATCTAATGGATTATATAATTCATCAAAACAAATATTTGACTCTAAAAAATAAAAATCCAGTCATACGCAAACATCAAAATGCAAGGCATTAGCAATTACCTCAACCAGGTGACTTTCTCCAGCTGACATAAGTTCCCATAACCTCCCTAGAGTCCCAACCACAATCTCGGGCCTTGCTTTTAAAAGTCTCTCCTGCTTTTCTGCTAAAATCCCACCAACTATAGGGGTCACCCTAACATTAATATGCTTGGCTACTGCTCCAAAATCGATTCCTCTGTCCCGAACGCCACGGGTGAACGACCACGCGGATCTTGATACGATGACTTGCTGCGACCACGACTCGAAAAGGTGGAAACGAAGTGGAGAGGGAAAACAAAACCCTAACGAAATGCAAACGGGGAGAAGATAAACAGGAAATTTTTCAGAAATATAGGGAAAAACGAAACCCTAACGAAGGAAGAGAGAATGAGTGATGGTCCACGGATAGAGAGAGATGCAGTGTTCTGTTTCTTCTACTTCTCTTCTTTCTTTGCTTTGCATTTTGAGTTTATCATGAAGGAGATGAAATGGATGGTGACCTAGACCCGCCGTGGAAATCAACGACGATGGAAGATCCGAGAGAGGAGGATTCAACGATGGTTGTTGGTGAGATAGCGTGAGAGGGTTTGCTGGTCGTTCGCGATGTGAGAGAGGGCGGTGAACGGAGGGGGAAAGAGAGCTTATGCACACAAGCTTCGTTGTTTTTTTCCCTTTCTCTCTCTGAATGAAACGTTTTGCGTTTTAGGGTTCGCATGAGAGAGTGAGAATGGAGAGGAGAGTGTTCTGAGAGTGAGAGTGAAGCGAATGAAAGGGTGAATTTTTTTTTATTTTAGTACTTTAGAAGTCAGGCGTGTATACGCCTGACTTCTAAAGTACTAAAATAGAAAAAAAGAATTTCACCTTTAATTACAAGTTTGCCACCGTGTCTACTTATGTAGTCAGGCGAATACACGCCTGACTTCTAAAGTCTAATTTTTTTCCTATTTTTTCACTTTAGAAGTCAGGCGTGTATCCGCTTGACTTTAAAACTCGCGAATTTTGCCTCTTAATTACAAGTTTGCCACCGCGTCAACATATAAAGTCAGGCATCTGAGCGCCTGACTTTAAATGTCTAATTCTTTTCCTGATTTTACACTAGTGCGGGCGCTCCCTATTTCTAACACGGAAGCTCAATGAGGAGCACTTTCCTATCGGGCGCTCCCTATTTCTAACACGGAAGCTCAATGAGGAGCGCTTTTTTCTGAGCGCTCCCTATGTTTTACGCGTCCTCCAATATGAGTAGCGCTTCGTGGTTCAAGCGCTCCCTATGTGTTACGCGTCCTCCACAATGAGTAGCGCTTCGTGGTTTAAGCGCTCCCTATGTGTTACGCGTCCTCCACAATGAGTAGCGCTTCGTGGTTTAAGCGCTCCCTATGTCTAAAATATTATTCCTTTCCTCCTTATTTTTCCTCCTTCCCGTTGAAACCTAACTGTTCACTCACTCTCCAGCGCTGTCGTTCACTGCCTCCCGTCCCTGTTCACTCACTCTCATCGCCTCCCCTTCGCCGCCGTTAACAGCGCCGTCCCTGTTCACTCACTCTCGTTTGCTGCTACGGTTTCTCCTTGAACGTCGCGCGCCTCCCTCCTCTGTTCGCTCACTCTCATCGCCTCCTCTTCGCCGCCGTCAACAGCGTCGTCGACCAAGCCAACGACGCCTCCCTCCCCAGTTCACTCACTCTGTCTCGTTTGCTGCTTCTGTTTCTCCCCTTGCCGCAGCTCGTCCTCCCTTGCTGTCTCGTAAGTTACTCTTAGCTTTCACATTATTTTGATAATTTTTCTTTTATTTTCTCATTGCAACTGTAATGTGTGCAAACTGCAAGGTGGTTTTTGTGATTGAGGGCTGGGGATGTTAGCCTTCTTCACCATTTTCTGGTTTTAAAAGCATTTTACTAGTCATTGAATTTTGATACATGTTTGTTCATATTAGGAAGTTCTCTTAGACGATAATATTGGTTAAATATGGATCGAAAGTGGATGTCTGCAAATCGTTTTTCGAAGGAATATGTCGATGGAGTAGAATATTTTGTTAACTTTGCTGTTCGACGATTGGGAACTTCTATGAATATCAAATGTCCATGTTTACAGTGTTGTTATGTAAACTCAGTTACCGCAGTTGAGCTTGCAGGACATTTAAGGGCCTACGGGATCGATCAAAGTTATACTTGTTGGACAATGCACGGTGAGGAAAGAGGTGAATCTTCGAATATGAATAATAATTCCGAGAGATGTGAATCTTCGAATATGAATAATAATTCCGAAAAATATAGATTTGATGGCGACCAACTTGAAGAGATGACAAAGGCAGTTGAAGATGATCTTAATGATTCCCCTCAAAAGTTTGAGAAGTTGATAACCGATGCAGAGACACCTTTGTATGCGGGTTGTACTGAGTTCACAAAATTATTGGCGGTGATAAAGTTGTATAACTTGAAAACTTGCCACGGATGGACGGATAAGAGCTTTACTGAATTACTCGCACTATTGAAAGATATGTTGCCGAAGGATAATGTGCTCCCTTCTCGGACGTATGATGCAAGACAAATGTTAGGGTCAATTGGCTTGAATTATGAGAAGATACACGCTTGTCCCAATGACTGCATATTATTTCGGAATGAACATTCCTTGTTAAAGTCGTGTCCTAAATGTAATGCATCGCGGTATAAGAAGAAAGAATCTGCTCCAGAAAAGGTGTTGTGGTATTTTCCTATAATTCCTAGATTTAGGCGCATGTACCGTAATTCAGAAGATGCAAAACACTTGACTTGGCATGAGGATGAAAGGATTAAAGATGGCTTGCTACGACATCCGGCGGATTCTCCGCAATGGAAAAAAATTGATATTGATTATCCTGATTTCGGGGAGGAACCAAGAAACCTTCGACTTGCATTGTCTGCTGATGGATTTAACCCATACGGTATACAGAGTAGCTCTCACAGTACATGGTCCGTGATTTTGGCGGTTTATAACTTACCTCCATGGCTTTGTATGAAACGCAAGTATATGATGTTGTCTTTGTTAATTTCTGGGCCTAAACAACCGGGAAATGATATTGATGTATACTTGGCTCCTTTGATTGAAGACTTGAAGCTAATGTGGGAGACTGGCGTAGAGGTGTATGATGGGTTCAGAGATGAGAGTTTCACCCTAAGGGCTATGATTTTTGGCACAATTAATGACTTTCCAGCATATGGCAATTTATCTGGTTACAGTAACAAAGGTCAGTGTGCCTGCCCTATATGTGAAGATAATACAGATTGGATGTGGTTGGAACATGGTAAGAAGAATATCTACCTTGGTCATCGTAGATTTTTTCTTCCAACTCATCAGTATCGACTGTGGAGAAAGGCATTCAATGGGAATTCAGAAACCCGTAAAGCCCCCCCACCTTTGACAGGTGAACAGCTTTTTGAAAAGGTGAAAGATTTGAACATTAAATTTGGGAAGCCTTTTGCAGGAGAGCTTGCCAAACGAGGGTGGAAGAAAAAGTCGATTTTCTTTGAGTTGCCATACTGGAAGTCATTACATGTAAGACATTTCATTGATGTGATGCATGTTGAAAAAAATGTCTTCGAAAGTGTCATTGGTACCTTACTCAATATGCCAGGAAAGACTAAAGATACCATCAATGCAAGGTTGGACTTAGTTAGTATGGGGTTGAGACCCGAATTGGGTCCGATAAAGAAGGGTACACGTACATATCTACCTCCGGCAGCTTATACTCTATCTAAGAAGGAGAAAATCATCTTTTGTAAGTTTCTTCATGAAGTTAAAGTTCCAGAGGGGTACTCTTCAAATGTTACAAACCTTGTATCGATGAAAGACCTCAAGTTGAAGTCTCTAAAGTCCCATGATTGTCATGTTCTCATGGAGAATTTGTTACCCATTGGTATACGATCCATTTTGCCCAACAAAGTGCGTCAGGCCATAACTAATCTTTGTTTCTTCTTTAAGGCGATTTGTAGTAGAGTGATTGACCCTGGAAAGTTGCCAGCGTTGCAAAGATCAATTACTGTCACATTATGTGAACTTGAGATGTTTTTCCCACCTTCATTCTTTGACATAATGATTCGTCTAACAGTTCATCTGGTTAGAGAGACACAATTGTGTGGCCCATGTTACATGAGATGGATGTACCCTTTTGAACGTTACATGAAAATATTAAAAGGATATGTTAAAAACCGATCACGACCTGAGGGTTGTATTGCTGAGCGCTACATAGTCGAAGAAGCTATTGAGTTCTGCACCGACTATCTATCTAGTGTTGAATATTCTGTGGGGCTACCAAGAGAGCGTCACACAAGAAGCGTTTGTAAAGGAATGACAGGAAGCAAACTAGTGATGGTCTCAAGGAGGATTCTGGAGCAAGCACACTTATATGTTCTGCACAATGACAGTGAGGTTGATTCATATGTTGCAACGCATATGGACATGCTTAAGAGTGATTACCCAAGTAAAGGTGAAGTTTGGCTAAGAAAAGAACACAATAGGAGTTTCATAGTGTGGCTAAGAAATCATATTTCTTTAGAGTTTGCTTCGAATCCTACCTTGATTTCTGATAGATTGAGATGGTTAGCAAAAGGTCCAAATATACATGTTTTCTCTTTCACCAGCTATTTACAAAACGGGTACACATTCTATACAAAAAACCAAGATGATCAGAGTAAAATGCAAAATAGTGGGGTGACTCTTGTAGCTCAATCTATGCATACATCAGGTGCCAAAGACAAAAATCCCATTTATGCGAATATGTCATACTTTGGAGTCATTGAACAAATATGGGAGTTGGATTACAATATTTTTCGTGAGCCTGTGTTCCAATGTAAGTGGGCTGACAATAATAATGGTGTACAGATTGATGAGTCGGGGTTCATGCGAGTGAATTTCAACAAGTTAGGGTATAAAGATGAGCCTTTTATTTTAGCCTCGCAAGCTCAACAAGTGTTTTATGTCACTGATCCAGTTGATATCAATTGGTCCATTGTTCTATTGACAAACAAAAAACTATTGGTTAATGATATTGGTGATAAAGCACCCGAAGATGTTGATATTGAGGATGACCCTTTCTTTGGGACATCACAACCAATACTAGGGGAAACTACTTCAAAAGAGGATGTTGTGTATATTAGAAAAGATCATAGTGATGGAATCACGCTTCGTCGAAAACAAAGTACCAAGAAGCGAAAAGAAAAATATCATAGGAATAAACAAATTGTAAATAAAACTGTATTGAGGAAAAGGAAAAGGTAATCTAACTTACTTTTAGACTTATTTTGCTTGTCTCTTCTTTATTCATCTTCAAATTGTATATATTAAGTTACTTTTTCATTAATATATCGCAGATCAGATGACATTGCATAGCGATGATAGTGGGCATGATAGTGCTGATGCGAGTGATCATGAGCCCCCAAAAAAGGCCACTCGCCGTGGAATGACCGTAAAAAAGAATATCATCAACCGGCAAAGTAAAGGACTTCCAAAACTTCCGGTAAGATATATACTAATTAACTAAATTTATAACTTAGTTTAAACTATTTGTTATCTAATTTACGTAAGTAATAATGTAGGTCCAATGGAATGTTAAAGGCCAACCAATTGGTCGAAATGGTAAACAGTTGAGTACTTTCATTGGTACTAAAGTGAAGCAAACGGTACCGATTACAATCAATACATGGAATGATAAACGTAATCTCGCTTTGGAAAGACTCAAAGAGGAGCTATGGTGTATGATTCAGGTATATAATTTTGAATATATATAGTTATCTTCTTATATAATCATGTAACCATATATTGATAATATTTTCATTGTTGTGTGTAAGCAGACTTATTTTGATGTTGATGAGTCTCGGAAAGGATTCTGTCTTATGAAAGCTGGAAAGTTACATAGGAAGTTCAGAACTACTCTAAAGAATAAATGGATGACAGATGATGAAGGGAACCTCTTACACCATCCCCCACCACTATATAGTGAGATTATAAATCAGGAGGATTGGAATGTCTTTATAACCAAACGCACCGAAGATGAAGACTTCTTGGTTTGTACAATTACCTTTTAACTTAACTATATTTGACAATTATTATGCATTAATTAATGTATATTTATGTGTCTATACAGACATTATGCAATGAAAATCGAGAGAGAGCAAAAAGTCCTGATTACCCTTATAGAGGCGGTGTTAAGGGTTATCAAGACATTGAAGAAAGAATGGTAAGGACAACATCCTTTATTTCAACTTTTACTATTATTAATCAATCTTTTGATATATTTATTAACAATTGGTAAATTTTAACAGCTAGTGGAGGTGGGGAAAGATCCAACTGAAGAATCCGTTGACCGACATGTTTTGTGGCTAGAAGCCCGAGTAAGCAAAGATGGTGTGATTAAAGATCCAAAAACGAAAGAGGTGTCTCAAAGAATTGTAAGTACGATAAAATTAAAATTGTTTCGTAATTTTGATTATAGTTATAATGTCTAATAATGTTTAATACTTATTGTGAATTAGGAGACCATATCACAATCAGTAGAACAAGGACAAACAACTGATTTTGATGGTGGGAATGACATCCTTAGTCGTGCTTTGGAACTTGAAGAGTATTCGGGTCGTGTGAGGGGTACTGGATTTGGTGTTACTCCGACATCTTTTTGGGGTCCAAATAGGCCTAAAAAAAAAGAAACTAAAGAAAGACAGTTGGAGCAATTGGTGTTCAAGCTAATGGATGAAGTTGCCGATTTAAGAGATAGAGTTGGACCAAGGATTGATCAACCATCCCCTAAGCTAGATAGCTTCAGAGATAGTTGTACCATTGCGTCTAATGAGGTATTTATCTTTAAATTCTCTTTTCTTTGTACATATTACATCAATTTATTCATATTCTAATTTTTGTTTATCATTGATTTAGGGTAACAATAATGATTGTAAACTATATATATCAAACCCTCCTAAATTAGTTGCAAGGGGTTTAATTTGTAATGAACTGGGCACTTTATTGCACAATCTACCCATTCCCGAAAATCATGTAAGAGTCAGAGTTGACGTTGCAATTGTGGGGGATGCAAACTTGCCTGTACCAGTAAACAGTATAGGGATCATGACTGTGGATGATGCAATTGGTACTTTTGTGGCATGGCTAGTAAACCTCATTAATGTAAGTGACAGTATATTTGTTAGTAATTTATTAACAAATATATTTATTTCCAACTATACTTGTTACTAAATAGTTGTTTTTTCAAAAATATAGGTATCTCAACGGACAAAATCTAAAGTTAGTGGGAATGTTGAAAGATCTCGACCTTCTAATGCTGGCAAGTCAAAAGTTAGTGGGAATGTTGGTGGGAATGTTGGCAAATCTAAAGCTTCTGGGAAAGAGATTGAATCCCGACATTTCCAGTCTATTGCTGGCAGATCTTCTAGCAATGCCATGGACTTTATCAGTTACTTAAAAATTCATGCGTTAAACCACTTGGATAGTGACGCCATGATCGAGGCATTTATGGATAGAGGGATTTTTGGAGAGGAGCAAGTGTTAGCTTTGAATCAAGAGGAACTCAAGGCGGTATATGATCATGAGTGGGCAAGTGCGACTAGTATTAGAGCATATATCAGGTACTTATCTATTGATGTTTTTATTGTTGTTATTATTATTATTATTATTATTATTATTATTATTATTATTATTATTATTATTTTAATTTGTATACATTTTTATTAAAGGTATTTGTACTATGAGATATTGGTCCCAACGGAACAAACACAAAGATATGTGTTCATATGCCCTGAGACTACTTTTCTACTTAACATCCCTCTGGATAAAACAATGCCACAAGACTATATAGACAAGTGCAGGGAACAAATGGAAAGAAACAAGGTAGAAGTGAATGCCAATATCGATCGACGCTTGGCGCTATCGCATGAATTAAACTGTGATTCTTTGTTTTTTGCACCCATAAACTTAGGGTGAGTGATTTAATCTATATCAGTAGTATATAATATGTATTTGTGAAATAATCCTTGTTATTAATTTGATTATTCAAAAATTTTATAGGACTCATTGGATATTGTTGGTGATTGATCCCAAAAAAGACCTGATTTGCTTGGATTCACTGCTGGGACATTACAACAACTACCCCAAGTTGGTGGGAGTATTTAATAGGTTTGTTATTAGATTCTTTGCATATTTCATATTTTAGTTTATCTATGTATTTCGATTAATATAGTTATATATATATATGATGTTGTTTCAGTGCTTTAGCAACTTATTGGGGATTGCGTAATGTCAGGACTTCGTACAGAAAATCAACATCTTCTACAAAATGGAAAGCAATAAGAGTAAGTTTATAATTAATATTCTTATGCATATGTTATTTAATTAAATTTAATAACTAATGTTTTGTTTCATAGGGTCCCAAACAATCAAATGGCGATGATTGCGGGTACCATGTAATGAAATTTATGAAGGATATCATCACTCGCCAACAAATGACAATCCCAAACAATGTATGTAATTTGATAATTTGTTTTTTAACAAGTAATTAAATATTTAATTGATATTTAACTAATTTTAAGTTTATTTTCTTTTTTTAGTATTTTCCTGAATATGTGTTTGGAGCTCCAATGTCTGATGAGGAAATCACCGAGGTCAGAGGAGAGTGGTGTCGTCATGTTATCAATTTGATTCATGCAAATCGAAATTGATGTAAATTTTATAGTACCTCATTGGATATGTTGTAAATTTTGTTGATATTTTGGTACATGAGCATTTTGTTGAATTTTGGTACTTGACATCCCTTCTTTATAGAATTTGGTTTGAAACATATGTTGGATAGTTGGATAGATATCTGTATGCTGGAAAACTGGTTGCTGGTTGCAGGGAAGCTGAGAATTGGTAATTGGTGTAAATTTTATAGTACCTCATTGGATATGTTGTAAAATTTGTTGATATTTTGGTACATGAGCATTTTGTTGAATTTTGGTACTTGATAGAATTTGGTTTGAAACATATGTTGGATAGATATCTGTATGCTGGAATTGGTAATTGGTAATACTGGCAATAGAAGAAACAAGCAAAACATTTTTGAAAAAAAACTTAGGAATAGGGAGCGCTTTAAGAGAATAAGCGCTACTTATTTGAAACAAAATTAGGGATAGGGAGCGCTTTAGTTACATAAGCGCTACGTATATAAACTGAATGAGGAGCGCTTCTTAAATAAAGCGCTACTGATATTCCTCAGCGCATTAGTCATGAGGAGCTCTTTGTATAAAAAGCGCTACTCATGTGTTATTTTCAGGAGCGCTTCCTGAGCGCTACCAAAGAGAAACAACCAAGAGTAGCGCTAACATCAGTAGCGCCCGAAAGCGCTACTTATGGGGGAAAAAAAGCGCTACTTATTAAGAAATCTGTTGTAGTGTTATAGTTCAGAGCGTTTCATTTTTTCTCTTTTTTACTTTTGTAAATATTTTAATTATCTTCCTCACTTATTCTAGCCACATTAAAAGAATCTCCTTTCTCATTTTAAAATATTAATTAGAAATGTCCATTTGTGTCAATTTATATTCATAAGCTATAGTTCAATTGCTAATTTTACCAAACACTTCAAATTCGATCCACTAGTTAATCTACAATCAACTCACCCGCTATAAGTGAAGTACTTATCCGCTATCATCTCCTTTTAACCAAACAGATCAAACCTTAGAATCTGTGTTTGTGACCTTTATATGTGATGAGTAGTTAGATAGCTCTGTTAACTGCGATCATAACTTACAAAAGATTTGTAATTGCTCTTTGGCTAACCTTTTTGGTTAAGCCTTATCAATAAACTTCCAATTATCGAAAAATATTAGAGATTGAATTTCACAACATTTCTTAGACAATATATTATCTTTAGATATATTACGTATGAATATTATAATAATGTAAATAACAATATATTAAATTATAATGTTTTCGTCAACCAAAAAAGACTTATAAGGTTCCTCATTTAAAGAACCACCAATTAATCAACATATATAGTTAATAGTAGAAGTGACATACAAGTAATTAATTAACAATATAATTGAAACTGTCAACTTCCCAATATTTAATCAACAATAATTATCATTAAAATAAATAAATTTATTAAGTTAAGTATTACCAAGTCAAAAAATTAATATTAAGGAATGATTTTAAAAGCTAGACTTACTATGACTTGTTTTAAAATAATGAAAACCTACCTATTAAGCATAACCATGTTAATTTAAACATCAATTAAGCGTCAACTATTCATAACAAACATATTAAAGTAAAGATGAAAGATTATTTTACATATATATACATATTATATATTTATATACATAATTTATAATAATTTACTACATCAATCCCTGTATGTCTCCTTCAAGAACCAACCACTAGTTATGTAGCAATAAATAAATAGTTGTAAAAAAACTAATAGAAATTAGGTTTTTTGGTACAAATAGAAATTAGGTTTGGTAAAGGGCTTAGTTTTCCGCAACATATATTATCGAATCCTACTCAGAGAGGTGTTCACGTTTAGTGTACGACATTAATAATGCCTCGAACATGATTACTTCTGATGAAGGAAATGTATCAAACACAAGGTCTTAAAAATACAACAAACCAAAGAGAATCTAATTCGTTCCCAAAACAAATTGAAATATCCCACGTCCAATCAAACTTGCATATAAAAAATATAAGGCCCCGTTTGGGGTGGTTTTCTGTTTTCTGTTTTGAAATTTTCAAAAACCAAAACCAAATTCCGTTTTAAAGAAATTTTCAAAAAATAAAATCACTTTCAAACATAAACATAAGAATAAATATTCATCATAAACTTATCTTAATCAAAACAACATATAACATTAGGTTTTAAAAAAAAATTAAAATATTACAACTATATAATCTATTTGTTTAGTAATAATTCTAAGGGTTAATAGTCATTTTGTTCCCTAGAAGTGTAACTCGCTGTCAATTTGGTCCCTCATTCGAGTGAAAATGCAAAAAGATCCCTCAATGTGTGTTATGGTAATAAGTAAAAGGTCTTAATAATATTTACACCCCCTGCGAGGCCCAATAACCAACCAGCCCATATTCAGAAAAACTGGCCCAATCAATCAACGGTTCAGATACCTCTGCAAGATCTAACGACTCAGGATCGTCAGAACGAACATATATCACTCAATCTCTATAAATACCACATTCAATACTCATAAATATAAGCAATTTCAAAAACTAAACATTGATTCACTCAAATACTAACTTGAGCGTCAGAGTATTCTTGCAGGTACAACACCGCCATCTCAAGATCGAACATCGCCATCTCAAGATCGAACACCGCTGATCAAGGACGACACCTACCAACTATTTCGGACAACTCATTAAGGTCGGAAGTACGGTACAGAACATTGGCGACCACAGTGGGAGGATCTGTACTCAAGTACCTCTCACATTACCTTGATCCACAAATGGCGCCCAAACTCCGTTCAAGACAGACCAGTCTTGTGGTCGGGCCCTGGGTAGGACTGGTTATACCCGAGCTCGAACCACAACAAACCCCCGAGGGCCATGTTCAAGACTTCACAAATTCCACCCAAGCTCGGGCACAATTCCCCAATCCGAACCTCGCCTGTTCCCATACGAGCTCATACAGGAATAGTTTACCACCTCCCCCTCCATTGCTTCCAGCCCTGACCGATGCTGTTCAACAGCTCGTCCAGCTGCTGGCTCGACAGGAGGTCGTAAACCTAGAAAGAAGCTGCCGTTTCATCGACCTTGAGGACGAGGTAGCAAATCTCCGAGCATGAGACGTTCCGAAACAGGAATCACCCAGACCGGGCTCCCTTGAAAAGAGAACCTCGGTTCGAATGAGACATTGATCTCCACCCAGGAGAAGACACTATCATCGTTCTCCTCCTCGCCGACAACGAGGGAATGGTTCCCGTTCTCCTCCGGCTCGACAATATGATGATCTTGATGAATATCATCGTTCTCCTCCTCGCCGACAACGAGGGAATGGGTCTCGTTCTCCTCTGGCTCGACAATATGACGATCTTAATGAACTGGATAACTCCCCCAACCTCGCTCGTTTTTGGCCTCTTCATCACCAAGACGACGTTCCAGAAGTCGAGAGGATAACCCTAAGAAGGCACAACCTCGACACTACGTTTATCCCGATCCTCATCACCAGCGTCAGCCACGACCTCAGGCGCTGCTAACCGAGCGAAATGGCCCATTCACTGCAACAATCGATAGCTACCGAGTTCCGAGGTACCTCGAAAAACCGCCCGGAGGTCTGAAAACGTATGATTGAACGGGCGATCCAGACAGACACCTCAATCAATTCGACACCACTATGCAATACCGGAACATACCCATGAAGATGAAATGTCGAATCTTCCCATTAACTCTAGACAAAGTAGCATCGGAATGGTTTCGGGCTTTAAGGGGGAACACCATATTCTCTTGGGACCAATTGGCAAAACTCTTTTCAGTTCACTTTGCCCATTCCAAAAGTAAACCCAAGAACAAAGCAGTATTGATATCCGTTGTCCACTCCTCTGCTCGTCCCTCACTCTCCTCTGCTCGCCCCTCAGTCTTCTTGGTCGTCCCTCACATCGTGATCGGCCCTGCTCTCTCAAGGACCACATCTGGTGATCGGCCATGTATATCAAAATACACAAGGTTGCGCTCGGCCCTCTCTCTGCTCGGCCCTCATCTTACCAGGATCGGCCCTCAAATCAACAAGGGCGACCACGCATCATCACCTCTGCTCGGTCCTCCCTTGGCCTGATCGGTCCTCTCTCCCAAATCAACAAGGGCGGTCACGCATCATCACCTCTGCTTGGTCCTTCCTTGGCTTGATCGATCCTCTCTCTCAAATCAACAGGGGCGATCAAGCCTCATCACCCTTTATCGGTCCTCCCTCTCACGCAGCTGATCGGTCCTCTCTCTCTATGAAATTTTGTGTTGGCACTTGTGAGGGGTAAATGGGAGAGGGGACCACCCCTATCTATACAAGGTAAAAAATGATTAAAAATTACTTACCATCAATCACCACGATCAAGGAAAATCAGTACAAAATGCCAAGAGACAGACAAGATAATTGCTATGATCAGCTGTCAAACTTAACAGGACCGACGACGGCACGAGCCGTGAGGGCGACCTAGCCTACGAGGGCATCCTTAACGACAACGTCAAGTCAAGACCATCCCCCAGGATAATCTCGACTTGGAGGGCAACTGTTCTGGACTGGATCATGAGACCCACTCCAGCAATTGGACATGACTAAGCCCAATAAACTTTGGCCCATATCCATGATAAATCAGCCCATTTATGGCTATCGCGCCTCAATTGCTCACATCCACCTGACCAATCCGACGGTTCAAAGCTAGCACAGATCCCTATAAATACCGACATGATTTGCCATTAAAAGCGGGATTCTCATTCCCTGTTATCCTACTCTATTATCCTCAATACTGACTTGAGCGTCGGAGTGGCTTCGCAGGTACCCCACCTGGGAACGTTTTGACATCAACTCATCATCAGTAGTCCTGCTTGCCCCAGGCCCGATCGCAAACAGGCCAGGTCACAAGCAGGCTAGGTCACACGCATGCTAGGTCACAAGTAGGCCAACTCACAAGCAGCATTCCCTGATCCTATCCATCCAAGCTCGACTAGTCCTCTACCTCCTGGTGCTATCAGAAGTTCAACAAAGTAAAGCAACTACCCTACCAACTACCTGCTCGTTCCAATCCGTGGAGAGGTAAAGGTATAGAACAGTTTATATTTCTGTTGTCAAACACTTCAATCCTAGCCCTAGAATCGGCCAGAGGTTTGGACAGTCTGTGATTCCTCTTTCTTCAAGCGATTGCGTCGAGGAAGGAACTCTGTTCCTCGACTATGGGTTCCCTAACTCCTCCAAAGAGTGTTAGGTTAGGTGTGAGAGGGACGTGTGGCTTGGATTATCTACGAAACTAAAGAAACATAAAGAGAAAGCGATAAAGCGAAGATAAAAATAAGTAAATGACTTGTGTATTGATTGATGTATGTTTTTGAACTGTACAAGTACTCCTATATATATATATATATACATGAGACTTCGTTGGCCACTACTCGAGCCTACATCTGGCCACCGTTGGATTAATTATGATCAACGGTTCTAACTACGCCTAGTCCCTAGAAATTTGAAGCCCACTCCTCCATGACCTCACTAGCACAATTAGTGGGGTAAAACTTTCGTCGCTCAGCTTTCCACGGGGTCTTGTGCTCCTTGATCTTAACCGCTCCAACGTGATATGTCTTTGTGCGCTAAATACTTGCACTCCAAGCAAGTATTTTCTGCCTCAACTGCAGCCTTCTTCGGCCACGTTCTGCGTACGGCCTTCGACCGTTGGTACCTCAGCCGAGTCACTCTGTGGTCGAGGTACCCTCCCACCGAGTTCTATAGCCCCTCAGTTTCTTGTATTCACTCCTTCGGATTCTTCGTGTATCATACCTGCCTGCTTAACCCGAATATGCCATGGCCGGTGTCATACCCTAATTTTGTTCGCTAGATTAATGTGATTTGTTCGGTTTCTTGTTTCATTTTTGAAAAATCCCAAAAAACTTGCTCCATGGTGCGCACGCATTATTTTTAGTCGCGTACACGCATTAGTCTTAACGTTTTTGCATTGTTGCGTGCACATGTTATTTCTAACCACATACGCGGGTTATTCCTAATCGTGTGTGTCGTTACTCTCTTTGCGCGCGCGTGTTCGCATCTCGTCGTGTAACTATGTTTATCCTCATTGTTATTAGTTTAATTTATTACCATTGTTATAAAAAAGCTAATAAAAATCAGATGTGGAATAAATGTTTTCTTATTATTATTACAATCATGGCATTTGCATTGCATGCATTTGTTCATCTCACTTGCAGGTACAAGGACGGATAAGTACTTCGATGTTAATCCTCGCACTCAGTTCCCAGAAAATGCCCTCTTAGTTCGGAGTTCAAATGCTTTTCAGTTCAGCGCTCAAGCGTGCATTGCAGTTTGGAGTTCAAATCGCTCTTATCAGAGTTCAGTGCTCCCTTCTGTTCATGGTCTCACATCGTGTACGAGCAACGCGATGGACCGCAGCCCCATGTGAGGTTCAACGGAATAGTTGTATCAGCATAAGATACAGTGGACGCCGTGCATTGATCAGTATATCAGTTCCGGAGCTGATAACGATCCCCCCGGTCGCTCGAAAGACCAGAGATTCTCAGGATGCGTGCTCCTCAAAGCCACGTGCAAACTCGGATTCGCAAGGGTTCGTTTACAGGTTTTAGGCATCCTGGCATTTTACCGCTTTCTATACCGCTTTCTTCATTTAGCGCTTTCCGTGCCTTTCGCAGCTAGCGTGCATGTTGTTAACCCTTTCGTTTATTGTTTCCTCATCAACACTCCAAGTGTTGATTTAAAAAAAAGGAAAAAAAAAAGGAAAAAAAGAGAGAAAAGAAAAAGGAGAAAAGAGAAAAAAGAAGAAACAGAAAAAGAAAACTCGGGTTTCTCCAAGTAGACAAAATTGGTATAATTTATGAATTCTTTATTCCTATTTTATCTTCGAAATATGTCTCGGCCAATTCATATTTCTTGGTAAAATCCGAATAAAGAGGGGCAGCTGTCATACCCTAATTTTGTCCGCTAGATTAATGTGATTTGTTCGGTTTCTTGTTTCATTTTCGAAAAATCCCAAAAAACATGCTCCATGGTGCACACGCATTATTTTTAGTCGCGTACACGCATTAGTCTTAACGTTTTTGCATTGTTGCGTGCACATGTAATTTCTAACCACATACGCGTGTCATTCCTATTCGTGTGTGTCGTTACTCTCTTTGCGCGCGCGTGTTCGCATCTCGTCGTGTAACTATGTTTATCGTCATTGTTATTAGTTTAATTTATTACCATTGTTATAAAAAAGCTAATAAAAATCAGATGTGGAATAAATGTTTTCTTATTATTATTACAATCAATCTTTGTTACAAAAAGGGGTACAACCAAAAGAAGTCAACTTAGTTACACATCTAGACGAAATATAAAATACAAAAAAGTACAAAAATTAAAAGTAAAATAAAAATAAAAGAGAGGGCAGAGGCGCCTATTGCTGGCAGCACCATTTGAGGAGTGGAGCCAAGTGTCCCTTCCCCTTGCTCCCTTGTTTTTTTTTTCCAAATCAGCAGCAACCAAACAGCTTTGGGCAGCACCTCCTTTGCTGCCTTGTCTCCCACAGCTCTGCTCCACTACTCTGCCTTCTCTGCAAAAGCATAGCAGCACAATTTTGCATCCTCTATAAAAAAAAAAAGAAAACAGAAGCAAAGTGGGGGGGAGAACCAACGGAAAATTGACAGCAAAATGTAAAAAAAAATACTCAAGCACATATACACACAGAGCAGCACAAAATAAACAAAACGTAGAGCATGAATTTTGATGATCCTAAAGCACTGCCCCCCCCCCCCCCCCCACTTCCGTGCACCACGCCTACACCATCGTCAGCCATCCTTAACACCACCCTTAAAACCACACCCCGCCTCAACCACCAAACCGTGGCCATAACCACCACCAAACACCATACAACCACCACTCAGCCACTAAACCGTAGCCACCCTAACCCCACACCACAGTCAGCAACCTCTCCCAACCTCCGCGACCTCGCCCTCACTTCGCAAACGAAACACCCATCATCGTCGCCTCCACCCTTCCCCGTAGCTCTCTCCCTTCACGCACCGCACACCAAACCAACGACATCTCAGTACCATCAGAAACGAAAAAACCCAAAACAGAGGTTTCAGAAACCAGCAAAAGAAAGCAGAAGAGAAGGGGATAGCTGCAAAGAAGAGAGAGGATTTGGATACCTGTAACTCCGGCCACCGTAGATAGTCGTCGTTCGTCCCGGACCTCCGTAGGCACCGTCGTCGTCCTCCACGAACAGGTTTCCGTTCTGACGCTGTCACCATCGTTCAGTAAAACACGCCGTCGTTATCGCAAACGCCGTCGTTGACGCGAATTCCACCGGCCAAGGAACGGTCGGTTACCCCCGCCAGAGCGGTCGCACACAACCGTTGTGCGCCTTTCCGCCGTGTGCGTCGTAAATCCTTTTCCTCCCCCCATCGTTCGCCGTATCATCTCTCTCCCCCACCGCGGATCGCTTCTCCTCTCGTCACTCCCATCTTCCCTTTCTCTCTTTCGTTCTCCCCCTCTCCCTGTGAGTTCTCTCTCTCTCTCTTCGAAATCCTCCCTCTCTCTCCAAAAACTTGCTCTGTTTCTCTCTCTCTCAAAAACAGCCGCGGCGCTGTGAGAGGAGAACATAAATTAGGGTTTGCTCTCAACCCAATCCGTTTCCGGTTATACCCATGCCCTTTTATTTTATTTTTAAATTTTAATAAAAAAAATCAAATTCACTTCCACACCACCATTTCTTAATTCACACAGCCCCTAGGAGAGCCCACGTTTCGTGGGTTGGCCAGCCTGATACTGGGCTGGGCTGCTGCTAAATGCACCCCTTCTTTTTACTCATACAACCCCCGTTTCTAAACGCACTCTCCTTTTTAATAGCTTGCACCCCCTTGCGCAAGCCCACCTTTTAAAATGCAGCCCAGTTCACAGAAAAACGAACCGGGCCTGTTTTCTACACCCACTATTTTAAATACAACCCTTTTTTGCTAATCACACTCTCTTTTACTACTGCACCCCCTGTTTCTTTTTTTACAGATTTTCTTTTCCCTAAACAAGAATCAATCCAATTGCAAAAACTCTTCAAAATCAAACTTTGTTAGTAGTCTTGCGAAGCCTTTGCTTGCATGATTATCAACAATGGGGTACTAGTGGCGATCACTTGGAGCCTTTGTTCAACTGATCGTCATGAATGCCTAGTTTTCCTAAAGATTTTCACTAAATCAAAAACTTTGTTAGTAGCCTTGCGACGCCTTTGCTTGCATGATTATTAACAATGGAGTGCTAATGGTGGTCACTTGGAACCTTTGCTCAATTGATCATCATGAAAGCTCAATTTTCACAATTAAACGAGATAAAAAACAAAAACCTTTTTCTAGACAACCCCAGAACTACGTAGCTTTGAATTCTCCATTGCACCGGGAGATACGTAGGAGCGGATACTCTCTGTCAAGCACAACAAACCCAAAACATTTTTCCTTTCAAAAACCAAACACTTTTCCAAAATAAAACATTTTTCAAAAACAAGAACTACGTTGCTTTGAATTCTCCATCGCAACGGGAGATACGTAGGAGCGGATACTCTCCGTCAAGCGCGAAAATTAAAGATTTTTCATTAAGCCTTTCAACAATAAAAGAGGTTAAAAACAAAGCATTTTCCCGAATCAACTTTGCAAATCACACATTTAATTAAGGTAACCCTTCTTTGAAGGGACGTTGTGGGGTGCTAATACCTTCCCCATACGTAATTAGACCCCCGAACCCAAATCTAATGGTTCCAAAGACCATTGCTTTCCAAAAAAGGTTTTTCCGATGTTTTACCTTTAAAAAATATTGGTGGCGACTCTAAAATCCCGTTGTGCGAAGAAAAATCCCTCCAACGATTTTTCGGGGTGCGACAGCTGGCGACTTCACTGGGGAATCTTTTTCTTAAGTGGGTCAAGCCGATTAATTGAATGTGTGATTTGCTTTGCTGATTTAACATGCTTTGTTTTACCTCCCTTCTTCCTACTTTTGTTCTATTTTCCATGCCATTTGTTTGCTAGATTTTAGAACATTCCTTCTTCTCGGCTCCTTTTCTTTGAGGTAAGCAATGCATGTAATTATTGTTGACTTCTTAGGATGGTTTGTATATTGAAATGATGTATGCATGTTGAACCCTAGGGTAGACGACCTTTTTGTCTGGACTGTTCATGGTTTTTCTTGCAGGTGGGGAAGGGTAGTTATTTCTAGGTGTTGTGCCCTCAACACACACTTCACACCCTATACTTGTGAGCATTGAGTGGGGCTTAAAACCCAAGGTCTGAACAAAAACCTAGGAGAGTGGGAACGATTAGTGACTGCCATTCGTAGACCTTTGTCTGTATGGCTCTCATGAAAGTTTCGCCCAAGAGTGCGCTTTGTCATGATGCCTCACACTCAGTAGCTTTCTACGATTGTGGGTGTCATCATGAGAGAGACTTTAGCTCTTGGTTCTCATGGTGAGGAAGTGATTAGAACCTACATGGGAGGATTACCCTTTTCGTCGACTCTAGACCCTAGGATTCCCACCCTTTGTAGGACACAGGGGCATGCCTTTGTTTGTTGCATTAGCTTAGGCATTCCTTTTTCTCAAATTCTATTTCAAAATTGTAGAAAGTAATTTTCTTTTCCCCTCATAAACACCTACATGAGGTGGCATGTAGCGTGTATCTTTGAAACTGTTCAAAATACCACCAATAACCTCATTTTCTTACCCTTTTTCCATGTAAATAACACATCATTTCGCATTCACATCATTTTGCACCATTGCATTTGCACCTGACAAAAATATTCAAAAATCATGTCAAGCATGATGTACTCTTTCTTTTCCATGCATAAAAAAAATCACTGCGAGTGTCATGCATTTTATTTCCTCGCACGAAAAGAGTAATTTTTAGTCATATAACATGAGAATCTCAATATGCACTGACATTCATACATAATCATTCAAAATCATTATCACATAGCGTAGGCATCACATCATTTGTAAAGTCCTAAATTACATTTCAAAAACCATATCATTCATACATGTTGTCATCCTAGTTTAAATGCATCAACTCCATGTTCGTGTATCATTTTCCCAAAAAAAAAAACAAAAAAAAACATTTCATTATATTCGTATAATTCCTCATCGAATAAATCAAAAATAAGAGTCTGCATACATGTTGCACTACCTCTTGAAAAATAAAAATAATTGCATTAGGATGAAACATTTATTTCTTCATGCATACATGCATTTGCATTTTCCATACATATCTGTTATCATGGGCATTATATTTTGCTAGAAAATAAAAAAACCACGATAGAACGAATCACTTGTTTTCATATACGTCTCGTTCTCATGGTACTAACATGCATATCATCATCATCCAAAAAAAACAAAAGACACTACATATTTGCCCAACTTGCATCATCTTGCATACTCATATAGAAACAATATACTATATTCATTACTCCTCTTCGTGCAAAAAAAAAATATAAAAATAAAAACAAAAGCTCTTCATTCTTAATCACCTCGAATGCATTAGTCATCTTGCATGCATCATTTCCAAATAAAAGAAAATAAAAGTAATGCCATTTTCATGCATTATTCATCATCATATTGCATTGCCTCCGAAAAATCATTTTGGATAGTCAATCTTTTCAAGTGATCATTCACATTCCATGCATCTGCGTCATGCAACATTACTCATTCATTCATACATTGCATTTTGTTTTTTTCATGAAAAAGGAAAGAATAAAAAACATGACCACAATTAGAAAAATTGTGATAAATAATTGAATATCTCATTTAGCATGCATTTCCATTCATTCATAATTATTCACAAAAATCATCATCAAATAATGTAGACACTTCATCATTTGCAATATCATGAGATGCATGTAAAAACATAGCATTCATACATCATCTCACTCATCCTAATAAATAAAAAAAACGCTGTTTCATCGATCATTCATGCGCCATTTCATTCCTTATTTCAGCATGCATCATTTCACAAAAAATTATAAGGCCCTGCATCAGTCACATGTTGTAGTGCCAAAAAAAATCATTTAGAATAATTGGTCTTTCCAAGTGATCATTCATGCGCGCATTTCATGCATTTGCATCTGCATTTTCATCATGCATATCTATCACGATGTGTTTATTCATGCATTAGGACACAAGGGGCATGTAATTTATTTATCCTCGTTGCAGGAGTATAGTTAATCTTTTAACTAGAAAAAATCATCATGCATTCATAATAGGAATAAAATCGTTGGTCTTTTCAAGTGATCAGTTCCTCCATGCACTTCATACATTTGCATTTTCATCGTACATATCCATCATCGTGTTCTAAAACAAAACAAAAATCAAAATATGTCATCACTCTTTTTCATGCATCATTGAGCATCCAATAAAAATGGGAATTTGTGACTTTGCATCCTTCACAGGTTGCATTGCCTTCAAAGATCATTTAGAATCATTGGGTTATTTCCAAATGATCGTGCATTCACGTGTTTCATGCATTTGCATTTTCATCACGCATATACATTATCATGTGTTCATCCATACATAAAAAAAAACATGAGCATTGCTTCTTCAAAAAAATGGATGAGAGATGAGACGAAATTGATTATTTTTCTTTGGAAAAGTTTTAGCTGTACAAAACACTGTCAAACTCAGTTGCCAACTCAAGGTGTTTTCGAGACACTCAATTTTCAAAGATTTTGCAGCTCGTTCACAAATTTTTACCAGCAAAATGATGCATCTTATCAGTCCCATGATAAACGATCAAAATGGTCCATTTTGTTAACCAATGTGTTATCAAAAATTTCTTCTATCATGTCGCTAACTATGTTAACTCTCTGTGAAGCATTCGTATAGTGAACTTGTATGCAACACGCATTTACTCTTGTTTGAGTCAGTTAGTATCCGTATCTTTCCCATCTCATCCCCTTGTCATATCCACATCCACACAACCATGCCGAGGCATCTTCTCAACCCATTATCATGAATACAGCCCTTCACAATGTTACTCCAGCGGGGGCAGCCTTGCTCTCGTCAAGATTGGGGCAGCACCAAACGTCATTGGTTGAGACAGAATCTCTTGCTTGCCACCCTTCATCCCAAAGTCATGGCATTCCCAATTCATTATCTCCCCCACACCCCTTGTTTTGTCATCACTAAACAGGGGCAGACTATTCGATCACCTTCACTTGTAGTCTAAATCGGGGCAGTTCCACATTACTTGAGCTGGGAAAAACCTACATTTCGTAACTTTGGGGAAAACCTACCGTCCATCCCATCGCGTGTCATATCTGTCTTACCGAGTCAACTGATTCATTCATCGGTATTTGTACTGCTCTACATGTCTACTAAACAATGCTTCAAAGAGAGAGAACACAAGTTAACAATGTGACGCTGAACACTCACTCTGTTAACTTCGTGGACCTAAAATTCAATCAATCATGGGACACCGTAAGGGAAGAACAAACGTGAACGAGTCTGTAAATACAGTCAAGCACGGTTGCGCATCAGTGACTGTAAATAACAACATTGAGATTGTCAGAGCTTGAATTCAAATCAAATCCAATTTTTTTTTCTTTCCAAGGAACGATTATTGCAAAATATTCACTTCTGTGCCTCTTGCATCAAAAGCCTCATCTCTCATCATTACAAAAATCGTTTTGCATCATCAATAAAATCATAGCATAAATCATCGCGCCGTACAACCATGCATCCAATAAGTGATGATTCCAAAGCATCCACTTCTCAATTTCTCGCATAAAATAAAAAAATTTCTCATCTCAAAAACCGCAAAAATGCATCATTGTAATACCCTAATTTTGTCCGATCATAATTGAGAGATTTTATTTATTAAAAATAATAATCTTTTTTTTATGTCATGTATTATTTTCTTATTTTTATTGCTATGAGTTTTAATCATCAAAAAATAATAATTAGAAGTATTAAAACAAAATAGGCAAAGGAGAAAATAGGGGGGTCTATTAAAAAATAATAAGGTGCTGTCATGGAAACCCAGCCCAGCAAAAATGGCTAGCCCAATTCGCATGACCCAACCCAACAAAAAAAAACCACTAACCCACAACCCACAACCCATAACCCAACTCACACACTCCTCACTCCCTCCTCTCCTAACCCTAATTCGGCCACCCCCCTTACCCTAAAAACCATCCACATTCAATTCCCCCCTTAACCCTAAAATCAAGCCACATTCATCCCACTCCCCCCTCCTCAATATTCGACCCCACCCCCCTTTTTCCTCCTTGAAATTTGCATTCTCTCTTCCACACTCCACCTCTCCTCTTTTCTCTCAATCCCACTTCCCCATTTTTCATTTCCCCATACACACAACCCTTCCCTCCTCTCTCTCCCCATACCTACGGCTCCCTCACTCTCTATCTCTCACACATCACTTCTTTTTCTCTTTCTCCCACTCACACTCATCCTCCCATTTCCTCTCTCTCCCCATACCTACGCTTCCCTCCTCTCATTTCACACTTCACATCCCTTCTTTCATACATTTCTCTTTCTCACCTTCTCCATGCCCATACCTTCGCATACTCTCCTCTCCCCTCATCTCACATGTTTTCATTTTTTATTTTCCCCTTCAACAACTACCCCCAAACCCCCATATCATGTCAGAAAATTACTGTGCAAGTTGATGAAGAAGGAAAACGAAGGAAGCAATTTTTTTGTATAAATAGGGGTCCTTACCTTAGAAGGGGCTACGGTTTTTGGCTAGGGGGAAACGAAGAGGAAAAATGAAAAAAAACGGCGGGGGAAAATTTCGTAGAACAAGTCATGGAAGCGTGAGAGCTTGAGAGTTTCATTTTTCTTGCTTCCTCTTCGTTTTTGTATTTTAAACACCTTCTTTAAGATTTTTTTTTGTTGTTCATTATGTGAGGATTGGAGGAGGAAGATTCACTCTCCAGAAAAGTCATTGGTATTTTTCCATTATTGTTCAAGTCATTTTATGTGATGTAATTTTTGTAATTTCATATTGTTATTTTTTTTATTATTTTCGTAATTCTGTTTTTTTTCATATATATTTATTTGTTTATTTTATATATTTGTTGTTGTTTTTATTTTCATATTTGTTGCTGTTTTTTTATTTTTGTTGCTGTTTTTTATATATTTTTATTGCTGTTTTTATTGTTGCTTTTATATATTGATTTGTTGCTGTTTTTATATATTTTTATTGCTGTTTTTGATATTAATTGTTGTTGTTTTTAATTAAAATAAGTTGCTGTTTTTCTTTCATTTATAAAAAATTGCTGTTTTTGTACATATTAAAAAAATTGTTGTTTTATTTAAATATTGCTTATTTTCGGATTAAATAAAGCCCTTTTTTTAAACACTAAAAAAAATGTTTTTTTAAAATAAATACTAATACCACTACCCTTTTCAAAAAATAATAACAATAACAATCATTTTCCAAAAAAACAAAAGCACCCTTTTTTTTTTAAAAAACATAACCATGACAATGTTTCAAAAAAAAGAAAACATTTCCTTACAAATTTACAAATCTTTTCTCACCAAACGCTTTCTTCTAACGTAGGCGAGAATCAAGTCAATCAAAACCGTTTTTTTTTTAAAATAAACAAACCAATTAGTCAAAGAAAATCAAGCAATCGTTTTGGCGTCAAAACGCTATTTGCACCCCCAGCACTCGTTCTAGCGTCAAAACGCTGTTTTCACCCCCACCTTTTAGAAATACAGCTCTCCCCGCTTTCAGCCCAATTTTCGCGCAAAGGCCCAAAAACCCAAACAATGTTATTGTGGGCTGATGTTAAGCACACCCCCATTTTTGATACAACACTCCTCTATTATTTGCACCCCCTTTTATCACCTATTCCGCTTTTATTCACAACGTGACGCCACAAACCGTTTTTTTTTCTTTCTCTCGAATAATCGAATTCGCGTAAAAAAATAGGTTGTTACTAGTGGTCACTCTGAGCCTTGCTTGTTTGACCGTTAGGACGAACCTTCTTTTTTTTCACAGTGGATTAGTAGCGGTGATCACTCTGAGGTTACTCGTCTGATCATCGCAAACATCCGCCTAAACTTCTTTTTTTTAGTTAATAAAATACAAACATAATTCCGACTCCTTTTTTATCACGCTTCCCGGTAAGCACGTTTTCAAACGAGCCAACGCTCAATCACTAACCGGGTATTTACAACAGTCACTCTGGGCTCAGCTCGTTTGACGCTGTGAATACTTTCTTTTTCAAATGAAGCCGTTAGTGGTGACCACTCTGGATTTATCTGTTTGGTCACCGTGAACGGCCTCCCGTTTCGCAAAAACTTTTCAATAAATAAAAAAAATACCAACACACAAATATTTTCTACCCAAGAACTACGTAGCTTTGATTTCTCCATCGCACCCGGAGATACGTAGGAGCGGGGGCCCACTCCCGTCGAGCGCTAAAAACTAAAAATTTTATTAAGTCTTCCTTTCCAATTTTTTTTTTTTTTTTGCAAATAACAAAAAGGGTAAATTAAAGTGTCTTCTTTTAAAACTAACTATTTCTACACATTAAATTAAAAGGTAACCTTTTTAGGATGTTGCGGGGTGCTAGTACCTTCCCCGCACTTAATCGACCCCCGAACCCAAAACAAAGGTTTTTTCAATGTTTTCCTAAAAATAAATATTGATGGCGGCTCCATTGTTCAAAAGCAACGAAGGATCCCTCCTCCGGATTCTTCGGTCGCTACAATCATCAATAAATCATACCATACATTTCATTCCACCATGCAAACATGCACCTACCATGGCACCTGCATCAAAGCATTACATTTGCATTTGCACGTCATCGGCACTCACATATACTGTTTATCAATTTTTTTGATCAGGTTCAGCGTCCACAGTTCATGGGCCTTTGTGGTTTATTTGTCTCCACATTGCACATACATGACATTGCATGCATGCACACACACGACATTTTTACTTCGATAGACATGCCAAGTGTTGGTCTCGTCGTTGCTAAAATTATTTCTACATAACTAATTATGGCATTGTACCATGCATTCACGTGTCTTCCTTTATCCACCATCGCAATCGCATCAAAGCATTACATATGCATCATTCGCATTTCATACATTTATCATGTGCCAAGAGAAGAAGCAAAAAAGGAAAAGAAAAAAGCAAAAAAGGCAAATAAGAAAAAATCTCATGACATTCATTCATTCCACTTAAAATCAATCATTGCCTGTGCATACATTACATGCATGTCATATACATAACATCTATTGTTCTTCAATCGACTTCAAGTGTCGATCCCTATATACTTTCATTTCTCAAGTCAGCACGACGAGTGTTGAATTCTATGTCACAAACCAGATCGCAATGTTAGCATCGTGTCTAGCATAGATCCTTCAGACCAAGTCGGTCCCTCAGTTAAGTTTGAGTCAACGTGTCAAACGCCGACTCCGAACTGCACCTTCAGATCTTAACGTCGCCACTGAGCGCGGCGGATCCTTCAGACCCCCAGAGGTCCTTCAGATTAGCTGTGTCTGCCTAAGACATAGTGGACATCCTTCGTGGTCAACATATCAATTCTAGATCTGATCTTGACCCTCATGGCCGCATCGACGTAGGTCACCCTCAGACTGTTTTATTAGTACCATAGCTAGTTGCAGTCCATCAGACCATTTTGGTCCGTCAGGCCCAGGCAGCCCTTCAGACCCACCGGTCCTTCTGTTTAATTCAAATCAATGCGCCAAGCATCGACGGCGAATTAGACCCTCAGATCATTATGCCGATACTTCAGGGCATCGATCCTTCAGACCCGCAGTGGTCCTTCAGAGGCCCAGGCAGCCCTTCAGACCCCCAACGGTCCTTCAAAGCCCTAGTGCTCCTTAAGAGCCCCAGTGCTCCTTAAGAGCCCCGGTGCTCCTTCAGATCCCCAGTGCTCCTTCTTTATTCCTTTCTCGTCGGTGCCCCGAGTGTTAATCATTCTCTGTTAATTCTCAAACTCTACACTTTTCTACTAAGAGGACAAAATTAGAATTTGTCTTATCTTTATTTCTATTCCTACTATGAAAACCTTTCAGTTTATCTACGGAATATAAATAAAGAGGGGCAGCAGCAAGCAGCTGTCATACCCAAATTTTGTCTGGCTAAAAAAAATCCAAAAAAAAGAGCAAAAGAGCAATAAAACAGATAAAATTCATGCATTGCATTCATCAAACGTAGACAAAAAAAAATTCATGCAAGCAAAAAGAAACTCCTGCATCACATCACATTCATCCCATCAAAAAGCAATCATGGCATTTGCATTGCATGCATTTGTTCATCTCACTTGCAGGTACAAGGACGGATAAGTACTTCGATGTTAATCCTCGCACTCAGAAACCAGCAAAAGAAAGCAGAAGAGAAGGGGAAAGCTGCAAAGAAGAGAGAGGATTTGGATACCTGTAACTCCGGCCACCGTAGATAGTCGTCGTTCGTCCCGGACCTCCGTAGGCACCGTCGTCGTCCTCCACGAACCGGTTTCCGTTCTGACGCTGTCACCATCGTTCAGTAAAACACGCCGTCGTTATCGCAAACGCCGTCGTTGACGCGAATGCCACCAGCCAAGGAACGGTCGGTCACCCCCGCCAGAGCTGTCGCACACAACCGTTGTGCGCCTTTCCGCCGTGTGCGTCGTAAATCCTTTTCCTCCCCCCATCGTCCGCCGTATCATCTCTCTCCCCCACCGCGGATCGCTTCTCCTCTCGTCACTCCCATCTTCCCTTTCTCTCTTTCGTTCTCCCCCTCTCCCTGTGAGTTCTCTCTCTCTCTCTCTCTCTCTCTCTCTCTCTCTCTCTCTTCGAAATCCTCCCCCTCTCTCCAAAAACTTGCTCTGTTTTTCTCTCTCTCAAAAACAGCCGCGGCGCTGTGAGAGGAGAACATAAATTAGGGTTTGCTCTCAACCCAATCCGTTTCCGGTTATACCCTTGCCCTTTTATTTTATTTTTAAATTTTAATAAAAAAAATCAAATTCACTTCCACACCACCATTTCTTAATTCACACAGCCCCTAGGAGAGCCCACGTTTCGTGGGTTGGCCAGCCTGATACTGGGTTGGGCTGCTGCTAAATGCACCCCTTCTTTTTACTCATACAACCCCCGTTTCTAAATGCACTCTCCATTTTAATAGCTTGCACCCCCTTGCGCAAGCCCACCTTTTAAAATGCAGCCCAGTTCACAGAAAAACGAACCGGGCCTGTTTTCTACACCCACTATTTTAAATACAACCCTTTTTTGCTAATCACACTCTCTTTTACTACTGCACCCCCTGTTTCTTTTTTTACAGATTTTCTTTTCCCTAAACAAGAATCAATCCAATTGCAAAAACTCTTCAAAATCAAACTTTGTTAGTAGTCTTGCGAAACCTTTGCTTGCATGATTATCAACAATGGGGTACTAGTGGCGATCACTTGGAGCCTTTGTTCAATTGATCGTCATGAATGCCTAATTTTCCTAAAGATTTTCACTAAATCAAAAACTTTGTTAGTAGCCTTGCGAAGCCTTTGCTTGCATGATTATTAACAATGGAGTGCTAATGGTGGTCACTTGGAACCTTTGCTCAATTGATCATCATGAAAGCTCAATTTTCACAATTAAACGAGATAAAAAACAAAAACCTTTTTCTAGACAACCCCAGAACTACGTAGCTTTGAATTCTCCATCGCACCGGGAGATACGTAGGAGCGGATACTCTCCGTCAAACCCAACAAACCCAAAACATTTTTCCTTTCAAAAACCAAACACTTTTCCAAAATAAAACATTTTTCAAAAACAAGAACTACGTTGCTTTGAATTCTCCATCGCACCGGGAGATACGTAGGAGCGGATACTCTCTGTCAAGCGCGAAAATTAAAGATTTTTCATTAAGCCTTTCAACAATAAAAGAGGTTAAAAACAAAGCATTTTCCCGAATCAACTTTGCAAATCACACATTTAATTAAGGTAACCCTTCTTTGAAGGGACGTTGTGGGGTGCTAATACCTTCCCCATACGTAATTAGACCCCCGAACCCAAATCTAATGGTTCCAAAGACCATTGCTTTCCAAAAAAGGTTTTTCCGATGTTTTACCTTTAAAAAATATTGGTGGCGACTCTAAAATCCCGTTGTGCGAAGAAAAATCCCTCCAAGGATTTTTCGGGGTACGATAGCCGGCACTGCCCTATTGCTCTTATGGTTCACTCCAGCACCTGTTTTCTCTCTTTTTCCCTTCGGCCAATAATATTATTTTACTCTGGGTGTTAACAACTTCATATTGGTTCTTTATGTTTCTATATATATTTCTATTTGTTTTAAAATAATTTATCTAAATAGAAACATGGAGGACCAATTTGATATGAATTACCAATTCGAAACATAAACGAAAACATAAAGGACTCGAATGAGAAAAAAAAAACCTTAAAAAAATAATCAAAAATTTTAAATAAACTTAAAGGAAGGCGCAAGCGCAATTTTACCGCAAATAAATGGAAAAGCTAGGAATGCAACAAAATTTGAGATTATTGCCATATATCTAAGATTTATGAGGGATGTAAGTTTCTAAATAACTAAATCGAAAGAAAAGCACTCAAGGGGTTTTAGAAATGGACATGTACCGATAGTGGATCCCATTTAGGGTGTGTTTGTTTGAGGTGAAATAGGGGGAGAGAGTAAGAGAAGAGATAGTGATTTTCACATGTTTGGTTTAGGGGAGAAATGGGAAAGAGAGAGAGAGCAGGATGATTATTTTAGTATTTTTTTTTGCAATCTCTCCAATTTTGGGAAGAAAGTGAGGAGACAAGGCTTAAGAATTATGCTTTTATCAGTTTACCATCACTAATTAAATTAAATGATTAAAATAATCATTTAGCTAATTTAATTAAATAATTAAAATAAATAATAAGATAATTAAATTAAAAATTGAAATAAATATTTAGTTATTTATAATAAATAAATTATATATTGTTTTTAGTTTAGGGGTGTTTTTGTCTTTTCAAAAACAATACTCTTTCTTTATTCTCTCTTTCTCTCCAACGAAACCAAGAAACACATCTCTTCCTCCCCTATTTCTATTCTCTTTGCCTTAAACCAAAGAACACACACACACACACACACACACACACACACACACACACACACACACAAAACACATATTTCTCTCTACACACGAAGTATAACAATAAAATTTGTCCTTACACTAGTGCAAAAATGCGAAAAGAATTAGACATTTAAAGGCAGGCGCTCAGATGCCTAACTACATAAGTAGACACGGTGGCAAACTTGTAATTAAGAGGCAAAACTTTATCTGGCGCGCGAGTTTTAAAGTCAAGCGTATACACGCCTGACTTCTAAAGTAAAAAAATAGGAAAAAAATTAGACTTTTAAAGTCACGCTATCAGACGCCTGACTACATAAGTAGACACGGTGGCAAACTTGTAATTAAGAGGTAACGTTTTAAAGTCAAGCGAATACACGCTTGACTTCTAAAGTACTAAAATAGAAAAAAAGAATTTCACCCTTTCTTCGCACGCTCGCACCTCTCTCCCTTTCCTTTCATTCGTTCCTTTCCTCACACGCAGCGCACCTCTCTCCCTTTCCTTTCAACTCCACGCAGCGCACCACCATACAGCTCCATCTCCGTTTCCCTTCACCTCCATATCCGTCGATATCGCTCTCCTTGCGTTCTCTACTCAACACGTTCGCTTCTGCTTCGTTTATTATTGTCACCACCCCTCTCTTCCGTCAGTTCGATTTTCCACTCCGTTCCTGCTTCGTTCCTCTCCGTCACCGTCGCCGTTTCCTCACTGTCGCTCTGGTTCACATTTCTTCAGGTACCCATTTTTCTAATTTCTAGGGTTTTCTTAATTTCATTCCAAGCTTTTTAATTTCCTCACCGTCGCTGTTTTAATTTCTAGGGTTTCGCTCAGATCTGTCCAAACTCAAACACTCACGGAAGCTGGGTTTTTTCTCTTTGCTTGATCAATTTCTGGCCACTAGGAAACATTGAGAGCTGTTAGTGATATGGTCAGGTACCTAATCTCTTGACTTGTGTTGTTATAATGGATGGGTTATTTAAGTGTCACTTTCGTTCTGAGGCAGTGTCGTTGTTTAGGGTTATAGAGGAGAGTGATCTGGATCTTGATATTGTGATTTATAATGTTATGATTGATGGACTGTGTAAAACTGGAAAACTGAATGATGCAAGGAAAAGTACGTAGTTTAGTGGGATTATTTGTTTCCTTGAAGCGTTGGATTTATAACAAACATGTACTTCTTTGTTGTTTCAGGTCACTTATTTGTCAATTAGAAGAAGTAGACCCTGGCAAGTTGAAACATGAGGAGAAGTTAGCTTTCTGGATCAATGTTCACAATGCTTTGGTGATGCATGTAATTGTTATTCTCAAAACTATGGTCCCATTTAATACTTCATTCTTTCACTTGACTAATCAGCTTAGAATCTATTCTTTGGTTTATAATAGGCATTTTTAGCTTATGGAATTCCCCAAAACAATGTGAAAAGAACATTTCTTCTGTTGAAGGTAAAAACTAAGAGTGGTAGTTTTCTTAGTCCATTTAAGGATTAAACTCTTAAGCCTTTGTGCTTTTGCTGACTTTCTGAATGTCCTGTTCTTTACAGACTGCATATAATATTGGGGGTCATACAGTCAGTACAGACACAATACAAAATACTATACTCGGGTGTCGGATGTCTCTTCCTGGACAGGTAAATAAAGAAGAAACAAATGAGTACATTTAGAATGAATATGTTACTCTTATATATGTTACTCGTCCTGTATTATTTTTTCTCTTAATTTCTTATTCTAATCTTATATATGTTACTCTAAGTTTAGGATATATTTCTCCCTTCTGCTTTTGTTACTTGCATCACATAATACAAAAAGATAGGAGCTAAAGCAAACATCAATCATATAAGTGAATTTGTTGATTTTTCTGTTAACTAAGTGGTTAATTTTTGTGTTCATTATCCATGTACTAGCTATTTGGTTACAATTATGGGTTTGGTAATTCCTTGGAGTTTCACATTGGCAATAGTAGATGGATACTCTGTACTGGTCAAATGCCCCATTCGTCAACCAAGAATACTGCTGATTATAGTTGTTGGGAATTGGGTATGTAATTCTGATCTAAGTGCTAATTTGCTATCAGTTTATTAGATAGGTACAAGGAACCATTTGTTAGTAACTCCATTTTATTTTCTGCAGGTATTATCAACACTTACACTAGCAGCAGCTTCCTCAACAGCTAGTGTTGTAGATCTCCTGCTTAATTCTCAAGGATCATTTTGCCCTATAAAGCTCTGCTGCAGGTATCAGATAGAAGTTGCATGTTTTGATTGGAAACAAGTTGCTAATGTCTTTTATTCTTAAATCTGACTTTGTTTTGTGTAAATAACTTTGATGTAATTATGTATATCACAGTGATCTTGATGACAGATTTGCTCCCAGACCCGTTTTAGCAAGGTTTGTAACTTGTTATTTCATTTTTAAATGAATCAGTTAATTTTCTCTCACTATATTAATTTACTCATATTTCTTATGTCAAATACTCATTTGTTTACTTCTCCAAATTTCTTGCTGGACACCAGATGAAGTGTTAGCTGCTAAAGGCATCAAGCCAACATTATCTCTGAACCTAAATACCGTTGCTCTTGTTGAGGTGTGCTAATCTCTTTTTGTTGGAGAGTGTATTACTAATGACAAAGAATGTGTCATACAATACAAGTACTGTTTACATCTTTCAATTGCATGTAGAAAAACAATTCTTTAGGCAAATAAAAATATCTGTTCATTCAGATAGATATTGTTTGAAGCAACCAATGTGTCTTGTTGAGGTGTGCAACCAATTTGTGCGCATATCACCAATGTGTCTGGTTCCGTTAATTTCAGATATCCCGAGACTTATAAGGTGTATTGTTTGAAGCAACCTTTTATATTCATAATCTGTCTTTTTGAATTTGCTCTATCGATAGGCTGCAGGCGTCAAGCGTATTCTTTTCTGTGATGTAGGGAGGGACTGGATAAATTCCTAAACGCCGCGAGTGATTCACCTCAAATGTGTGGATAGCCTCTGCCATTCATTTTTGGGCATTCATGATAAAGTGCGTAAAATAAGTCTATGTTGTAATAGTTTTTTATTTTTGATATCCTTTTGTGCTTTTCAATAAACTTGTTGATCCCTTTTCCTATTTATCTTTATGTTATGTTTAGGTTCTTTTACTGTTCATGAATTGGCTTTTCTAGTTATTTTATTGTCGTACTCATTCATCCATATTTTTGTTGGTCGTAGGCAGTTGTTAATTACAACGGGGGTTGTTGGAAAAGAGCTTTGAGGTTTTGCTGAGAGGGACAACCATTCTCAACACTGTCTTTGAAAGCTATGGACCGTGGGCTGGTGGCCTTGGGTGAGTCACAAATTGATTGCTTGAGTTTGTTTTTATTTTTTCTTCCCATTGCTGATTGGATTTAATGTTTATTTCCTTCATGTTTTGGTTAGTTCTTTGATATAGGTTGCTGAGGGGAAGATTCCACTCATACCATCCAAAGGGTACTGTGATGAATTGATAATGTTTTATCAATAATAGTTGCAATGGCATTTAAGAAACTGATGCCATTATTGTTTATGCAGAGAGGAGATATCTAAGTACAAGGAGCTTGATCCATCAGATCGTTTACTACTGCTTTCTTTCAGATGTTACTACTCCATCAGCCAGATTCTTAGTTCCTCAGTCTATCATCACCGATGCAACGACTATCACTACTACGCAAAAGACACCAAATGTACTCTCAATGCCTCCGTCGATCAATGAAGAGAATGGAAATTTCTCAACATTTGTGATGAGTGTATCTAACAGAAAGAGAAAATACACTGAAGCAATTGATGCCACTTCAATTGGAAAGAAATCTTGTGGCAGATCATCTAGCGGGAAAATTCCTGTCCGAGGTATAGTTCTTTCCTAGCTTGTACAACTAATAAGTATACATTCTAATCTTCATGAAGTCATTGATTACATTTTTGTTCTATATCAGATCAAAACACATCGCCATAATCAAACAATGTTGTTAATAAGCAAACAGTTTCTCAGCCTTCTTCTGTGCTTCTTACAGGTACAATAGTAGTATACAATTCAAACGAGTTCTTTAATGCTTTCATTAAATAAATGGAATGAGGATCTCTGTCTTTAATCCTACAGGTACCAGAACATTCAAGGATTCCCAAGCATCTCTGATATTTCATCTACCAGTTATTATAAAATAAATCCCGATTCTGTCTTCCATGTTATCTAACCTTTTGCTTTTGGTCTCAACCCTACTCTGAAAATAGTTTAGTGACCAAATAGGATTTATTCATAATGCTCCTTGAATTGAACACTGTTATATTGTAGTTCAACAAACTGGATCTAGTTATTACTTTATTATTATTGCATTCATATGCTCCTTGAATTGAAAATTGTAGCAAAAACACCACTTGAGAGAAGCAAGCTTCCTGTTCCTGAGGAGTTCTCCAAGGCTCTCTACACATTCGATATTGGTCAAAATGATCTCTCTGTTGGGTTTAGAAAGATGAACTTTGATCAAATTCGTGAATCCATGCCAGATATTGTCAACCAGTTAGCCTCTGCTGTCAAAGTACGTACAACCTTTGTCACTTTCAAAGTTGCAATAAATTTTGTGCTTAAAAACATGGTTTTAAATTCGTGAAGTGTCTGTGTTAGACACAATACGTGTCGGACACCGAACACGTCTTCAACCGAAAATGTTAGTGCTACAGAGTTCACGACATTATGTCGTGGCATTAATAAATGATTATTTGTTAGAATTGAAAATATTGTGAATAACAACTACATTAATGAACAATTGGAATGAGTCTGAAAATTGACTGGTAAACTACATTGCAGAATATATACGAACAAGGATTAAGGACATTCTGGATACACAATACTGGCCCAATTGGGTGCCTGCCAGTGAACCTATTTTATAAGCACATTGTACCAGCTGGCTATTTTGACAAGTATGGATGTGTCAATGATCAAAATGTGATGGCTGTTGAATTCAATAAGCAGCTTAAGGACAGAGTTGTCAAGCTCAGGACAGAACTCCCAAGGACTGCAATTACTTATGTGGATGCCTATGCTGCAAAATATGGACTAATCAGCAATACCAACAAAGAAGGTAACATACATGTTCATTATTGACATCATGAATCAGTCAAAGAAGCACTTTGTACCTTTACTCTTTTATTCTCATGTCATGTCTATAAACTATTCTTCTTATTCTTATTTTCAGGATTCGTGGATCCAATGAAGATATGTTGTGGGTATCATGTGAATGACACACATATATGGTGTGGGAACTTAGGAAGTGCAAATGGGAAAGATGTGTTTGGTAGTTCATGTGAAAAGCCTTCAATGTATGTAATTCTGAATATGACAATATGTGTTTGTTGCAATTCTGAATATGACAATATGTATGGAATGACACAATTCTGATTATTTACGAATGAAGGTTTGCAATTGTGTGCTATTCTCAAGGTTGATGCTAGTCTATTTCTAATTCTAGAGTAGTTGATAAGTGGTGTAGTTTGCATCCTTATAACTTTACTGTCAAAATGATAACTTACATTTTAATGTAATTTAGCTTTGGATGTATTTTGTACTTAAAGTGTAGAATTCTACTTAAAGTGATGAATTTTAGCTTTGGATGTGATGAATTTAAGTGTAGAATTCTATTTGATGGTTTTGCTGGGAGAATGACAAAAATTCGTATAAGCGGGGTGTATGCAGGGAGATTAAACCAAAATTTGAAAAAAAAAAAAAACTTTTAAAGTCAGGCACAATAATGCTTGACTTTAAAACAGACTTACGAAGTCAGACAATAATAAATGCTTGACTTTAAATCATACTTACGAAGTCAGGCAATAATAAATGTTTGACTTTAAATCATACTTACGAAGTCAGGCAATAATAAATGCTTGACTTTAAAACAGACTTACGAAGTCAGGCAAAATAAATGTTTGACTTTAAAACAGACTTACGAAGTCAGGCGAAATAAATGCTTGACTTTAAAACAGACTTACGAAGTCAGACGAAATAAATGCTTGACTTTAAATCAGACTTACGAAGTCAGGCTATCGCTTGACTTTAAAACTCCTGACATACAAAGTCGACTTAATAAAACTCAAGCTGGCACCTGACTTTAAATCCCCTTTTCGCCTGACTTTAAATCTCTTTTTTGCACTAGTGTTAGTTAAAAGCTTTAGCTACAGTTCAGTATCTTTACCCAGAATATATCGACTTTCGCTATATATATATATATATATATATATATATATATATATATATATATATATATATATATATATATTATATTTTACATACCATCCAGTACTTTTACGTATGATGGGGTTGAGTTTGGAATTTCTCTGGTGGAGACTTCACTAGAGGGAGTGCACTGATAAATCTTCACCCTTAAAATATTGTATCTCCTCTTTTCTTATGTTTTAAATCCTTTTTCTTTTTATTTCAATGGTTAGAATCTCATTATAAAAACTTTACACCGTAGGGAATCCATTCCCCTAAGGTATATCATTTTTGTTGTAGTGATTTGCCATAATAGTACATAGTTACCAAGGGGATGAGGGTAATGAAGCTATGAGCACTACAACAAAAAGGATTTTTAGGAGTAATAAATAATGTTTTTAGCGGCAATAAAAATGGTCACCAAACGTTTTACCAGCAATTTGAAAATGGTCGTTGTATCCTGGGTCGCTAAAAGCTTCCCCAACCATTAATGCAAATGCTGGTAAAGGCTGTTTTGATTGCCGCTAAAATAATGAACTTTCAGCGGCAATTATAATGGCAATTTTTATTGCCCCTAAATGTGGTTTTAGTATAAAAAAATAGCAGGCTTCCACCAAAAAAAGCTATACACATTTGTCAATAATCTCTAAAGATAATTGATTATCAATAGTTTCATCCGTAATTTAAATGTCGGTTAAAGTGCTCCCGGGGTCCCTTATCTTTATTTAAAGTAACGATTTGGTCCTTTATCTTTTTTTTTGTCCCAAATCAGTCCTTTATGTTTTAAATTTTTGACACATAAATCCTTTTCTGTCCCAAATCAGTCATTTATGTTTCAAATTTTTAACACATAAATCCTTTTTTTTGACACATAAATCAGCACTGTTAACGGAAAAGGATTTATGTGTCAAAAATTTGAAAGATAAAGGACTTATTTGGGACAAAAAAAATATAAAGGACTAATTTGTTACTTTAAATAAAGATAAGGGACCCCGGGAGCACTTTAGCCTTTAAATGTCACACCATAGGCCGACTAATCTACATTGAAAAAGAGAGAAAGATAAGCGGAACTAAGACGATAATAATAACCGTATGCTTAACAAAATTGTACTTGGAAAAGTTATAAATACTATGTTGACACTGTTATGTTGCTAACACAATTACTACAAGAACTTATATAAACCTCATGAACTATATAGTTAGGACAGAGTATGTTGGAAAATCATAAAGGAAACCTAAAAGCTTTGATACGTGGAGAATACTGAGTAAAACTTTCAGGAACTTCAAAGACATTACTGTCGTGACCGTGATCCCGACGAGGACGGCCCAAAAAGTTATAATTTTAGGAGTCGCCACCCAATTTATTTAATAGGAAAATTTCAGAAAAACCTACATTTAAAGTTATTTGGTCTGCGTAAACTAGATTGGATTCGGGAGTCGGTTATGTATAGGGAAGGGCGAAAACTTAATTCCACAGCACCCCTAAAACATATGTCCGAAGACAGTTGCCCTAAATTTGATTGTGCAACATATCAATAAGTTTAGAAAATTTGTTTACCCAAAAAATAAATAAAGTAAAAAAGAATTATTTAGAAATAGGGACTAATTTAAGAAAATTTAATTTTGACTTGACGGGGAAGCCCCGCTCCTATGTATCCTCCAGTGCAATGAGGAACTCAAAAGTCCCGTAGTTCTTCCTGAAAAAGTTTGTTGGTTGGTTGATTTTATTTTTTTGAAAGGGGATTAAGATCACCAAGCTGTACAACTCAGGCGTCTTAAACCAGGATTGCGAGGTTGACAAGATGTACATCTCAATCAAGCTCATTTTTCTTAGTTTTTGGAAAATAGGTGTTAAAGAAAAAAAGATTATTTATTAGGAAAAATTAATTTAGCTTGACGGGGAAGCCCCGCTCCTACGTATCTCCGACACGGAGAATCAAAGGCTACGTAGTTTTTTTTGAGAAAGTTTGTTTGTTGATTGATTTTAGTTTTTTGAAGGGGTTTAAGATCACCAAGTTGTACAACTCAGGTGTCTTAAACCGGATTGCGGGTTTGATAAGATGTACAACTCAATCCAACCCATTTTTTATTATTTTTATAGGTTTTTTGGAAAAGAAATTGTTTTTGGAAAGAAATTAGTAAAAACGAAAAAAATGGGTGAAATAGTAAAATAGAGGTGTAATTAATAAAAGGGGGTTGTAAGAGAAATCAGGTGGTGCGAATAGCAGCAACCCAATTTACACATTTCAGAACTGACCCACGAATTGGGGCTTCTAAACAGGGGGTCGCATACTATCAAAAAATAGGGTGTAAGGATGTATCTGTTGCTTAAAATTTAAGAACGATATAATAAAATAAAAAAAAGGGAGCGCATATAAATTGAAATGGGAAAGTGAAACCATAATTTCTTCTACTCTCTATTCACGGCGCCGAATCTCGGATCAAATGGAGAGAAAACGAAAAATTTGCATGTGAGAGAACAAAGAAGGAAAGGACGACGGAGAGGGAGAGAGAGAACGCGTGAGAGAGAAAGAGAGAGAAGGTTCACGGCGCCTTGGTGTTGTTGACAACCGGAGAAGAGGGAGAAAGCGTCTCCGGCGACCTTCCACAGCTGGGAGCATGACGGTGCTGAGGATGGTGCGTCGGTGGTGGTACGACGGCCAGGAGAGGGACGCAATGGTAAGGGGAGGCTCTTCACCGGAGGAGAACCACCACGGGGGTACCGTGGTGGTGCCGGCGACACGAGAATGGAGAGGGTGCTCGCGACAATGGGAGTTCACGGCGGTGGTTTTCGCCGGAGGTTCGTTTTTCTTCTTATTCTCTAATTTTGCTTCTGTTATTCTGAATAGGATTGTGTCTCTGCGTGTTGTTGTTGGTCTGGGCTGAAGATGATGGTGGTCATGGGGTTAAAAAAACGAGAAGGAGAGGGGACGGTGGTGACAGTGGTAGTGCGCCAGTAGAGGTGGTTTTGATGGTGGTTGTAGGGGTGTTTGGTGGGAGGGTGGTTACGGTGGGTGATGGTAGTGTGGGGAGGGTGCGAAAGTGGTGGTGGTGCTCTCTCCCTTATTTCTTCATTTTCATTTTCCCCCCTTTTTGTTTCTGATTTTTACCTTCTCTTCTAATTTTTTGCCTATTTTGTTAAACTTTGAACAAACTCTAATATTTCTTTTTAAACTAAAGCAAAAGCGGATCTTTTATACTAAACACATCAAAAAAATACTGAGACTGTGAGAAAAAAACCTGGTTGTTGTGCGAAAATCAATCTGTTGTTGTTACTATTGCTTTGTGCTTTACTGCTACTGCTTGCAACTTAGAAAAAATCTATTAGGCTCCCAAAAAGATTTTTGACCCTTGTTTTTTTTTCTATCCAGTGTTTTTTTGTTGTATTTTCAGTGAGACTTTTCTGTATCGATTGTTGTCCCCCCTGTTACTATTCACTGTTATTTATACCCAAAAATTATGGTATAGGTGTGGGTGTTGAGCAGAGGATTACAACTCTAGGGGACCATAGAGCATAACAACCTCTGGTGGAGGCAGCATGAGGCAGCAGAGGTGGGGCAGTGTTGCTGCCAAGGCTGCAATGTTTTTGCTGAAATGGGAACCAAACAAAGGCACAAGAAGAAAGAGGTTTGGGCTTGTAGCTCAAAGTAAAATTTTTCCTCCCACCAACAAGAGGAGCGCTGGCTCCCTTCTTTTGACTTTTTTTTTTCAATTAATTTTTGTACTATTTGCATATAATTTTTTGTCTACATGTGTACCAAAAAAAGGACAGCTATTTAAACTGATTTTATTATTATTATTATTATTATTATTATTATTATTATTATTATTATTCTTTAACCTCATCGTAATTAATTAAAAAAACGGTAAAATAATGCGTACCGACGCAACCACTCGCACACGACTCGAAACAAATGCGCACTCGCATTAAGACTATGAACGCATACATGATTTGAATGCGCACATGATGCACCCCGATAGTAGGATACGCATACGGTTTAGGTATGACACGCGTAAATTATTTTTAGAACTCTCCCCCTTTTTTTTTTGAAAAAAAATGAGTAACCGTCGGTTAAAATTGGAAGTTCACAATTACCATCTTCCGATTTATTCTTGAATGTAGAAATGAGTTTGAAACCAGAAGTTCAAGCTAACTACCAACCTAGACATGTTCATTCTCAAAAATATTCCTCCTGCAAATACGCAAAACAAACCTGTTCTGGACTGGACCAAGAGGCCCATTCAGCAATTGGACATCGATTGGCCCAATCACTTTGATTCATATCCACAATATACAAGCCCAATTATGACTCTCATACTTGGATAGCTCAGATCAACTCTGTCAATCTGACGGCTTACCACGGGCACAATTTCCTATAAATACTGGCTCACATTGCCATAAAAAGGTACATTCTCATTTCTAGCTAAATCACTCATCTACTCTCAATACTGACTTGAGCATCGGAGTGGCTTCGCAGGTACCCCTCCCGGGCTCGCTCTAACCCTCCGGCCGGACGGCAGGAGACCTACCAACTGCAGTCCACCCAACACTGCAAGGTACAGAACATTGGCGACCACAGTGGGAGATATATATCTTTCACACCATCTCTACTCTTTGAACTTTCTCCTGCCTTCCCATGGCACCTAGAGGTAGACCCCGAGTCTGAAGTATTGCCACTCTGCAACCCCAGCCAGAGAGCACTCTCGAAGGCATTGCTGTTTCCATGCCGGACCAAGACATCCAGGTCCCGACACCCCATTCAGCCTTGATCCAGATCCCCGTCCAACCTGATGATGCATCGACCATCCGCCAGCTCTTGGACCTACTGTGCAACCGTACCCAGACTATGTTGCAACAAGAAGCGCGCCTCAGGCTGATAGAGAGGCGAATGGAAGCCATGCCTGAGCAACCTCATCCTTGATGGAGCACTCATCCCCCAAAGACAGTGAGCTCCAAGCGCCATAGATCTCCACTCGTGCGTCATCAAAATCATCGCTCTCCACCCAGACGGAAGCGAGCTCGCCACTCTCCTCCTCAACACAGCAGACATCAAGGATCAGGTTTACCTCCAAGAACTCCTCCAACCTCACCTGATGTTACCTAATGGCCTGAGGAATCTCCCTCCAGGACCTTATCGTTCGCAACCTCCTGTTCTCGAGAGAGGTCGCAGAGCCGAGTCAAGACCCATAAGAGGCATCGCCACAAATCTACCTCGAGGATATCTCCAACCCGACGTGACCGTCGAGACATAGATCTCGGAGACAGGTCACCTATTAATTCATGATGCACCTCCAATGAAGGGCCCTTCACTAAGAAAGTTGACGACTGCCCAATTCCGAGGGCCTTAGAGAAGCTGCCAGCCCTCAAAACGTATGACGAGACTGGGGACCCTGACAGGAATCTGGCCTACTTCTCTATCATGATGCGATACCGGGGGGCAAGGGAACCTGTCCACTGCAAGATCTTTCCCTTCACTCTCACGGATTCAGCACTATCTTGGTTCCAGGAGTTGAAACCAAACTCAGTCTCATCTTGGGGGAAACTGGCCACCATGTTCACAACCCGCTTTGCCGCTTCCCGCTTGAAGCCAAAATCTAAAGAGGTACTCAGGGGGATCAGGCAAGGAGAGAAAGAAACACTTAGAGAATATATTGAAAGATTCAACAAGGAAGCTGCAAACGTCGGGAACCTTGAAGACAAGAGGAGACTCTTTTGGATGAAAGATGGCCTCAAGAAAGGAAGTCTATTTCAAATGGAAGTGGGGATTAACAAACCCCGAAGCTTGGATGAGTTCCTTTAAAAGTCACAAAAGTACATGGACTATGAAGAAGACAACATGGCGTACCAAGAGGAAGTCAATGTTGGCAGCATAGAGGACGAGCTGGCCTACAAGGCCATTGAAGAACCATGGCAGGAGCAAGCCTAAGTAGAGAGAACTCCTCATGAGTCCAGACCCCGACAAGGTCGTTTCTCAGAGTACACCCTGCTGAACACATCCCAGGCTGAGATCCTTGCCGAGTGCGCCGATACAGAGTTTCGGGACATCAAACAGCCCGAACCTCTCGTGCAAAGGAAAGGCCAAACCTCTAAGAAGTACTTTCGTTATCACAAAAGTTATGGGCACAGTACCAACAAATGCAACACCCTCAGGGATGACATTGAAGAAATGATCCGCGAAGGGAAGCTCGCTCAGTACGTGAATGAGGAAGATGATGAGACTCGGGACTCTGAATAGGGAGCAGGGCACCAGGACTTGAAACTAGAGCTAGGCCTAGTTAAGAACTTTATTGTTTGGGCACAAATACAGAATGTAAAAGCTCGATATGAATGATTAACAAAAGTTCATTTTGCAATTACAGTTTTTGCTCTAGTTCACTAGCATTAACACTTGTTCCAAAGAAAATTCCTTAAGATCAAGAAAGAAAAAGGTCCAACTCTATAGTTAGGGGTAGAGCGAGACAAGTTTGAGACCCGACATAGCCTGCAAGGAGGGACTGCCTGCCTCGAAGGGGCAACCTTGACATTAGCTCTAAGCCAAGACCATCTTCCCAAGGCGATGGTTTTGCAAATACATCTCTGAATGCAGGATCGCACGAAGTAGACAAGCGCTGACGTGCACCTTCAATCCTAGTAAAGGAATTAAGAGTGCCATGGCACACCGAAACAAATAAAGACTATCGGTAAAAAGACTGATCAAAGGGAGACACCATGATCGTTTGCATTTTTCCTATTTCCCAAAGCAAGAATCTCATGATTCTTTCCACTAGGTGACATTGGTTGTCACAACCCCCTTGGGCGAGTTCTATCCGGCCTGAGTCCCGGTAAACTGTGCCAAGGGTATACTTCAAGCTAACCTTGGTGGTCACAACCCATTGGGCAAGTTCTATCCGGGCCGAGTCCCGGTAAACTGTGCTAAGGGTATACTTCAAGTTGACCTTGGTGGTCACAACCCCTTTGGACGAGTTCTATCCAGGCTGAGTCTTGGTAAACTATGTTAAGGGTATACTTCAATACAAATTGTCCCGGCAGGCGTCGGCAACATAACTGTCTAAAGCAAGACAAACTTAGCGACTATCTACTTGAAAAATCCTAAGTCTAACGAAAAGGCGCGCGAAATCACCAGTAGAGTATGAGACCATGAGGTCTCGGGTATCAAGCGCCAAGAAGGCACGAAAATCAAGCAGGCATGAGACCATGAGGTCATGGACACCAGAGATACCCACCTACGAGGGTGCTACCTAATCTGCAGACCATAACTCCGTCCCTGTTTATCCAATGAAGGCATGTAAGCATGCGTTGGAAAGATAAGAAGCAGAGCTACAATTCTTATGTTAAGCTCAAAACTCGATTCAGAGGTCTCGGTGGTCAAAACTGTGAGATACATACAAGAACGAGATACTTACCTCTCCATGGTGCAAGGTCACGACATGCAAAGTTTCGCATGGTCACGGTTTTCCAAGCTGCCTTCCATGGTCACGGTTTTCAAGGCTGTTTTCCATGGTCACGGTTTGCAAGGCTGCCTGCCATGGTCACGGTTTGCAAGGCTGCCTGCCATGGTCACGGTTTGCAAAGTTGCTTGCCATGGTCACGGTTTTCTCTGCCATGGTCACGGTTTGCAAGGCTGCTTGACATGGTCACGGTTTGCAAGGCTGCTTGACACGGTCACGGCTTGCTGAAACGCATGGTCACGGGGGGCAACTGTTCTGGACTGGACCAAGAGGCCCATTCAGCAATTGGACATGGATTGACCCAATCACTTTGATTCATATCCACAATATACAAGCCCAATTATGACTCTCATACTTGGATAGCTCAGATCAACTCTGTCAATCTGACGGCTCACAACGGACACAATTTCCTATAAATACTGGCTCACATTTCCATAATAAGGTACATTCTCATTCCTAGCTAAATCACTCATTTACTCTCAATACTGACTTGAGCGTCGGAGTGGCTTCGCAGGTACCCCTCCCGGGCTCGCTCTAACCCTCGGGCCGGACGGCAGGAGATCTACCAACTACAGTCCACCCAACACTGCAAGGTACAGAACAAAACCTTTGCCACAATTTGCAGCGTAAAATGAAAATACACAAAACCAAACTCAAAAATTAAATCGAAACCATAACGATACGTGAGGCGTGGAAATAAAGTACCTCTTCAACTTTAATTTCCAATTTGAGCTCGACACGTTCTGCATCTCTTTTGCCATGAGCTGCTTCTCTAAGAAGCTTCCTATTACAATAAGAAACAAGCAAAGTGATCACAAAAGATACAAAAACTACACGGTGCACTTGAAAATCAAAGTTCTGAACAAAACTAGACTTAGCACATGGCAAGCAAAGCAAGCTATACCACGTGTGATACTGTATGGTCGGTGTATTGTCATGAAGTCATAATAATAATTTGGAAGATAATCATAAGTTGTGAACAATGTCCAAAATGTATGATTTGAAAATCAAAGTGGAAAGAGATAGGTATTATGTCATATAAGATACAAATGAAAATTATATTGAGTCGAAGAAATTAAAAGAGATTGACAATCAGAATTACATTGATTCATAATAATGTATTTAGACATTAGAGGTAAAATATGCATCCCCGTTGACACTTCCATTTGCATCATCGTTGGCCCTCCCGTTGATGCTCTCGTTACCTCTCTGGTTGCCACTCCCGTTGCAACTACCATTGTCAGTCTCTCGTTGTCGCTCCCGTTGCCACATGTTAACTCATATTTTTCTATATGATTTAATATTAATTAAATCATATTCGTTTAATTATAAGTAATATTTTGTAATGTTTGGTAGTGGCTAAAGTTGTATTTATATAATAATTCTTAGTGGTTAAATTGATTGATTTGAATAGTTTTAATAGGGTTAAAGTGCTCCCGGGGTCCCTTATCTTTATTTAAAGTAACGATTTGGTCCTTTATCTTTTTTTTTGTCCCAAATCAGTCATTTATGTTTTGAATTTTTGACACATAAATCATTTTCTGTCCCAAATCAGTCCTTTATGTTTCAAATTATTAACACATAAATTCTTTTTTTTTGACACATAAATCAGCATTGTTAATGGAAAAGGATTTATGTGTCAAAAATTTGAAAGATAAAGGACTTATTTGGGACAAAAAAAACATAAAGGACTAATTCGTTACTTTAAATAAAGATAAGGGACCCCGGGAGCACTTTAGCCTTTTAATAGAGAGATTATAGTAAATAATAAATTTTAGATGGAGTAAAAATGAAGAAAAAAGAAAATAAGAATTTTTAAAATATGCACCCACATTGGCGCTCTCCTTGTCTCGTTCGTTCCCACTCCTGTTCCCGTTGTTGCCCTCGTTGTCGATTCCATTGTTAGTCTCGCATTGCCACTCTCGTTGTGTTGCAAGTTTTGTCTTTTAGCAGTGAATTTACTAAAATAGTTGTGTTGCAAAAAGTTAAAACAAAGTCGGTATCTTCTTATAATATTAATAATGGAGTAAAAGGTAAAATATGCAGCCCTGTCGCTCTCGTTCCCTCTCTCGTTCCCTCTCTTGTTGGCACTTTCGTTGGCACTCTCATTCGCTCTCTTGTTGGCACTCCTGTTGCCGCTCTCGTTGTCAGTCTCTCGTTGCCGCTCTTGTTGCCACATGTTTCTCCTTTTTTTCTATATGATTTAATATTACAATTGTTAGTGGTTAAATTGATTTTATTTATTACATGAAAAATTTGATTGATTTTAGTACTTTTAATAGAGATTATAATAAATAGTAAATTTTAAATTATTTAATTATTGAGTGTAATATTAATGTAATAATTTATTTTTTTGGAATAAATAATTTTGAAACTATTGTTAGAGGTACGGTTTTTTTTACAATTGGTAGTAGTTAAAATGATTAATTTTAGTAGTTTGAGTAAATTATAGAAATAGTTAAAAAACATTATGTTTTAAGTAAAAAAAACTGACATTAAAGTGATTATTTTATGGAAAGAAAAACTGAAAAAAAAGTTGTTTTTAAAATTCTGCTGTTTTTTTTTCTTTTGCTGCGTCTGTTGCAGCTTTTGGTTGCAGTTTTCAATCAGTTTTTTGTCCCTCACTTTGTTTTCCCTCTATCGTTGCCCCTCCCGTTGCCTCTCCCGTTGGCGCTTTCGTTACCACTCCCATTGGCGCTCTCGTTGCCACTCCCGTTGGCATTTTACTCCTTTTTAGTAAGGCTTAATTGCAGTTTTGGTCTCCCTATTATGACCAATTTTCGATTTTGGTCCCTGAACTTTTAATTTTACGATTTTGGTCCCCCTATTTTCCCAATTTGAAAAATCAAAGTCCCCCACCCCAATTTTGACTCAGTTTGACTGACTGATCCTACGTGGCAGCCCACGTGGACTGCCACGTAGGCACACCCCCCACCCCCCCCACCCCACCCCCCACCCCCCCACCCCACCCCTTCTTCTTCCTCGTGAACCCCCCTCCCCCCCACCCCACCCTACCCCCCCACCACCCACCCCACCCCACCCCACCCCCCCACCACCGACCCCACCCCCACCCCACCCCAACCCCACCCCCTCCCCGTTGCTCCTCCCCCTTCACTGTTCCCCCTCCCACCCCCCACCCCCACCCTCCACTGTTCCCCCTCTTCCCCCCACCCCACCGTGACCCCTCCCCCACCCCCAGAGTTCGCAGAGAGAGAGAGAGAGAGACGCAGAGAGAGAACGGAGAGCGAGCGGCGAACGGCGAGCGAGAGCGAGCGGCGAACGGCGAGCGAGAGCGAGCGGCGAACGGCGAGCGAGAGCGAGCGGCGAACGGCGAGCGAGAGCGAGCGGAGAACGGCGAGCGAGAGCGATCGGTGAGATGCGAAGGAGAGAGAGAGCGACGGTGAGCGAGAGAGAGAGGGAAATCGATGGGGGGTGGGGGAGGGGTCACGGTGAGCGAGAGAGAGAGGGAGGTGGAGATCGATGGGGGGTGGGGAGATGCGATGGGGGGAGGTGGAGAGGAACAGTGGGGGTGGGGGAGGGGTCACGGTGGGGTGGGGGGAGGGGGAGCGAGAGCGACGGGGAGGGGAGCGAGGAAGAAGAAGGGGTGGGGGGGGTGGGGTGGGGGGGGGTGTGCCTACGTGGCAGTCCACGTGGGCTGCCACGTAGGATCAGTCAGTCAAACTGAGTCAAAATTGGGGTGGGGGACTTTGATTTTTCAAATTGGGAAAATAGGGGGACCAAAATCGTCAAATTAAAAGTTCAGGGACCAAAATCGAAAATTGGTCATAATAGGGGGACCAAAACTGCAATTAAGCCTTTTAGTAATTATAAAATAGTTATTTGGTAATTTTTGGTAGTGGTTAAATTGATTGATTTTAACAAAAGCAGTTAAATTGATTAGTTTTAGTAATTACTTTGTAATTTTTGGTACAGGTTAAAGTTTTTTACAATTCTTTTTTTGACAATGGATAGTGGCTAATTGATTTATAGTGACTAATTGATTTATTAATTTTAGTAATTTGAGTAGGTTATAAATATAGTGAATAATTGATTTATAGTGACTAATTGTTTTTATAAAAATATTGACAAACGGTTTTTAAAAAATTTTTAAAAAAACTGTGAGTAAAAGAAAATTTAAAAAAAAATCATTTCTTTTTTAAAAAAAATATTTTAAAAAAAATCAGTTTTTTTAAAAATCAGTTTTTTTAAAAAATCAGTTTTTAAAAAAAAACTGTATTGGAACCGTAGCGTACTGCAGCGTGTCAGAATTGGTAACTGTAGCATACTGTAGCGCATCTGAATTTGCACTGTTGCGGGACTGTAGCATTTTGTCTTTATGTGGTGAATTCTCTATTTTGCCTCTAAATTATGACAAATATCAAAATTTGATGATGTATAAAAATGTAAATGCGATGGCATATATGTTTTTATTAGATTGAATTAGACTGAATTAGAATTAGATTGAATATTAGATTGAAAGTAGATCATAGTGTTAATAAAGTCTCATTTATTTTAATAAACTTCCAAAGTTGACTTTTGTATTTGTTTTGAAACTTTTTTAAGTTGACTAAAATTTGTTTTGAAACTTCTGAATTCTTTTTTCTGACTTTGAGCTCCATACCTTGGAAGATCGAAAGCAATTGAGATGTTTTCACAATTTTTATTCACTACTTCATATTTAATTTAGTCCAACTGTGAAGCTTTTAGCTTCAAACAGCGACTTCCGTCGTGGTTGATTTGGTGCGATGATGCTTTAGAAAAGGAGAATATTAGTCACAGAATTGGAACAATTATGATTACAGTGGCTTTCATTGTGACGTAGTTACTGAGATCCTAAATTGAACAAGAAATCAAAGATTAGAATTCTCATTAGTGATTATGAATTTGCAATTACTGTTTAATTTTAGAACACAGGTGACAAAATTAACAATATGAAACCTAAACAAACTCGAAATTGGGGCTAGATTGAAGAATTACCTGAAAAAGAAATCAATCGAAAGAGGAATTGAAGAATCTTCAAATGTGCAATTGCTCGCGTGATTGAACATAGTACAGAGAGAGAGATATATCGAACAGAGGATTGGAAATTTCATTTTTCCACTTCAACTACGAGAGACATCAAAGAAAAACGACAATCACAAATTGCAAATATAATTTATCTTTCCACTAGGTTTTATTTTGGTCATTTATCTTTTTTTTTGTCCATTTTGGTCCATCATCTTTAATTTCTGTTTGACTTTGGTCCCTGTCGTTAATTTCTGTTAACAGACGCCACGCTAGCAGTTAACTGCTGACGTGTCGTCTTAAATTCATTAAATGACGTGACATTCATTAATTGAGGTGGCAAATAAATGTATTCGGAACATCGCCGGCTACCCACAGAGCGTCCCAACGCTTTCAACGAAAGACCAATCTCCGCTCGTGCTTAGGATCAAATTTCGCACTGGCCAACACTGAGTTTGTCCACTGCGGAAATCGAACCCGGTTGGCACCGGGTTGACCCCTCGTGTCCTAGGGTAGATTAAGCTACTAGGCCAACGATGTTGGTTTTTTAATCCTAAATCTAATTACACATCAATATTTCAGATTTATAAATTAAAACAAAATAAAAACCAAATTAAATCGAATCTGAAAAACAGTAAATTGAAACAAACAATAAAAACATTTATCGAATAAATAAAAAAAATCAAAATCTGGGTTTAATCGTCATCTTCGTCAAATCTATCTTCTTCGTCAAATCATCATCTTCTTTGTTAAATCATCATTTTCCAGAAACGATTTCAATCCCAAATCGAACCCTAGCAGTACGATTCCAGATCTTCTTCATCTTTTTCTGAATAATCAAATACCCAGAAACGAAAAAAATCATAAAAAAACGAATTTGAAAAACAGATCTGGAAACGAGTTTGAAAACCAGACATGGAAACAGATCTTCTTCTTCATCTTCAACCAAATCATTTTCTGCTGATGTTTCGTTTTCTGTTTCATCTTCACCGAAATCGTTTCAAGATCTGGAAACGAATTTGAAACGAGATCTGGAAACGAAACTTTAAAACAGATCTTGAAACGAGATCTAAAAAAAACGAATTTGAAAAATAGATATGGAAATGAGATCTTGATTCGATTTTCGTTTCCTTAGATTCATGTTTTCTTATCTGGGTTATGATAGTGTGGGATTTCTCCAATTCTTGTTGAAGAAGATGATGAATCTGGAAACTAATTAATGTTGAATATTCAAAAACATACAGAGACAACATTGCAATTTTATTGTTGAATGTTGGAATCGTTGTTGATGAAAGGGGATTTGAAGAAGAAGAAGAGGATGAAAGTTCAATGTTGGAATTATTGTTGAAGAGAATCATTGCAATTTGAAGAAGAAACATACACAGACAACATTGTTTCTGGAATCTGATTTTAACTTTCTTTTTCAGCTTTTGTTTTTTATTTTAATGTGATTTAGTTGTTAATTTTAGTTGTTATTTTAATGTGTTAATTTAGTTGTTAATTTAAAAAAGATAAAAGGCTAATGTGCAAATTGATTTAGAATTAAAAAATACATTTATTTGCCACCTCAATTAATGAATGACACGTCATACATGACACTTAAGACGCCACATCAGCAGTTAACTGCCAGAGTCGCGTCCGTTAACTTAAATTGACGACAGGGACCAAAATGAAATGAAAGATGAGGGACCAAGAATCCGATAGTGGCTGTAAGTATAAACCCTTTCTTGAGACTAAGAATCCGGGAAAAATGACATCACAAATACGCTCTTTTCCAACCACAACGTGATTGCCGTAAAATATTTGTTGGCAAAAGTTGATTTTGCGGTAGTGGAGATAGCTTGGCTACACTCCAAAAAATTATTGGTTTGAATAAGTTGGTATATTTTATATTCAGCTAATTACTCAATAATATGTTACTTTGTTATCTCAAATAAATTTAATAGTCCAAAGAGATAAAAAAACAATAATTAAGCTCATTAATTTATTATTAGCCCAACTAAATATGACCCACTACCCACACCATATATTGTCAGATTTTTTTTCTTTATTGGTGCTTTAATTTACATTTTTTATAACTAAAATTTTTGTGAATTTTTGATTTATTAATTAAGACTAATATAATAATTTAAGAGTTTTTTTTCTTTATATTTGACCCCTCATAAAATTTATGCTAGTTCCGTCTTTGATAGTTAGTATACCAACTTTTCATCTAATGCATTTATTTTTAGTCCTATCAAGATTCAGTTTTATGTTAGGTTGTCTCCTGCTACCTTTTTTTTTTCCGATAAGCAAAACTTCATTTAACGGAACACTAGGGGTGCTCGGCCCAAACAATCAATTACAAATTGTATAGACAATGAAGTGGATTGTTCCACCAAGAGTTCACTTCAAAAAGCATATCATATTGGGAGCGCAACTAAGTGAACTCAACTCCTAATATGATATGCTTTTTGAAAAATACACTTCCTGCCTCTCTTTGAGAACATATAATTTTATTTTTAAAAAATCAATTTCAAAACAATCAGAGTATTGCAGCATTTTCGAAACATGACTCCAATTAATGTAATATACAAGAATTATATCTGAAATATGACATATACAAATTTGTTTTCCCACGCCAGTATGTCACCTGTTTTAAAAAAAGTGTACAATGCAAAGACAGAAGTGTTTGAAATAAAAACCCGCACAATCTAGTACTGACTATCTTTACTAATACGTATATGGCAATGCCCATACAAGAACGGGTTAAGAACCATACGTTTGAGAATTTTCCAAAATGACGACAAAAGAAGACATCTACGCTGATCAAGCACTCTATACGCAACACCCAGTTAGGACCTCGATGAGTCCACCAATACTCCACTATGAAAGGACACCGACCTCTGCAACTTTATCTGTGAAAACTGAACTATGGTCCTCCAATAACTGAGTTGACATCCATTACATTGGAGAACCACACGCAAAGGTTATCTTCTAGAATATGCATACACAAATATACAACAACTCACATGTACATAATCAATTCACATATACATAATACTAACAAGTTTCAAACAACATTCTAACAGCTCAACTCCAACTACACGTCACACCACTCCATATATCCTAATGCAATGCCTGTATGTCAATGCATATGATCCCGGGGTATACAACTCCAAAAAGTGTTGTGCTTCTCTCTATGATGCTGCACAACGGATCTACGATCCAAACATGGGTGTGCTTTTCCCTATGATACTGCACGTGTGTAGTACTTCTCTCATCGATACTGCACTACACCCCATGATAAAACTCAGGTGTGCTTCTCTCATCAATACTGCACCATGTGGTCACTTCTCTCATCGATACTGCGCCACATCCAGTATGGTACTTCTCTCATCGATACTATACTATACCAACCTTGTAAAACAGGTACTTGGATCTATGATCCAAATATGGGTGTGCTTCTCCCTATGATACTGCACTTGTGTAGTACTTCTCTCATCGCTACAGCACTACACCTCATGATAAAACTCAGGTGTGCTTCTCTCATCAATACTGCACCATGTGGTCACTTCTCTCATCGATACTGCGCCACATCCAGTATGGTACTTCTCTCATCGATACTGTACTATACCAACCTTTTCTTACGATTCAATATCGTACAACTCTGTAAGTATCTCTTGTCCCACGCTAATCATTCCAATAGCTTCCTCAAGTCACCACCAACAAATTTCCTCTTAAAGTCTCCCTCGAAATCTCACTCTAACCTCCCTAACTTTTCATTTTTTCTCACTTCTCAAAACAATTCTCCATTAGTTCAAAAGTCATAATTTTCATAATATTAACTCATCTTGATTTCAACCTCTCAAAAGGATTCCTACTACGTGTTTCTCAAAGATTTTCCATTAGTTTCTCATTTCTTAAGTCACTTTCTAACTACTTTTCAAAAAAAAACCGAGACAAGTGCTACGCTCACTTTTATAAGATCTCCTTTAAGTTTATTTTTCCGAAAATGATTTACTTAGTCGCAGTAGCAGTCATACCTACATATGCCTCATCTAACCCTCCTTTCAAAGTCACTCCCAATCCACCGGACATCTCAATCACAGATCATCAACATCATATGTTCAATTCACAACATAGAACAACAACATATATATAAACTCACAAAAGCCGCTTATAAAAAAAAAAACACAAAAGCCACAACACACACGTCCTCATAGGGACCAACCAACACCAAATCACCAAAGGTCATAAACAAACAACACACAATTACTAACCATAAGCACAACCACAAACATATAATAGTAGCTAGAAAGAAGCCCTTACCTCAACAAGCTTTCTATGTAATAATGCACGAACCTCACCGGTATCACGTGCCCTAAACCTTACAACGGACTTAGGTTAACATTACAATCCCAGACTAACCCCACAAAACTAGGTGGTTCGATCAACTAACGTAAAATAGAGAGGATTTGGTTTCTTAGAACTTTCTTGCACAAAAAGCATGAATATTTAAAATCGAATACTTAGAAAATAAGACTTTCCAAAACTTTTCTCGTAAATAACTTAACACTTTAAATATCATTTTTCTTCAAAACTTTCAACTTCAATACATAACTTAAAATCATAACTCAACAGCTTAATTTCTAAAACGATTTTCTTCTAAATTCAAATCAAACACCAAAAATTTTCTAAGTATATTTATGACGAAAATTTGGCAGAGTCTCCTTTGTATTTAGGTCATTTTCCAAAATTTCCTATCCAGACAGAAACACAAATTCATAGACATTTTTCAACAACTCAAACATCAATCAAAACAAGATTGGCTAGTTTTCCTCAATACTCGTTAATATTACGGTTTAACGGTTTTTCACCAAAACGCTTTCTAATCTCACGTCAAACCGAAATATTGACTTCATCAACCAATCAATCAAAAACACTTTTGACACCAAATGTGATTTTAACGGTTTTTTGTACAAAAACATTCCTCGAAAACGTACAACAACCGAAACAACATTTCAAACATATCCATGGCTTCCCAATGATTCATTCAACAGTCAAACATTTCAATCATCAAATTCATTCAACATCAAACATCAATTAATAACCAACCATATTCATCAAACAATCAAAAACGGATTTGATATCGAATATGATTTTCAACGGTTTTAAACGAAAACATTTTCGACAACGGACCAAAAACCGAAACACATTTCAACACATTAAGTTCATTAATTACAAAGCTAAACGTGAGTAAAGCTCACCTATCGTGATGAAAATCACGAATAGCCGAGGATCCACCAAAACGAAGTTTCTACATAACCACACAAACGATCCCCGCATCAACTTCTACGCTCCGACGACACCTAAATCCGCTCCCAAAGCTTGCACTTTCCATATGAATTCCCAATCAACCATAATACCTCTCCAAGTCACTATTCATCATCTTCAACCTCCAATTTAGCTTCAAACATAAAACCCCAAATTTGGTTTTCAAACCCTAACTCACCCAATCTTTGATTCCTTCACTCCAAGCTAGCAATCAACCTCTAATTAAACTTCTATAGCTCTAAAACTCATGAATGGAAAGATAACACTTCAAACCTCCTCTTTTATACATCAAATTCGGAAATGGCAAGATGAGAGAGAGAGAGAGAGAGAGAGAGAGAGAGAGAGAGAGAGAGAGAGAGAGAGAGAGAGAGAGAGAGAGAGAGAGAGAGAGAGAGAGAGAGAGAGAGAGAGAGAGAGAGAGTTGTAGGTGATGATTTTTGTACGAAAATGAAGAGGATGAGAAGGTGATCCTTTTTGTGTTAGAAGAATTGGAGTTTGCACTCCTAGACCCATATACCCATTACCAAAAGGTTTTAGGTGGAGATGTGATATCTAAGTCTCTTGGTGATTTGGTTTATTAGCTCGTTGCTGCTCTCGGTGCTCCCCCGGACTCTCTAACATGGCTAAGTATATATTTGGTTTTGAACTTTTTGCAAAACCAATGACAGTAGTTAAATATGCATATATTTTCTGTGTCAAAAATTAGAATCATACACTACATTAGCCTAATTAAAAGGAACCCACAAGCGCTAATTGGACTCAAAATCAATAGCTACACAAAATGTGTTGGAATGAATCTCAAAAAAACTGGTTTCAATCATAAAATCAAGTATCTATTTGCATTTGCAGGTTATTACCAACAATCACTATCATACCTTAGTATCTTGGACCAAAACTACCTAGGATATCTGAATATGGAATGCAATATGCAAGAGCTGGAAATTCAACAATATTTCTTTAGTGTTGGGTATGGAACGGTTAGAAGGTTTGAGAAAGATAAGAACAATATTCCTTTGTTTTTTTTCACATTTGCTGCATCATTCAAAATATTCAAAACAGTGATTAAGGAACTAATTACAAGATGAAGGGACTTCCTAATTAATTGATGCCTAGAGTCTAGAGACATATTTGAGGTGACGTTGACAAGTACATAAACCGAAATAGAGGATGAAACCGCTAAGTTTGGCAAATTTTTAGTTTAACTCCAATTATATAACAGCTCTATTTGGGAATCCTTTGATTCTGTTAATATTTTTAGAACAAAGTAGTGAAAATAATTTTGAAAAATTGAAAACTAGTAGTTGAAGAGAATGATGGCCGTGGAAGAGATTTAACAATTCTTCTATTTCACAATAGTTAGTACTTAGTACACTTGCTAGTGGCTTTCTAGCTTGATTGATTCACAAAGTAGAGAAGCCTATTTATAGGCCTTACTTCACCGCCCACTATATGGCGGTTGTTAATTTTTTATGATTAGAGAATTCTAGGTTCTATCCTCTAGTGAAATCTAGAAGTTAATATTTTATTAGTACATAACTTTACTTTCTATAACTTTCTAGAATTTGTATCACGCTTCAACACTCCTCCTTGATACATATTTTGGAAACTCCAAGCAAAGTCCGCAACTGCTCAAACTTGTCTCTTGGCAGTGCCTTTGTGAATATGTCCGCGATTTGGTCTTCGGTTGTGCAATACCCGAGCTGGATCTGCTTAGTCGTCTCTGCTTATCTAATAAAGTGATATTTAATTGCTATATGTTTTGTTCGATGATGAAGAATTGGATTCTTTGCCATTGCTATAGCTGACTTGTTGTCGCAGTAGATTGTAGTAGAGAGATCTTGTTGTTCACCCATGTCTTCAAGTATTCTCCGAAACCATATAGCTTGACTTGTTGCTTTAGCTGCTGCCACGTACTCAGCCTCTGCTGTTGATTGCGCAACTGTTGCTTGCTTCTTAGATCCCCATGAGAAAAATCCCGATCCTAGTGAGAAGGCATAGCCTGATCTACTTTTCATGTCATCAATAGAACCTGCCCAATCACTGTCGGTGTAGCCAAGCAATCTTGAGTTGGTCGTGGTTCTGTACCATATACCAAACTCCTTTGTTCCTTGAAGGTATCTTAAAATTCTTTTTCCTGCTCCATATTGAATTTGGCTCGGCTTCTGCATGAATCTTGATAGAAGACTTGTGGCATACATGATGTCTGGGGGTGTAGCAGTGAGATATAGTAAGCTCCCAATCAAACTTCTATAGCGCGGTGCATCAGCTTCTGGTGCTCCGTCTTCTTTTTGTAACTTCTCATTTGTCACGAGCGGAGTAGCTACTGACTTGCATTCGTTCATGTTGAATTTCTTTAATAGTGCTTCAGTATATTTCTTTTGACAGATGAATATTCCTTCTTTTTGTTGTTTTACTTCTATGCCGAGGAAGTAGTTCATCAAGCCAAGATCTGTCATCTCGAATGTCTTCATCGTGTCTTCTTTGAAATTAGCGATCATCTTCGTGTTGTTTCCCGTGTAGATTAGATCATCTACATACAAGGAGACAATGAGAGTATCTTGCTGACCTTGGGTCTTGACATATAGTGTTGGCTCACTCTTGCTCCTCCCGAATCCTTGATTGACGAAGTATTGATCAATTCGGCTGTACCATGCTCGAGGAGTTTGCTTGAGACCATATAAAGCTTTTCTTAGTCTCAGTACTTTATCTTCATTTCCTTTGCTGACGAAGCCCTGTGGTTGCTCAATATAAATCTCTTCTTCTAGCACTCCATTTAGAAATGCAGACTTGACATCTAGTTGATAGATGCTCCACTCTTTTTGTGCTGCAAGAGCTATTAAAGCTCTTATAGTGTCTAGAGGAGCAACTGGAGCAAATGTCTCATTGTAGTCAACTCCAGGTTGCTGAGAGTAGCCCTTTGCTACAAGCCTAGCCTTGTGTTTTTGTATTGAGCCATCAGGGTTAAGCTTTGTCTTATATACCCATTTGACTCCTATGATATCTTTATCTTTTGGATAGTCTACTAGCTCCCATGTTTTGTTTTTCTCAATTGATTTAATCTCCTCCTCCATTGCTTTGACCCATACTTCTTGTTTTGATGCTATTTCATAGTTTTCAGGCTCAAGTATGGCCAAATTGCAAGTTTCATATATATCCGCCAGAGATCTTACTCTCCTCGGAGTAGATTCTGGTGAGGAATCTTGTTGAAGAGAAGACGAAGAAGGTATACCTGGATCTTCTGTTACTTCTTCAACTTCTTCTTGAGGTTGATGTACTGGAAAGGAAATGTTGCTTCTCTCAATTTTTTCTTTATCCCAATTCCAAGCAGCAGCTTCATCAACTTTGACATCTCGACTAATGATGAGCTTCTTTGTTTGTAAGTTGTAGACTCGATAGCCTTTTGATTGTGTACTGTATCCCAAGAAGATGCCTCGAATCGTTTTTTCTTCTAACTTATGCCTCTTTTGGTCTGGGACATGAATGTAGCAGATTGATCCAAAGACCCTTAAATGTTTGGCAGAAGGTTTTTGCCCACTCCAAGCTTCAACGGGAGTCTTGTCTTGGACTGCTTGAGTTGGACATCTATTGATAATGTAGACTGCAGTATAAACCGCTTCAGCCCAAAAAGTGTTTGGTAGTCCTTTATCCTTTAGCATCGATCTAGCCATCTCCATGACCGTGCGGTTTCTTCTTTCAGATACTCCATTTTGTTGAGGAGAATATGCGATTGTGAGTTGTTTTTCAATGCCTTCATCCTCACTGAATTTATCAAACTCATGGGAGTTGTACTCTTTGCCGCGATCACTCCTAAGCATCTTTATGTGTTTGCCACTTTTCTTTTCTACAAGAGCCTTGAACTTCTTGAATATTCCAAAGACTTCTGATTTTTCCTTGATGAAATAGACCCAAGTCATTCTAGAAAAGTCATCGATGAAGAGGATGAAATACCTGTTGTTGGTGAGTGATGGTGTCCTCATCGGTCCACAAACGTCAGTGTGGATGAGCTCTAGCACATCTTTAGCTCTCCATGCATTGCTCGTTGAAAATGGTAGTTTGTGTTGTTTTCCAAGAAGACATCCTTCACATGCTCCACTATCTTCTTTTAGGCTTGGTAAATCTCTTACCATATTCTTTTGATATAACAACTTTAAGGCTTTCGAGTTGAGGTGGCCAAATCTTCGATGCCATAGCCATGAATCATCAGCTTGCACCTTCATGGCAATGTTAGTGGTATATTTAAAGTTTATCGGGAAGCTTCTGTTCCTCGTCTCCATCTTTACTTGGGCTATCTCAACCCTTTTACTACTGTTATCATAGATTGTGCATTTATCTCCTTCAAAGTGAAGGACATAGCCTTTCTCCATCATTTGACCGATGCTCAAGAGATTTTCTTTAAGATTGGGAACTAGTATGACATCTCTAATGAGTCGCGTACCTTTCTTTGTCTCCACCATGACAGTGCCTTTGCCTTTTGATTCCACGTAGTGCCATTCCCTAGTCACTACACAAAACATTGTTAACGGCGGCGGTTAAAAAGGCCAGTGGCGGCGGTTTAAACCGCCGTTAATGAAGGCTGGCGGCGGTTCCAGAAGCGCAGTGGTTTTCAGCGTCGGGAGGTGTTGTTGGCGGCGGTTCCCGCAACCGTCACACAAACCGCCGCAAACCAAAACATTCCAGCAATCAATCAATCAAAAGAGAAAGAAAGAGCAAATTTAGAAACCCTAACCTGTTGTTGAGATGATGAATCAAGCACTTAGTGAGTGTACCTGAAGCAATAGAAGTACCTTAGCAAGTGTACCTGAAGCAATAGAAGTAGAATTCGAACATGAGAACAGAAGTCGAAGTTCAGAGCAGAACGGGAGAGAGGAACAGAAAGCACTTAGCGATTACAACCATGAAAACGTTTTCTCTGTTAGCTATGGTACCTGATGAAGGAAGAGGAAGCGTTTTCTACCATGCAAATCAGTTATCAGATGAAGGGGAAAGGGGAAAGCGTTCAATCGTGGGTTTGAGATATTGAAGGGGAAAGCGTTCTCTGTTAGCTCGTGGGTTTGAGGAAAAACATAATAGGGTTAAGATACGCGAGGAAAGAAACAACAATTGCGCGCGTCCCCTTAATTTTTTCTGAAAATTGGAACCGCTGCGAAACTTACACGAACCGCCGCCAATGATCCTTATTGTAGGCGGTTAAGAAGAACCGCCGCGGGCTCCAAGTCAAGCGACGGCGGTTGGGGGTAACCGCCGCGAGATGAGCGCCGCCGTTCCTAGCTTTTTGTGTAGTGAGTCGAATCTTAGATTTGACAGAGTCATCAATTTCCTTAAAGATGCTCTCATCTTTAGCCATGTGATTGCTGCAACCGCTATCCAAGTACCAGGTTCCTTTCTTGTCATCGTTGGAATCTTGGGTGGCATAGAAAAGATGTTCTTCACTGTAATGTTTATTCTGGTCATTCTCACGTTCTTCGGCGAAATTTGCTTGATGTTTATTTTTGCTATAGCAATTCTTCTCCACGTGCCCAAATTTCTTACAGTGCCGACATTGTGGCTTTCCTCGCCAGCGTCGACAGTCTTTCTCGGCATGATTTGTCCTCTTGCAGATGCCACATGGAGGATACTCATCTTGATTTTTCTTTGAGAAATTTCTAGAATTATCTCTATTTCTAGAACTTTCTCCACTACTCTTGTTTCCTCTGTATCCTTTATTTTGAGACCGTAATTTAAGCTTATATTGAAAGACATTTTCTACAGAGTCATCATCACGCCTACACAATCTTTGCTCATAAGCTTCAAGAGAGCTCATTAGTTCTGTCACAGATAAGTTTGATAGATTCTTCGTTTGTTCAATCGTCGTCACGATTGGATCATACTTACAGGAAATAGAAACTAGAATTTTCTCAACAATTCTTTTGTCGAGAATATTTTCCCCGTAGGCTCTCATTTTAGAAACAATTTCTTTTATCTTAGTATAATAGTCTTGTACGGTCTCAGATTCCTTCATATTTAATAATTCAAACTTACGCCTTAGACTTTGGAGTTTGACGGCACGTACCTTGGCGGTTCCTTGAAACTCCTCCTGTAGTGTACTCCATGCATCCTTGGCACTAGAAGCTCCCATTATCCTCGGAAAAATAGAGTCACCCACAGCTTGCTGCAAGTAATATAGCGCCTTTGAATCTTTTTGCCTATTTTCCTTCAACTCTTTCCTTTGAGCTACAGTAAGAGTTGAAGTATCTGCGGGAGTAGTAAATCCTTCTTCCATAACTTCCCATAGATCTTGGGAGCAAAAAAATGTCTTCATTTTAATGCTCCAAAAATCATAGTTTTCACCAGAAAAAGGAGGGACTTGGATATTAGATGATGATTGGGTGTTGTTAGCCATTGGCTAAGAAAAAATATGGAAGTAGTGTAGAGTGAGGGTAGTGATTTTTAATTGGTAGTTGGATAGTTTATCTACGCCCAGTATATGACCGAACGTAGCTCTGATACCACTGTTAATATTTTTAGAACAAAGTAGTGAAAATAATTTTGAAAAATTGAAAACTAGTAGTTGAAGAGAATGATGGCCGTGGAAGAGATTTAACAATTCTTCTATTTCACAATAGTTAGTACTTAGTACACTTGCTAGTGGCTTTCTAGCTTGATTGATTCACAAAGTAGAGAAGCCTATTTATAGTCCTTACTTCACCGCCCACTATATGGCGGTTGTTAATTTTTTATGATTAGAGAATTCTAGGTTCTATCCTCTAGTGAAATCTAGAAGTTAATATTTTATTAGTACATAGCTTTACTTTCTATAACTTTCTAGAATTTGTATCACGCTTCAACGGATTCCATTGTTAGTAGAGTGACAAACATTCTAATATCTGTCAAAGACAGAGACTGGTAGAACATGTTTAACAAGTAGTACCTAAAATCAGTACATCTAAAATTCAGTACCATCTATCTCCAACTTGTACCAAAAACATAGTAATTAATCTTGTGTAAGTTGGGACATCAGCCATGTAATTAATCTCTTTTCTTTTCTTGAGCATACCTTATGCTTAAGCAAGAAATTCAGGATTAAATACCTGTAGTTTTAAACAAGGGTTTTGATTCATGTCCTCTTGTTTGTTTGTCCTTTTTTCTTTTTTCCTTAATAAAGATAGCGTGGAATACCTTTTTCCTTTGTTTTCTTTTTCTAAACAAGTCATCTAGCTGATTAAACTATAATTTATATAAAAAAATGTTACTATTATCTTCAATATAGCACTTTTTTTATAAATCTTCAATGACTCAAATTGGTGTAGACATAAAACTTAGGGCAACCATAGATTTTTAGTACGCAAAACTTACATGCTGAGGAGTAACAACCATAATCAACCCATCCATTTGGTTTTGTACATCATATATATATATATATATATATATATATATATATATATATATATATGATCATATCCCATATTCTTCTTCTTTCTCTATGCATTAGAAGGAAAGAGTAGTGGCTTCACTTGGTTACATAGGTCGAGTCTAAAATCTACATTTACATCGCATATATTATATTAACTCCTAAATATCTATGCACTACCTCCTTCCTTTCTACTATCTTTAATACCCTAATGTAATGACCAAATTAACCACATGTACATATGGTTGCAAAACCTACAAGCCATGCTTCCAAAATATCCATAGGAATAAAATCCCAACTGAATTCTCATTTTCATCATCATTCATACATAGTTAAAGCCAACGTAACTAATTTAATTTGACTAAATAGTTCCCTTCCTTCTCAATTATTGAAATGAGCTTCTCATTTAGAATCTCCAATTCTAACCTCTGTGTTTTATCCACCTGCAAAAACCCAAAATTGGCACTTGTAATTAGTTCCCAAATATTGACTTTTTTTATTTAAAATAAGAGAAAACAAAATAAAACTCAAATATTTATGATTATTTTGAAAATAAAAATTAAAATATAATAATAATAATAATAATAATAATAATAATAATAATGATGTTCTTAAAAGTTAAAACACACCTGGAAATGCAAGTTATAGAAAACCCTCCCTCCAAAGGTCTCAGAAGAAGAAACATTTAAAAGCACAAAACCATCATTTTCTAAACACATTAAGATCTCATATAATGGAATCTTATGGACTGTATAACATGAAATTTGAGTAGTAGCCTCATTATCACCGAGCCTGCTAGTTGAAACCACAAAATTAGAGTTGTAATGAGGTTTCTTGCTTTGAGATTCTTTGTTGATCACTGCTTCCCCTTGTCGAGTAAGTCCTAATAAGATCTCTTCTTTTTTCTTGGTTAATCCTTCCACTTGCTTTTGTAACTCTGGTATGTATTTTAGGACTCGTGAAATTGTTGCTGGAATGCTCAAATTCTTCTGTAATATACATTGACATAGGAATTAATATCACATATAATAATTTAATTAGTCTAATTAGCATTCCAAAATCAAGAATAAAAACTTTTTTGGGAGGTTTTAGCATTTTTTTTCTTTCATAACTATGAGTGCTTTTAAAAACCTAAGATACAATTTACTCCATTAACTAGGCCCATAAATATACTCCCTTTGTTCCATATTGCTTTTAGTTTAAGGTTGTGACACACGTTCCTAAAAAAATTAATTAATATTGTAATTTTTTTAATGTAATAAATTTTACCATTTTTTGATCATTTATTGAAGGTAATAAAGTTTACTAATAATAAAGAAGGGCATAAGTGAAAAAAAGATTTAATGTTTCATGATGTAAAATGAAAATGAGATCAAGACAAATTGGTTTTGCTAAAACAAAACGATATAATATATATGGAGTAATTAAGATAACTTGATTTTAGGAGATTATTTATAGTGGAGACTAAAACAATTAATGAAAAAGAAATAAAAACTTTTTGGTACAAATATACATCAATTCAATAATTTCATAATCTATCCGTAAAAACCTTAAACTACCTAGCTAAATTTGTAAAGAAGCTATTAGTATCTAATTTCATGAAGTTAATTAATTATAGAAATTACCAATTTCTACAAACCAGTTCATGACAAACAAAGAGAGAGTGAGAGGGTTAAGTACCATTTGATCTGCCATTGGAAGAAGTGAACGAAGTGAAGAATACAAAGTATTGATCATCTTGCGGCGATCACGTTCACTAGCATTATGCATAAGCTTCTTAACCATAGTAAGGTCACTACTTGTATCCTGTGAGGGAATTGAATTTTCAGCCTCAACTTGTGGCTGAGATATTGGAAACAGCTGATGAGGAAATAATTGTCCAGTTTCTTCAAACATTAAGTTATTCTGGGTATGGCTTATAGGCTCCTCAAAAGGCCATGGTATGGTTGAAAACAAAGGAGGAGATAATGCTAGCATATTGATAATGAAGTAGTTGAAAACAGCTAGTTGATTAACAAGTTTCCTAATAATGATAATGATCTTGACTTGCATATTTATATATGTGTATATAGTAGCCATCATCTTTTATGTAAGCATCCAATATTTTAATGTATAGAAAACTAATAGTGGACTTCACCAAAATTAAGAAAACTAATAGAGGCAGTTAATTAAAAATTTGAATAAAAAATGACATTGTTTAGAGAGACAACAGGTAGGTTAGTTAATATAACAACAATAGGATGAGTTTGAGAGGAGATTAAATAAATGGGACACTCGATAAATAGTTAGGTGCGCATGCAAGCGCATGTCTGCAATGTGGCATCTATGTACATATGAGGGTGACGGGGATATAAAAACGTGGATGGAAACTTAAACACGTGACCCTTTATCTATTCATGTTGTTAGTTTGGGGGTGGTGTACACTAGCTTATCCTCTTATATCGGATAAACTATTTGAAAGTGTTTGGCAGAACTAGCTTATAACGTTTTTCACTAGCTAATAGCGTTTAAATAGCTCTGATGAGGTTCTTTGTTGTGAGAACAACTAGTCCAAGGAAGAGATCCTTGCTGAGGGAGACAAAGAGAGCTACTCTTAAGAAGAATCTATGGAAGACCCTGAATGTTATGCTCAAACTCAACCACTATGCTAAAATTGCTAAGAATATGGCTTTGCATGCTGAGGCTAAGCAGCTCGGCCGAAGGATAGCTTAGCTGAGGAGTTACTAGCCCAGGGCTTAATAGCTGAAGAATTTGTAGTTGAGGATACCATGGCTGATGCAAAGGAGTTGCTTTGGGAGCAAGTAAGCGAAGCACGTGGAAAATTGAGACGTGGAACAATTGAGAGGAATGTGGTTAAGGCGCCTATGAAATAGGAAGCAAAGGTTTTCTACCCACTTTCCATGTTAGTGGGTGTTATGGAGCGGCACTCCTACTTTTTAGGGAGCGTAAGCTTTATTAATTGTACGTTGATCTTAGCCAATCTAACAGTGGTTAGATGTAGACTAGTGATCTTGGCTGATAAAGACCCTTGTATATATATAATTAGCTTGTAAATATTTTAAATACGTCAATCAATCAAAACACATATTTTCAAGCATTTTTACTTTCTTTTTACCTTTATGCATCGCCTTTAGATAATCTTAGATTTAGTTACTCATATCCCACACCTAAACTAAAACTTTTTGGAGTAGTTAGGGAATGCATAACTGAAGAACCGAGTTTCTTCATCGGTGTAATCGTTTGAAGAAAGAATCAATAGGTTCAAGCTCTTAGCCAATCCTAATATAAACCTAAATATTGACAACAGTGGTAAAGATATTTATACTTTATAGACCCAAATGAAAAGAAAATAAAAGACATAAACACCACACATTAGATTAGGCTCGCAGGTTCATGATGAAGATCACGGTGTAGAAACCAAACTACAGTGTGGATTTGATTGGGTTGGTTTGAGTTTGACCATACATGGAAGAGTTCTGGCACAAATTGCATTGGACTGGGCTGAGCCACAGGGTTGATCGGGTGGCCGGAACCTGTGTACATCAATCTAGTTTTGGCACAAATCCGTAGTAATATATTGTCTGAAATTGTGAATCTTATTATCGCATCAATCTAGTTCTTCATATTATCATAAATTTAAATTGATCTCTAGATTCAAAAAATGTTTGTCATGCAAGTCCCTATGTCTGTTTGTGTCTGTTGGATAGGAGACACCGTCTTGGCCGCCCTACAATGACACTGGAGTTTTGAATTCAAAAAGTTGTCCAAACAAGCAAAAAAGAACAGGGCATACGAGAAAGGTGGATCCCTACACTTTTGTGGATCAGTCAGTCAACCCAACATGCAACTAGACTGGTAAAGTTTTTACACACATATATCAGCTAGAAAACAAAAACATGTGTTTTCATTTTTACAAGCAAAGAAATTAGGGTGGATGGTTCCTTTACATTAGCTACATCGACATATACATGTCAGGAAGGGATCCGGCGACTACGTTGATGAGCACTCAAAGCACTTTTAGGTAAATATCCACACATATTGACTTGTAATTTTATGTTGTTTTTTTTAAGTGCATGTACTCATTTGTTGTTTGGATATACAAAATAGGAGGTGTTCGACCAGCTCATGACTCAAACCACACAGGCGAGTGACCCTTCCACACCACTATCCCCCGAGGAGGAGCTGACACTAGCTCTGCATAGTTGGAAGAAATCAGACGGAGGGTCATATAAGGGTCGCATCTATGGTGCAGGGTCGTATGCTCCCTTGATATGGAGAGGGGTCGATCAAATCAACACTAGTGGAGCGTCTTCCAGTCGACCTCCTCCTTTAGAGAGCTCAGTCGAGGTAGCAAAACTTAAGACACGTATGTAGGCCCAACAGGAGGAGATAGCTGCTTATCAAAATCGCATCAGTGGTTGGAGGCAGATATAGAGAAGTTGTAGCGGGAGCAGACAAAGATGATGAGGATGTGAAGAAAGATGCAGTTGAGGCCTCTCCAAGAAGAGCAGACTGATTCCTCCGTTGGTGATGAGTCAGGATCCGCCTCCAATGGTGATGGAGGCAGATGCGATGACTATGTTGGCGATTGGGATATTTTTTTTTTAGTATTTTCTAGATTTTTATAACACTTTGGTTTGATTTAGATTACACTTGAATTAAGATTATGAGATTTTTATAACATTTGATGGTTCTTTATATTTTGTTGGATGAATTACTTAATTTTAATTGCTTTTCGATTTCTAGAAATTTTTTAATAGTAAGCAGATTGCGACAAAATTAAAAAAATACATTTAATTACATTGGTAATTACCAACGAAGTAGCCCGTCGGTATCTTTGTCACGTGTGATAAGTATCGACTGGTAGGCCGTCGGTAATTACTGACAAGCAAAAATTCGTCGCTAGTTACTAAACTACAAGACCGCGGTAGCCGTTGGTAATTACCAACAGATTCCTTTTGCCCGTAGGCACATGTTTCTGACCTCTCTTCCACCGATGGCCACGACCGGCCCCATCGGTAAGTCGTCGGAAATAGTTTATTACCGATGGATTTTTAGTCTTACTAATGGCCTTCGCCTGCCGGTAATAACTAGTTTTTCTTGTAATGTTGGTTCGAACTCAGTGTTTTAGAGTTCAGAACACTTACATGTATTTCCCCGGTTGGTTGTGCCTCTCAAAATTGTTTCAAATGATGTCTTCCAGTTTTCATTTTTATTAATTTTTATGTTCTATTAAGTTGTCTCTTTTTTAGCAGTTATTTATTTGACAATTTTTTTTTACTAAAATGTTTGTTTCTTTTCGTGGGAATCCAAATGTCCACTAGATTGGTTACTTTAATTTTGTTTTTAAAATTTATTTTATTTATTTTTTAGAATTGTTGTGATATAATTTTTCATGTTTATTTGCTTTGATTTGTTAGGTTTTCGTTTTTTGCAGGTTCATTTTCTCCAATTTATAGTTTACAATTAATACATTATTATTAACACACTTTCATCACTTTTAAAAAATATATTTATATTTACACCTGTTCTATTTATTTTTTTAAAACCACAGTTTTCTTAACCCAAAATATTTACCAATTCCATTTAAATAAATACTAGTAGTAATCACGTTGAGTCAACTTTAAGTTCGGTCATTAAGCAAATCACAAAGTGGTCTTGGGGTAGTCTCCAAGGGGGGAGTCTCCCACCCCCCGTTTTTTTTTTCTCAACTGTTTTTTTTCTCTTTGGCCATTTTTTTATTCTCTTTTTTCTTAAACTTCTTTTTCCTAAATTTCCATGCATTTTAAAATTTGTTTGTTGTGTGGCTCCACTTGAGTTATGGGCTTTGGAGTTTTTCCAATTTTCATATTTACTAATTTTTATGTTCTATTATGTTTTCTTTGTTTTTTTAGCGGTTATTTATTTGACAATATTTTGCTAAAATGTTTGTTTCTTTTAGTGAAAACGCATATGCCCACTAAATGATTGGTTACTTTTATTTTGTTTTTAAAACTTTGTTTAACTATTTTTTAGAATTGTGTGTGATATAATTTTTGCATGTTTATTTGTTTTGATTTATTGGGTTTTCATTTTCTATTTTGGTCTTCTGCATGTTTAATTTGTTTCATTTTCTCCCATTTTTATATTTTTATCCTTTAATTAAGATAATGTGTACTTTTTTGCTTCCCATTACCATTTTTAGGAGTTGCTAACCTTATTAACTACAAATGGTATAATCCATTTTGTTTATGTTTTAGATTCAAAATATTACTTTGAGGTTTTGTTTTTTACATAGTAAAACTATGTCGACTACTAAATTTTTGGTTTGAAACACACTTTATTCTTTTACAAGTGTGGAACAAACTTCTGGTTTACTATAGAATAATTTTAGCCGCGGTCATATTTATTTAAACAAAAATATTGTATTAAACTTTGACCATTCAAATCACAAAATATAAAGCTATTATCTTATGCATATAACAAAAACTACTAGTTATGCATGAAGAATTGGGGACACACAATTTTCTTCAATAAACAAAATTATAGAAACCATACATACTATTTTAACATTGATTCAATTATCTGTTTGTAAGTCTTAGAAATGCTACTTTTTAATAGGTATGATCCATGTCATTTCATATATGTTATAATATTATGGTAACATGGAATTAAAAGAAGCTAATAAGAGGTTAGGATAGAAAATAAGGACATAAATGTGTTTAGTTCTTTAAGGTCTTGATATACAGTAAATTCTTCCTTTTTATTTGCAATATTTTTATGAGGAAATCCAAGCATAACAAAGAAGAAAAGTTTTATTTTTCCAAAAGCACATGAGTTACCACACCAGGCCATTTTAAAGAATAACAAATGTCCTAATCACAAATCATACTAGTGGCATTTAAATACGATAATAATAAATTTACCACATCAATAATCGTCACCACAATTTTTGCTTTATTGAAAATGTGAATCATTCAACTCTAAGATCCGTCGAGTGGTTTGTGACTATTCTTTCAATCACCATAACACATAATCTAGACTCACAATATTCTAGAAATATTTTCTTATTTTCCTATTACATGAGAATATTTTGAGACATAAACGATATGTCTTTTCTCTTAATTTCTTTTGCTTCCAAATATATTAAGATCAAATAGATTTTTTATATTTCGGCCATAGTCTAAAGGTTGACCACAAATCTTCATAAGAGATGACCAAAGAAAAATATATTTTGTGCAATCCTCCAAGGATGCTTGAACATTAAATAATTAGTTCTTTATGAACTATACCACAAATATTCTTCAACAAATATCAAGAAAAACCGTACTTTAAGCCATCTTCCCGAGATGCTTCAGTTTTTAGTTCTTCTGGAATTTAACAAGACTAAAAGAAATAAAGATATGGTAATTATACATGCCAAAGGAATTTCTCAACAAACAAGATCATGATTAAAAAAATAGTAAGAAGTGTGTATTATTCTTGCAAGATGGTAAGAGAAGATGAGAGTCTTTGTATTATTCTCTTCACAAGTGTGTATTTACACTAAAGTGAGAGTCCTATTTATAGGATACAAATAGGCAATGAGTGATCAAATTTAAAAGTCATTAACAATCCACTACTAATGGAAATTAAGGGGAATGTGGAAGACTAAGGATGAGCATCCACTAAAATTATTATTCATAACAATAAAGACTAATATTAGATTTATAATTAGAATTTAACAAAGTATGGAAAGATGTCAAACCAGAATAAAACCGGCATACACGAGCCGATGCATGGCATACACGAGTTTCTAGTGTACTGGCATTTGATTCCACGTTTCAATTAATTAAGCTGGGATATAAATTATGGAGTAAAAAACTTAAGAATATATAACGAATTGATGATGATGCATGACAGCATATGTATTTTATATTACATGATCATATTTAAAATATACAAATTAATAGGTAAGGATAGCAATAGCAGTAGCAATAGCAATGAACCGGTGGGTTCAGGTGGTAACTGGACTTGGATCCCACTCCAAGGTCTTGAGTTCAAATCTTGGGTATGACAAAAACTCTGTTGGGAGGGGAGAACCACACGTGCCGGTAAAGTCCGAAACTCCTGGCCAGCACGTAGATTAGTCACCGACAAAGCCGGTGAAAACTACTCACCAATAACATAGTTAAAAAAAAGGTAAGGATAGCAATGTGACTTCCTTCCTTGCAATTTTGAAGTTCAATAGCAAGAGATAATTAGCTTTCAACGTAGGATGACTTGCGGTGACCCGAATCCAAAATTTATATAAATTTTTTCAATTTAATAAGCATTTAAAAAGTCAATTTCGTTGTAAAAAAATCAATTTCATGACCTTTGAATATATTCGATTCGAAAGTCAATTATACAAAAAAAAACATTAGATGAATTTCATAACAAGCCTCAAACCAGTTATTATCTTTAAATTAAGTATGAATATTATAATAATCTAAAGTATTATATCTTGTACAAGTATATATTTAGCCCAATATTAAAATATGAAAAATAGCAATTATTTAAATACTTAGTGTTAGGAGTTAGGGTTTTTAAGAGTTGTAGTTTGGTCCAAAAAAAAGAGTTGTAGCAAATACATTCATGTATACAGTTAATCATGTACTTAGTATAATATCATTCATGCACTTAGAAAATAGTAATATCATTAATTTTCTTGTAAATGTAAGTATATTTATTGTAATACCCTAATTTTGTCCTAACCAAAATGAGAAATTTTTATTTACTTTTGATGAAAATAATTATTTTATTTTAGTCATTATTTTATTTGTCACAAGTTTTTTTTAACACAAAAAAATATTATTTAGAAGTAAAGAAACAAAAAATAAGCCAAGGAGGAAATAAGGGGGGTTTGTAAAAAAAAAAAGAATGGAGGTGCAATTGGATTGGGCCATCTAAAACCAACCCAATTCCTAAACCATAGCCCAATTCACCCTCACACTCCTCCACCCAACCCATGACCCATATCCAACCCACAACCCATAACCCAACTCATCACAAAACCCTAATTCCCCTCCTCCTAACCCTAATTCGACTTCCCCCTTTTACCCTAAAAGCCATCCACATTCAATCCCCCCTTAACCCAAAATTCCATCCACATTCATCCCCCAAAACCCCTCCATATTCGACCCCACCCCCTATTATCCCATGGTCAAACCCCACTTTTCTCCCTTCCACACTCCACCTCTCCTCTTTTCTCTCAATACCACTTCCCCACACTTCCCACTTCCCCATTTTTCCCTTCCCAATACACTCAACCTCACTCTTTCCCTTTCTCTTTCCTCCCTCACCTACGGCTCTCCCCCTCTCTATCACACCCACATTTTATTTTTTTCTTCCCCTTCACCAAACCCCTTCCACTTCAATCACTTCACACACTTCACTCATCTTCCACTCTCTCTCTCTCTCACACTCAACCCTAAAACAACACCACACTCAACCCTTCCCTCCTCTCTCTCTCCATACCTACGACTTCTTCCCCTCCTCTCACACACTCATTTTCTTTTCTCTTCACACACTCATCCATTCCTCTCCCTATCACACACTTCACACATGGCACTCTCTTCTCCATGCCCATACCTTCGACCATCATCTCCCCTCATCTCACATGTCTTCTTTTATTTTCCCCTTCAACAACTCCCCCCAAACCTCCATCATATCAAAAAGTCATCATCACTATCCAAGAGTGGATGAAGAAGGAAAACGAAGGAAGCAAGTTTTTTTGTATAAATAGGGGTCCTTATCTTAGAAGGGGCTACGGATTACTCTTAGAAAAAAAGGGGGAAAAATCTTCTAAAAAAAAACTAGGATTTCAAAGAGAGAAAGAAATTTTTTTTAGAGTTTCTTTTAGAAAAAATTTCTTCCCCTTCTTTTCTTCCTTCTTAGTTTTTTTAGTTTAAATTTTGTTGTATTGAGAGATCCGAAGAAAAAAGCTTGGATTGGTTCAAGGTACAAAATGTAATAATTCATAATATTGTTGCTTTTTTTTGTATTTTTTTTAGTTATTGTAATTTTGTTCATATTATCATTGCCATTTTTATTGTTATTATTGTTGTTCACGTTTTTAAAAAATATATTAGTTGCTTTTTTTTATATAAATATTAGTTATTGACTTTTTTATAAATATTAGTATTGGTTGTTTTTTTTTGAACATATTATTGCTGTTTTTTTAGTTTAAGTTGCTGTTTTTATAGATATATATATGTGGTTATTATTGATGTTTTGATATTGCAATTTTTTTTCGGATTAAAAAAGAAAGTGAATAAATGTTGTGTTTTTTTTATAAATTATTCTAATTTTCGGACTAAAAAAGGTGCTAAAAAAATATGTTGTTTTTTTAAAAAAAATGGTTACTAATTTTCGGAGTAAAAAAAAAGAGTAAAAAAAATGTTGTTTTTTTTTAATAAATGGTTACTAATTTTCGGAGTAAAAATAAACCTAAAAAAAAAAAAAGGGTGTTAAAAAATGTATTCCTTTTTTTTACTAATTTTCGGATTTAAATAAAGTTTTTTTCAAATACTAAAAAATATTTTTTTTAAAAATAAATGGTTACTAGTGTCACTACTCTTTTCTAAAAAAAATAACATAATAACAAAAATCTTTTTTCAAAAAAAAGTAAAAAGGCCCCCTTTTATTTAGATAATAACTATGACAACAAAAAAAAAACAACAAAAGAATTTTTCTCCATAATCCGCTTTCAAAATACCACTTGTTTAGTCTAGGTTTTTTTTGAGGAAAAGCGTTTCAAGAACCACGTGCTCTAGGGTAGAATAGTAAAAAAGGTAATAGACCCGTCAATCGTTTTTTTAGCGTCAAAACGCTATTTACACCCCCGGCAACCATTTTCTTTTAGCGTCAAAACGCTATTTGCACCCCCGGTGACACTTTTTTTTCTAGCGTCAAAACGCTATTCACACCTCCCTTTTTAATACAACTCCTTTATTATTTGCACCCCCCTTTTATCACTTACTCCGCTTTTTTTCACAACGTGATGCTTCCGAACCGTTCTTTTTTTTCTTTCTTTCGAAAAATCGAATTCGCGCAAAAAATAGGTTGTCTATAGCGGTCACTCTGGGCCTGGCTTGTTTGAACGCTATAAATACCTTCTTTTCCGAATAAGCCATTAATGACGACCACTCTGGATTTATCTGTTTGGTCACCATGAACGGTCTCTAGTTTTCCCAAACTTTTCAAAAAAAATAAAAAATACCAACACACAAATATTTTCTACCCAAGAACTACGTAGCTTTGATTTCTCCATCGCACCCGGAGATACGTAGGAGCGGGGGCCCACTCCCGTCGAGCGCAAAAAACTAAAATTTTTATTAAGTCTTCTTTTCCGTTTTTTTTTTTTGCAAATAACAAAAAAGGGTAAATTAAAGTGTTTTCTTTAAACTATTTTTTTTTCTACACATTAAATTAAAAGGTAACCTTTTTAGGATGTTGCGGGGTGCTTGTACCTTCCCCGCACTTAATCGACCCCCGAACCCAAAAACAAAGGTTTTTTCAATGTTTTCCTAAAAATAAATATTGATGGCGGCTCCATTGTTCAAAAGCAACGAAGGATCCCTCCTCCGGATTCTTCGGTCGCTACAGCTGGCGACTCCGCTGGGGACTTTTTTTTAGAGGGTCAAGCCTAATTTAATTAAATGTGTAAATTATTAGTTTAGTACTTTATTTACCCTTAGTCTTTATATTCGCATATTGAATCTTAGGGTAGAAGACTTTTATTCTGCTATTTGTTTTCTTGCAAACCTTAGGGTAGAAGACTTTTATATTGCTATCTGTTTGCTCTTTTGCAGTTTGGGTAGTTTAGGTTGCTTATATCACACACATCACCTACACCTATTTATTCACACAGTTCTGAGTGGGGCCCTATACCCGGGTCTGAAAAATAAACTTAGGACGAGCGGAGATGATTAGTGACAGTCATTCTGGATTTATCTGTCTGACTCTCATGAAAATCTCAACCAGAGTATGCTCTTTCGCGGCATCCCACACCAGGTAGCTCGCTATCGTTGTGGGTCATATCGTGAAAGGGATTTTAGCTCTGGAAACCTTTGTGAGGAAGTGAATAGAACTACCTGAGAGGTTGATCACATAAGTGACCCTAGACCGTGACCTATATGTAAGACATAACCTGTTTAGGACACAAAAGCAATTCACCTACCTGTTGCATCATCGCAAAAAACTTTTTATCTTTCAAAAAAAATCAAACAATGAAAACCATTTATTCTTTTTCCTTTACGTATATTTTATGTGACATGGTTAATGTTCCTCAAAATTTGAATCACCAAAATATGCTTTTATTAACGCATGTAACGTCTTTCTTTAATTCATCATACATCATCCTTATTTCACAAAAAAAAATATACAAAAAAAAATCCTCACATTGCATGCTATTCATCTCATTTAGGTTTGCCAGGAATTGTAAGAGGTTCGAAAGTTTCGTCATAAGCAAGGCAATATGGGGTCAAACTGTGAAGCAATCCAAACTCTGAACTACCCTATAGTGAAGCAGCCTAATCTAACAAGTTTAAGGGAATGTGCTGGTCGATTGCCGCCCATCGAGCGCAGGTCTTTTGATAGGGTGTATGGGAAGATTATTATGTTACTACAATTGGACGTACAAACGGATGCCATTGCCGCCTTGAGCCAGTTCTACGACTCTTCATTAAGATGCTTCACTTTCAAAAATTTCCAGATGGCACCTACCCTGGAAGAATATACACAGATCTTCGGCTTTCCTCAACAAGACAAGGGACCCTACCAGTATCAGGGACAATACTACACAGATGAGAAGCTCGCCTCAATGTTACAAACCAGCAAAGAGAACTTGAAGCTCCGGAAGAAAAATCGAAATGGCATTGCAGGATTCCCACAAGAGTATCTGGAAGACCAAATGAAATTCTTCGCCGACGCTAGAAATTGGGGTCCTTTTAAGCAGGTGTTAGCTTTGACTATCTTCGGCATTGTCCTATTTCCACGCCTTGAAAGATATGTGGACACAACAGCTATTGGCGTCTTCTTATCCTTCAAGGATCCGATTCCAGCCATGCTTGCAGACACTTACTGTACTTTCACTCATTATAGTGAGCTAAGGGGAAAGAGGATATCCTGCTGCCTGCACGCCTTGTATGTTTGGCTTCTCACCCATGCTTTCGTTAACAAAGTCAGAGTAGAAGGCCCAATTGAAGACGCCAGAGGGTGTGATGTGAAGACAATGAACACTGGTGAATGGTTGCAAGTGCTGGGGGGCCTTCATGAATATAAGGTTCGTTGGCACCCATCATGGTGGAAAGAGAGGCCCACAGTAGTTTTTCAATGTGGAAGCTTTCAAAACGTCCCGCTCATGGGGACAAGAGGATGCATAAATTACAATCCTTCTCTAACTCTAAGACAGCTGGGGTACCCCATGCGAAATCCGCCCACCGAAGACATGTTAATCCCTTTTTACCTCCATGAAGGAAGCCCAAAAGAAGTTGACATGCTCCGGAAGATTTCTCAAGCATGGGATTTGGTCGTCCGCAAGGGACAAGAGCTTACTAAGAAGAGTGGCGATAAGGAAACCACCTTTCGCCAATGGCTCCAAAAGAGGATCCAAGACACCCAATTGCCTTACCAAAGTGCACTATGGGTTGAGGAAGAAATACCTGAACCTACCCTTCCCACTGTTGAAGATTTAGATAAGCTTAAAATGGCATTGTCAAAGGCCGAGGAAGAAAAGAAGGGCTTGCAGGCAGAGTTAGAGAAAGTGCTCCTAAAAAACCAGAAGTTGAAGGAGGAGAACACAAGTAAGTCAGTGGCCGTGGAAGACAGCCGCAAGCAGCTCAAGATTGAACAAAAGGACAAACTAGAGGTTCAAAGGTACCTAAGAGGAGCAAGAGAGGAAATAAAACGTTGCAACCTGAAAATGAACCAAGCCATCGATGATACATACAAGTGGAAAAAGTTATGGGAAGAATCAATGATGGCTGAAAAGACCGCACAGAGCCTACTAATGGTATCAAAGAGAGAGTCCCGGATGATGGCAGCCGAGTTTGAAGAGCAAGTGAAAAGTATCAAGCAGGATAAAGATACCATTGAAGAGATACTCCGAGAATACCAGCAAGCCTTAAGAAGGGAGCATGAAAAATCTGATGAGCTGAACGACCATATCAGATATCAAGAGGAGGTCTATCACCAGCTGAAAACAGAAAGCATCTATTGGGAGAACCGCTTCGTGGAGTTGGTCAGCAAGATAGAAAACCATGAAGTCTTCATAGAGTTGAAGAATGAAAGCTTATACTGGAAAGACAGATTCTCAAAGTTGGCATGGCTGGCCGATCAAGCTATCGTAGGAATCCCTAAACGTCTAAAGGAGGCTAACGCGGCAATGCACCCGTTCAACACCCCGGTCCAAGTTTCCGAATTCATGGAGTTTTGCGAGGTTCTGATTGCCGAACTCCGGGAGAAGGCTGGCAGCGCTACTAGTAGGAAAAGAGGGAGGAGTGGAAAAATGAAAGCCATATGTATTTGAGTGAAATTTAAAGAACATTGTACTTTTCTTTTCGAAGTTTTATTTCCAAAATGTTGTACTTTCCTCCGTCAATGAAGTTTGTTTGTCTCACATGCTGATCCTTTATCTTGAAAATATTGTGGAACTTTAATTTGTGTACTTATGACAAATCAGGATGCGCTTGCAATTCCCGACCTAAAACAATAAGACTCATGCACACATGCATCATTCGCATTTTCATCCATCCATATACTCATACATATACTCATAACATGTGTCCCACCAACAGAGAGTAAAAGACAAGCTGGTGCGTCAACATCGCTACTGGACTCGTTCTCAGGCCAGAAACATGGAAGAAAACCAGGACAATCCGCCTCAAGATATCTCGGATCAAGGCAATCCACCCCAAGACCTAGGCAATCAAGAGCTTAGGGCAGAAATAGATGGGATGAAAGAACAGATGGCTGAAATCTTAAAGGTCTTACAAACTCTGAGGGACAAAGACACAAGTGAAGATGTCTCTGCTGGGAATACGGAAAATCAAGTTACCAACCCTCCTCCTCCCAATGGACTCGGGATCCCGCATACAGTGCCCCCCACTGGGACTAATGACCAGGGTTACATATGGCCTCCTTACGGACTTCCACAAGGTTACACACCTCCGACAGTCAATGCTAGTCCAGAAGACGGTCCCTCAGGAGTCGCGGGCCAACAACAGCTTACACCAACGGGTTACAATGGTAATCCGGGGGCACCACAAGTTCAAAACCTGACCCCCGTCGTCATACCACAAACACTCCCACTTGGCTGCCCTCCACCGCCGATAGTTGACGCTCAAGCTCAAGGTTCCAACCTCAGGAATCCCACTCATTCACATACCCCAAATGTGAACCCAGCCATAGTTCCGATAATCCATCCTTACTATGGTATGAGTGGGCTCCCTCACAATCGCTCTATGGAGAACCCTCAAGCCCAAGACAAACTACAAATGCTTGAAGAAAGGTTGAGAGCAGTGGAGGGATCCAATGTTGGTGCGAGAGATGCTTATGACTTGTGCCTCGTCCCTAACGTAGTCATCCCTCCAAAATTTAAGGTGCCAGACTTTGACAAATACAGAGGGTCGACTTGCCCTGTAAGCCACTTAACCATGTACTGCAGGAGAATGGCGGCGTTTGCTCACGACGACAAATTGCTCATCCACTACTTCCAAGATAGTCTGTCCGGGGCAGCTTCGAGCTGGTACATGCAATTAGAACGTGCCCATATCAGATGCTGGAAAGACCTAGCCGATGCATTTTTAAGGCAATACAAATATAACATTGACATGGCTCCCGATAGAACACAGCTGCAGAGCATGACGAAGAGAGACAATGAGTCCTTCAAAGAATATGCCCAACGCTGGAGAGGTTTGGCTGCACAGGTGGTACCACCGTTGTTAGAAAAAGAGATGGTATCAATGTTCATGGATACTCTTCAATCACCTTTCTACGACAGGTTGATTGGGAGCGTGTCTTCAAACTTTTCAGATATGATCGTCATCGGAGAAAGACTAGAGAATGGATGGAGAAACGGGAAAATTGCATATAGCTCCGCTGGAACCAGCAACCAGAAAAGGCCCTTCTCGGGTTTTCCTAAAAAGAAGGAGGGCGAAGCTAATGCCATCTCTGGATCCGGAAAGCCTCCCTACAACAACCCCCGACAGACTTTACAAATACCTACTCAAACACCACAAGCCCCACCTCACCAAGTCAACCCAGGCTATAGACCACAAAACTACCAAGAAAGAAAGCCCGCCAATTTCAACCCAATACCCATGTCATACACCGACCTATTCAATCACCTCATCAGTCACAACTTGATCACTCCCCGTCCAATGAGACCCCTTCAACCTCCTTTCCCTAGGAGCTATGACCCAGAGGCGAGCTGTGGATTCCACGCTGGGGCAGTTGGCCATTCAACAGAAAATTGCAAGGCATTGAAATATGTAGTACAAGATTTAATTGAATCTAAATGGTTAACTTTCGCAGAAGATGGTCCGAACGTTGCCACTAACCCTCTGCCGGGGCACGGGAAACCCTCCGTCAATGCCATTGAGAATGTTGAGGGGCAATTATTGGTCAGAAAGGTGGAGGACATTGTCACACCCCTGGACCTCATCCATGCTAATTTGTGTCACTTCGGAATCATTATGAAAGGATGTACCGGAAAGGGTTCGTGTGTTGATCCCCTTTGTGTCGGGGCCTGTGAAGCATTCAAGCCAATCCTGCAAGACTTGTTAGACCGACACATAATACAAATAGGTCTTCAAAAGAAAGAGGAAGACGTGTCAACGCTCCAGTCAAGCATTGACCAAAGCAAGAATATCAGGAAACCACTGGAAATCCATTACAAGAAGAACACACAGCCAGCTCCCACTGTGCCTAGACCAATCACCATTCAAGTGCCAGTTCCGTTTCCCTTTAAAAGCACCAATGCAGTCCCGTGGAGTTACGATATGAAGGTTCAGACCAACCCAGATGTCATTAACATCTCAGGGACCGGTGGTATGACTCGAAGTGGGCGCTTCTATGCCCCTGGAGGGCCTAGTGAGGACCGAACAAAAGAAGGGGAGGAAAGAGCCCGTAAGGGCAAAAGCACAGAACAGGAACCTGTCGATAAGAATGCAGGAAAGAAGACGCTATCCGAGCAAGAAGCCAGTGAATTTCTGAAGCTTATGAGACAAAGCGAGTACAAGGTGGTTGATCAACTGAACCAAACTCCCGCAAAGATATCTCTGTTGTCATTATTGCTCAGTTCTGATGCCCATCGTGCAGCATTGACAAAAGTATTGAATGAGGCCCATGTCGCTCAAGACATCTCAGTTGGTCAGTTTGACGGGATCGTCGGAAATATCGTTGCAAACAATTACCTCACCTTCACAGATGACGAGATCCCCGTCGAGGGGAGAGGGCACAACAAGGCTTTGCATATCTCCGTGAAATGTGGAGAATACTCTCTAGCTCGAGTACTCATCGATAACGGATCATCCCTGAATGTACTACCCAAATCAACCATGAACAAACTAGACGTAGACTGTTCATACATGAAACCCAGTTCTACACTGGTCAGGGCATTCGATGGGTCTAAAAGAGAGGTTATCGGAGAGATGGAGTTACCTGTACAGGTAGGTCCAGAGGTCTTCATAGTGAGTTTCCAAGTGATGGACATCAATCCGTCTTACAGTTGTCTTCTGGGAAGACCATGGATCCATTCGGCAGGGGCTGTGCCCTCTTCTTTACACCAGAAGCTCAAGTTCATAATCAACAACAAACTGGTGGTTATCTTCGGTGAAGAGGAATTACTGATAAATAAGTCATCTTCCACTCGTCACATCGAAGCTGCTGAAGAGTCCCTAGAGACTGCCTTCCAAGCATTAGAGATTGCCCATACATCTGCTATGTTAGAACCCAAGCTATCCAAAACTGCCGTGATGGTTGCTAAGTTCATGTTAGGAAAAGGCTACCAAGCTGGAGGAGGCTTGGGAAAAACCGGACAGGGGATCCTGACGCCAATACAGCCAGAGGAGAACAAAGATAGACATGGGATAGGATATCGGCCCAATCGCACTGACAAGAGAAGGATTGTGGAGGAAAAGAAGGAGCGGAGGTTAGCCAGGCTTGAGGATAGGGTGCCAAATACGAAGAGAATCACCATCTGCGACATCAAGGAAAGCTTTCGGAGTGCGGGAATGTTGAACCCCAATCAGATCGCCGCAGTTGAGAACGATCTAAGCACTGAAGAAGGCATCGTCAGTCTTGTACGCCCTTGTCCTGCAAACAAAAGACTCAAGAATTGGGAGATCATTGATTTTCCTGTGGTTTTTAGTTCAAAGTAATGTAATCCTCTGGCTCTGCCCAAGGCCTTAGGATATTTCATTCGGGCACGCATGTTTCCCTTTCAGTATTAATATCAATGCAACGTTATTTCAGTTCCCAATAAACTCTCGTTTTTCTTTCCTTGTTACATTCGCTTCTTATTTTCTTTCTTTCGTTTTTATTCAGTTAATTTACGCTAATGCAGATCCGAAAAAAATGTCTTTGAAAATAACAACGCCAATAATCCATATTGTAACTTTGATCACCCTATCAATCAAACTGAGGAAGATGTTGAGGATAATTGGGAAACCCCTCCAGAGTTAATGAGAATGATGGAACAAGAGGAAAAAATAATCGAACCCCACGAAGAATCAACTGAAACAATCAACTTAGGCACGGAGGAAGACAAAAAAGAAGTTAACATTGGCACCACATTGAAAGACAGCGAGCGAGAGAAATTGGTTAAGTTGTTGTTTGACTATGTTGACGTCTTCGCATGGACATACCAAGACATGCCTGGACTGGACCCCAACATAGTCGAGCATAAGTTACCGGTAAAACCAGAATGCCCGCCGGTAAAACCAGAATGCCCGCCGGTAAAACAAAAGTTAAGAAGGATGAAACCAGAGATGTCATTGAAAATCCGAGATGAGGTTAAGAAGCAGTTCGATGCTGGGTTTTTAGCAGTAGCAAAATACCCTCAATGGGTAGCCAATATTGTACCGGTCCCAAAGAAAGACGGTAAGGTTCGGATGTGCGTCGATTATCGAGATTTGAACAGAGCCAGTCCCAAAGATGACTTCCCTTTGCCTCACATTGATGTCCTGGTAGATAGCACAGCACAACACTCTCTATTCTCCTTCATGGACGGGTATTCCGGATACAACCAAATTAAGATGGCCCCCGAAGACATGGAGAAAACCACCTTCATCACTCTCTGGGGAACCTTCTGTTACAAAGTAATGCCATTCGGACTAAAGAACGCTGGTGCAACGTACCAAAGGGCAATGGTCGCATTGTTCCATGATATGATGCATAAGGAAATAGAGGTTTACGTGGATGACATGATTGCGAAATCCAAGACTGAAGAAGAGCATATCGTCAATCTGCGAAAGCTATTTGAACGCCTAAGGAAGTTCAAACTCAGATTAAACCCCGCCAAATGCACTTTCGGTGTAAGATCAGGAAAGTTGTTGGGGTTCATAGTCAGTCAGAAGGGTATAGAGGTAGATCCAGACAAGGTACGAGCAATTCTTGAAATGCCAGCGCCTAAAACCGAAAGGGAAGTTCGTGGCTTCCTGGGAAGATTGAACTACATCTCTAGGTTCATATCGCAGCTAACATCCACATGCGAGCCTATCTTCAAGCTTTTGTGCAAAAACCAAGAAACAAAGTGGAATGACAATTGCCAAGAAGCCTTTGAAAAGATCAAAAGGTACCTCCAAAATCCACCGATTCTGATGCCGCCTGTGCAGGGTAGACCTCTCATCCTGTATCTAACAGTGCTAGACAAATCAATGGGTTGTGTACTGGGGCAACATGATGAATCCGGAAAGAAGGAACATGCCATCTACTATCTAAGCAAGAAATTCACCGAGTGCGAGACAAGATACTCATTGTTGGAAAGAACGTGTTGTGCTCTGGCCTGGGCTGCACGTCGTTTGAGGCAGTATATGCTGAGCCACACGACTTGGTTGGTATCTAAAATGGACCCAGTCAAGTATATTTTTGAAAAACCCGCTCTCACAGGGAGGATCGCTCGCTGGCAAATGCTGCTATCTGAATACGACCTTTTATATGTCACCCAAAAAGCAATCAAGGGTAGCGCATTGGCCGAGTACTTGGCACACCAGCCCATCGAAGATTACCAATCAATGCAGTGCAATTTCCCAGACGAAGATATAATGGCTCTATTCGTAGAAGGGAATCCTCCGGACAACGAAAGGTGGAGAATGTTATTCGATGGCGCTTCTAATTTATACGGGCACGGGGTCGGAGCTGTACTGATCTCTCCTGATAACCGCTTCATACCATTTACCGCTAGACTGAGTTTCTACTGCACCAACAACATTGCAGAATATGAAGCGTGCGTCCTAGGCATCAAAGCAGCCCTTGAATGGAAAGTCAAAAGACTCGATGTATATGGGGACTCAGCTTTAGTCATCCACCAGACAAAAGGTGACTGGGAAACCAGGGATTCCAAATTAATTCCTTATCATGATCACATCCAAAAGATGGTTGAACAATTTGAAGAGATCACTTTCCATCATCTCCCTCGCGAAGAAAATCAGTTGGCCGATGCTTTGGCGACTTTGTCATCAATGTTCAACATCAATAACGACAGAAGTCTGACATTCATCCGAATCCAACATCGAGACCTACCGGCACATCACTGTGTGGCAATCGAAGAAGAGCCTGACAGTAAACCATGGTATTACGATATCAAGCACTATATCACGAACAGAGAATATCCTCCTGGTGCCACCGAGAATGATAAGAGGACACTTAGGAGACTGTCAATGGGTTTCTTCTTAAATGGGGAAGTACTTTACAAGAGAAATCACGATATGGTACTCCTCAGATGTGTAGCAGAAGAAGAAGCAGAAAGAATTATGAAGGAGGTCCATGAAGGCTCGTTCGGCACCCATTCTAATGGGCACACCATGGCAAGGAAAATCTTAAGGGCTGGCTACTACTGGTTGTCAATGGAGACTGACTGCTTCAACTACGTCAGAAAATGCCACAAATGTCAAATCTATGCCGACAATATCCATGTACCGCCCGCCTCTCTGAATGTCCTAACAGCACCATGGCCATTCTCAATGTGGGGAATGGATGTCATCGGTCCCATCGAACCCAAGGCATCAAACGGACATCGTTTCATTCTTGTCGCTATTGATTATTTCACCAAATGGGTCGAAGCCGCTTCTTACGCCAGTGTAACAAAGTCAGTGGTTGTCAGGTTCATAAAGAGAGATTTGATTTGCCGCTACGGTCTTCCGAATAAGATCATCACGGACAATGGGACAAACCTGAACAATAAGATGATGAAAGAGTTGTGTGACGACTTCAAAATCCAGCATCATAATTCCTCCCCATACCGTCCAAAGATGAATGGGGCAGTTGAGGCAGCAAATAAGAATATAAAGAAGATCGTGCAAAAGATGGTAGTGACCTTCAAGGACTGGCATGAAATGTTGCCCTTCGCTTTGCACGGGTATCGGACCTCTATCCGCACGTCAACAGGGGCAACACCATTCTCACTAGTATATGGGATGGAAGCAGTTCTTCCCATCGAGGTGGAAATACCCTCCCTGCGAGTGCTAATGGAAACAAAATTGGAGGAAGCAGAATGGGTTCAAGCTCGTCTGGATCAGTTGAACCTCATAGAAGAAAAGAGGGTAGTTGCTTTGTGTCATGGGCAGTTGTATCAGCAAAGAATGAAGAAAGCTTATGACAAGAAAGTTCGACCCCGGCAGTTTCAGGAAGGAGATCTAGTGCTCAAGAAAATTTTGCCTATCCAAAAGGATTCCCGTGGAAAATGGACCCCAAATTACGAAGGGCCTTATGTGGTAAAGAAAGCATTCTCTGGAGGAGCCTTAATTCTCACAAAAATGGACGGTGAAGACCTCCCACTCCCAGTGAACTCAGATGCAGTTAAGAAGTACTATGCCTAAAGAAATATATGAAAAAAAAGAGAAAGATGAGCCAAGCAAAAATGAGCTCGCTAGGTTGAAAACCCGAAAGGGCGGCCTAGGCAAAAATTAGAGCGACCTGGTGGATTGAAAACTCTAAAGAGCAGTCCAGGCAAAAATTAGGGTCAATGAGTTGGACTTGGAACAAATGCAAAGGCAGTCCTCCGAAAGTTGGGTGATGGATGCTCAAGGGCATGTGTATGGATGATTGGCATTGTTACCTCCAAGATACAAACAATCAAAAGATTTGCTTTTTCTTTTTCTTCTTTCTTTTTAGTTTAAACTCTCAATGTAATTTTCAGCCAGTGTGACCTTCGGCACACTCGGTTTCCATTTGAATATTAAACTCTTTCTTCATTCTCTCACCTCCCTATTTACTTTGGGAAGATGTTTTATGGTAGATGATATTGATTTGCGAAACATGTGCATAATCGAAAGCATTATATTCATTGCGAAATTTCTAAAAATCACAAAAAAAAAGGATGATCTCTCATAAAGTTGCAAAAAGGACAAACGCATAATCACTTCAGCAAATCTTAAATAACCTGCACTTTGGCACCACTGCTTGAGGCAACCCTCGTATCCCACGTCAAGAGTCATGCGAGTTTGATGATGCCAGCAAAGTCAATAAAGAGCTAAAGAGCAAAAGAGCAAGAAAAGAAAAATGAAAAAAGAAAAAGCCAAGAGCAAAAGCCAAAAACAAAATCATTCCACATTTCATCCATCATGTCATCAATTACTTAACTACATGCACGCATGCATCATTCATTGCAAGTGTCTGTTGAGATAATTTTATTTTGTGTCGTTAGCACCAATTCTTCAGACCCCCAGCGGTCCTTCTGAGCCCAGGCGCTCCTTCAGACCAGCAATGGTCCTTCAATCCAGATCGCACGTCGCGTTAATCGAGCAACCGACGGATCATCCGGCCCCAGGCCCTTCAGACTAGCTGTGTCCGCCTAAAAAACACAGTGCACGTCCTTCGTGGTTATATCAGTTCCGGACCTGATTAACCCTAATGGCCGCTCGAAAAAGGCCACCCCCAGACCGTATCTCTAGTACCATAGCTAGAAGCGCTCCTTCAGACCCATTGGTCCTTCAGGCTTAGGCATGCCCCTCAGACCCCGACGGTCCCTCAGTCGAACGCAAGTCGATGCGCCAAGCATTGATTCTGAACTAGACCTTCAGAGCCCCAGTGCTTCTTCAGAGCCCCAGTGCTCCTTCAGATCCCCAGCGATCCCTATTTACTTTCTGTCTAAATCAGCCCAGTTTTCATAAATTTTTCAAAACAAAAAAAAACCAAAGTACCTCAGTCTGGGCAAAATTAGCGTCTTTTCTATCTTCATTTCTATTTTTCTCGAGAAATTCGGAATCCCTCCGATTTCCTAGCAAAATATAAATAAAGAGGGGCAGCTGTAATACCCTAATTTTGTCCTAACCAAAATGAGAAATTTTTATTTACTTTTGATGAAAATAATTATTTTATTTTAGTCATTATTTTATTTGTCACAAGTTTTTTTTAACACAAAAAAATATTATTTAGAAGTAAAGAAACAAAAAATAAGCCAAGGAGGAAATAAGGGGGGTTTGTAAAAAAAAAAGAATGGAGGTGCAATTGGATTGGGCCATCTAAAACCCAACCCAATTCCTAAACCATAGCCCAATTCACCCTCACACTCCTCCACCCAACCCATGACCCATATCCAACCCACAACCCATAACCCAACTCATCACAAAACCCTAATTCCCCTCCTCCTAACCCTAATTCGACTTCCCCCTTTTACCCTAAAAGCCATCCACATTCAATCCCCCCTTAACCCAAAATTCCATCCACATTCATCCCCCAAAACCCCTCCATATTCGACCCCACCCCCTATTATCCCATGGTCAAACCCCACTTTTCTCCCTTCCACACTCCACCTCTCCTCTTTTCTCTCAATACCACTTCCCCACACTTCCCACTTCCCCATTTTTCCCTTCCCAATACACTCAACCTCACTCTTTCCCTTTCTCTTTCCTCCCTCACCTACGGCTCTCCCCCTCTCTATCACACCCACATTTTATTTTTTTCTTCCCCTTCACCAAACCCCTTCCACTTCAATCACTTCACACACTTCACTCCTCTTCCACTCTCTCTCTCTCACACTCAACCCTAAAACAACACCACACTCAACCCTTCCCTCCTCTCTCTCCCTATACCTACGACTTCTTCCCCTCCTCTCACACACTCATTTTCTTTTCTCTTCACACACTCATCCATTCCTCTCCCTATCACACACTTCACACATGGCACTCTCTTCTCCATGCCCATACCTTCGACCATCATCTCCCCTCATCTCACAGGTCTTCTTTTATTTTCCCCTTCAACAACTCCCCCCAAACCTCCATCATATCAAAAAGTCATCATCACTATCCAAGAGTGGATGAAGAAGGAAAACGAAGGAAGCAAGTTTTTTTGTATAAATAGGGGTCCTTATCTTAGAAGGGGCTACGGATTACTCTTAGAAAAAAAGGGGGAAAAATCTTCTAAAAAAAAACTAGGATTTCAAAGAGAGAAAGAAATTTTTTTTAGAGTTTCTTTTAGAAAAAATTTCTTCCCCTTCTTTTCTTCCTTCTTAGTTTTTTTAGTTTAAATTTTGTTGTATTGAGAGATCCGAAGAAAAAAGCTTGGATTGGTTCAAGGTACAAAATGTAATAATTCATAATATTGTTGCTTTTTTTTTGTATTTTTTTTAGTTATTGTAATTTTGTTCATATTATCATTGCCATTTTTATTGTTATTATTGTTGTTCACGTTTTTAAAAAATATATTAGTTGCTTTTTTTTATATAAATATTAGTTATTGACTTTTTTATAAATATTAGTATTGGTTGTTTTTTTTTGAACATATTATTGCTGTTTTTTTAGTTTAAGTTGCTGTTTTTATAGATATATATATATATGTGGTTATTATTGATGTTTTGATATTGCAATTTTTTTTCGGATTAAAAAAGAAAGTGAATAAATGTTGTGTTTTTTTTATAAATTATTCTAATTTTCGGACTAAAAAAGGTGCTAAAAAAAATATGTTGTTTTTTTAAAAAAAATGGTTACTAATTTTCGGAGTAAAAAAAATGTTGTTTTTTTTTAATAAATGGTTACTAATTTTCGGAGTAAAAATAAACCTAAAAAAAAAGGGTGTTAAAAAATGTATTCCTTTTTTTTACTAATTTTCGGATTTAAATAAAGTTTTTTTCAAATACTAAAAAATATTTTTTTTAAAAATAAATGGTTACTAGTGTCACTACTCTTTTCTAAAAAAAATAACATAATAACAAAAATCTTTTTTCAAAAAAAAGTAAAAAGGCCCCCTTTTATTTAGATAATAACTATGACAACAAAAAAAAAAAACAACAAAAGAATTTTTCTCCATAATCCGCTTTCAAAATACCACTTGTTTAGTCTAGGTTTTTTTTGAGGAAAAGCGTTTCAAGAACCACGTGCTCTAGGGTAGAATAGTAAAAAAGGTAATAGACCCGTCAATCGTTTTTTTTAGCGTCAAAACGCTATTTACACCCCCGGCAACCATTTTCTTTTAGCGTCAAAACGCTATTTGCACCCCCGGTGACACTTTTTTTTCTAGCGTCAAAACGCTATTCACACCTCCCTTTTTAATACAACTCCTTTATTATTTGCACCCCCCTTTTATCACTTACTCCGCTTTTTTTCACAACGTGATGCTTCCGAACCGTTCTTTTTTTTTTCTTTCGAAAATTCGAATTCGCGCAAAAAATAGGTTGTCTATAGCGGTCACTCTGGGCCTGGCTTGTTTGAACGCTATAAATACCTTCTTTTCCGAATAAGCCATTAATGACGACCACTCTGGATTTATCTGTTTGGTCACCATGAACGGTCTCTAGTTTTCCCAAACTTTTCAAAAAAAATAAAAAATACCAACACACAAATATTTTCTACCCAAGAACTACGTAGCTTTGATTTCTCCATCGCACCCGGAGATACGTAGGAGCGGGGGCCCACTCCCGTCGAGCGCAAAAAACTAAAATTTTTATTAAGTCTTCTTTTCCGTTTTTTTGCAAATAACAAAAAAGGGTAAATTAAAGTGTTTTCTTTAAACTATTTTTTTTTCTACACATTAAATTAAAAGGTAACCTTTTTAGGATGTTGCGGGGTGCTTGTACCTTCCCCGCACTTAATCGACCCCCGAACCCAAAAACAAAGGTTTTTTCAATGTTTTCCTAAAAATAAATATTGATGGCGGCTCCATTGTTCAAAAGCAACGAAGGATCCCTCCTCCGGATTCTTCGGTCGCTACATTTATTTATTGTTAAGAATGTATAAAAAAGATATTTAGCTAAGTACAAATCACTCAAGCATTCACATTGTCAAAATGAGCTCTATCCGACGGGTCAACTCAACTTGCCCGACAAAATAGGTGGGTTGGGCCCAATAAAATGAGTTTTAGAAAAATTGGCCCAACACAGCCCGGCCCAAAATTTTATAAACCTGGCCAGCTCGCAATGAACTGGGCCAATCCGCTAACCCGACACGTTTTAACAAAATGAATGCAATTACTTTTTTTAACAAATTTTAAATTTTGAAAAAAAAAATCTGGCCCAATGTTTATTTTTAGCATATAGGCCCATGTACAGAAAAATAAATTAACAAGAAGGAATTTTGGCCTTGAAATTGGAAATACATACTGGACTGAGGGGTGGGGAGGTGGTTTCATTTACACTGCTGCTAGTTTATGGCCATATCTCTATACATAATACTTGGTAGGTCTACACACTACACAATTTGTGCACTTGGCGTAGCTGTGTAAGAGTACACTAGGCTGTTGTGTGTGATCAAAGCTAGTGGTGGTTAAGTCTTTTGCGTGTTGATCAAAAGCAAGTGTAAAAGCTATTTGGAGAATAGTGGAAATACCCACAGGGAAGTGGAGAAAAGACGTAGCCAAGTTTGGGTGAACCTCTATAACTCTACTGTGTTGTTTACTAGCTTTCCTTACTACTTGCTAACTTGCTATACATCACTTGCTGTTTTTCAAACTAAGAGAAGGTTAATTCATTTAACCTTCTCAAACACAGTTTTAACTTAGAATTCATAATCTATGATCTAAACCTAAGTTAAAATCAACATATCTCTTACATGCTATTATTCATAACTGTTCTTCTTCATTGAGAAGTTAGTATTCTATATTGATTATCTATTGCTACTAACCTTCTCATATCCAAGATCTCTTGAGAACATTCTGTTAAGAAGATTTCAGGTCTTAAATTTTAAAAGGCACACAATTCAACCCCCTTTCTTGTGTAACTTAGTCACTTCAATTGGTATCAGAGCTCACCTCTAGGGGCTCTGAGCACACTTCACAGTGTGAGAGGAAAGATCCTGGAAGAAGTGATGAACAATCCAAACTTTGTTATGTTCCTCCCTGAAGGAGCTTCAGCAAATAAACCTCCAAGATTCACTAGTGAACATTATTATTACTGGAAGGATCAGATGAGATTGTTTCTGGAAACACAAGATACTGACATCTGGGGTATTGTTGAGAATGGACCTTTTGTTCTAACAACAACCTTTGATGACAGAACCACTCTTCCCAAAACCAGAGCAAACTGGACAACTGAAGACAAGCGTATGGTACTTCTAAACTCTAAAGCTAAATTCTTTCTAACATGTGCTTTAGGAAGAACTGAGTATGACAAAGTTGCTGGGAAACAAACTGCCAAAGAAATATGGGATACATTGCTAGTTGCTCATGAAGGAACTGATTAAGTCAAAGAAGCAAAAATCAACATTCTCATCCATAAGTTTGAAATATTCAAAATGGAAGAGCAAGAAACTATCACTGAAATGTTTAGCAGGTTCACTACCATAACAAATGATCTGAACTCGCTTGGGAACACCTACTCCAATCAAGCCAAAGTCAGAAAGCTTTTAAGATGCTTACCTCTAGTATGGGAACCCAAATGCTATAACAGAAGCTAAAGATCTGTCAGCTCTCAAAATAGAGGATCTACTAGGATCCTTAAAAGTGCATGAGCAAGTGAACATGGATGAACTTCGTCCCAAGAAGGTCAAAACCATTGCACTCAAAGCTTCTCAAAAATCCCCTCAACCTTCTAAAGATGTGGCACTTAAAGCTCAAACAGAAACTAATGAAGAAAGTGAAAATGATGATGAATACGCTGATGAAGAAGATGAAATGGCTCTAATCTTCAGAAGGTTAAGAAGATGGGCATTTAGAAAGAATAACAGAAAGCCCTTCTTCAAAAGAGATCCACCCAAAGGAGAAGGCACAAGCAAATCCCCTCTTGTGTGCTATGAATGTCCAAAACTGAAAGGAGGCAACAGAAAGTTTCCACCAAAGAAGAAGGCTCAACTTTCTACATGGGATGACTCTGAGGAATATGACTCAGGTCACGAAGAAGACACAGCTCATTTTTGTCTCATGGCAGATTCTGAGGAACCTTCTCAAACATATCCTACATCAAGTAAGGAATCTACCAACTCATGTTTCATGGCTGATTTTGATCTAGAAGAGGTAATCACTTATAAACCACCTACTTGTGCATTATGCAAAGAAACTGAATATGCTTTTGAAAACTTATTAGCTGACTCAAATGCTTTATCTCAAAAGTGTGTGATGTTCAAAATTCAACTTTCTGATGCAAAAAGAGAAAATGAAGAACTTCAAAAACAAAATGAATATTTAATCAAAACTGTTCATACTCTTCGGCATTCACATTTTAAGCTTTCTGAACAACACAAACTCTTGAAAGATAAGTGGACTGAAAAATCAAATCTTGCATATTCAGATCCTGAAAAGCAAAACAACCTTCTGACTTTGACTGAAGAACTAGCCATGTCTATTCAAAATCAAAAAACTTTTGAAAAACCTTTCGAAAGACACGTTGAACAAAATTTTAGAACCATTTCAAGAGCTAGAAAGCCAAGATTAAAATGCACATACTGTAAGATGTTTGGTCATGATATTTTTGTATGTTTCAGACACAAGAGAAACTTCCATTGGAAGAAAACTAACCATGATGAACCCAAGAAACTCTGGGTACTTAGGCAGTGGATGTTCGCGGCACATGATAGGAGAAAATGATAAATTTCTCTCTATGAAGAGAATGGATGGAGGCTACGTCATCTTGGCATGATGACAAGGCTTGCATTAAAGGTATAGGTACTATAGGTATTTCTAACTCTCCTAAAATAAAGAATGTTCAGTATGTAGAAGGTTTGAAGCATAACTTGTTAAGTATTAGTAATTTATGTGATAGTGGTCATAAAGTGTCTTTTAAGTCTGACAAATGTTTTATCAAAGAAATCTCTTCTGGAAAAGTTTTATTCACTGCATCTAGGAATAAAAATCTATACAGCCTATGTCTTGAAGAACTATCTCAAGAAACTTGTCTTATGTCTTCTGAAAATTGCAAATGGATTTTTCATAGGAGAGCTGGTCACACAAGCATGCAAACCATCTCTAAACTTTCCAAAAAGGAACTAGTCAGAGGGCTACAAAAAATCAATTTTGAAAAAGATAGAGTGTGTGAAGCATGTGCTCATGGAAAACAAGCCAAATCAAGTTTTAAATCTAAAAATATGATCACATCTCAAAAACCACTTGAGCTATTACACATACACTTGTTTTGCCCTACTAAAACTGCTAGCCTTAGTGGAAAAAGATATGGTTTGTGATTGTTGATGATTACTCTAGATTTACTTGGGTACTGTTTTTGAAAAACAAAGATGAAGCTTTTGAAACCTTTAAGGTATTTCTAAAGAAAGCTCAAAATGAAAAAGGAACCAATGTCATTTCTGTAAGAAGTGATCATGGGGGAGAATTTGAAAATATTTCTTATCAAAACTTTTTTGATGAAAATGGTATCTCTCATAATTTCTCTTGCCCAAGAACCCCACAACAAAATGGAGTTGTGGAGAGGAAAACAGAACCTTGCAAGAAATGACAAGGACTATTTTAGAAGATTCAAAGATAGAAAAATATTTTTGGGCTGAAGCTGTGAATACAGCATGCTACATTTTGAATAGAGTTACCGTTAGAAAAATTGTTGAGAAAACCCCCTATGAAATTTGGAAAAATAGAAAACCAAACATTGCATACTTTCGTGTGTTTAGTTATACTTGTTTTATCTTGAACAACAAAGACAATTTGGGAAAGTTTGATTCAAAAACCGACAAAGGGATTTTTCTTGGATACTCAACAACATCTAAGGCTTATAGAGTATATAACCTTAGGACTCAAACTGTAGAAGAAAGCATGCATGTTATTTTTAGTGAAACTAACAGTTCAAATGAAGTGATTGATGTTGATGAAGTCAACAATAACGAAGAAGATGGTCAAGTAAATGAAAATAGGCATGAGAAAGATGAACATGGGACTCCCTTACAACCTTCTCAACAGACTGACAAAGCCACTGACCAAGTTTCTCAAATGCCAAGAAGTTGGAGAATGGTAGCCCACCATCCACGAGATCAAATCATTGGGAATACTTCAGATCCTGTTAGAACAAGAACTTCATTCAAAGACAATGCTGCTGGAATGGCTCTGATTTCTGAAATTGAACCTAAGTCCATAAATGAAGCAGTACAAGATCAATCATGGATAGAAGCTATGACTGGGGAACTTTCTCAATTCGAAAAGAATGAGGTGTGGAACCTAGTTTCACCTCCCAAGCATCAATCAGTCATAGGAACTAAATGGGTGTTCAGAAATAAGCTAGATGAAAATGGTAATGTGGTGAGAAACAAGGCAAGACTTGTTGCTCAAGGGTTCAACCAACAGGGAGATATTGACTATGATGAAACCTTTGCTCCTGTGGCAAGGTTAGAAGCTATTAGATTTTACTTGCATTTACTGCTCACAGAAACTACAAATTATTTCAAATGGATGCGAAAAGTGCTTTTCTAAATGCCTTTTTAAATGAAGAAGTTTATGTCAATCAACCTCCTGGTTTTGTTGATCAAAAGAAACTCAACCATGTTTTCAAATTTACTAAAGCTCTATATGGGCTCAAGCAAGCTCCTAGAGGTTGGTATGAAAGGTTGAGTAGCTTCTTGATCAAAAATAGTTTTACAAGAGGAAACATTGACACGACATTGTTTAAAAAATCTCTTGAAAAAGATTTGTTGATTGTTCAAATTTATGTAGATGATATCATTTTTGGATCAACAAATGAAAAATTGTGCAAAGATTTTGAAAATCTTATGAAAAGTGAGTTTGAAATGAGTATGATGGGTGAGTTAAGATTCTTTCTTGGTTTGCAAATAAAACAACTTGACGAAAGCATTTTCATTTCTCAAGAAAAATACATTAGAGACCTTCTCAAGAAATACAAAATGAATGAGGCAAAAGCCATGGCAACACCTATGCATCCTTCCATGCAAATTGAGAAGGATGAAGAGGGAAAACAAGTATCTGAGAAAGAATATAGAGGTATGATAGGGTCACTATTGTACCTAACTGCTAGGAGACCAGAGATTGTGTTTTCAGTTGGCCTATATGCTAGATTTCAAGTTTCTCCAAAAGAATCTCATCTTACTGCAGTGAAAAGAATTTTCAGATACTTGGTTGGAACAACCATTATTGGATTATGGTACAAGAAAATTACTCATTTTGATCTAATTGGCTATTGTGGTGCTGATTATGCTGGTGATAAAGCTGACAGAAAAAGTACTAGTGGATCATGTCAAATATTGGGAGAATCCTTAATCTCTTGGTCGTGTAGAAAACAGAATTCAATTGCTCTATCAACAACTGAAGCAGAATATGTATCTGCTGCTGGATGTTGTTCACAAGTCCTATGGATCAAGAATCAATTGGAGGACAACTCTTTAAGGTACACATGTATTCCTATTTATTGTGACAATACTAGTGCTATCAATTTATCAAAAAAAAATCCCATCCAACATTCAAGGTCTAAACACATTGACATTAAACATCATTTTATTCGTGATCATGTTCAGAAAAAGGATGTGGAATTAATTTTTATTAATACCAAGCATCAACTAGCTGATATATTTACCAAGCCTTTATTAGAAGAAAGTTTTAATTTCATTAAAAATGCTTTACACATTTTAGAATGTCCTTAAGAATAGAGGAATTGTCAAAAACCCCAACCTTCTCAACTAATGAGAAGGTTCACTTGAGAAAGCTCATTTGAGTAGGTTGAAAACCTTAGGAAACCGTTTGAACACGTGTGCAGTTTTTAAAAACTATCACTGTAGTTAATGTCAAATCATAACTGAAACCCGTCCCATCCAAACGGCTAGAACCTGCCTTTCTCTTTATCCACTCTCTGCGCGCACAGTCTTCCATCAAATCAATGCTTCCCTTTCTCATTTCCAACACATTTCCTCTTTACCAACACTCCGCTCCATCGACTCTCTCGCTCTCTCTCTCTCCATCTCAACTCTTTTCTTCTTTTCAACCAAAAATGGCAAGAACAAAAATCCCAAACATTTCGTTGACTACCAATCCTCAAACCAGAACAATGCAACCAGTATCCACAGCCGAATCCTCTCTTCCTCCTTCTGCTCCTTCTTCAAAACCAACACCGTCTGGTTCGAAATCGTCAAAAACCTCATCCACGCCTTCACGAAGATCTTCGAGGATCAAAACCAGTGCGATAAAAGCAATGAAGGGTCCTGGCTCGAAGAAAAGTGAACCAATCTGTGTTAAAGACACTCATTCTAATACTACCATCTCTGAAATGATGGATAGTTCAAAACCCTATAAACGAAGCACTGCTGCTCTCGCACAACCATCCTCTAAGAAACCCAGAATCAAAATCAAATACAGTGCGAACAAAGGCAAAGAAACTGTGGATGATGAACAGATGACCCAAAATGAAGAAAGTGATCAAATAGAAGAACAAATGGATGAGAAGCTTGAAGGAATTCAACCTTCTCAAGTTTATGATCATGAAAAATGGGAGAAAAGAGGTGTTCTTATGGGAAGAATCTACCTACTGGATGAGATGAAAAACTCTGGCTGGGATTTGTGTCCCCAAGTTGCAAAACAAGGATGGGCTAAAATCTTGTCTCAAGAAGAATTCGTCTACACCGACCTTGTGAGAGAATTTTATGGCTGTATGAATGTGAGTGAAAACAAGAAGAGCATCACTACTCAAGTAAAAGGGAAAACCATGGTGATCACACCAAAGCTGCTGGCTAGTGCTCTAAACATTCCCCTATCTGGTGTTTCTGTTTACAGAGATGACTGGTATGACATGGCCAAGACCACCAAACAGGATGTTCTCAATGAACTAGAATCATGCACAACATGGTGGTGCACTCTCTGGTACCTAGAGCAGGAAGCTTTGAAAGGGTTAAACCAACTGATCTTCTCGTAGTCTATCACATGTACAAGAGGTATGTGATAAATTTGCCTCACATTATTTTCCATTACATGATAGACATTGCCAAAAACCTTAGACAGCCCACATCCCTACCCTATGGAATGTTCCTAACCAAGCTGTTTAGGATGGAGAGCTGCATTAAAGAGAAAACTGTTTTCTGGTCCAAAAGTGCTAAGCAAATGATGATCAAACCATTAAGTGAGAAGATAGAACTATTTCTAGAACCTAGTCAGGATTCTGATAAACCTTCTCAAGCACCTATAGCACCTCTAGAAAAGGAAACAACTCAAGAACCCCCACCAAAACTAGTTGACCAAGAACCAGAGAAAGCAACTCCTCAGGGGGAGCAAATTATCAATGAAGAAACCATTGATGAACAACCCATCAATCCCCAACTCTCTCTCAACATTGAAACTGCTCAAACTGACCAACCTTCTCGAGACATTTATGTTGAAAATGAACCTGCTGAAAGCTGGAAGGAAGTCTTTGAACAAATGTCTGACCATGAAAAAACCCCTGACCCTGTTGGAAATGAAATCTCTCCTGAACCCATGGATGTGCAACCCTCTGAAAATGTTAATCAAGATGACAACATGGTTCAAGATGAACCTTTTCATGGTGATATCGAAGAGCAATGCATTGAAATGGTTGCTTCTATTCAAGAAGAACCTTCTGCTGTGAAAGAAATTGATATTCAACCATCTGAGACCATCCCTGCTGCTGAAAAGGAACCTTCTCAAGAGAATCCTACAACTGTAGAACCTTCTGCAGTTGCCACTGTCCAACCTTCTGTTGATAATGCTGCAAATACTCTCTCTCCAGGAAGACCACTGGTTCCATATGACTCTTCACAGGGGAGCATGAATCTTCAGAAGATACAGCAGATGGTCAAGCTCAGGGGGAGCTTGATATGAATCAACCTCCTCGCATGGAAGAAGAAGAAGAAGAACTATTTGAAAACCTCTCCCCCATCTCACAAGATCCATGAGGTTGTTCAAGACATTGAAAATCCTCAAACACCAGTGAATCCCCTTCCTACTCAAGAAACCAGTCCTGAAGTCCTTGCCTCCATAGCCCTTACTGAGATGATTAACACTCCAATTCCCACAACTGCTCCAGCACCCACTCCAATTCATTATGACATTCAAGGCTCTACTGGACCTTTTGTGAATCCTTTCTCAAAGTGGACTGAAAATCCAAAAACATCTCTTGGTAACACTGGCTACTGAGAATGTTAACAGATTCCTGTATTCTCAAACCCCCATTTATGACTCATCTGTTCCAAGAATGCCCGAAGCTACTGGACCTTCAAAACTCCCTTCTGATTTGCCTGCTCAATTTGGATCCCTTGGATCCTTCTGCCAAACCATGAATGCACCACTTTCCTCATTTGATAGGGCAACTCAATGCAGCAAACCATTTGTGGACAAAGAAGAAATCATTCTCTTATGGAGATAAGAAGGAAGTCATGACTGCTACGAAGAGAATGAGGGCCCAGCATGACAAACAGATGAAGAAAATGAGAGTCCAACAGGACAATATTCTCATGAGTATTGGGATTCTACAACAAGAGATAAGACTTGAAGCTCAGAGGAACTTTGCCTATCAACAATGGATGATGCAGAATGTTGTTCCTTCAGTCATTCCCCACATTGTTGCACCAAATTTCCCTCCACCACAGCCCTTCCAGGACATTCCCCAACCAGCTGCTTCCTCAAATGACTCTTCTCCTACCAAGTAGCAGCCTAGTGTTTTGGGGTTTGAAATTGACAATTTAAGTACTCTTTTGGATATTTTGCTATATATGTGACTTATAACACATGTGTGTCACACCACATGATGTTTTTTTTAATTTCTCTTTTGGTTGTGTATGATAATTACAAAACTCCAATGTTTAACATTAATGATAATTATCCTTTTGCTATATGGTTGATATGAATGCTTAAATCTTCTTGCAAAAATCTGTCCAAACATACTTAATTGTTTATCCTTGAAAAACAAAACTCAAAACTTACTACAAGTTTGTCATCACCAAAAATGGGGAGATTGTTGGAATAAAAAACTCTTTCTATGTTTTGATGAAACAAACTAAGTAAGATTTAAGTTTTCTAATTAAGTGTGATCTAACATGCTTGACAAGTGTATAAGACAGGTTTCCTATATAGCAAAATATGGCTCTACCTTGGACTAAAAAGAGTGTAAAAATACAAGGGTAGAAAAGCCTTGAGAAGGTTAAATAATGAGAAGCTTACAACAAGTCAACAGAAGGTTGAAAAAAGTCAACAGAAGGTTTGACCAAAAGTCAAAAGAAGGTTGACCTTACCAACATCTTACAAGTATAAGTTCATACTTGAGAAGGTTAATGTGAAATAAGAATGAAGATTGAGAAGGTTACTGGAGAATACAACCAACTCAGGACAAACACATTAACTCCTCATGAATGTTCTTCTGTTGCATTATGTTTATCCAAGCAACTAATGTGTTAGAATATTTCAAACACCAAAAGTGATGCTCATTGATTATTTCTAGTATCAACAAAAGGTGTTTGTTCATGACCATTAAGCTTGAGAAGCTTCGCACCAGCTGGAACAGCCTGGCCAAACGTACAAGGTCAGGTCACAGTAGGTTATTATGTTCAGATAAAGTACAAAAGCAAAGCTTGAGAAGCTTCAAAAGCTGTCAACTTTTCTACTTTCCATCACATCACTCCTATGGACCAATGGACTCTTTCAAACGGCTCTCTTCAAGTTTCTAACGGCTATATTCAATCTCTAGGGCTATTTAAAGGCTCCATTCTGAAGTTTCCAAGTTTGAGACTGAGTTGGAAGCTTCTCAAAGTTCAAACCTCTCAAATATCCAACCTTCTCATCCCACACTCAAAGCTTCTAAAGTTAAACATCACTTGCTATACATCACTTGCTATTTTTCAAACTAAGAGAAGGTTAATTCATTTAACCTTCTCAAACACAGTTTTAACTTAGAACTCATAATCTATGATCTAAACCTAAGTTAAAATCAACATATCTCTTACATGCTATTATTCATAACTGTTCTTCTTCATTGAGAAGTTAGTATTCTATATTGATTATCTATTGCTACTAATCTTCTCATATCCAAGATCTCTTGAGAACATTCTGTGAAGAAGATTTCAGGTCTTAAATTTTAAAAGGGCACACAATTCAACCCCCCATTCTTGTGTAACTTAGTCACTTCAAGAACAACTCCTCCAGAGTAAGGTTGGTTGGTTGGTAGACTAGTCGAGACATGTGGGTTTGGATCCCATGTCTGCTGAGTCGGGTAGTAGTCACCAGGCCTACTAATTCCTACTTCTGGGCCAAAGGCCTTCCCCCTGCACAGGGTGGATTACTAGCCATTACAGGGGGTCCATATGGTGGCCCTATGGCATGCCAATCTGTCTTGTGGCCTCCTAGCCATCTGCATCTATCCAGGTTGAAGAATAGCCGAGTTAGTGGTAACATTCGCCACGTAATTCGCCCTAGTGTTGGCAGTGGCAAAGTTACTTGGCTGAGGAAAGCCAAGATAAGGAGTTACTTGAGGTGGAGGCACCTGGCGAGGCCCTGACATAGTAGAGTATGTTGGATCCTGTTGCGCATTACCCATTGCATTGATAAGCACTCCTTGGCCAGGGGTACCAAGACCACCTGAGCTACTTCTCTAAGCAACTCTTTCATTTTCTTGTTCTTTGGCCTATTACACCTCATTGTGCACCATAGGCTTGACTATGTCAGCTAATTGTTGGGATACTTGGTACATAATGTCAGGTATCCCCATATTAATATGTTGTCTAATGATGGATGTGGGCATGACCACAGGCTGCTCCACACTAAACATTTTGAGTTTCTTCAGTTGAGACAATTGGAGGGGTACAATTTGGTTTACGACCCCTGATGTACTTGTTTCATTGTTCTTGCGGGTAGGTCCCTTCTTAGAGGCTGAAGGAGGCTCCATATTGCTCAAACTCTTGCTAGAATGTAGGTACATATGCCAATGATAATCTGGACTAGGTGAATAAAACCCAGAAGGTTGTTTACCTGTGTTGGTCCCACCAGCGTGTTTTGTTGTCAAATTTTGGATTAGCCGAGGATCGGTTAAGACTTTAGACCTTGTGATTTCTTTATTCAAACGACTACACTGAGGAAGAAACTATGTTCATCAGTTATGGGTTCCCTAACTAATCCAAAGAGTGTTAAGTTAGGTGTGGGAGATGATTACTAATCTAAGATTATCTAAGGCAACGCATAAAAGTAGAAAGAAAGTAAAATACTTGAAAATATAGATGTTTGATTGATTGACGTGTGTCTAAAATATTTACAGGTTATATATATATATATATATATATATATATATATATATATATATATATATATATAGATAGATAGATAGATAGATACACACACAAGTGTCTTTGTCAGCCATGATCACTAGTCTACAACTTACCATGATCACAAAGCAGTTGAATCGGCTAAGAATCAATGTACAATAAAGCCCACGTGCCCTATAACCTAGGAAAAACTAACCCACAATGTCCACTAGCACGTTTGGTGGCAAAAAACCATTATTTCAAAATTCCAGGCGCATAGACACGTTCCTCATAAATGGTCCATGCTTTGATGCGCAATCCTCAATACATTTTCCACGTGTTTCACTCACTACAAAAAAACAGGTCATTTGCGAGGGACATTAGCGAGGGAATACTGTTCCCTCGCTAAAACTGACATTTGCGACGAAATTTGTGAGGGAATAAGGGTCCTCGTTTGTTTTGATCATTAGCGACGGAATGGTGGGCATTAGCGACGGACTGGTCCGTCGCTAACTGCTGGGAGGGAATCTGAAATTAAAACAGTACGGAAACCGAAGGGATTAGCGACGGAAATTAGGGTCCCTCGCTAACTATTTTGACCGTTCCAGTCTTGGTTAGCGTGAAGGGATTAGCGACGGAATGGTCCCTCGCAAATTCCATCGCTAACCCCACTTAAATTGTATCAGATCCCTCATTTTTCTCTCTCTGTTTACTCTTCACCTCACTCTTCTCTCTCACGAACCCCAACTCTCTTCTCTCATTTCCACCACCACCACACCACCTCTTCACCGCCACCACACCACCACAACCAACTGTCGTCGTCTCTCCTCTCTCTCTCTCCTACGCGAACGTCGCCCTCTCTCCTCTCTCTCTCCTACGCGAACCTCTCTCTCACCGGAGCTCTCCCTTTTCTCCACCACCGGAGCTCGCCCTCTTCACCACCACCGGAGTTCTCCCTCTTCACCACCGGAGCTCTACCTTTGGAGGTTTTGATTTTTACTGATTTTTATTTTTTATGATATTGTTTTGTTAGGATTTGAAAAATTAGCTTTGTGATATTGTTGTTTGGTAATTTTAGTGAATTTAGTTTTGTTATATTGTTGTTTTGAAAGAAGAAAATAGGATTAGGTTTTGTGATATTGTTGATTGTGGTTTGGGTAGGGTTTTAGGTTTGGGTAGAAATTGAAATTGTGTTTAGGATTAGAAATTGAAATTGTGTTTTAGGTTTTAGGATTAGGTTTAGGATTTATAGAAATTGTGTAGGATAAAAATTTGAAGTTGAAATTGAAATTGTTTGTTGAAATTGAAGTTGTTTTATTGAAATTGAAATTAATAGTGATTTGATTTATGTTTTTTGCTTGAAATTGAAATGGTTTTATTGAAATGTGTTATTGAAAAGTGTATCATTTTAGAGTTGTTAATTGAAAAGTGTTTAATTGTTGTTTGTTGAAATTGAAGTTAGTTATTGAAATTGAAATTAATAGTTGAAATTGAAGTTAGTTATTGAAATTGAAGTTGAAATGGTTTAGGATTGAAATTGTTGGTGTTTGAAGTCTCACAACCGCACCGGAGTGCGCACCGTCACCGAACCACCGCACCGGACCTCAATCTCATAATGGTTAGTTTTCAAAATAAATTTTTTGTTGTTGTTGTTGTGTGTTAGAATTGAGTGTTGTTGTGAAATGTGAGTTAGAAGGATTAAGTGTTGTTGTCAAATGTGAGTTAAATTGATTGTTAGTAATTGAAAAGTGAATTTGAATTTGTTAAATTGAAATTGTTGAGAAGAGTTAGATTGAAAATTGTTGAAATTGAAAATTGTGTATGTTGTTAATTGGGTTAAATTGTTGAAATTGAAATTGAAATTGAAATTGAAAAGTGTATGTTGTTAGAGCAAGACTTAATTAGAGATGTTAATTGAAATGTGTTATTGAAAAGTGTATTATTTTTGAGTTGTTAATTGAAAAGTGTTTAATTGTTGTTTTCATGAACCCTAGGTTAGATCACTGTGTGTTGTTGATGGAAAAGGGTGAGGTGATGTCGTCCCTCACTCCCATATTTTGCTCGAAATTATCTCCATTGAGATAATTGCGAGGTGATACTAACAATTTTAAGGTTTGGAGTTAGAAATAACTTCCTTCACTACTTATATGGAAAAGGGTTTTGTCTGATCTGTCCTTAACCCCCATATTCGGCTCGAAATCATCTCCACTGAGATCATATCGATGCCACTAACTTGATAGATTATTGGTAATGTTAAGGGAATCTAACACGTTTTCTTAAATGCGTGTAGATGAATTTGTATGAATTTAATCGTGATTGGGTGTATGAACGGTTATATCCGAGAAGAGCGGGTTTGAAGGAATCTTTTGTAATTGGGGTTGAACAGTTTCTTATGGTAGCGTGGCGACATGAATTGGCTAAACAGGAAAAGGGGGTTAGATGTCCATGCTTAAATTGCGACGGTGTACCTATTAGGACCGATAATGAAATCAGGGAGCACTTGTATCATTGGGGGTTTAGGCCTAATTATTTGATTTGGGTGGACCAGGGAGAACAACGACGTCAAAATTTTGAGGTAGGGGCTTCAAGCAGTTCTGGTGTTGGTGTTCCACGTAAGAAATTTTTGAGTCGATGGAAAACATGATTTGTGATGGTCTCAGGGTGAATGTGCCATTTGATGAGCCTCAATATGACGATCATGATGAACTTCCAAATGAAGAAGCACAAAAAATTTATAATTTGTTAAGAGATTCAAACAAACCGTTGTTTGAAGGCTCGTCACAGTCAAAATTATCTATGTGTGTGAAACTTTTAGCTCTCAAGTCCATGAGTAATATTTCTGAGGTGGGTTTAGACTATGTGACTGAAATGATGTTGGAAGCGACACCTAATAAAGATAATTTGCCAAAAAGTTATTATGAAGCAAAGATGTTAGTTTCGAAGCTAGGATTGAAATTTAAGAAGATTGATTGTTGTGAGAAAGGGCACATGTTGTTTTACAACAACGAATTTGGTAAAAATGATGGTGAGCTACTTGAATGCAAATTCTGTGGAAAGCCAAGATATCATGATCGTAAAGGGGCAAAACGTAATTATAAACCTATCCCTGTAAAGTCAATGTTCTATTTGCCTATAGTTCCAAGGTTGCAAAGAATGTTTGCATCGACCGAAATTGCGCAGAAAATGACTTGGCATTATGACAATAGGCGTACCTCAGACGACATTTTATGCCACCCATCTGACGGTGAAGCGTGGAAGCACTTTGATCAAGTGCATTCAGATTTTGCCTCAGACCCGCGGAATGTTCGGCTTGGCTTGTGCTCTGATGGATTTACTCCATATATCCAAGCATCGGCGTCACCCTACTCTTGTTGGCCAGTCATTGTTACCCCTTACAATCTTCCTCCTGAGATGTGCATGACTAAATCGTATATGTTTTTTACTTGTCTGATACCTGGTCCATCCAATCCAAAAGCTAACATTGATATCTTTTTGGAACCTCTGATATATGATCTTAAGAGATTGTGGGGTGGTGTTTTGACATATGATGCAGCACGAAAAAAGAATTTTATGATGAGAGCCGCATTGATGTGGACAATTAACGACTTTCCTACTTATGGTATGTTGTCTGGTTGGGGGCTCTGATAAGCTCCAATTTAGTGCAATTTTTAGAGACACTTTTGAATCATTTTTAGAGCAGTTATTATTAATAATATAAATTACTAATTTAATTTGCTCTTATTTTGCAGAAAGATAGAAAAAGATAAAAAGAATAAAAGTCAAATTTTATGTCACTCAAAGTTCAATATATATATGGGCCCAAAAATAAAAGAAGAAATCAAAGCCAAATTCTTAGTTGGCTTTATTATCAGCCCAATAAAAACAAGGCCCACGGCCTATTTGGAAAACCAAGATCAGGCCCATAATTTGATTTAGGCACATGGACTCTACCGGAAGGAGAGGAATTGAATTGGACGGCAACAGTAGACAAATAAGAAGAAGAAGGAGCAGTATGAATTAATTGAATTAATTGAATTCAAGGGATAAAAAACAGTACCCGCACAACAAAAAGAGGATTCAACACAGGAAAAGGGCGTACAACAACAAAGAAAACGCAGGAACGGTAGCACCGGCAAGTTGAAAATGAGAGTATTTGGTACCTGTTTTTGACACTGTGAGAGAGCTCTGGAGCAGAAAAATGAGACTAAATTCTCAAGATCAAAAATTTCTCTATCCGGGTTATTTTTATCTCTGTAATTTATGACTCCTAATTTTATTCCAATGTTCTTGATTAGTATGGATAGCTAAATCCTCTTCTAGGGTCTTAGGTGGATCTTGCATGTTTAGAGACCTTTTTATGTTCTAATTTCATATCTGAATTCCGGTGTTTATTTCAATTAATATTATCCTATTGTTTTTATCACATAATTAGGATTGACAACCCTTTGCATGTTCATAATCAATTAGTTGATCAGCGACCGTACTGCAATTAGTTGGTGGACCTATAGGATAATTGAGACTAAGATTAATGCATGACCAAACGTTAATTTAGTCTTCCAATCATTCAACCTTTTTGTTCTTTATGCTTTTCTTGGATTTAAATTCTTGCATGACCAAACAATGGTTAATTTAGGAAAAAGAATATTAATCGCGAATGACCAAACGGATTAATAGTTTTAGTAAAGGGATTGGTAATTGAATAAAACAAGGAATTCAGGTAGAATTAGGCATAGAGGAATCGAAGTTTGCAAGTGAAACCGTGACCCTAGACCTCTCTCCGTTGGTTAATCTTTACATTTTAATTCTTGTTTTTTTTTTTTTAGTTCTATAACCACCAAATATTCGTTCGTCTAAATAATAATTAATCTTAAGTAGTTTCGTACTTATTAATTAATCCCTGTGGAGACGATATTTTTTATACTACTTCTGCGATAGAGTACACTTGCTCTAGTGTGTTTTTGACGCAACAGGCTCACAGTAAATTGGCATACCCCCACTGCATGGAACACACAAAGGCGTTTACCCTAAAGTACGGGGGCAAGAGTTCTTGGTTTGACTCGCATCGTAGATTCTTACCGCAAGATCATAAATTTAGAACGAACAATAAGGCCTTCATGAAAGGGGTAGTTGAAACTGATGGACCACCACCTTTGTTGACATCAGGTGAAATCTGGAGCAGAGTTATGGATTTGCCACAAGCCACGGAGGTAGGGGAACTCACCCGGCTGGATGGTTCTGGACAAGTGCACAATTGGACAAAAAAAAGCATATTTTGGAATCTCCCATATTGGAAAGATAATCTGTTGAGGCACAATCTCGATGTTATGCACATCGAGAAGAATTTCTTTGACAACATATTTGTCACTGTGATGAATGTGAAAGATAAAACCAAACACAATAATAAGGCTAGATTGGATTCTGCTCTTTACTGTAGCAAACATCGATCCGATTTGAATTTGGTGGAAATGCCTAATTAATGGGAAGATGTTAAAACCCAAAGCCAAGTATTGTCAAACACCAGATGAAGCAAAAGATGTTTGTCGATCGTTGAAAGGATTGAGGATGCTAGATGGTTATTCTTCTAACCTTGCAATATGTGCCGATGTGAACACCGGGAAGATGTATGCGATGAAAAGTCATGATTGTCATGTATTCATGGAGTGTTTGTTACCAATTGCTTTTAATTCATTACCAAAGTGTGTTTTGGAACCACTTATTGAAGTGAGTTAATTTTTTAAAAATATGTGCTCTTCAACATTGAGAAGGGATGATCTTATTAAGATGGAGCAGAATATTCCTTTCATCATCTGTAAGTTGGAGAGAATATTTCCTCCCGGTTTCTTTGATTCCATGGAGCATCTATCGGTTCACCTTGCGTATGAAGCAAGACTTGGTGGACTAGTTCATTATAGGTGGATGTATCCATTTGAGAGGTAATTATCTTTTTCAACATTTGGTGGAGAGAATAGTTTAATGAAGTGTTTTTCGGTCATATGTAGATTAATGGGTGATTATAAACGATCGGTGAAGAATAAAGCTAGAGTTGAAGGATCGATCTGCACAGCTTACCTACACCGTGAAACAATTTATTTTTGTTCACATTATTTCAACAACTTAATGTTGTCAACAAATAATAGAAACGAAATGGAGATTGATGAAGAAAGACACCCGCTCACTTTATCTGTGTTTATCAAACCTGGTCGCCCTTCGGGAAAGAAGTCAACCAACTACTTATCAGATAAAGAGCATAAATCAGCACATGTTCATGTCTTGATCAATTGCACTGAAGTTAAACCATATCTTGAGGAAGTACTATGCTCCAATTCAGTTGTTAATCGATACAGTATGAAGTTAAATCAAATTTTGATCAACTTTCAATCTAAAGAGTAATAATAATTTTTTTCAGTGCATTCTTACGAATTGAGGGAATAGGCGCTGAAGAATCTTCTATTCGTATACATGAAAATTTTCCATCCTGGTTTAAGGCTAGAGTAAGTAAATAAAACTAATGTTTTAATGTCACATGTTTAAAGTTGATATGAGACATGACTTAGTTTTTCCATATGTTGTTTACTTAGGTTTATGAAGCAGAACCAACTCCCCAAATCTGACACTTGAGAAACTTAGCCGATGGGACTTTTCTTGAGGTGACCGAGTGGCACACGTACCTAGTTAACGGTTACAAATTTGACACCCAATCATGGAGTGAGGGGAAAAAACAATTAATAGTGGGGTATATGTTAAAGGTGAAACAGGAGGAGGTGAAAATGACTACTACGGTGTGATCGAACATCTATATGAACTTGAATACCCACGGTTAGACTATGAAAAGAGAATAGTTTTGTTTTTTTTTAGATGGTTTGATCCATCAGTTAGAGGAACGAAATTGAATCCAAAATGTAATACCGTGGACATTCGAATGAATGGAAGGTATAAACTTTATGATCTGTTTATCATGGCAGAAAATGTGAGGCAGGTGTATTATGTTCCATATCCATCAACTCAGAGAGGATGGTGTGTTGCAATTAAGACAAAACCACGGGGTCGCATTGAAGCCACTGATGCGGGGGATGAAGTTCCTTATCAGGTGGATGAAATTTTGGGAGTAGATGAGGTAATTGAAGTTGAACCGATTGACTCCTTATGTGATGATCGACTCCTGGTTGAAGAAGTTGATGAAGATGAAGAACAGAATGAAGATGAACGAGATGAAGAAGAGAATGAATATGAAAATGATGAAGAAGAGAATGAAGATGAATAATTTGATTAATGTTATGTTGTATTTAAATTTATTAGAGTCATTCTTGTTCTTGTGTTTTCTTATATATGTTGTCTACTTATGTTGACTCCTTATGTTCTCTTTAAATTTATTAGAATCATTAATATATCAATATTGTTCTTGTTAATTTACTTTCTTTAATTTATTTATAAATATATATATATAATTAATTAATGTTGTTAGTATCACATTTCGTTTCTATTTTTTCATAGATATGGACCAAGGAGGAGGTTCTAACCCACCGAGACGTCCTAATAAAGGGAAGAAGACTATGACCGATGAACCTCCTAAGAGGAGGCGTAATCGTGAGGTGGTACTTAATATTGGGAATATGAGGGGTCATACGTTTTTGGGCCCACCAGCTACCGCTCCGATTGCCCCACAACCTCCGCCTCCATCTGGCCCCGGATGGTATCATTTACCATCACATGGGCATTATATGGGCCCACCAAATGCTTATGCAGCAGGGCATATGGGAACACCAGCTGGGTATATGGGCACACCAGCTGGGTATATAGGCACACCAGCGGGGCATATGGGTACACCAGCTGGGCATATAGGCTCGTCATCTAGACATATGGGCCCCACAGCTCGGTTATCTATGCCTACACCAGAGCCCCAGGATGATATTGAGAATGATATTGGTGGTGGTAATGTTGATTTTGATTCATCAACCGATGACGAGAGAGTGGAGGTGGTTGTTATTAATGGTGTCAGACACAAAGTCATTTATAGTCGTGGTAACGCGTAAGTATTATATTGTTTGTTTATTTTAAGTTAATTATGCAACGACTTATATATATTTGATTGTTTGATATATCTTTCATTATGCAAGCTTCTTCCTGCAAAGGCAGCTTCATCAAGCATCACTCATGTCATCCGCAAAATATATTTTCAAAAGTTCCATAAAAAGTGGAGTAAAGTCGATGAAAAGGACAGGAATGATCTCCTGGACTTCTTTAGGGTAAGTGTCAATTATTTTGTCATTACTTATATTGTTAGTTTAAATTTTATGTTTAATAACATTTAATATAATTACTAATTTATATTTTCATTTTACTTAATACAGACCAAAGTCACATGGGACATAGAAGATAATGACAATGTCCAAAGACTTTTTTTTAAAAGGATGGGCGCTCAAATATCAGATTTGCTTTATAAGCTGCGGTGTAAAGATAAGAAGTCTAACTACATGAGTGATGAAATTTGGAATGCCTTCAAGGTCCATAGGGCTACAGAGACTTTCAAGAAAAATGTTGCAAAAGCCAAGAATAATAGAAACTCCGAAAAGGGTGGCTCGCTTCACTGTGGCGGGTCCATCAACCAGGCTCAGCATGCTTCTAGATTGGTAAATTATTTTTAAAATCTGTGTTTTTTTACATTAGTTAGCAATTTTTGAAAATGTGTTTCATTTTACAGAGTAAGAAGGCATGACGCCCTATCACTGCTCCTGAGCTGCATAGAGCCACCCATGTGAGGAAAGGCACTGGCGAGTATGTTGATGAGCGCTCCAGCATGACTTAGGTAAATATACAACTTGATTTGTATTATATAATGTTGATTTGTCAAAAATGGAGCGCTAATTTGCGGTTATTCAAAACAGGAGCAAATAAATGAGATCATGACTCAGCTAACTCAGGGGAGCTGGGACCCTGAATCACTTGCCCAACTTACTCCTGAGATGATAGATCTGGCAAACCAAAATTGGGAGAAGACAGTAGGTTGGTCTAAGGGTCGCCTGTATGGTACGGGGCCCTTGGCTCCATGTATGGGCCAGTCTGTGGCCGGGAGCTGCAGAAGACGCAGTCGACCAGCTTCTACTCCTGCACAGACAGAGCATATTAGGCAGCTGGAGCAGGAACTGCAGTCTACTCGACATGAGCTGCATTATACTCGACAGGAGGTCAGGACCTCTACTGAGGCTATGAAAAAAATGCAGGAAGACTTTGCGAAGGTGTCCCGTAGGCAGGAGCTGATGTTTAGGTATTTTAAGAATATGCAGCAACATGAGCAGCTAGATGAGGAGCAAGATGAGGAGCAAGCTGAGGAGTCTGGGGAGTCTGGGGAGTCTGGAGAGGCTGGGGAGGCCAAGGAGTCTGATGGCGGCAGCTTTTAGGATTTGTTGTATCAGTTTGATAATTCAATATTTTGTTATAACATTTCAGATTAAGTGTTGATGATTCGAATTTTATGTTATTAAAGAATTTTATTCTCAGAATTTTTATTTTAAAGTGTTTTATGTATTTTAGATTTTATTATTTATTATTAAAATAAACAGGTATAAAAGCAGGTTTATCAAAAAAAAATCAATCAGTTGAGCATTAGCGACGGAATAAGCGAGAGAATTCGCGAGGGAAATTGGACGCGTGGCTGTCAGAATTTAACCACGTGGTTGTCTTTAGTAGCGAGGGAATTTTAATCCCTCGCTAATTAGCGAGGGAATTAGCGAGGGAAAATTCCCTCGCTAATCCCAGTAGCGAGGAGGGAATTAGCGAGGGAACCAGTCCGTCGCTAATTCCCTCGCAAATGACCACTAGCGACGGATTTAGGTCATTTTGCGAGGGAAATTTCCCTCGCTAATGACCAGTTTTTTTGTAGTGACTTGCTTGCTCCCAAAGCAGCTTCTTTGAATTAGCAAAAATACCCTCGGCTGCAAAATCCTCAATAGTTAAGTCCTCGGCCACCATTCCCTCAGCTGAGTTATTCCTCGATCGAGATACTCAGCTTCAACAAGTAGAGGCATCCTCCATCTTAGCAGTCTTAGCGGATTTTATTCGTTATCACAAGTTTTTGATATTAAAATAAAACTTTCCGGCGGTTTTTACTTGTTACCGGCGGATTATTGAAAAATATTAAAAAAAACCATAAACTTTCCGGCGGATTTGGGAATTTCGAGTGGTTTTATGAAAATTAAAAAAAAGGGGTTATTTCCGGCGGATTTGTGGCAAAAATTTAAAAAAATTTAAAACATTACCGGCGGATTTGGGGTTTTTTCCAGCGGAATTTCCGCCGGATTTATCCGTCGGTAATTACCGGCGGAAAATCCGCTGGAAATTACCGACAGAAATTCCGCCGGAAAACATTACCTACGAGCATTTTACCGGAGAAATTTTTCCGCCGGTAATGTTACGTTACGGGCGGATTTCGTCCGTTTCCGACGGATTTTTTTCGCCGGTAAATCCAGTTTTTCTTGTAGTGCAGCATCACATTCTCTTCAATTGAATATTCTTAAAAGTAGCCGTCTTCACCTTCTTTAACAAGGGTTCTTCCTTTGTTTCCCTATTTGGCCTCACAACAGACTGAATTTCATCAGAATTCATGATCCTCAGCTGACTAGAGCTCACCAACTTAGTCTTGGGAAGAACATACCCCTTCTTCTTCTCAGGGGCTTATCCTATTAATCACAATCTGTTGAGGCCACCAACAGCTCTCTTGTGGTTGCTCTTCCAGCAATAGTGTAAGAATATAGAAGGAGTAGGAGAAATTAATATAGGTTATTTCATAATCATTTGGCTTCTGCCTTAATAGAAATTTGGACAAATCGACTCATGTAGACTCGATTGCCTCGGCCGAGGCCTCCCTCGGCTAGGGACTCAGCAATTTTTTTGGTGTCAATAGATTTTAACTTATAAAAAAATGTTATCATCTTCGATATAGTACGCAAAACTTACATGCTGAGGAGTAATAACTAATATGTTTAAATACGTTTTTACCCCCTGCAAATAGGGGTGTTTTGCTTTTACCCCCGACAATTTTTTTTTTTAAAAAAACACCTTGCAAATTTCACTTTTTTGATTTGATTCCTTCTGTTAGCCAGGCGTTACAAAAAACGCCTATGTGACTAACAGATATCTGAGTTGGCTTTTTTTTTCTTTTCTAATTTTTTTATTGATGACTATATTGCCACTCAGCTTCTTTTTTTTTTTGTAAAAAAAATCTCCCACCTCCAAAGTCCAAACGCTTCCCCTCCCTCTCTGTTAACCATAAATCCCTAATTCTTAACCTCACCTTCTCTGCGTTTTGTCTTCAAGAAAAACTAGGCAAATCTCATTTCTTCTTCTTTTACACTGTAACCTTCTTCTTCCTCTCCCTCTTTTTCCCTGCAAATCACAAAATCAAAACCACTTGGTTCACCCCTTTCTATTTCTCTTCCTTGATTCTGTTGTTTCTGTTGTTGAGAGAGAGAGAACATTGGGCTCCCTTGTCGTTTCTTTAGCCTTGTGAATTCAATCTTGGTTTCGGTTGTGGGTGGTGCGATTTGAAGAGAGCGATTTGGGTATGGGTGCCTGGGTGGTATTGATGGTGCGATTTGGAGAGAAAGATTTGGGCATCTCACTGTGATGTTGCCTGGGTGGTATTGTTGCATCTGGTTAATTACAAATAAACATAAAAAATTGGAAATCTCACTGGGCTGTGTGAATGAAAGCTTGGGGTTTTAATAGAAGTGGGAAGTCATGGTAATAAAAACATATTTTCTCCCATGGTAATAATCAACGGCAACCCCCATGGGGACAGATCTGAGTTTTGGGGATTTTAACAGATATAGAGTTTTGGGGATGAAGATTTGGGGCAAGGTATTTGTTTTGATGGGTTGATGAAGATGGAACGTGGAAGAAACAAAAGAGGAAGCATATATTATATTAATTAACTCTTAAAATCTATGCACTAAGCTACCCTCCTTTCTACTAGCACTAATAATATAATGTAATGACCTAATTAACCACATGCAAAACCTACAATCCATGCTTCCAAAATATCCATAGGAATAAAATCCCAACTGAATTCTCATTTGATCATCATAGTTAAAGCCAATGCAACGAATTTCATTTGACTAAATAGCCCCTTCCTTTTCAATTATTGACATGAGCTTCTCATTTAGACTCTCCAATTCTAATCTCTGTGTTTTATCCACCTGCAAAAACCCAAAATACGCACTTTTAATTAGTTCCCAAATATTTACATTTTTCAGTTAAAGAGAAAACAAATAAGAAAGCTCCATTATTTATGATTATTTTGAAAATATATATTAATAAATAATAATGTTCTTAAAACACACCTGGAAATGCAAGTTATAGAAAACCCTCCCTCCAAAGGTTTCAGAAGAAGAAACATTTAGAAGCACAAAACCATCATTTTCTAAACACGTTAAGATCTCATATAATGGAATATTGTGGACTGTATAACATGAAATCTGAGTAGTAGCCTCACTATCATTGAGCCTACTAGTTGAAACCACAAAATTAGAGTTGTAACGAGGTTTCTTGCTTTGAGATTCTTTGTTGATCACTGCACCCCCTTGTCGAGTAAGTCTCAATAAGAGCTCTTCTTTTTTCTTGTTTAATACTTCCACTTGCTTTTGCAACTCTGGTATGTATTTTAGGACTTGTGAAATTGTTGCTGGAATGCTCAAATTCTTCTGCAATATACATTGACATAGGAATTAATATCACATCTTTATGGATATATAATAATGAGAGAGTGAGAGGGTTAAGTACCATTTGATCTGCCATTGGAAGAAGTGAACGAAGTGAAGAATACAAAGTATTGATCTTCTTGCGACGATCACGTTCACTAGCATTATGCATAAGCTTCTTAACCATAGTAAGGTCACCACTTGTATTCTGTGAGGGAATTGAATTTTCAGCCTCAACTTGTGGCTGAGTTCTTGGAAACAGCTGATGAGGAAATAATTGTCCAGTTTCTTCAAACAAGTTATTCTGGTTATGGTTTATAGGCTCCTCAAAGGGCCATCCAATTCCAATGGTTGAGAACAAAGGAGGGGATAATGCTAACATACTGATAATGAATAGTTGAAAACAGTTGATTAACAGGTTTCCTATAGCTAGCTAGCTAGCTAGATAATAATGAGATAATGGTCTTGACTTGCATATTTATATATATGTTATATAGTAACCATCATCTTCTATGTAAGCATCTAATATTTTAATGTATAGAAAATTAATATTGGGACATTATCAAAATAAAGAAAACTAATAGTGGCAGTTAATTAAAAATTTGAATAAAAAATGACATTTGTTTAGAGAGACAACAGGTAGGTTAGTTAATATAACAACAATAGGATGAGTTTCAGAAGAGATTAAAGAAATGGGACGCTCGATAAATAGTTAGGTGCGCATGCAAACGCATGTCGGCAATGTGGCATCTGTGTTGTGTTTGTGTGTAAGAGGGAGGGTAACGAGGATATAAACGTGGATGGAAACTTAAATTGACGACCCTATATATTTATGTTGCTAGCTAAGTCATTCAATTTTTGGTTTTGGTTGTATTAAATATTTGAAGTTGCTTTAGTAGATGTTGATTCATATCTTCCACATTTCCTTAACTTCTATTAGTGAGGGAGTGCACTTTAATTGTATTTGATTATTCACTTGTCTATTTGTTTCTTATAAATAGGACTCTTGCTTTAGTGTAAAGATACACTTGTGAATAGCATAATGCAAACACTCTCTCATTCTCTTTTTCTCTCTTCTCTATTCTCTTATATAATATCTAATAATAGTTGTTCTTACTCAAGTTTTAATTGTTTCTATGTATTGCTGTTTATGATATAGTTCCTAAGGAACTTAAAAATTTAATATCCAAGCATCTCCGAAGGATTGCTTATAGTAAGTTTTTCTTGATCATTATTGAAGAAGTATCGTGGTAGTTCCTGAAAAACTAATGATTTGGTAATCTAGTATGCTTGTAGGATTGCCCAAAGAATAGTTTTCTTTATCATTATCTGTGAAGATTTGTGATAGTTCTTGAAGAACTCAAAGAAAGAAGAACTTAATATTCAAGCATCTGCAGGATTGCTCAAAGCATGATTTTTTTCACTACAAAAAAAAGCAGTATAGGTGACGGATTTTTCCGTCGCTAATGTGCCTTAGCGAGGGAATTAGCGACGGAACAAATCCCTAGCTAAAAATGGCCTCACTAATGGTTAGCGACAGAAGTTAGCGACGGAATTTAGCGAGGGAAATTCAGTCGCTAATCACCTCGTAATCTGTGTTTTTTTGTTAAAAAAAGCGCGCCTTCATAATTAAAGCATATTATAAAGTTATTGTTATAATAATTATTATAATATTATTAATATTCGGTATATTATAAAATTATGTTATAATATTATTAAATTATAATATTGTTATAAAATTGTTATAAAATTATTATAAAATTATTGTGAAATATGGTGGTGGTGGTGGTGGTGGTGGTGAAATATGGGAAGGAGTTTGTGTAGAGAGAGACGGTTAGAGAGAGAGACGGTTACAGAGAGAGAGAGAGAGAGAGAGAGAGAGAGAGAGAGAGAGGGGGGTATGGTTAGAGAGAGGAGTGAGGGTGGAAGTTAATTTTGTGGTGGTAGTGGTGGTGGTGGTGGTGGTGGTGAAATATGGGAAGGAGTTTGTGTATAGAGAGAGAGAGAGAGAGAGAGAGAGAGAGAGAGAGAGAGAGAGGGGTATGGTTAGAGAGAGGAGTGAGGGTGGAAGTTAATTTTGTGGTGGTAGTGGTGGTGGTGGTGGAGGTGAAATATGGGAAGAGGGTTTGTGAGTAAAGAGAGAGAGAGAGAGAGAGAAAAGTGTGAGGATGAGAGGAGCTATGATGTGGTGGTGGTGGTGTGGTGGTGGTGTAGGGTGGGTTTGGGTAGAGAGAGAGGAGAGTAAGGGAGAAAGAGAGTGAAGTGTGAGAAAAGAAAAGAAGAAGAGAAGAGAGAAGAAGTGAGGATGATTCGGTTTAATAAAAAAAATTAGAATTAGCAACGGAAATTTAGCGACGGAAATTCAAATTAGCGACGATTTTAAAATGGTGCAATTTCCAAGGAATTAGCGACGGATTTTTTGCGACGGAAATTCAAATTAGCGACGGATTCAGAATTTTACGCATTCCAAGGTCTGCGCAACGGTCACGTCAGCATTAGCGACGGATTTTTTGTTGCAGATTTTAAATTTAGCAACGGAATTTAAATTTTTTCTTAAAAAAGGCGCGCCTTCGTCATTATTAGCGACAAATTTTGGTTCCGTCGCTAATAAGGCATTTTTTGTAGTGTTTTCTGTCAATGTTTAGATTTTGTGGTATAGTTATTGAAGAACAATTGATTAGAAAGTATATTTTTCTTTGATCATCCTATATGAAATATTTGTGATCGAGTTCCTGAAAAACTTGAGTTTTAGACAATGGTTGCAATCTATAAGATCTATTTGATCTTAGTATGTTAATTTGGAGCAAAGGAAACCAAGAGAAAAGGTAGATAATTTATGTTTCAAATATTCTCGTGAATTAGAAAAATGAGAAAATATTTCCTCCAAAAATATAATGAATCAAGATTATGTGATATGGTGATTGAAAATAATGCTCACAAACCACTCAATAATTTGAAGTTCATTCTCAGAAGTGAGTGAGTCACATATAATTTCAGAACAAGAAAAATTGTGGTGATGACCATTGATGTGGTAAATATTATCATTATTCTATTAAGTGTCATTTGTATTATTTGTGATTGTGACATTTGTTATTCCTAATAATGGTATAGTGTCTTATTGAAAGATGTAACATTTCTTCTTTCTTATGCTTAGAATTCCAAATAAAAATGTTGCATGAAAAAAGACAATAAAAAGAATTGACCGTATGACTAGAACCTTAAGAACTAGACACTTTTATGTTTTTATTTTCCATTCTAACTTTTTATTATCTTCTCGTAATTTCATGTTACCATATTGTTATAGTACATATGAAATTACATTAATCATACCTATTAAAAATGACATTTCTAAGATTTGTAAACAGATAATTGAATCAAGGTTAAAATAGTATGTATAGTTTTTATAGTTTTGTTTGGAGAAGAAAGTTGTGTGTCTCGAATTCTTTATGGGTAAATGATAAATTTTTTTGTTAAACTAGTATGTACGTATGGTTTATACAATTCTGTTTGTTGAAAAATATTGTGTCTCCTTAAGCTTTTTGTATATAGATGGTAATCATTGTTATACGCGTAGTTAGTAGTTTTATATTTTATTATTTGAATAATCAGAGTTTAATACATTATTTATGTTTAAACAAATATGAGTGCAGCTAAAATTATGCTATAGTAAATCAAACCTAAAGTTTAGTAGTCGACATCATTTTACTATTTAGTATACGTTTAGCAAGATTAATCTAAAGTAACAATGATATCTCATATTGATATTTTTGAAAGGACTAAAATATTTTTCGATATAATGAGTTTTATCTGTCATTTGTTTTTAATGCGTGCTAATTATAAGACATTCTAAGTTTTTAGAGTGTAACTAAGATTGTATATGTGCATTTTATATTAAATTGTGTACATTATACAGTTATGAGTAGAAATCATATGGTCACATGTGTACTTGATATCAACTTGCAATCGAAAGTTTGCAAAATATAATGGAAGGCTCCATAAGCGCTAGTGTATTGTTAATTACCTAGAGAACAACTTTTTTTACCCATTGATACCATATTATAATTTCTCAAGTCTCATAGAAATTTATTAAATTTTAAGGATATACGTACAAATGGATATATCATATTACCAAAAGAAATGAAGGAGATGTTTAATATTTTTATATAACGAGACATACTTTAAATAAAATAAGTGTAGCGGAAAAGTTGTCTGCTTTATCCTCTAGTTTGTACTACACTTATATTAGTGCAATTGAAGCACATATTGTAAATCAAAAGTTTGCAAATCACATTAAAATTGTTGTTTGATATAACCGGTTGGGCCATCTCGGGGCTATAATGATGCAAAAAATAATTGAAATTTCATGTGGTCTTCAATTGAAGAACCGGAAGATTCCTCAATCTAATAAGCTCTCATGTATCTCTTGTTCAAAAGAGAAGTTTATAATTAGACCATCACTACGAAATAAAATTGGAAGTGAATATGTCAAATTTTTAGAACGAATAAATATGGTGATATTTGTGAGCCAATATACCCACAGTGTGGACGATTTAGACATATTATGATTTTATTTAATGCATCAACTAGATGGACACATTTTATGATTTTAATTAATGCATCAACTAGATGGACACACATTTTACATTTGGGTTTTGGTCACGAACCTAATTTTTTCCATCTTAGAATTTTTTGGGATGTGCCGTGTATGTTCCAATTTCTCCACTCACAATGCACTATGATGGGTCATCAAAGAATTTTGGAAATATATTGGATATAAATCTCCATGTATAATAAAGTATATTGAGCCAACAATTGAAGACTTGTTTATAGTTTAGTTCGATAATTATCATTTGATGAATTAAATTTCCCAACATTAGGGGAAAGAATAAGCAGCTGGAAAAAGAGATCAGTTGAAATGAATTATCATTGTTTCATATTGATCCTCGAACTAAACTATGTGAACTAGAAGTTCAAAAGATAATTCATTTGCAAAGCTTAGCAAACCATCTACCAAATGCATTCACTGATCCAAGAGGTGTGACTAAATCATCTATATCAGCCGCTATTACTCCAATAAAATGAATGTCTCGGTTGGACAATCTAATATTGCAAATGAATCTCAACTAAGCTTGAAGCGTGGTAGACCAATCGGTTCTGAAGATAAAAATCCTCGAACAAGAAAATGAGCTAAAAAGAAAGATGGTCCAGGCGAGGATATAGAAACTCTAAAAGAGTCTTCGGACATTATTATTGATGTTCAGTTTCAGAAGAACTGATCAGGTACCTGTAAAATTCTGAAATTAAAGAGATCTCAATTTATTATGTCAAGAATAAAATAAAATGGAACCGAAACGAAGTCAACAGTCACGATTTTTTACATATAATATAGCGCTAAATGCTATAAAATATAGCAAGAACCATGAACCAAAGTCTATTAAAAGATTGTAGACAAAATTGGAACTGGACAAAATTGAAAGATGAAATTGGAGCAAAATTAAATTCGCTTTACAGGTAAAAAAATTTGGACCTGTAGTCCAAACACCTGAAGGTGTGAAACTAGTTGGATACAAATGAGCTTTTGTGCGAAAACGGAATGAGGATGGTGAAATTGTGAGATACAAAGCTTGACTTGCTGCTCAAGGATTTTGCATAGGCCTAAGATTGATTTTGATGTGACATATTCACCTATAGTGGATGCAAGTACTTTTCGATACTTAATTAGTCTTGTATCACATGAAGAGCTCAATTCGCACATGATGGATATTATTACAACTTATTTTTGTGGCTCATTTGATAGTCATAGTTAATTATATGAAGATCCATGAAGGATTTAATATTTTGAGACACTTTTCAGACTCTCGAGATGATTACTCAAATTGAATCAATCCCTCCATGAGATAATATAATTTGAATGTATGTGGTATAATCATCTCAATTCATATTCTAAAAGAGGGATACAAAAATGACATCACTTGTCTATATAGTGTTATGAAAAGATCAAGAAATGAAATTACTATAGTTTGCGATTATTGGAACTCCTCAAGAGCTAGCTTTCAAAAATTATAGATTTCTCAAAGTAAGAGTTCTATATGAATGAAAAGATACCCTTGTAAAGAACATAATACAAAGACTCTCTCAATCTCTTCTTCGCCCTTCTTCATCGCTATTCTCTTATATTTGGTTTGGACCATCGCTGGCTACTCACGGAGTGTCCCAACGCTTTCAACGAATGACTAATCTCCGCTCGTGCTTAGGATCAAATTTCGCACTGGCCAACACCGAGTTTGACCACTGCGGGAACCGAACTCGAGAGCACCGGGTCGACCCCCCGTGTCCTAGGGTAGATTAACACTAGGCCAACGATGTTGGTTTTGCTATTCTCTTATATGATGTCTAGTATTTTTTTTCTTTCTTAAAGTTTTGGTTATTTTCATAACATAAGTTTTTAAAAATAATTGAATTAAACCAATTCGACAGTGAGTGGACTTTCCAATATAATAAAAAAAACTATTTATGGTAAGGACATTTATACTTTATAGATTCCAAATGAAAAGAAAAATCTTCTAAATATAAAGAAAAATCTTCCAAATTAAATACCACACATTGGATTGGGCTTGCAGGTTCAAGATGAAGATCACGGTAACCAAACTACACTTGGTTTGATCCCTGTTAAATACCAAAAAAAGACTACACTGGATTTGATTGGGTTGGTTTGGGTTTGACCGTACTTGAGTTGTTGATCGGATTGGCGCGGACCTGTGTACACCTTATTGCTAGTATAATAGTTGTTGATCATTACATATCCTCTTCTACAGTTTTTGATTTGTTCAGAATTACACACCATGTATAAAACATAATATACTCCGTGAAATTTTGAGATCTTAATATCGTATCAATCTAGTTCTTCTTATTATCATAATATACTTCGTTAATAACTTTTTTTACGTAGTTTAATTCACTGGAGAAAGCAAAGAACCATACAAGCTGATTGGAGCAATGTGTTGGGGCATATTCCCTTTCAGATATTAGAAATAGCTCTACACTACAAGAATAGGCTGATTTACCTACCAGATATTTTCGATGGATTTTTTTCGGTCGCTAATACGTTCGTTTCCGACAGATAATTCCATCGCTATGTGTTTAAGGCGTTTCCCGCTTAATTTTCCAACGGATTTGAAATCCCTCGCTACTTTCCGAGGGATATTTCCGTCGAAAACGCATAAATATCCGTCAGAACCTGTTTCTCACTTAAAACTAAAACAATAGATCTCATCGACCATCACTTCCACTCTCACTTCTCACTCACCACTCTCCACTCTCAGCCACCACTCTCACGCAGTCGCGCCCAATTACACGGAAGCCCAATTACTCAACCTATTCTCTTCCTCTCAGACAGACCCACTCTCACTCTCACTGCGTATGCGTAATCATATTCTCTGATTTCTCTCAAATTAGAAACCCTACTCTCACAGGCGCCGCTCTCACCCTCACAGTCACAGGCACCAATTTCCGTCGCAGCTCCACCAATTTCCGTCGCAGCTCCACCAATTTCAGTCACAGCCACAGTAGGTTTCGTTTTAATCTTCTTCTGCCATTTCGTTTTTCGTTTTCTCGTTTTTTCATTTCGTTTTTTCGTTTAATCTTCTTCTGCCATTTCGTTTTTAGGGTTTATGTTTTATGGGTTTCTGTTTGGGTTTTCGTTTCTGTTTGGGTTTATGGGTTTCTTCTTCTGCCATTTCGTTTAATCTTCTTCTGCCTATTTGTTTTTAGGGTTTAGGTTTGGGTTTTCGTTTAATCTTTGAAAACCTTTTAATCTAGATATTATATATGTTATGCTGGCATTATTTTCACCCGAAATCCTTTCTTCAATTTCCATTATTCTGCCTTACAGAGAGTTTCTTTTCAATGATTGTGATGACCGTGTATCTCAATTGTTACAAGTTCACTCAGTTGCTCCCTTTGTAGACCCACTTGTTATTTCCTCATGGTTCAAGTCTGTGTACAGTACTGAGATCGAATCAGGTGTGTAAATTCCCTGTAATACATAGTTCTTTCTTCTAATTCATGTATTATTTATGTAGGTTTTCAATCCTTAAACTCAGCTTTCATTTGTGTCCTTGCAGGTTTATCAAATATTACAATATGTGGAATTGTATTTGTATCAGATAGAAAACAGGCTCAAATATTACCTGTGATATTGCTCTTGCTACTGGAATCACATGTCCACAAGGTAAATGTCTCACTATTAGATAAGTCATTTTCCTTGTAACTTCTCTGGCTCTTTGTCTAGTGATCCATTTCTGATTAGGTGGAACATGAATATTGAACTCACAGTAGCAAACTTAATTATTAGTTTTATTAGTTCTTTTTTATGCCTGCAGTGCACAGTTTAATAGCATGAAAATTAGTAATAGCATGCATATTCAACCATGTTAGTCCTATTTAGTCATTTGAGGACTCTGCCATCCTCTTAACAGATAATGAGGATGCTAGTAGTGGCTACAATTAGTCCAGCTTAATTTAGGCTTAGCAATGTTATGAAGATGAATTATTTGAATGTATGTCTCTCAAGAACTTTTCCCCTTTTTGGATTTTCTTGTTAATGAGTTTTTTCTTTTTATATTTTCCCCCTAGTTGCAAGTTATAAGTTGGTATTTGATGTAGTCCAACTTTCTTTAACTATAATTTTAGTTGGATACTTATGTGGGTTCAGTGTCAACATGCTACATATTCTGTATATACTGCGTCTGAAACATACGGGTCATAATGCAAAAATCAAAGTATTGTAGAATTAAAAATCTCTCAAATTTAATGTTCAACTTGATTGTCATAGAAGGCTTTCTACAACATTCAGATATTTGATGCATTTCGATTTCACTTCCTTTTTTACTCCCTATCTTGACTTCTTACTGCCAATTTTTGATTTCCGCTGAAAGTACTTCATACTTATTTTTTCAGGTGTGCTTGATTGTTTATTTTGGGGCCAACATCTAAGATAAGTGGTTGTTTGAAGCAAGTTAACTAACTAGATTGCCTCAGTTCACTTATTGTTAGAGGTAGTTATAATTTTCCATTCATCATTGACTTGTATATAAACTGATGTGCAACTAATCATTAATGTACAGATAATCTATAAAGCTAGGTAGTTATAACTAACTAGATTGCCCCATTTCACTTATATGTCTATAAAGTTGTTTCATATATTCTCTGTCGCATTTAGCTATTTCTAGCCTACTAGTGATAATCTATTTTCTGGCTGCAGGTATCAAGTGGGCGTGTGAGAAGGCAGTTACTGGAAGATGTATTCTGATAGGGACTACAAGGATCTGGTAAGTTATTGTTCTATTTGTAGTCGAGTAATTATTAACTTAGGTTGATGTGGGTTTAGTTTTATGGTTTGGTTTAGGTTTTCATGAATTCAAACAGAGTCTTATTCCTCTTGCAGTACCGTGAAATTCATATCTTTAAGTAAGCAGCATACATGCATCTAGAATAAAATAGATCAGCTGCGAGACCATAGCATGAAGGCAATAACTGTTGGCTTACTAATTTCATTTGTGCCAAATGATACTATCTTAAAGTAATCTTGATTTGGTGCATTTGAAATTCCTATATATTATTGTGTATTGTTTTAACTGGCAAATTACACATTGATAAAAACCTAGCTCCTAAAAATTGTTCAAACTGGTGGATAGACATTAACATTAATAGCATTGAAATAATAAGGAGTTGATACTAGATGGTTTTCTGATTTTTTGCAGTTGAAAGTGTGAAATGGTCAATCTGTATTTTTTTGGCTATACAGCATTGCTACTAACAAATCAGCCTCTGTAGCAGGAATTTTTTCTTGTGCAGGTGCTGGGTAGATTTGGGAAATTAGATGGCGCAGAAGGCTCATTGACTGGGAAGAAACTATTCTCGGAGAAATGCGGTTGTCCAGAATGTGTGAAAGACTACTCTGTAAGTTCAGTCTATAAAACCTTGTAGCTTGATAACTCTTCAATTTCAGCATTATAGCAATCTGATACTTTAATTTATAGGTGATTGATGTGCTACTAGACACGAACAGGATCCCCAGGAAACCCCAGTACACTATGGCTTCTGAGGCTCCTTTGGTTCTTCAGTCCTGTGAGTTTAAGGATGTCAAGTTTATGTGTTCATCAGGTACTTCAGATTTGTAAGACTTCATCACTTCAAATATGGTAGCTGATTTATTTTTCTTGCCTATTGCAGAATTTTACATAGAGAAGTTTGCTAACTTGAATTTAATTATGTGATTGCATATCTAGAAGTGAGAGAATCGTTGCGTTTACACTTGGTTAATGAATGCAAAACTCACCAGCTTCAGGCTGCCATCTTCCATGAAGCTATTCTTAATTGTCTGCCTCTAATGCATGGTACTGCAAGCAAGTTTAACTGAATTGATTTCCAATCATGTTGCTTATTTCTTTTTACAGTGATCTATAATCTATTGTGCTGATAACAGTTCCTTGCCTAGATCAAAGCTTGTTACCCATTCTAGTATCCCCCCCTTTTTTTACTGATTTTTATTCTTATTGAATTAAATCCAGCATCTTATGAAGAACGACGTGCGAAACTCTGCTCAAGTGCATGAATGAATGCATGTAGCAAGATACAGTGCCTGTCACAATTGTCTTCTTCATAGAATGAATGCATGTAGCAAGATACAGTGCCTGTTTACAACACCAACGAAGCCTATTAACACATGGAATTTGGTCCAGGCTCTTCTGCAACACCAGGCTCTTATCGTCTCATGCTGTGGCTGCTTCAATGGTCGTACGCTAGGTGTCATATCTATGAGCTGTGACAATGAAGCTACCCGTGGATTTGGTCCTTTAATTCCAGGCCATCTTAAAGTTGATTCTGGTGATGCAGAAGCCCTTGAAAGAATTTTTAAAGGCCATCTTAAAGTTGATTTTGGCCATCTTAAAGAATTTTGCTGAAGTGGAATTAAAACTGGGCCTGTTTGCTGAATATTATGCCATGTTGGCTAAAGTTGGAGTTCACCATTACAATGGAAGTAAGTTCTCTGTCCAATTCATTCTTATCTTTTTTCTATGTTAGTTTGCTTTAATTTTGATAGCTAGAAAAATCTTGAAGTTTGATTCATTTGATTGTTTAATGGTTTATGTTGTTGGATTTAACTTGAGATATTTGGTTAGAAGCAATGGTTTATCCTGTTTCTTTAAGGCCAAAATTTTGTACATGATTATTACAGTTTTTATATGATTGGGGCTAGTTGGTAATGTATGCAGCATGATTATACTGCACATGATTATTATCTCTGCAGGAGGAAATTGGAAGGGTGTATCTCTGCAGTCCCAAATCCGACTCCACGACAGCGCCGGCTTTGACGGTGACGCGGCGGTTAGTAGCAGGTACTGTCTGAGACATCTTGCATAATTGTTTGCCTAATGTGCAATAAGTTAATCACACTCACTTAGCCATTTGTCTTGTATTTACAATGTAATGACAGGTTTTGATTTATTCTCCTGCTAGAACTGCTACTCAACAAGGATCTGGAAAGGTTGGAAGATGGAAGATCAACTTCTTATTCATGGAAGTGAAACTTATGCTATCTTTGACTTCCTGCACCTGTGTAAATTTTCTTAGGTTTTAATCTTAAAATTATTTCACTTCTGTTATGATTCTGGGCATCTGTAAATTGTTTTTGTAGTTACTAGAAACTTCAGTATAATATCCTGAGTTTACACTTCATTTACTGATCATATTGTTGAATATGTAATCAACTACTGTGTTTTTGTTGAATATGGAATCAAGAGGCTTACTTCCACAATTGTAGTTCTTCTCTCTTTGATCTATTTGTATTTTTGTTTTCATGGTTTGGTGCCCATTGTCTTTGGCTAGGCAACACAACTAGAACTTGTTCTGATTTGTTTGACTCTTTTTAATTTGATACTAAGCCATTGTATGAGGCACATGATGTGGGTAAAATTTATAACCCATGAATATCAGTATGTAATAAAAAATGTAATAAAAATTATTTGTGGAGCTTGAATGGATGACTGTTGGGATTTAGTTTTTTTTTTACAGTAAATTAATTTTTCTGGCGGATTTTCGACGGAATTTGTGAGGGATTTGCGAGGGATATTTCCGAGGGATTTGCGAGGAATATTTCCGAGGGATTTCCGACGGAAGTGTTTCCGAGGGAAAATTCCCTCGGAAATCGTTTGCGAGGACCGTTTTTCCAACGGAATTTTGTCCGTCGGAAATTCCGTCGAAAACGTGAATTACCGACCGATTTTTTTGCTTTTCCGAGGGATTTTTCCCTCGGAAATCACCGAAATTCTTGTAGTGCTAAGAGTTAAGCCAAGACATGAACGACAATACACAAAGTTTATTGAGAAGCCAAAGGGGCACGACCACGTCAATATCTAATCTTAACTACTACTAGTCTATTAGCATCTTTCACACACGATCAACAACGACGAAGAAATTACCAATTACACATCTAGTTAGGGCGATCAGTTAGAAAATAGGCTTAAATACAGTTTTGGTCCCCCTATTTTGACCATTTCACGATTTTGGTCCTCAAAGTTTTAATTTGACGATTTTGGTCCCCCTATTTTCCCAATTTGAAAAATCATAGTCCCCCTCTTAAATAAGTCAAAATTGAAACTCAATTTTGACTTATTGTCCTATGTGGCAGCCTACGTGGCACCCCCCCACCCCCCACCCCACCCCTCCCCCCCACCCCACCCCCACTGTTCATCTTCCCCTCCCCCCCACCCCACCCCCACTGTTCCTCTTCCCCTCCCCCCTCCCCCACCGTGACCCCCCCCCCCCACAACCAAATCTCTCTCTCTCTCTCTCCTTCGCATCTCCACCTCCCCCCCACCCCACCCCCCATCGATCTCCCTTGATCTCCCTCGATCTCCACCGTGAACCCCCCCCCCCCCTTCGCACCTCCCTCTCTCTCTCTCGCTCACCGTCTCTCCCCTCCCCCCTCGATTTCCCTCTCTCTCTCGCTCACCGTCGCTCTCTCTCTCCTTCGCATCTCACCCTCGCTCACCGTCGCTCTCCCTTCGATCTCCATCGCTCTCGCTCGCCGTTCTCTCTCTGCGTTCGCTCTCCCCGTCGTTCTCTCGCTCGCTCGCCGTTCGCTCTCCCCGCCGTTCTCTCGCTCGCTCTCCGTTCTCTCTCTGCGTCTCTCTCTCTCTCTCTCTGCGAACTCTCTCTCTCTCTCTCTCTCTGCGAACTCTCTGGGGGTGGGGGTGGGAAGAGGAACAGTGGAGGGTGGGGGGGGTGGGGTGGGGGTGGGTAGAGGAACACTGGAGGGTGGGAGGGTGGGGGTGGGGGGTTCACGGAGGGGGGTGGGAGGGGGGAAGAGGAACAGTGGAGGGTGGGGGGGTGGGGGGGTGCGCCTACGTGGCAGTCCACGTGGACTGCCACGTAGGAAAAGTCAGTCAAAATTGACTTTAATTTTGACCAAATTAAGAGGGGGATCAAATTCGTCAAATTGGGAAAATAGGGGGACCAAAATCGTCAAATTAAAACTTTGGGGACCAAAATCGTGAAATGGTCAAAATAGGGGGACTAAAACTGTATTTAAGCCTAGAAAATAAAAACTTGTGTTTTCATTTTTACAAGCGAAGAAATTAGGGAGGACAATCCCTTTACATTAGTGGCATCAACATATTAGGAAGGGAAACCTGGCGACTATGTTGATGAGCACTCAATGCGCACTTAGGTAAATATCCAAACATGACTTCTATTGTTACATTGCTTTATTTATAAATGTACTCATTAATTTGTTGTATGGTTATGCAAAATAGGAGGAGTTCGACCAGCTCATGACTCAGGCCAAACAGGCAATGACCCTTCCACACTACTATCCCCTAAGGAGGAGTAGGCACTAGCTCTGTATAGTTGGAAAAACCGGCTAGAGGGAAGTATAAGGGTCCCCTCTATGGTGTTGGGCCCTGTGCTCCCTTGATACAAAGAGCGTTCGATCACATCACTGATGGAGCATCCGTTAGTCAACCTCCTTCTGTAGAGAGCTCAGCCGAGGTAGTGCAACTTCAGATGCATATGCAGGCCCAGTAGAAGGAGATAACTGCTTATCAGGCCGTTGGTAATTATCGACGGGCAAAAAGTCGTTGCTAGTTACCGTCAGAAAAGATTGTCGATATTTGCTAGTAAATATTATCGAAATAGATTTCGTTTGCTTGTCGGTACGGGTTCTCGACCCCTTTCCTCTGGCGGCCACAACCACATCGTTAAGCCGTCAAAAATAGCTGGTAATCACTTTTTTCTTCTAGTGTTGATTCGAACTCAAGTTTTCAGTGTTCACAACACTTACATGTATTTCACCACCACTTGGTTGTATTTTTCAAAACTGTTTCAAATGATGAGATTGCTCATTTCAAATACACTTCAAATTATCATTAAATTATTTAGAATAATCCTTAGTACTCCTCTGTCCCGAATCTTTTAGCATATCTAATATCTATTTATACAAATAACCTTCACTTAAACTACCCAAAGAAGCCTCCAAGTTTACCTGACAAGTGGACTCCCTGGTGTAACCACAAAGGTTAGAAACGTAATTTGACGGGATAAAATTATTCAAACTCTGAATAAATCAGAACCACTTTTTCTTCTATTTCCTCCCACTCTCCATTTTACGCATCTTTCTTCTCTCCCTTTCTTCTCTCCCTCTCTTCCCCTTTCTGGTCCATTTTTCGGCCGCCACAGGCTCAAAAGCATCAAACCCAATCCATCACCAAGATGCTCTCAACTTCTTCTACAAAACCATATCTGATTCAAAGCAAATGATTTCTTTTGAAAACCCTAGAGATTCTTACCACCGTCGTCCGCATCAAAGATTTTGAAGTGGAAAGTGAGATTTCTCATCCGTCGACTTCTTTCTCTACCATTGAAGCATCAGGTACTCTTCCTCTACCATTGAAGCATCAGGTGCTCTTATTCCTCAGTCACTAGCGAACAACTCTCTCCTCTTCTTCAGCTATCAGTATTTTCTTATTTTTACTTATGATTTTTTTGTTCATTTTTTGAATTTCAGGGTTTTTTCAGTTGTTTTTTCATTTTCATTTTCTAATCATCGGTTATTAACCAACCTTTTTTATATGAGACTCAGATGTGCATTTGGTTGATTCATCTTGGACAAGGTAAGGGATTTTTCGCATTTCGCTTTTTCTAGCCTACTAGCAATAATCTATTGCTTTGGTGATAATCTCTTGCATTTCCAAAAGACATTGATTTATGGTGAATGAGATTTAAGTTGTTTTACTCTGATATTGGTTTACTGCATTCTGATTTTAGTCTTAAATGATTTTTAAATATGTGATTCTAATTTGGCATTTTAGTTTTTTATTTGTGTTTTAGGTTTATTTTGATTTTGACGAGAATGTGAAAATTAGTACAAACTTGTAAAAAGTGTAATTCTGATTTGGTTTGTTTTGTATTTTATCACATATTTTATTTTGTTGGGACTTTTTTTGTTGGCAGCATGGAAGTAGTTTGCTATCTTTTGATGTGGTGCTACTTTATGAATTGCTAGAACAATGTTTTCAGCTTCCATGATATTCTTGCTTCAAAATACTCACTTTTGAAGGTTAGTTTCTCCTTGATATATATGCTAGGCTACGATTTTGGTTTAAAAAATTGAAAATGAAGTGGTTATGTTCATGTCCTGTTTTTATGCGGGTCATGTTTATGATGTCAAATTAAGGAGACACAAGTTGTTGTGGTGCAAAATCTTGGTTTGATCAGAAAATTCAATGGTTGGTTTTATGTACATTTCAAGAATCGCTCAACACTTCTGATGATTGCGCTGTTATATTAGGAGATGATATTCTGGAAAGTTGCTGATACATTCTTCTACTTGAGCTCAACGGAAGAAGTTTTATTGTCTCAATTTTTTGACTCAACACAATTAATTGATTCTGCAAAATCATTTATCAATTGGCCTACTACATGAATTTAGCTACACTACATTTGTTTTATTATTAGACTGGATCATTTCTTAAGCCCGGTTATCAATCAGATAGAAAAGAATGACTAACGGATTTAGTATGGACTAGACCCATATACATGTTCAATTGAACCGGGTTAATTTTTCATCAGCTTTTCATTTAAATTGGACAAGCTATATTTATCAGCAAAATTCGAAAGAGTTTATTAGTTGTTTAGATGATGTCTTATTTTATTAAGTTGCACGGTATGTTACTAGTGACACATTTAAATAAGAAAACATTAAATAGATAAATATGTAGACAAAAACACCCTATGTTGTTAAAAATGGATATATGTGTTTAGAATTAAATATAAGGCTAAAGTACTCCTGGGGTCCCTTATCTTTATTTAAAGTAACGAATTAGTCCTTTATGTTTTTTTTGTCCCAAATAAGTCCTTTATCTTTCAAATTTTTGACACATAAATCCTTTTCCGTTAACAGTGCTGATTTATATGTCAAAAAAAAGGATTTATGTGTTAAAAATTTGAAACAAAAAGGATTGATTTGGGACAGAAAAGGATTTATGTGTCAAAAATTTAAAACATAAAGGACTGATTTGGGACAAAAAAAAGATAAAGGACCAAATCGTTACTTTAAATAAAGATAAGGGACCCCGGGAGCACTTTAGCCTAAATATAAAGACCTAAAACCTAGATGCCACAAAAATTCACCCTCTTGAAAACTCAAATATGCATCAATATTTTGGATAGTAGGCATTCACATTTATAAGTGGAGAGATATTAATTTGGTAATGGTGGTAAAGGCTCAACTTTAATATTTATTGACTTATTAAGGGTATAGTTGGATGAAAATGGTTAAATTAACAATGAATTCGTAAAACATCGAAAGTTTTAGGATAAAATTAGAAGGCCAAAACATCAAAGAGATGGAGGGAGTATCTTTAAACAAAATAAATTAGGTTGATTTATTTTTAATTTCGAATAAAATATTATTAATATTGTTTGGAAAATCAATTATAATTTTCAATATTTAGTATTAATAGTGGAGGAAGATTAAACTCCAAGCTTGGGTGCAAGTGGTTAATGTACTTCATCTAAATTGGCGGACTCGATTAGTATCCGGGTTCGATCCCCGACGATGGAACAAATTGGAGTTAGACTTTATTTACCTCCCGACAATGTTTTAAAAACCGGACCGGACCGGCCGGTTCAACCGGTTGAACCGGGAACCGGACCACCGACCGGTTGGTTCAACCCCATTTGAACCGCAGTCCTATTGAACCGCCCAAAACCGGATCGAACCGGGGAAGAACCGCGGTTCAACCGCTTTGAACCGGAAACCGAACCGGATTGAACCGCCCGAAATACATTTTTTTATTTTTAAATTTACTTTTTTCTCCAAAATTTAATATTTTTTATTTTTTATTTAATAAATTACTCATCCTGTTCAACCATGGTTGAACCGATTGAACCATGAACCGGAGGCCTGACCGGTTCGATCTCCAGCCCGGTTTTAAAAACATTGCCTCCCGGTTCTGGATTTTTCAGGGCCACTTTCCCCTAGACACCGGAGCGGGGTCAAAGACCCCTAGACAAAAAAAATAGTGGTGGAAAATTCAAGAGACACATTTGAAGAGGTGAAGAGGTGTATCTAGAATGTTAAAAAAAATCATGAAATAGAGCGCCTTGAAAATGTGGGATAATTAATACCCACTATGCCACATATATGAAATGGAGACTATATTCTCCTATGCTGTAAATAGGGTCTCCTATATATGTTTTAAACATGGAGTCTTGTGAAGTGTTGTGACATCTCAACCCAAGAGCAAGTGTGAGTGTGTGAGAGTCTTTTGTAGTTAGTGTGTTATCATTTCTTGTAACTCTTAGAGTGGGAGTTTTGTAAAGTTATACACAACTTGGGTTGGATTGTATTCTTATTTGAGATAATAAATATAATTGTTGTGGCGTTTTCGTGGACGTAGGCAAGAGGTGCCGAACCACATAAATCTCTTTGTTCTCTCTTATTTCTTTTTTGTGGTGTATGTGTTCCCATATAAGATGTTAGGTGTGTGCATAACTTTCTACTAAAATTTATAGGCTTAATTACAGTTTTGATCCCCCTGTTTTCACCAATTCTTGATTTTGGTCCCTGAAGTTTTAATTTGACGATTTTGATCCCCCTATTTTCCCAATTTGTAAAATCAAGGTCCCCCACCCCAATTTTGACTGAATTATCCTACGTGGCAGCCCACGTGGACTGCCACGTAGGCGCACCACCGTCTTTTCCTCCACCACCGCACCCCCAACAGAGAGATTAGATGGTGCGACGAGCGAAGCGATTGCGAGCGATTCGGCGAGCGATTGCGACGAGCGAGAGAGGGAGAGCGACGAGCGAGAGAGGGAGAGCGACGGTGGGAGATCGGAGATGCGAAGGAGAGAGAGATGCGAAGGAGAGAGAGAGGGTGTGGTTGTGGGGGGGGGTTCACGGAGGTGGGGGTGGGGGGGAGGGGAAGAGGAACAATGGAGGGGGGGGTCGGTGGGGAAGAGGAACAGTGGGGGGTGGGTGGGGGGTGGGGGGTGCGCCTACGTGGCAGTCCACGTGGGCTGCCACGTTGGATTCAATTTTGACCAATTAAGAGGGGGACTATGATTTTTCAAATTGGGAAAATTGGGGGACCAAAATCGTCAAATTAAAACTTCAGGGACCAAAATCGAGAATTGGTGAAAACAGGGGGACCAAAACTGTAATTAAGCCAAATTTATAAGGATATAAAATTTAACAAAGTATGGACAGATGTCATGGCATACACGAGCCAATGCATGGCAGACACGAGCTTCTAGTGTACTGGCATCTGATTCCACGTTTCATTTAACTAAGGTTATTGGGATATAAATTGTGGAGTAAAAAACTTAAGAATAACGAATGGTGATGCTGCTGATGCATGACAAAGATAGTAGCAAATGTATTTTATATTATATGATCATATCATAAGGATAGCAATGTGATTTGACTTTCTTCCTTGCATAATTTAATTTGAATTTTAATGAGGTAACGAGCTTTCAACATAGGATGACTTGCGGTGACCCTGAATCCAAAATTTTAGATAATGACTCTTTCTATTTGATAAAGCATTTAAAAAATCAACTTTCTGGTGCTAATTGATTGTTGAAGATGCTCACATGGTGATTTCTGGTGCTAATTGAAGATGATCATTGTAGATGCTGCTTGTTGAAGGTGCTCGCATGGATCGTGCGCCGCTAGGGTTCCTCGCGATCTAACCGGAGTGTGTTCTGTTAGTTTAGTCAATAACTTACGCGTTGTACTTCTCTGTTTGTACTTTCCGTGTATGTGAATTTCCGTTTGGACCCTGATCTATGTTGGATATGTTGTGTTAGGCTCAGCCCACTTAGCTTGTATTGGTTGGGGCCTTTGCCCACTTCTTCAATGAAATCAATACAATTTGACCAAAAAAAATCAACTTTGAATATAATATCTACTTACTATATATATAATCAAAACATATGCTAGCACATTTACATTTTTAGACATCACCAAATTTTGACATTTGTCGCAATTTGGGGGCAAAATAGACAATTCGCCACATCTACTCTATATAATCAAAACATATGCTAGCACATTTACATTTTTAGACATCACCAAATTTTGACATTTGTCACAATTTAGGGGCAAAATGTAACATCCCTAATTTTTAAAATACAAACTTTAATGAATGAGAGTGATTTAGCGATTTAATTGGAATAATTAGTCGCGTCTCGAATATAGGGTAATCGAGAAAATCATGCCGAGTAGGAATCCGTAAAATTTTAGAGGAGTTTATATCAAAGCCATGACTTAAATGGGCCAAGGGCAGTTTGGTCTTTTCACCATCACTTAACCCTCAGCCCTCCCCACTTACCCCAGCTGAACTCCTCATTTCACCACATTTCCAGAACTAAGAAAATAGAAGGCAGAAACTGAAAATAAGAAGAAAAGAAGGAGAATGGGGCGAGAGAGAAAGTGGAAGAAGAAGGAGGGGGATTCACCAAGATCTTCATGCATGTAAGTACTCTCACCTCCCCTCCACTCCAATTTTCATGCCCTTTCCATTAGTAACATTTTCAGAAGCTAATTCATCCTCCTTCCCTCTTTTCCATTTTTCGAACCATGAAGCTCAAGTGAGGAAGATGATGAAGTTTTGAGCTGTGGTTAGTGCATGTTTAGTGGGAGTTGTTGAGGAGGAAGTTCTGAACCTACATTTCGATTTTTGAAAGGAGTTTGGACTAGTGGTGTTGCTGGATTCGAAGATTTAGTGGAGAGGTTGCTGTTTTGGAAACGGTTCGGGTTCTAGCGGGGAGCGTTCGCGTGATTCGGTTCAACACCTTCGTACTCCGGCTCAATGTTAAGACTTTGGCAAGTGTACCAAATGTCGTCGCAAGTAATATAAATATCGGTAAGTACCGGTCGTATCCACAGGGATTGTGTTTTATTATCAATAGGCAAGTAAATTAATCCTTAGACGTAATAGTTGGACGAAAATTGAAGTAACGGTAGAATAAAGCAAACGTCTGTAAACAATAAAATAAAAGCGATTAGGGGTCGAATCTTCTCCCCTCACCTATCCTATGATCCTTCAGCTAATCTCAAATTGGTTGTTTAAATTACCAGATTCAATTCACAAAATTAGGTTAAGGACAATCCCTTGCCTCAAAACCCCTTTTACCTAATTGAGAAACCCTAATCCCTTAGGTGATTCATGCCAACAGGTAAAGCAATAAACGCAAGAAATAGAGAATTCACATATCCAATCCCATATTCCTATGGTGATCACAAGTATGTGATCTACTACCCCGTATCAAGAATGTAACCCATATCCCTATGTGATCCCAAACCCTAATTCATTACAACTAGCATATGTAGAAGTAAAGCATTACACAAAGAGGCATAGACTTATGATAAATTAACCAAACAACTGAATCAACCATGACTAACCAATAGATAGGTTTGGGGAGAGTCATCTCTCCCTAATCAAAACAAACTACATGGACAACATCAAGGAAAGAGAAGATAGAAATAAGGAGAAGTTACACATAGAGGAATCCATGAGAAGTCTTCAAAACCTTGTTCCCAAGTGATTAGAAGCTCCCAAAAACACCCCCAGCTGCTGCTCCAAACCCTAGTTGCGCTCCCAAGACGAAGTCCCCTTGAAAAAACACAAAACTGAATTAAAACCCTCACTTTCAGCAAGCCATCGCGTCGCGATACGAGGCCATCGCTACGCGATATTGGACAGAACCAAAATTCCTCCTGCATCATGCTTCCTTCGCGACGCGAACTCTCCTGGTCGCGACGCGATATTGGACAGAACCAAAATTCCTTCCAATTTGTGCTGCATCTCCGGGCAAGTGTCTGGTTCGCCGAATGATAACAACAAATTGGAGGTCTTCAAGTACAAAATAGCTCCAAAAGTGAAGGAATTACTTACAAATGAACTTCCTACTACAATTATCTAAAACTAGACTAAATCCCCAGATAATGACTGTGATACAATGAAAAACCTGCACAATTGGTCCTAAAAATGCCTAACTTACATCATATGATTGAGAGTCAACACAACCCCAAACTTAAACTTTTGCTTGTCCTCAAGCAAACAATCAATTCAGACTGTGGCTGATTTTTCTATTCAACTGTTACATGTAATACATCAACCTTAAACATATCAGCACATCAACTATCATCATCAACCTAATACAGTGGCAGGACAACTGAATTGGAAATACCGAATCATAAGCAGGCAGCATTCTCAAGTTTCTCTATTGCACACATCTCACCAGTGTTTCACTCTTGAGGTGTTTCGGGTATTCACTCAATTCACAGTACCTGCATCATCGTTTCATAGGCTTGACAGAGTTCTATATCAGTCTATACAAATGACTTGCATACACACATTTTGAGGACTTTAAGGGTTATAGCGGGGCTTTAGGTAAGGGTGGACAATTTGGAATAAGTAGGTTGCACTTGGAGTTAGGCCTACCTCTCACTCAGGCAATTTCGCACAATTCACTTACTCACCCATTTTCCCCAAAGCATTCAACAAACAAGAATTTTTTTTTTTGATATACGTATATATATATATATATATATATATATTTTCTTTTCTTTGTTTCTTTTCTCTTGTATACCACCCCAAACTTAGAATGTTGCTATTCCACGAGCAACCCCAAACTTAGAATTTTCCCACTCTCACAGCTTTTGTTACCTAACTCCAAGTTAAGAATTAACTAGGCTATGATTTTCAGAAAAACAGCATACAGATTTTTAATAATAGGCTCAGAGGGGCTAGCAGAGGATAAACATTAGTTAGGTGCGGTTTGAAAGGCTCAGGGGTGCCAAAAGAAATGCCTCAGTGTGTATGAAAATCAAATGCAAAAACAATTAAGCACAATGTCAAGTTCTGCAGACTAATGCAGGCAAGGAATACACACAATATATATAATAACGTGTTTAGGCTCAAACCTCACGGTTGGGATCGTAGAGATAGAACTTGAGAGATGCTGCTCACAGATGATAAAGGACTTCTGCAACTTTTGTCATGACCCCTGCTATTACTTAATGATAAAACTTGACGTGTGAGTGTCCAAAGGAAAAATGCAACATGCGACCCCAAATGCCACACATCATCACCATTGAAGCTGCTTTAACAAAACAAAAACAAAATATAGGGCAGTGGTGCCTCAATATCACAGAGTAAGTTATACTAATAAGTACAGACCAAAATGCGAAATAGAGTCAAAATAGGGAAAAATACAACCAAAAGTGCAAAATAAAATGTCTGAATAAAAAACAAGAGAATGATAAATGAGCCTCCTGCTCAAGGGAATGAAAAGTGGCGCTCACCAGTGGGTTGCCTCCCACCAAGCGCTTCTCTAACGTCACTAGCTTGACGTTTGTCATTCCACTATCAAGGTGGCTGATATGACACAAAGAACACATCATCCTTCTTCTTTCGCTTCTGGGGCAGGAACATCATGAATTTGAAACATAGTTGTAGATGCTTCCATACCCTTTTAAGGTGAAGGGTGATGAATAAGGCATAGAAGGAGTCTGAGTATATGTCAATCTCCTCACTTCTATCCTCCTTGCTACTTGGAAGAATAATAGGAACCATGATTTGTTGGGTTTTTTCTTGTTGGATTTTCACCCCTTCCCCACATTGGGAGCTTTGATCTTCCCTCCAAACTACATGCTCCTCCATTTCAATCTTTTCTTCTTCCTCATCTTCCTTATCCTCCCCAGATTCTTCTTTTGTTGGGGCTTGTTCTTCTTGTTCCTCATTGGTAGTGCATAACCATGGGTAATTTTCCGATATAGTTACCCACTCATCCTCACAGTTGCACTCCACAAGATACTCCCCACAAGAATCGCAAAAGGTGCGTGTCACACATTTGCAATTCAAGTGGGGTTCTTCACAACAAATACAGCGAGGAGGGTGTGGCATGGACTCCATGTGATACGATGCATCAATGTGCTCCTTGGGCTGGAAGATATTCTCAGTCATTTGCCTAAACTGGCTCAAAGCATCTTCCAACCGAGAAACTTGCTCTTTAGGCTGGAAGATAGTCTCCGTCATTTGCCTAAACTGGGCCAAAGCATCTTCCAACCGAGAAGTGGATTCCATGATTTTTTTTTCCGGGACAAACAGCAATTCTTTCGAACTTTGCCCCTGCTACACAGTTCACTGAAACACTTCAACAAACCGTTAACAAGTCCACCACAATACAAAGTATCTAAACAAATAAAACAAAAATAAAATACTGAAATAAATAAAATAAAATAAAACAACTAAGAATTAACTCAAATGCCTTGTTGACAATGAAATCAACAATCCCCGGCAACGGCGCCAAAAATTTGTTAAGACTTTGGCAAGTGTACCAAATGTCGTCACAAGTAATATAAATATCGGTAAGTACCGGTCGTATCCACAGGGATTGTGTTTTATTATCAATAGGCAAGTAAATTAATCCTTAGACGTAATAGTTGGACGAAAATGAAGTAACGGTAGAATAAAGCAAACGTCTATAAACAATAAAATAAAAGCGATTAGGGGTCGAATCTTCTCCCCTCACCTATCCTATGATCCTTCAGCTAATCTCAAATTGGTTGTTTAAATTACCAGATTCAATTCACAAAATTAGGTTAAGGACAATCCCTTGCCTCAAAACCCCTTTTACCTAATTGAGAAACCCTAATCCCTTAGGTGATTCATGCCAACAGGTAAAGCAATAAACGCAAGAAATAGAGAATTCACATATCCAATCCCATATTCCTATGGTGATCACAAGTATGTGATCTACTACCCCGTATCAAGAACGTAACCCATATCCCTATGTGATCACAAACCCTAATTCATTACAACTAGCATATGTAGAAGTAAAGCATTACACAAAGAGGCATAGACTTATGATAAATTAACCAAACAACTGAATCAACCATGACAAAGTAACCAATAGATAGGTTTGGGGAGAGTCATCTCTCCCTAATCAAAACAAACTACATGGACAACATCAAGGAAAGAGAAGATAGAAATAAGGAGAAGTTACACATAGAGGAATCCATGAGAAGTCTTCAAAACCTTGTTCCCAAGTGATTAGAAGCTCCCAAAAACACCCCCAGCTGCTGCTCCAAACCCTAGTTGCGCTCCCAAGACGAAGTCCCCTTGAAAAAACGCAAAACTGAATTAAAACCCTCACTTTCAGCAAGCCATCGCGTCGCGATACGAGGCCATCGCTACGCGATATTGGACAGAACCAAAATTCCTCCTGCATCATGCTTCCTTCGCGACGCGAACTCTCCTGGTCGCGGCGCGATATTGGACAGAACCAAAATTCCTTCCAATTTGTGCTGCATCTCCGGGCAAGTGTCTGGTTCGCCGAATGATAACAACAAATTGGAGGTCTTCAAGTACAAAATAGCTCCAAAAGTGAAGGAATTACTTACAAATGAACTTCCTACTACAATTATCTAAAACTAGACTAAATCCCCAGATAATGACTGTGATACAATGAAAAACCTGCACAATTGGTCCTAAAAATGCCTAACTTACATCATATGATTGAGAGTCAACACTCAACTCTCGGGATTTCGTCAATTCGGGGAGTTTTACTCACGATTAGGAACATTACCATATTCTGAACTTATTTCGTTTTAGGTTCAATGCGAAAATCTAACTTGGGAAACGTGTTATCGAGTCGAAAACCGTTTTCGGGAAAATAGCGTTTTATGGTTTTTCGGTAAAAATATATGTTTTTATGGATTTGTTGATTTTAATGCTTTCGCTGGAATATGGAATTAATTGCTAGTTATAATGTCTATTTTTAAGTCTCGATGGTCAGGAAATGTCTCAGGGTCGAATAGAAAGCGAAACGGTACAAAACGGGTTTTCGAAATGCTGTTTTTTCACAATTCTGTCATCCATCGCGCCGCGACCACCAATTTATTTTGTAACGTAGAACTTTCTCTCACTTTTCGCGTCGCGACGGAACCAGTTCGCGTCGCGACGCTTTGCAGTTTTTCAGCAAAACACACTGATTTTGTTTTCGCAATAACTTTTGATCCGGGAACCCGATTGAGGTGTTCTCAGGTGCGTTGGAAAGCTTATTCAAAGACCTATCTATAATTATATAAATTGGTTTGGTAAATACACTGTTTTTGATGGTCAAAGCTGTTTTCAAAACCGAATTGTAGACCGTGTGTGAGCATATGTTTTCGAATAACAAAACGGATAACCAACTGGACTATATGTCAAATTTGTGATATGATTATAACGAGTGTCTAACTTTGAATTCATCAAAACGGGTTATAGATCAACATTAGATATTGATTATCTAGAACTTAAGAGACAGTCTAATGCGGACATGATGTATATTTTATTATATATCGCGTTGGGTGACGACCCGACAAGTAGCATACTAGGGAAGGAAGTCATGATCCCTTACCTAGGCCCTGGATACATTTTGGCATGGTCAATTCGTGGGTTTTCGGGATTGTGGCTGGTTTGGACGGCTGATTTATGCTAAGTTAAGAACACGATTCTCCGAGATCGTGGCTTGTATGCACGGCCGGGTTTCGTTTGGTAAGTGAATGGTTATAAACTAATCAATGAAGCTTAATAATATATAATAGTACTTCATTACCGAGATTGTTGGTTTGTTTGCACGGTCGGTAATTGGACTAGTTATATATGTTGACGCAAATAGTGATAAACATACTATGTTGCAACGGTTTTAAACTAAATCGAGAGATAGTGAGGGAGCACGGTAGAACTCACTGAGACATGTTGTCTCACCCAATCATTGTTGTTGGTTTTACAGAAAAGCAGGGCAAGAGGAAGAGTAACCGGCACGGATAGGTGACGTGCTCGTAGAGATAGTCTTGATGTTTATTTTCTATTCTGTTGTCTCTGTATGGTTATATAACTTGTAGTTGTTATGAGTTGTATGAACCCCTTTTGATTTCTGTTTATTAAGTATTGAACACGGAGTTGTATTCCTTTTTGAATCTTGGATTCGTGTATGGAATTAAGACGGCTTAGTCCGAAGTATTATGTTTTAATTCGATAAAAGTTTGTACGTTCAATACTTAAACAGGAATTGTGTCCTCTGATTATTACTATAATTGTGCATTACGGTATATCTACATGTTAGAAATACTGGGGTGTTACACAAAATAGACAATTCACCACATAAAGACAAAATGCTACAGTATCACTACAGTGCGCAACAATACCGCTTATGTCACTCTACAGTACGTTACAGTGACGTTTCTGACGTGCAACAGTACCAATACAGTTTTTTTTTAAAATTCAATTTTTTTTAAAAAAAATTGATTTTTTAAAAAAAAATTATACACTGCTTTTTTTAATTTTTTTTTTAAAAAGTGGTTGTCAATATTTTTATAAAAACAATTAGTCATTATAAATCAATTTTCACTATTTTTATAATCTACTCAAACTACTAAAATTAATAAAATAATTAGTCACTATAAATCAATTAGCCACTATCCATTGTCAAAAAAAGAATTGTAAAAAAACTTTAACCCCTACCAAAAATTACAAAATAACTACTAAAACTAATCAATTTAACTACTTTTGTTAAAATCAATCAATTTAACCACTACAAAAAAATTACCAAATAAATATTTTATAATTACTAAAAAAGATTAAAATGCCAACGGGAGTGCCAAGGAGAGCGCCAATGGGAGTGGCAACAAGAGCGCCAACGGGAGAGGCCACGGGAATGGCAACGATAGAGGAGGAACAAAAAAGTGAGGGACAAAAACCTGATTGAAAACTGCAATCAGAAACTGCAACTCACGCAGCAAAAGGACAAAAAACAACAAATTTTAAAACCAACTTTTTTTCAGTATTTTTTCCAATTTTTTTGTTCAGTTTTTCTTTCCATAAAAAATCACTTTTTTGTCGGTTTTTTTTACTAAAAACATAATTTTTTTAACTATTTCTATAATTTACTCAAACTACTAAATTTAATCAATTTAACTACTACCAATTGTCAAAAAAAACCATACCTCTAACAATAGTTTCAAAATTATTTATTCCAAAAAAATAAATTATTAAATTAATATCACACTCAATAATTAAATAATTTAAAATTTACTATTTACTATAATCTCTCTATTAAAATTACTAAAATCAATCAATTTTTTATGTAATAAATAAAATCAATCAATTTAACCACTAACAATTATAATATTAAATCAGATAGAAAAAAGGAGAAAACATGTGGCAACGGGAGCGTCAACGAGAGACTGACAACGAGATCGGCAACGAGAGCGGCAACGGGAGTGCTAGCAAGAGAGGGAACGAGAGCGCCAACGAGAGCGTCAACGAGAGCGCCAACGAGAGCGCCAACGGGAGTGCCAACAAGAGAGGGAACGAGAGCGACGGGGCTGCATATTTTACCTTTTACTCCATTATTAATATTATAAGAAGATACCGATTTTGTTTCTTCATTTTTACTCCATCTAAAATTTATTATTTACTATAATCTCTCTATTAAAACTAATAAAATCAATCAATTTAACCACTAAGAATTATAAAAATACAACTTTAGCCACTACCAAACTTTACAAAATAACTTACTTATAATTAAACGAATATGATTTAATTCATATTAAATCATATAGACACTAGTGGAAAAAGGGCTTTAAATTCGGATATTTTGGGCTTTAAAGTCGAATATTTTGGGCTTTTAAAGTCGGATCCTAATCTGACTTCGATCGAGTCGACTTTGAAAGTCTAAAATTTTAAAGTCGAATGGGAATCCGACTTTAAAAGCCAGTTTTTAAGTCGGATAGTTGCTTTTATCTGACTTTATAAGATTTATTATAATGTGCTAATGGCCTCTCTGGAACCCCTTTAAAGTCGGATTAAGAAACATATCCGACTTTAAAATCCTGTTTTTAAGTCGGATATAACGCGTATATATCCGACTTTAAAAGTACTTTTTTTTTTGGTTTTAATTATTTTTTTGCTTCACCCTTCATATAACCATTTCCTGCACCTGCGCATACTTTAAAGGCAACTAAAGTACTACAATTTCAGCTAGACAAGAGGGACACATACACACACAGGTAATTAAACTACTTTACTTCAATATATAGAGTTAAACTCTTAAATTTCATACCAAAATATACGTAAATACTACACTTCCATCAATTCAAAAAAAAAAAACAAGTACACGAATTCTTTATATTCTAATAATATTTCAAAATGTATGATAATGCACTACACTTTCACTAAAGTTGATTTCTTCTTTCTTCCTTTCCAACTGGCTTACGCTCCTCCGCATACAACCTTAGAAAGAATTCAGCCCAAACGTGTCTAATGTCCTTCAATTCTTCAGATGTGAATGGATCAGTTGAATTGAATACCTAAAACAATAAAAGATAAATAATAACCATGAGTTAATCTAATATCTACTCAATAATAATTATCTAGTAATAATCTTAAAAGTTTAAAAATTCAATTACCTTTTTCCAATTGTTAGTGATAGTTCAAACTGAAACTAACTCAGGCTAGATCAAACTAACCGTAATTGCATATTATACTAAGTAACTGAAACTAACTCAGGCTTAATATGTTGCTAACTAATTTTGTTCCTTGGTGTAATTGCATAAATAAAACAAATAGGAATTGTCAAAGCAAATACTTACTTTAGGTGTCACCCATTGAGGCTTTGGTGTCCTAAGCCCTTTCGTCCGGTAGTATACATTCATAGCACTGTGGTAATATTATAAACAGTCAGCTATAAGTGTAAAGCATTTTAAATCACAGAATTATGACCATTAATAGAAGACAACATACTGTCTGTTTATAATATTACCACAGTAGCACAATGGTCATAATTCTGACAAGCAATACTGCTAATACTGTTAATCAAGACAACCAATTCCTTAGGTGGAGGATTGTGAAGCGAACACATCCAAACAACTGTATTAGCAGTAGCACAAATGACAAGCAATTGCCAATGTTTGCTGCAGAAATTATCTCTTTCAGACACACTTGGGATATCTAACTTCTCACCATGCCATATCCATGTTGTATAACCACGACAAATGCCATCAACAAGAAGATGATCTTTGATTGTGTCAACTGGTTGTGGTGTTTGGTTCACACAATTAACACAAGGACAATCAAAAATTCCACCACTATCTACAAGATTTGTTTGAGCAAACTCTAGAAACTCTTCCACCCCTTTCGCATACTCGTCACTCAACTTACTAGTTTGCATCCAACTACGATCCATAGCTACACTCAAAAAATAGTAAAAAGAAAGTATTTATATACAACTTATAACATGTAAAGAAAGAAAGGATTCCAATTCTATTGCAACAAACAAACATAGCATATTATTCTTTAATTTGACAAACAAAAAGAGTTGCATTATGAAAAGTTTAACTAGGCAAGAAAACAATTAAAGTAAAGAACCATGATAGATACCTGAAAGGGTTTCAGCACAAGAGGGCGATGGTGACACGGGAGAGGGTGAGGGCGGCGACCACAACAAGATATGAAGTCAACTTTGATAAAGAGCGTGTATTACCTAACCACAAAAAAGAAAAAGAAATTGTCAAAATTTCCACAAATGAGGCCACATAACAAACAAGTGAAACAACAAATAATTATCAGAGTTTCTGTTGTAGACATTCACTCTAGTGAAGAAAAGCAAGAAAGGAGAGATTCTACAATTTTCATGTCTTACAAATAAGAAACATGACTGCAAAAGTTGCTTATATAATTATTGAAACAAGATGCTGTTTTGGTGGGGGTTATATCGTACAAAATTATTGTTGATGATAGATACAAATCGAAGGTGAAAAAGGAAACTTTATTTGACTTATTGAAGCTCACTATGATTATGTGTGAAGGAAACTATTGGCTTGAGCAATGGACAAAAGTGGAAAGTACAAACCATTAAGCAACACTATCATATTCTGTCATCACATGTTCATGTTTCATACACACTTTGACAACAAAGTTATCATCATAATACTCATTTCCCTGTTTCCAAATATTACCAACTAATTGATGAACACAAAATATGCATATGAAAAATTGAATTCAGAAACTAAATAATAAGATTGAGTTATTAAAACAACAAAATAGAAAAACAACACTTGATGAAAAAGGACTCACATGTTTTAGATCTTCATCTGTGCAATATCCCAATTTGAACATTGCAGCTACATATACTGCTAAACTGATCTTCTTAGAAAATTTGTGACAAGCTTGAGTAACACTTAATCCTCCGGCACTGTGCCCAACTAATATTACCTATATATATAAATATATATATATATATAATATATAAATTCAGTAGTTTTATTTCTTACAAAGATTGTGGGGATAAATTAAAATAATAAAGAATCAACAGACAAAACATCAGATAAAAGAGAAAGACTTTTTTTTAAAGCAAAAGAAACATACAGAGAGTCTCGATAAAACCTTTTAATATAAAATCTTCCTTATATAGGAAAGAAATTCCCTACTTCCAGGAAAGAAATGTACAAAAAGTTTCCAGGATTGCTTTCTTCCCAAATCTGGTTACTAATCACGCATATGGGAAAGAAATTCCCTACTTCCCATTCAAAGTTATAGTGAGTGACAGAGTGTCATACGCCACAAATGGACCCTAAGACTGTCACTAGTTTCACAAATCTTCTCTCTAATCTTCTCTCTCTAATCTCCAACAATTACTCACAGCTACAAACATTGTCACTAGTTTCACAAATACATGGAACACTACCAATGCTTTAAGGTTACAATCAAATGCAACAACACAACTACAAATGCCACAAATGCTAAACTTTCTTCAAATTAAAAAACAATAATGCTCGAAGGCCACCCAATGTCTCTACACATTGGGGAAGATTTTTGGAAACAACCATGTATGGAAACAAAAACACAGTCAAAAAAGAAATTCTCACCCAAATAGCCAATAACTTTGGATTAATAGGTTTTACCTTGTATGTCTCTGCCAGTGTAAGAACTGTAAGTTGCTTAAGCTTTAGGGTTTGATCAGGTATCAATTGTGGAAGACGATCCGCATTACCTATAAGCCACTTAAACTTCTTGATACATAATGCATATAAATAGGACAAAATTGAAGAAATAAAAACAGACACACAAAGCAAAAATAAAAATCATGAAATAAAGAAAACTATACAAATTTTACAATTGATATTATTTCCTAAGTAGAAAATAGAGCCAGCTGAATTCTTAGATCCGATACACACATAGTTGGGTTCAAAAATAGCAGGACATCAGGACATGATTCTATGCAATCCCAAGATGAAAAATATGCTTCATTGCAGGCAGGCATGCCTTATCATAAGTCCACATGTACAGTAAGTCTTTCATACTAACTATAACAACGACATGCCTTTAAAAAGTCAATTTAATTCATCTAAAGTGAGGGGTGTACTTCAAAAGGAAAGTTATAGAGTCCTAACGTTGATTGGAAAATCTTGGAAGAGGATTTAACTATAATTTGTGATACATATACATCATCTATAACCACATTTACCATGATCATCCAGACATTGCATTAAGAACGAATTCAAAATTGTTAAGATAACAGCATACTATTGGAAAAGAAAAACAATGGGTGGAAAAATTCCCGCAAGTCAAAAATGCAGGAATGATGAAAGAACAGAAACGTTAATCCACACGCTTACTCTTGTAACCACTCCATGTTCCATGCACATACAATTGAAGCATATCAAGGTAGACAGAATTCTCAGATGCTTCAAGCTGAAGAACATTGGGGAGAAATTAGAAAGTAAGAGAAATTAGAAAACCAGAACAAATAAAGAAGAAAGGAAGAGAAATTAGAAAACCTGAAAAAAGATATGTTTTACCTTTCCCCTTCTTCCTCTAGGGCAACGACCACTTTTCCCTCTCACCCACCTATCATGTTGATATGTCAACTAAAATAGAACAACACAACCTCAAATTAAAGAGAGGGAATCATTTTAATAGCAACAAGAAAGAGAAAGAGGAGTGGTTTACCTTTCAGAACCAAAAGAAAGAGAACAGCAGAGGAAGATGGAAGCGACAACGGCAGAGATGGAAATGGGGTTTAGGGTTTCAAACGTGAATGAGTGTGAAACGAGAGCGAGAGCGTACGCGAAGTGAAGCCTGAAGGACTCGGTCCTTTTTTTCTTTTTTGGTAACCTAGAGTTTCAGTATTTTTTTAATCAAAAAAAAATTACACATATAAAGACGGATGTAATTTTTCATCCGACTTCGAAGATAAGCGCCATAAATTTTTTCCTAGGTTTATTACAAAATTGCCACCGCGTCCGTATTTTAAGTCGGATATTTTGGCATCCGACTTAAAAATTCCCATTCTTTTCCTGTTTTTTCACTAGTGAGAATAATATGAGTTAACATGTGGCAACGTGAGCGACAACGAGAGACTGGCAATGGGAGCTGCAACGGGAGTGGCAACGAGAGAGGTAACGAGAGCGCCAACGGGAGTGCCAACGGGAGGGTCAACGAGTATGCAAACGGGAGTGTCAACGTGGATGCATATTTTACCTCTAATGTCCAAATACATTATTATGGATCAATGTAATTCTGATTGTCAAATATAATTTTCATTTGTATCTTATATGACATAATACCTATCTCTTTCCACTTTGAATTTCAAATCATACATTTTGGACACTGTTCAAAACTTATGATTATCTTCCAAATTACTATTATGACTTCATGGCAATACACCGACCATACAGTATCACCCGTGCGCATGCACGGGTAAAATACTAGTTGAATTTGAAAGCCAATTATACACAAGAAAAATTAGACATTGAATTTCATGCTAATTTGTTTCTTGGGTTTTGCTATTCCTTTTGATGGATTGGGTTTTCCTTTTACTTCTTATTTTTGGTGTTCTGCAAATATGGTTGTTAGTGACTTTTGTGCCAACCTCGTTGAGATGAGAATCATTATAGTGATGCTTCTGCATACCTTTATAGGATTGTTTCATTTACTTTTAGTTATAATGTTGTTTACGCCCATGGGTATTGGTCTAGTCCCCCCATGTTTTCTGTTCATTTTGTATTTTTTTAACAATAAAATTTAGGGGGGATACTTTTTTACTTCATGATATTTTTCCCTGAGGAGGGTTTTGCATCAGAAGATTTTAACGATACTCTATATCCCTTTCTTTTGCATATATATATATATATATATATATATATATATATATATATATATATATATATATTGTTTATTACTATTAACTATTATTACAATTTTAAGTATAATAAACTTTAAGTAAATAAATGTATTGAACATAATGAAAAAAATAACACTATCATAAAGTGAAACTTAGATAGTATAACACTTTTATAACAGCACCAACCTTGGTGCTTTGGACTACAAGTACTTATTTTATTTATTTGGAAACACACATCAATGTGTGTGTTTGTTTTTTTACATTTGTGTGTAACATTTGTTCTACCCAAATTAATGAGGTTCTAAAATGAATAGTTACCGTGTTATTTCTCAACTTAGTTAGTTATACATTTAGGGATGACAATTTAACACATGCCCATTGAGCACCCGCAAAAACTTTGAAAGTATAACTATTTTATAATACATTAATTTATGTAAGAAAATGGATAAGGCTTGAACTACATGTAATAGCACAAACATATAGCAACATTGGTGCTTTGGACAACATGTACTTATTTTTTTTATTTGGAAACACACATCTATTGTGTGTGTTTGTGTTTTTTTTACATTTGTGTGTTGCCTACTAGATACTAGCTAGCCTCCTAGCTATAGACTATAGGTATTCTTTTTTGTTTTAACTAGTATTTTACCCGTGCATACGCACGGGTGATACTGTATGGTCGGTGTATTGCAATGAAGTCATAATAGTAATTTGGAAGATAATCATAAGTTGTGAACAATGTCGAAAATGTATGATTTGAAATTCAAAGCGGAAAGAGATATGTATTATGTCATATAACATACAAATGAAAATTATATTGAGTCGAAGAAATTAAAGAAGATTGACAATCAGAATTACATTGATTCATAATAATGTATTTGGACATTAGAGGTAAAATATGCATCCTCGTTGACCCTCCCATTTGCATCCTTGTTGGCCCTCCCGTTGCCACTCCCGTTGCAGCTCTCATTGTCAGTCTCTCGTTGTTGCTCCCGTTGCCACATGTTAACTCATATTTTTCTATATGATTTAATTTATAAGTAAGTTATTTTGTAATATTTGGTAGTGGCTAAAGTTGTTTTTTTACAATTCTTAGTGGTTAAATTAATTGATTTTAATAATTTTAGTAGAGAGATTATAGTAAATAATAAATTTTAGATGAGGTTAAATTGATTGATTTGAAGATGTCTATGGATGTCATTTTGCTAGCATTAGTTTTGATTATATAGAAAGTTGATTATAAATATTAATAATAAAGTAAAAAAATGAGGCAAAACAGAAAATGAGATTTAATATAAAATATGTCCCCGTTTTCACTCCCGTTGGCGCTCTCGTCGGCTCTCACGTTTGCACTCCCGTTGGCGCTATCTTTTTTTTACAATTGCTAGTGGTTAAATTAATTGGCTTTAAAAAAAAAACTTTGTAAAGGAAAAAATTACTGATTTTCTTAGAAAAAAACTGATTTTAAAAAAAAGAATTTTTAAAAGAATTTTTGATTTAAAAAATTAAATTAAATTTCACTACTTTTTTAAAAAAAAGGAATTAAAAAAAGTACTGTTATTTTTAAAAAATAAATTTTTTTATACTAAAGTAATAATATTATAAAAAAAATATTTTAAAAAAATATTTCAAGTATTAAGAATATTAATATAAAATATTTTTAAAAAAATTAAAAAATTTATTTTATTTTACTAAAGTAATAATATTAATATAAAATATTTTAAAAAAATTAAAAAACACTGTTTTTAGTAATTAAAAAAAAGAACTGTTTTTTAGTAATATTTTAAAAAAATATTATTATTATTTATGAAAAAAATAAAAAACAAAAAAAAGTTAGTAATATTTTATTAAAAGCTGACTGCCCACGTTAGTGGCAGCAGCATTTTGAAGCATCTTTTAAAAAATAATAAAAAATTATTATTATTTGATTTTTCTGTTGCTTTTTTGTTTTTGCAGGTTTTCTGTTTTTTTTCTGACGCGTCAGTGGCAGCTTTTCTACATTTTTCCTCTGCGCTCGTCAGACTGCTGTGAAAAGCTGATTTGTTTTGTTTTTTGCGGCGAATTTACCATTTTGTCCTTAATTTTGGACAAATGACAAAATTTGAAGATGTCTAATAAAGTCATTTTGCTGGTATATGTTTTGATTATAGAGAAATAGACTAGTTAAATTTGTGTGTAGCATTTGTTCTACCCAATTAGATAAGATTCTAAAAAGAATAGTTAGCGCGTTATTTCTCAATTTAGTTAGTTATACATTTTGGGATAACAATTTAACTTATGTTCATTGAGCACATCCCGCAAAAAGTGTCCATGGTGGGAGAGCAGTAATCGGTCAATTTAGTTATCAAGCCAATTGACTGTGGGCTCGAGTATGGGCATTATGGTTTCTGCACACGAGCACACACACATACACACATATTATATTATATTATATTATATTATATTATATTATATTATATATATATAGTCTATTAATATTAACTATTATTAGAATTTTATACCTAATCATTTCAACAGTAACTAAATAAATGTATTGAACATGATTTGAAAACAATAACACATTTATAAAGTGAAACTTTGAAGGTATAACACTTTTATAATACAATAATTGATGTAAGAAAACAGATCAAACTTGGACTACATGTAACAACACCAACAGTGGCGGATCTTGGAAAAACATTTGGGGAGGGCCAACATAACAAAATATTCAATAATTAAATACGAAATAAATAAATAAATATGAATCTAAAAAATTCCTAAAAAACTATTTTAATTTAATAATAAAAACTCGATTAAAAGTTCAAAATCATGTTGTTCTTAAAAAATAATAATAGATTTAATTTTATTTTAGAAGACAAGATTTTTTAGGAAACTATTAAACATTTATTTTATAAATCTTAACATCTTAATATTTTAATATTATATAAAAAAAAAGGCGGACACTTTTTTTTTAGAAAATATGCTAAAAAATAATGGTGTCAAGTATATTATTATTGACTCAGAGCAAGTTATTGTTGACTAAGATGTAAAACATTTTATTATTAACATATAGGAAAACTCAAAGAGCACACTCGTTCAAATTAACAACAAATAATGAAAAAAAATTAACATACTCGTACGTAGATGGAAAAAGTGAACATTTTTCCTTTTGTATGGCTGAAATTATCTTTATTTGAACCGGAGAAAGAAAAAGTTGGTCCTAATTAAAAAAGAGCATCAAGAAGACAATCTAGCTAAAAGCAAAAAAGAAAATACCTATAACAGAGTACCAACAACACCAGCAAGCATAAATTATAAATGAATGTCATACACTTCCTCACAAGCATAAATCTCTATATATACATCCGATGGTACTCTCCACGTCAGCCTTCCAGCCTCTTTCCCTCCAATTCTCCAGCCAATTGATGGCCGCCATGTGTCCACCACGTGGCTTGCCCTCCCCTTTCTTTTCTTGCATGTCCAACACGTTTTCCATTCTCTCCTCACACGGCATCACCTCTCTCGCACTCTTCTCCTTTCTTTCTTTCCCATGCCTCTCCCATTTCACCTTCTCTGTTCCCTCACCACTACCCCTCACACCTACCCCTCCCACCCCATCGTATTTCCCTCCCTGGTCCTCATCCATCCTTCCATTCCTCTACTCTGCTTCTCATCTCTCACGCTCTTTCTCTCTCACTCCATTCTCTAATCTCTCACTCTCTCATCTCTCATCGCTCTCACCCTCTCATCGCCCTCTCTCTGATTCTTCTCTTCCACTCGACCATCACCAAATTTTTTCCTGAGGATTCTGGAAAATCCATGGAAATGCAGAGAAGACAGAGGAAGCGAAAGAAGAACAAAAATCAGGTTTGTGTTGTTCATCTTCTCCCTTCAATGGCTGGTCTGAGAGCTAAAATCCGATCTGCAACCAACCATGGTTTCAAGGAAGTCCGATAACCCTCACACCGGCGACGGCGTCGCTTCATATGCTTCAGATAGGTACGCTTTATTCTTCATTTTGTACCGTCGCCGTTTTCTGTTCTCATTTTCTCGCGTTTTACTTCTTATTTTTCAATTCTCTTATAAAAACCCTAGGGTTTTGGGATCGGCTCGATTGAGAATTGATAACGCGCGCCTCTGTCTGAGTCTGAAACCTTTCTCTCCTCTCAACTGATCTCATCTCATGGTGTGTAAATCCGCATGCGTCTGTTAAATTTTCTCACTTTTTCACATCATCGATTCTCATGTCTCTAATTGAATTTGTTGTTTTCTTTTTATGTTTTTTGTAGGCTCCAAAGAAGAACAAGGCTCCTCCACCTTCCTCTAAGCCCGCCAAATCTGGAGGTGGAAAGCAGAAGAAGAAGGTTTGTTTTTCTTCGTTAATTAAAATTTGGTCTTTTTTGTTCTTAAAAGTAATTATCGCTTGGTTGTTGTTAGATTTGTTTTAGCATCTATCATGAATAGTGAATGCCAGGGCTTAGATGCGTTTTTTGGTGCCTTCAATTCTCGGGAAATAATCTTTTTTGTTGCCAAAACTCTTGCAAATAAGTAGTTATTTATTCAATTGGCTAAGTTGCTAATACAAACAAGTTAATATGTTTGGGAAATAGTGGTTTTAGTGAAATAATTACTTTGTTATATCTCTTTAGAAGCTGCAATTGAGATAATAATTTATACGCAAATGATTTTATGCTGAAAGCAATGAGATATGGGTGTGTGATGGTCATGCTATTGTGCTTTAACAGAAGTGGAGCAAGGGAAAGCAAAAGGAAAAGGGAACAACATGGTGCTGTTTGATTAAGGCTGTTTGATCAAGGCACTTACGACAAGCTCCTCTCTGAAGCACCCAAATACAAGCTCATCACTCCTTCAATTCTCTCTGATCGTTTGAGGGTATCTCTTTTGTTAATGCCTTTTCAGACTTTTTCTTGCTAATTATACATTAATATTTTGGTTTCTGATGATAGAAATTACTAATCAATAATCATATCAGCATACATTTAGGATTACAAGAGTAATAACAGCATGTTTATTCTTTGATGCAAGAAAATCTTCACCAGAGGATTAGCCGAAGATACAACCCTAGGTCAGAAAGAATGAACAACCTTTCTTCATCATTCTTTTTTAATTTTTTAATTTTTTTCACTATTATTTATTTGCTACTGATTGATTGGTTCTGCAGAAACATTGGTGAAGTACTTTGAAAAGTACAGAGAGATAATGGATTCCGTTATCATGAAGGACCGTCACTATATTTGCTATTCTGTGGTTCCTCGGGCTTGCAATCCAAGAGGTAATGGTATCCTTTCTATTTTTTCCTTTGTTTGTTATCTACTTATCTTCTTGCTTTTTCCTTTAGATAGTTGTCTGCAGAAATTTGGCTTGCCTTTTCTTTTGATGTTTTAGTGATAGTTTTGCCATTAGCAATGTTCAGTAGCGTTTCAGCAATGGTTAGTCAATATTGTGATGGATTGTTGAAAATGTTGGTATTTCCTTTTGTCATGTGTCTAATCTTAGGATTCATTGGTAACTTGATGGTTTTTAGACCTTATTTTTGAACAAATCATGGTTCTTATGGTTGGCCCAGAAAATGATCTGGAGATTGCATTTTGTGACTGTGTCCTAAAACTTCATTATTTTTTGTGTAGAAAATAATCTAAACATTGCATTGATCTTTAGGTCCAACAGTTCTATTTGATGCCATTCATGATCCTGTAGGTTTCTCTGGGGTGTTTATTTGTTGAAATGTTGCCATTATTTTCTTTTTTCGTGTGTTTAACCTAGGATTCATTCGTGTGTTAATGATGTGTGGTTCTTTGTTTTGAATAACTCATGGTTCTATTCATGGTTCTGCAGGTTTCTTCATAGCTCTTATTTGTTGAATAACTCAATGTTTTGTTTTGCTGTTATTTTCATGTGTTTAACATAGGATTCATTCGTATCTTAATAGTGTGTAGATCTTAGTTTTGAATAAATCATGGTCCTTATTGTATTCATGAATGTGGCCTAGATCTAAACATTGCATTTAAATGGCATAATTGTTGCTTTATGGGTGTTTTGATCTTTCTTTTCATTGTGTAAGTGTGTAGTTAATTTTGCTTTGTCATGCATTCATGAGGTCACATGGTTTTCAACAGATGGATCCTCTTGATATTGTTGGTAGTGATCTATATTTTGCTGAGTGTCTTCGCAAATACCACACTTACCATTTTGAGTTCGTTCCTGGCTTTGTAAGTTGTCTTTGTCCATCTACCTAACTGCTTTTTCTCTGCTTACTGTTATAGCTGTTTCTAATTTGGTCTTCTGCTTTTCAGACTAAGCAGCAGCTTCCAATTCTCTTTTATGCAGACTTTTATGACAATTTGCCAACTGTTGTTCACCTTGTGGATCCCTTGGGAAATGTCTTTGTGGTCTCTATCAGGCAACGCGCAAGCAGAGTTTTTTTGCACCATGGTTCTTCTTGCATTGGGGAGGTTTACAACCTTTTCAGTGGTGGCTGGATTACTCTTAATTTTGTTCAGGGTTCCACCTTCCGCATGCGGGTTAGAGATAGGATGGGTAAGCAAGTTAACTATGTATCCCCCCCTCCAAAGAGATTTGGACACGGAGAGCCTGACCTGCCAATGAGTATAGTTGATGATGAGACTGATGAGTTCCTTTTTATTGATTCTGTTCATTTCCACCACTATTGCATGAAGGATTTAACTGTTGAGGAAGCTAGCTCCTCATTTCTGGTGTGTAGTAATTTCTTGCCCATTTCCCTACTGTTCTTTTTTATTGTTAGTACACTCTTTTGCTATTTACTTTTCCCTTTTACTTTATTGGTTTTGCAGTTCCTCCACATTGGTTTTTGCCAAATTGCCTTCTCCCCTGCAACTTCCTCTCTTACCTTGATTAACTTTCGTGGAAGGAAATGGAAGTGCAAGTTTCAGTGGACCAGTTCAAGGCCTGGTTACTGCTGTATTTTTTATGGGTGGCCTGCCTTCCGTGGCTTGAATGGTCTCATTGCAGGCACTTCTCTCAAGTTAGGTGTTGCTCAGAACAACAAGAAATATCTGTTTGTGAAGGTGGTCTAGATCAGTTTGGGTTTCTGTTTTGCAACAAGCTGGCCATTAGTCTTTTGCTGTGTAACTTAGCCTAAGCTGACCATTAGTATTTTGCTATGTAACTTGGCCTTTTATAGCTTGTGTAGTGCCCATGGTTCTCCTTTGGCCCTAGATCAACTTAGGTTTCTGTTTTGCAACAAACTGGCCATTAGTTTTTTGCTTTGTAACTTTGCCTTTTATGGCTTGTGTAACGACCATGGTTCTCCTTTAGGGATGTGTATATATATGTGTGTATTTTTGCATGTTTCTTTCTTTGGTGTCCTTGGATTGTCCATGTTCGTCAACTCTTTTGTATTGTGTCCCTCTTATCTATGAAACAAGATTCTCTCTTTGGCGGCTCTCTTTAAGGATATATATATATATATATATATATATATATATATATATATATATGTATTTTTTCATGTTTCTTTCTGCTGTGAATGCCTCATAATGGCTTCTGATTTATTCAGTTGTTCTATGTTTTCCTTCATGCATCCATATGTTTTTATATTTTCTGCTAAATGTGGCTCACATTGCCTTGATAAGCAAATCTATTTTGTAGTCTGTTTCATTGATGATGGCTATAACTAGGTCTATGCTATTAGTGATTCCTGAATCTACTTCATTAATCGTTTTTAGTCCTAATCCCTTGCAAGATAATCCTGTGTATTCCTTAGTCGAGTGAGTTTCACTTCTCATTTGTGTGGTGATTTCCTTTATTGACTTACTTGACTGATTAATAAACTGAATTTTACTTTGTCTTTTCTCAGGAAATATTTGTGCATCTTGATGACACTGTCTCTCAAAAGGTTGGTATTTAGTGCTTCTGTTTTTTATGTAACTTTTTAGTTGGTTACAAAATTCATTGAGTTTTTGTATTAATTTCATATTAAAAAAAAATTGGGGATTGGGGGAGCATTGGTGATCTATTTTAATTTTCATGTTTTGTATCAATAACTTGAATAGATTATTATTCTATTGTATTATAGTGAATAATGAACACTGATGAATGGATTATTATTTTGTTTCTTAAAATTTCCACATCCTTCTACTTAAAAATCTAATGAATCAATCCTGTCTTGAGTTTTCATGTTTTGTTCTAATCAATACTAATCAACTCAACATTAATATTAACAATGGCCAAGTTTCAACTTTCAAATCAGTCTTTGGATCAGCAACAATAGCAAAAGAAGTGACACAGGAAGAAGAGGTAGAACACCCACTATTGTGTTTGTAATTGTATGGTCAGCTTTAATATCAATCACTATATCCCTTCTCTGGGTTTCTATTGCATTTGTTATTCTAATGAAATGGCAAAAATAATTGTTTCTGCATTTCTACAAAAAGTGGTAATTCTCTCCATTTATTTTGTTCTTTTTATGTCCTCCCATATTTTGTGGTGTAGTTGACTGATGTGACTTTAGGGATGTCGGGGTATTATAATATTTCTACGGATGTATTGTAATGGGGAGATTAGATTAATAATAGTTGAAGTAAAATTATAACTAAAGAGGTACGTTTAAAAGATTCAAAAGGATACAACTGAAGCACAAAACGATAATAGTAGTAGTAATGGTAAAAATTACATAATAATTGGATTTTCAGGGGTAAGGCCATCCTCAAAAACAGGAGAGTTGGAAGGGTTCTACTGAACAGTTTGCTGGAGATTGTCATTGTTTGGATACACAACTCGGAGGGAGGGAGGAGAAAAGTGGCATCGCCTTATGCGAAGAAGCTTTTAGAGTTGGTTACACCATCACCACCGATGCACTTGATGCTCTCTACAAGGTGAATTTTGGAATTTGTTTTTGTTTTCTGCAATAGTTTGTCGAATCACATGGATAATGCTAATCGAACCTTTTCTTTTTTGGTCTATGGCATATTGTTTAGTATTGCATTCATAGTAGGATTTGATTTATTATTGTAATTACGCTTGATGCTAGATGAATATCACATTGCTTTCATGGAGATTTCAGTCACCTCTGATTGTGTCTAATACGTAATGATGGCATTATGGCCAATTCAAGAACTTGCCACTTTTTGGGATAACTTTATAGGGATTTCTGATAAATGGGTAGTATAATTTAGTGTTATTAACTAATCTCTGAGCTAAATAAAGGAAAATTACTAACATTGTATGATTGATTGTATGTTCTTCATGAAGTTCTTATTTTAACATGCTGCAGGAAGTTTATGATAGTTTGATATGCTCAATTTTTTAAAATTTATTCTGTAAGTACTCTAGATTCCTGGATCATCACCTATTGATTTGTTCTATTTTCATAAATTATATCCATCTCCAAAAAAGGTGAATGGATAAATGTGGAGAAGACATTAAAATTGAATGAGTTAGCAATTCTGTGGATTTAGTTTCTACTTTCTTTATTCATTCACAATTCTTTGATTTTTTTCCTTTGGGTTTTACTCTCCCAGTTGATTTCTTCTTTCTCTTATTTTTGGTATTTGATTTTTTATTTATGATATTTTATATTTTTGTTTGTTTATTTTTTGGTTCGTAATGCAGAGAGGATAAATTGTCAATTTTGTTTCATGTTCAAAATCTAGGTGGCATTCAAAGTTGATTGTTGGATAATATAAGCCACTGATGATTGCAAGAGATGAAAATATCAAGTAAAAACATGGAAAAAAATTTGTATTTTTGTGTTTGGGGCTGTAATTGGCTCTCAAAATCTGTATGAACTCATTTTGTGATTTTATCTCAATTTTGTATTTTCTCAATAATTAACTAAGAGGATACTCATTCTTTCTCCAAGCATGAGTTACCACAATTTTTCATCTTCTTCCAAGCTCACAGCATCTATGCACATGATTCTTAATCCTGATTGTAATTTGTAAATGGTAATCTATGAGTCAATCTATTATGGTCCATGTTAAAGAAATTGTAGTGGAGAATTTATGATTTTTCCATACACTGCAGGCTCCTTATGTTCTGTTTAGGGATGATGGAGCATTGAAGCTTCCGTATTGTATTTGTATAGTTGGATTTGTGTGTGCAATGTTGGCCATTTTGTATTCCTCATCTTTCAGCTCTTGGAACTTGGTTGGGATTTTCAACAGTCTTCAGCTTAGTATATATTGTTATAGCGTTTGTGCTATCCATTAGAGATGGTAATACCTCCTGGCTATTATCTCTCTGCGTCCATATTCATCATATGGTTCTCACTCATTACGCGATTTCTGGAGATAGTGTAAGTAAAATATTTACAACAATAGGGGCGTCTGCTAACCTTGTGTTCGCCTACAACACTGTAATGCTTCCTGAGATACAGGTTAGAATTAGATACAAGCTTACAAATATTCATATCTAAAGTTCTATTTGTTTCTATGGGCACTATAAAAACTGAGTTCTATAACTTTCGCTACTCTTAAATCTCTTAATTTTTTTCAGTTCCATTCTATTCCTTGATGTAGTTATATCCTGTCTCTTTCATTAGGTTATGTTACTCTCTGGGACCCCAAATAGCAAGTTTGAACCCACTATTACAACATCTTCATCTAATGTTGTCCCCATTGGCAATGAAGAAAACTCCCCATCTGATGTTGATGTCCTCGCTGCTGAAACTTTTCAAGCTACAACTCCCTTATCTGGTTCCAAGAGATCAACAATTTCCCTTGACCCTACCCCAGATCATCAATTGAACTCTCCTCAAGCTTCCTATACTAAGATGTTCAAGAAGAAAACCATGAAGACCAAGGCACTGAACTAAGTTGGTCAAGAAAGTTATGTAGTTCATGTTATTATGTATTCCCCTATATGTTATTATGTAATGAACTAAGTGTATCATGAAGACCAAGGCACTGAACTAAGTTGGTCAAGAAAGTTATGTAGTTCATGTTATTATGTATTCCCCTATATGTTATTATGTAATGAACTAAGTGTATCCACTTTATAATGTGGACTAAATAAAGTGATTAGGATCATATTTCCCTCTTTTGTTTGTTCTTGGATTGTTCCCCTAAGAACTTGGATGTACTGCCTTTCAATTTAATGTAATGAACCAGCTTATGTTTGTAGTCTTTATTCTTTTTTTGGTTATAAAGGCTCAAACAAAAACAAAAAAGGAGGCCTAAAGCCTTACAACTACCATTAGTCATTGACATTGCTGTTTTTCCATTTGTTGGACATGAGTTTGTCACTTTATTCTAATGAAATTTATAAGTTTTTACTCTTCTCCCCTTAGCTATTCATAAGTGATGATATATGGTTGTGTTGGATTTGAGTAGATATATTAGGTCTTACTTGCCGTTTATGAAAATTCTGGTGTACTTCGCCTATCAATTTTTTGTTTAAAACCTATTAAGCTATAACAAACAAACTTGGATTCCTTATTTTTGAGACTGTACGTTGGCTTTTTCCTAAAGTGATTGTAAATTTGCCCCATAATTGGTTGTTTTCGATTTCCCTTTTATAATTTGGTTTAGTACATTAACTCTTTTTGTATTTATTTATTGGTTTCCTGGATTAAGGAAAGTAATCCCCTTATATCTGATGTTTTGGCAGCTTTTAGTCATTGCCTCTTGATCTATTTACTAATTATTTTTCCTTAATTCTCTTTGCAATTTCTTCACATGGAACATCTGTTTTGCCGTTAGGGCTTAAGTTCGCTTTTTCTTTGGTTTTTATCCTTTTGAATCTACTAAGCACATTTTAATTGTTAGAATTTGTCTTTCATTTCTATTAAGCTAATTGTAGTATTATAATGATTATGCAGTCCCTAAAGCTTTGACCCCGTGCATCGCACGGGTCATCCCACTAGTTATAAATGAATGTCATACACTTCCTCACAAGTTCCGTTTTAGCAAAAAGTAATAAAAATATAAGTTAAAGTAAACCTACAAAGGATTAGACATCGCAACCCCGAGGATTTGCTTGCTATCTATACCCGTAGAGTCAGTCCGGTAAGCTAAACTAATAGTTTGTGGCCTAATGATGAATTATTATATATATATATATATATATATATATATATATATATATATATATATATATATATATATAAATGTTATTTTTTATATCTATATAGTACTTCAATTTTAAATATTGTTGGATGGGCCATGGCCCTTCCATGCCAACACTAATATCCGCCAATGAACACCAACATAATTACTGTAACAGCACTAACATTGACACTTTGGACTGCATGTACATATTTTCTTTATTTGGAAACACACACCTATTGGGTGTGTTTGTTTATTTACATTTGTGTGTTGCCTACTAGGTCTAAGCCTCCTAGCTATACTATAGGTATTGTTTTTTGTTTTGACCGGTTAAATTTGTGAGTAACATTTGTTCTACTCAAACTGACGAGGTTCAAAAATGAATAGTTAACACGTTATTTCTCAATTTAGTTAGTTATACATTTAGTGATGACAATTTAACTATCGCCCGATACGCACCCGCAAAAAGTTTCCATGCTGGGTGAGTAGTTACCGGCCCGAATGATTGCGGGCTCGGGTATGGGCATTATGGTGTCTAGTCACTTTGTGTCTGCACTCGCATATATATATATATATATATATATATATATATATATATATATATATATATATATATATATATATATAATAGCACCAACACCAACATAATTACCGTAACAGCACCAACATTGGTGCTTTGGACTGCATGTACTTATTTTATTTATTTGGAAACACACACGTATTGTGTTTGTTTTTTTTTACATTTGTGTGTTGCCTACAAGGTCCTAGCCACCTAGCTTTAAATTAAAGGTATTCTTTTTTTTTGACCAATTAAAATTGTGTATAACATTTGTTTCACCCAAACTGATGAGGTTCTAAAATGAATAGCGCGTTATTTCTCAACTTAGTTGGTTATACATTTAGGGATGACAATTTAACTCATGCACTTTTAGCACCCACAAAAAGTTTCCATGATGGGTGAGTAGATTCTTGCCCAAATAATTGTGGGCTCGGGTATGGGCATTATAGTGTCTAGCTGATTTTGTGTCTAAACTTGCGCGCGCGCCCGCGCAAAAACACACACACACACACACACACACACACACACACACATATATATATATATATATATATATATATATTACTATTAACTATTATTACAATTTTAATTATAATCAACATTAAGTAAATAAATGTATTGAACAATATTTGAAAAAAGTAAAACTTATAAAATGAAACTTTGAAGTATAAAACTTTTATAATACAATAATTTGTGTTAGAAAACGGATCATGCTTGGACTACCGTAACTATTATTTTATTGTGTGCGTTTTTTTTTTATATTTGTGTGTTTCCTACTAAGTCCTAGCTTCCAAGCTATAGATTAAAGGTATTCTTTTTTGTTTTAACCGATTAAATTTATGTGTAATATTTTTTTTACCCAAATAGATAAAAAGTATAGTTAGTGAGTTATTTTTTTTTTTTAAGCAAAACAGGCAGGAGGCCCGAATTTATTAATAAAATAAAACAGTACAAAAAACACAATGGGGGACTATACCAAAACCCTTGGGGAAAAGGACAGTAAAGAGAGCCTAACAAAGACCTCTAAAATAAACAACCAAAGACCACAGACAAGTCGACACACCCTGACCATCAGAAAAGGGACCCCAGCCAACATCGCAAAGTCGTGCCACCGGCCAACACCGAGAAAACACCTAGCTTGATCGAGGAAGTCGAGCCACCAACCACCACCGCGGTTTTGCGCCTCCACAATATAATATTATAATATATAATATAGGTTAGCACATATCCATTGATAATTTAACTTAGTAGGTTAGCACAACAATAATTAGCACATATCTAGTGAGTTATTTCTCAAGAATTCAACATTTCAACTCCACAATAAAGCAAAGTAGCAAACCATGATATTAAAGTGTGTTAGTGCATTATTACTAGATAAGATCATACTACTTTAATGACTAAATCATACATAAATTCATAAAAACACAAGTTCTTAAAATGAAAAAATTAAAAAAAAAAGAGCTAATTTGACCCAACACTCATAATGTTTAGTTAAATACTTTATTGGGTAGTTGAATAAAACAAAATAAAAATAGTATTGAAAATGTAAAAGTAACTTTATAAATCCAATATATACTACAAAAAATAGGTAATTCAACCTAAGTAATTACCAATATTGACCAATAATTACATTTAAAATCAAATGTAAAATTGTAAACTCGTAAACTCGCAGTAAAATCGAGAGTTTACTGATTCTATCAGAGTTTACTTGAACTCGTACGAGTTTACGAAAAAGAGAGTTTACCTGTTAGTTGACCGTTTTTGTGATGTAGACTCGTAAACTCGTAAGACTTGTCTCGAGAGTTTAACAACCATGCTATTAACTAGTATTACAATTTTAAGTATAATCAACTTTAAGTAAATAAATGTATTGAACATAATTTGAAAAAAAAAACTAACACTTTTATAAAGTGAAACTTTGTAAGTATAACACTTTTATTTATAATACAATAATTGATGTAAGAAAATTGATCAAGCTTGGACTACATGCAACAACACCAACACAATTACCGTAACAGCACCAATATTGGTGCTTTAGACTGCATGTACTTATTTTCTTTTTTCGGAAACACACACCTATTGCGCGCGTGTGTTTGTTTTTTTTAATATTTGTGTGTTGCCTACTAGGTCCTAGCCTCCTAGCTATATACTATAGGTATTCTTTCTTGTTTTGACCGGTTAAATTTGTGTGTAACCTTTGTTCTACCCAAACTGATGAGGTTTTAAAATGAATAGTTAGCGCGTTATTTCTCAACTTAGTTAGTTATACATTTAGGGAAGGCAATTTAACTCATGCCCATTGATCACCCACAAAAAGTTTCCATTATGGGCGAGTAGTTACCGGCCCAAATGATTGCGGGCTCGGGTATGGGCATTATGGTGTCTAGCTCGCTTTGTGTCCGCACTCGCATATTGTTTAATCGCCTCATGTGTTTTGCTAGGTTCCAGCTTTGAAGTTTCTTTCTTCTTCTTTCACCAAAGTTGGAACGTTTCTTCCATGGGATACTTCGCCCCATCCTCTTCGTTCTCTACTCATCGAATCTACCAACAAAACAAAAACCAAAGAGACGCTGACGTAGTTACCGTAACAATGGAATAACATTGATTCGGCAGAGCAAGAGCATTATTCGATCCCATTAAGCAAGGAAACACACTTAGTAAGCTGGAATTCCATGATTACTAGGTATGTGCGGCAAAGAGAGATGGCAACAGCGTGCCAACAGTTCGACGAAATGACCCTCAAGGATATCCGGTTCTATTTATGTCGTGAAAGCAGTTTTGTGGAGGAAGGGGGAAAGTTTTTTGAAGATGCCCAAATTTGGAATATTCAGAATACCTAGATGCTCAGTTGTTTTCAAATTTGCATTGAAATTGAAACTCACAGTGAAGCTGATTAGGAAAATTAGAAACTTAGAACCAGCGGTTCAGTTGTTTCACGAAATGTTTCAAAGAGACTGCTCTCATTACATATTCTACTTGGATCAAGGTGCTCAAAATTTTTTGATAAGTCAAGAAACATCTGACTTTCAACCATTAGTGGCGGATAGAAGGCAAAGTATAGTGCTTGCTTCGTTGTTAGGAGATGCAAAAGTTAACGAAAATTGTATCCAGTGAAACTGAAAATAATTGTATCCCCATTTTGGCATAGTTGTATATGCAGAAGATATGAATGTTTAGTCGTTTAGAATACTTGGATATTGTAATTATGCTCAAATTGTTGTCATATTTGAATGTTATGTTAATGTAATGAAACTTATTTTTGTTTCAATTTTTTCTTCATAAATATCAGCAAAGGTCCATTTTTTCTAAGAGGAGATAAATCTTAGCACAAGTAGTACTTGAGATTAGCCAAAACCAATCCAATAAAATGCACCGAATAATCACCCCAAAATAAGCAAAGTACCTCATTGACTGGTTTAACAAAAACGAGCCTAAACAATTTGCTGATCACAAAACTTGTCTAATATGGTTGCACCATACTTCCATTTGTTTTTTTACTTCAACTGAAATGCCTTGTTGCATGATTTCAGAATCTACAATCTATTTCGACCCTATGCTGTTATCAGTGTAGTTACTCTTCCCACACAGTCAATGCTAACAAACCAAATTAGAAGAATTAAGATGCCAATTGCCAAGTCATGATGTGTTTGAACCTAATAAAGCTTTAAATTACATTTCAACTAATTGTATACACAACAATCTTGCTTCTTATTACTGAATACAAGTAATAAGCTAATGCATCGCAACTAATGTTACATCTGTTAATTTTATCACAAAGTGTATAACCCCTGATGATTAATGGCTCCAGAGAGGCAAAATCTCTTTGGGGCATTTGATCAAACACCGTCTGAACCTTTAAACTTCTCGCCTCTTCTGTCGTGCCTTGTACTTCTTCATGTTCTCACCGCTTCTCTCTCTCAATTTCGCAAATATTGTTGTCGCCTCTTCTTCTTGACGCATAGAGAACAAATAAGAAGTAAAAAAAACTAAGCTTGAAAAAGCCCAATATATGTAACCCAAAATTCCCAAATGGGAGATGAAAAACTAGAGTACCTATCTAGCGTTAGAAACAAACCACTATTAGAGTCCCTCTCAAAAGAAACAAATGTAATGTCGATATCCGGCGTTGTTTCCCAACCACCTCTATAGGCTCCTCGCCGGGATCTTGATTGGACAAAGAAGATTTTTAATAGCAACATCTTGAACGCTCTGAGATACCGGTCTCTTCAATGACTATATCGAAATTGCAAAGGGCTTGTAGTTCTCGATTGGACAAAATTATGTGAAGAAAGGAAGACACGGTTTGAGAATGTTGGGGAGAGACTTAAATGAAGGTAGAGAAGAAAGAGGATGGGAATTGGGAGGAAGTCAGGCACGGAAGAAATGTTTCCAATAGTCGAAGAAGAAAACACTGAACCTAGGAAGTCACGTGAGGCAATTAAAATAAAACTTTATTCTCAGCCATCTATTTTAATCTGATGGTATATAATGGATCCTCTCACTCTCACATAAGAGACCCATTTCTCACTAGATACGCCCCCTATATCTATAATTAATTAATTACTATTAACTATTATTACAAAAGTATAATCAACCTTAAGTAAACCCATTTGACACCCACTAGTAGACCAAGTTTTACACCCATTTGACATTGGCCTTAAAAAATTTGACACCTCTGACCCCAGGGTCCTGGGTCCGCCACTGACCAACATCATTACCGTAATAGAAGCAACATTGGTACTTTGGACTACATGTACTTATTTTATTAACTTGGAAACACGCACTTATTATATATATATATATATATATATATATATATATATATATATATATATATATATACTATTTACTACTTGTAACTATTTTTACAATTTTAAGTATAATCAACTCTAAGTAAATAAATGTATTTAACATAATTTGAAGAAAAAAACATTTTTATAAAGTGAAACTTTGAAAGTATAACACTTATATAATACAATAATTGATGGAAGAAAACGGATCAGACTTGGATTACATGTAACAACACCAACATAATTAACGTAACCGCACCAACATTGGTGCTTCGGACAGCATGTACTTGTTTTCTTTATTTGGAAACACACACCTATTATGTGTGTTTGTGTTTTTTTTTACATTTGTGTGTGTTTTTTTACCTATTAGTCCTAGCCTCCTAGCTATAGACTATAGGTATTCTTTTTTTTGTTTTAACCGGTTAAGTTTGTGTGTATCCTTTGTTCTATCCTTTATTCTTTTTTGTTTTCTTAACTTAGTTAGTTATACATTTAGGGATGGAAATTTAACTCATGGCCATTGAGCACCCGCAATAAGTTTCTATGACGAGCAAGTAGTTGCATGCCCAAATGATTGCAGCCTCCAGTATGGGCATTATGGTGTCTAGCTCGCTTGCACTCGCATATATATATATATATATATATTATTTATTACTATTAACTATTATTACGATTTTAAGTATAATCAACTTTAAGTAAATAAATGTACCGAACATTATTTGAAAAAAATAACACTTATAAATTGAAACTTTGAAAGCATAACACTTTTATAATACAATAATTGATGTAATAAAACGGATCAGACTTGGACTACATCTAACAACACCAACAAAATTACCTTAACGGGACCAACCTTGATGCTTTGGACAACATGTACTTATTTTCTTTATTTGGAAACACACACCTATTATGTGTGTTTGTGTTTTTTTGCTTTGATCGGTTAAATTTGTGTTTAACCTTTGTTCTACCACAATTGATGAGGTTCTAAAATGAATAGTTAGAGTGTTTTTTCTCAACTTAGTTTGTTGTACATTTAGGGATGACAATTTAACTCATGCTCATTAAGCACCTGCAAAAAGTGTCCATGATGGGCGAGTATTTACCTGCTGGATTTGATAGAGATGTTATTTTAAGAAAAACAACAACCATTCTAGAAAAGATAGTTATTATATGATAATTGGGTTATCAGTAGTTTCTCCATCTCCAAAAACTTCGTCATTAGAAGAGTCATTTTGAAGATTTTCTCTAACAACGTCATCATTAGGGTAATTTTGTTGGTGTTGTTAGATCGTCTTCAAAGTGTCATTTTAAGATACATTGCCCAGTGATAATTGGGCTGACGACGCATTATTCTCGGATGAAGACGATCAATTGTCACTGGGCAATGTATCTTAAAATGACACTTTGAAGTGTAAGTCAACTGGAATCCTCTTGTGCGAGGTGCCCCATACAAACCATCTACTCCAAAAATCTCCATTATCTCATCAGTGTCGGTGTCTAGATAAGCATCAACAAAGATAAAGACAGGGTACGGTTTGTCAGCTGTCAGGCCCTATTTCTATGTAAATCCTAGAAGGCAACTTTTGGTGGTAATCTCTATAAAAGTCTCTCGGGATTTTAAGTGGCCTCTGTGAAATAAAGGTACAAAAATATTAGACAACATAAACAATATCTAAATCAGAGGTAAGATCAGAAACTAATAGGAACTTAAGAACAATAATAATTACTGTATCTAGAGATATGATAGTGGAAAATTTCTTCGAAGCCATATATTGCATGTCAAACTTAATTTTTAATTAATCAATATGAAAAAAGAAACCAAATTAATAGATCTATATGCTAATAGATCTACAGTTGGTTGAATGTGCATCATGATGGTTCTCCAAATTTACATGAGCATTTTAGATGGTTTGGAAAGATTTGCAAATGGAGGAAGGCGAAGAAAATTAAATACTTGTTATGGCTTAAAACATGTTGGTGCATATGGTTGTCAAGGAATTGTCTTGTTTTTAGGAACGAAGATGCAAGCATAACGTCCGTAATTACTCGCATCAAGAGCTTAAGCTGAAGTTGGTTCATTTATAGGGTGAGTGATAGTTCTAATATGTCTATTACTTCTTGGTGGTTTAATCCATTAGTTTACCTAAACAATTTGTAACTCGATGTTGTTTGGGCTTTGAGCACCCCTAGTGCTCCATTAATGGAAGTTTGTTTATCTAAAAAAAGATCTATATGCTAATAAAATTGGATATACAAATTGTTGATAAAATGTATGGGTAGTCCAAACATAATTAATAAAAAGTCACATTTTACATATTTTGGCACAAAATTAGTTTTTGGTTTGACCAAACAAATTATTGAGAAACAAACTCCGTGTATTTGTACATCTAAATTTTTTTTGAATCATAAGGCACCCTAAACACACTGTTTAGCGTCACACTTTACATATTTTGTTACGAAATCAATTTTTTTAACAAAATTTGTTATGGAGGAACAAACTTCGCATATTTAAATAATTAATTTTTTTCGAACCCAAAGTACCCCAAAACTTTACTATCTAGCGTCACACTTTACGTACCTTGTTACAAAAAATAATTTTCGTTTTCACTAATCCGATTAAGGAGGAACAAATTTCATCTATTTGAACAATTAAAATTTTTAGTGAACCGTAAAGTACCTAAAATATAAAAATATGAAGGAAAAAAAAGAAAAAATAAGGGGAAAAAGGAGGAAAGGAGGGAGTTCTGGGAAAGGAAACAAAAAAGGAGGGAAGGGGAGGGAAGTTGGCTCTAAAAGGTGTGGGGGGGGGGGGGGGGTTGTGGGTCATTTTAACGTAGGGATGCCTTAATTTTCCTATGATGGTCAAACCATGTTAGCCAATAGCATAGGTTTTTCATTATTTATATTTTTTTCCCAATAATAATTTATTTAATTTATAGTTTTAGCCCATCCTTCCAATTTTGTCCCGAAGTGCATTTTTAAGACAATAAATCTTAGGGAGTGGCCTCCCGCCAAATCTCCAACTCCCCCTCCCCTCACCCCTACCCCTTCTTCCTTTTTTTTTCAATTTTTTAGAGTACATAAAAATTTAGAAAAAAAAAACAGATCTATAAATATATTAAGTTTGTTTCTCGATAATCGGATAGGTGAAAAATAAAAATAAATTTCGTGATAAATTATGTAAAGTTTGTTCCTCAGTAACATGTTTGGTGAAAAAAGATCATAACGAAATGAGTAAAGTACAATGCTAAGTAGTATGTTTTGGGATGCTTCAAAATTTCGTGATAAATTATGTAAAGTTTGTTCCTCAGTAACCTGTTTGGTGAAAAAAATCATAACGAAATGAGTAAAGTACAATGCTAAGTAGTATGTTTTGGGATGCTTCAGTGTTCGCAATAGTGTATTTTATTTTGCTTTAGTGTTCGCAAAAAATCCAACTATTCAAATATGTAAAATTTGTACCTCTAACCAGTTTAGTGAAGAAAAAAAATTTAACAATTCAAATATGCAAAGTTTGTGCCTCAATAACCGATTTGGTGAAAAAATATATATAATTTCGTGACAAAATACTGTTGCACCCGAAAAAGTCCCCGAGGGAGAACCTTCCTCGTTCACAACTTTTCTTAAGACAATGAAGCCGCCACCAATATTTATTAAGGAAAATATTAGGAAAACCTTTTATCGGAAAGCGAGTGGTCTTGCGAAACTAGAGAAGAGGATTCGGGGGTCGGTTACGCGCGGGGAAGGTATTAGCACCTCACACGTCCTCTCTACTGAGAGGGAACCTTTAATTAAATGTGTGGTTTTAAGTGTTGATTTGAAAAATATCTAATTTGCCTCTTTATTTCTTATTGAAAATGAATTAAAGAACTTAATAAAATTTTTAATTTTGGCGAGAAAGGAGGAAAAAGGGTTTTGAGAAAGAAGTGCTTGACGGGACATGGCCCGCTCCTACGTATCTCCCGGTGCGATGGAGAATTCAAAGCTACGTAGTTCTTATGTGTAGAAAATGTTTGTGGGTTGGTGTTTTTTAATGTAGGGGTTTTAGGACTGTGTGATCTGTGTTGGAGGACCACTGGGGGTCTGAAGGAGCACTGGGGCTCTGAAGGGCCACTGAGGGCTGAAGGAGCGCTGGGGCTCTGAGGGACCACAGTTCACTTATCTTAAAACGATGATTAACCCGGCCGTACGACCGACTTAATCCCCTACTTTGAAAATAAGACTTTTGCTTTTGAAATGAAGGAGATCTGTTTGTATATTCTTTAATTTTAGAAATTGTTTATTTTTGCGCTTGACAGGGGCGTGGCCCTGCTCCTACGTATCTCCGAGTGGAGAATCAAAGGCAACGTAGTTCTAGGTTCTTTTGAAAATAATTGTTGAAAACTTATTGTGAAAATGATTTTTATTTGTTATGCTTGACGGGATGTGACCCGCTCCTACGTATCTCCTGGTGCGATGGAGAATTCAAAGCTACGTAGTTCTTCTGTGTTTGGAAAACGGTTTTTGTTTTTTATCTTGTTTAATTGTGAAAATCAAGCTTTCATGATGATCAATTGAGCAAGGGCCCCAAGTGATCACCACTAGCACTCCATTGTTAATAATCATGCAAGCAAAGGCTTCGCAAGACTATTAACAAAGATTTTGATTTAGTGAAAATCTTTAGGAAAATTAGGCATTCATGATGATCAATTGAGCAAAGGCTCCAAGTGATCGCCACTAGTACCTCATCGTAAGTAATCATGCAAGCAAAGGCTTCACAAGACTGCTAACGAAGTTTGATTTTGAAGAGTTTTCGCAATTGGATTGATTTTTGTTTAGGGAAAAGAAAATCTGATATTTGTGAAAAAAAATAAATTTATTTAGGGGAAAGAAACAAAATTTAAAAAAAGGAACAGGGAGGTGCAGTAGTAAAATGGGGGGGTGCAAGTGGCAGGAGGGCTGTATTATTAAAAATGGAGTGTAAACAGTAAGCCCAGCTTGTTTTTGTAAGCTGGGCTGCGCTTCAGAAAAAAACAAAGTCGTGGGCTTTAAAAGGAGGGGGCGAACTGAGTAAAATGAGTGGTGTAAATTGTAATCTGATATATTAAAAATAAAATTAAAATAAAATAAAATGGGAATTGGGAAGAGGTATAAAGGGAAAGTAGGGTTTCTTTGTGAAACCTAATTTCACTTTCTCCCCCTTGCTGCGCCGCAGCGCTTCTTTCGTGGAGAGAGAGAGCTACATTTGCGGTGAGAGAGAGAGACATTTGCGGAGAGAAAGAGAGATTTGTGGAGGGAAAGAGAGATTTGTGGAGGGCGATGCAGAGAGGGGCTGACCGGAAGGGGCGACCACACGAGGCACCACGGCGCTGCCGGCTACGGGTTCACGGTGAGAGGGAGAGCTTCGTGGTGACGGCTCCGGCGAGAGGGTGATGGGCGCAGGAACAGGGGAGAGGACGAAAGGGAAACGAGAGCAGAAGGAAGGAAGCGCGCAAGAGAAAGAGGGTGAGAGGGAGGAGCGAAGGTGGAGGATGACGGCGCCTGAGGTCCATTCGTGGTCGGAGAAGATGACCGGAGCTACGACAACGACGACGGAGAGAGAGGGAAGGCGTGGTTCTGCTACGTGACAACGAGAACGGTGTTCGCCGGATAATTTGACGGTGACGACTTCATCAAGGGACGACGGCGATGGCTTTTGGGCCAGAGGTCCTCCGTGGCAGCGGCGGTTTAGGGCGGACGGCCACCGTCTACGGTGGCCGGAGCTAATAGGTATGGCTATATTTTGGTAATTTTCCTCTCTTTCTGCTCTTCTTATTCTGCTACTGTTTTTTTTTTTATAATGGTTTTCATTATTTTATGTGTTTTCTAAAAAAATAATTTTTAAACATATGCTATTCATGACCTTCTGTGCTATACGATTTTTTTGCAATCCTAAATCAATATTTTTATAACTACAGCTGCAACAGAAGTTTATTTACAATGTAACTTACTCTTCTTTTGTTTACACGAATTCTACACCCTACTAAGTTTCTGAATAAAAAGGAGACTCTGATCTCTAATATTTACATTTCAAAAAGCTCTAACTATTCTAGTGAACAGAATATATACTTGAGTAGAATCTGACTTACCTGGCCTCCAGCTTCTGAAATTCTTTTATGCTATTTACATGTTACTGCTGCATCTGCTTCCCAAACTGAACCTTTGCCTCTATCTGCCGCTTTACTGTTTGTTGTTTCGTTTCTGGATTTTTAGGTGTTTGGATGATTAGGGTTTCAGTGTGAGACCCTAATCCTTTTTGCCCAGAATTGCTGTGATTCTCTCTGAAGTTCGTACCTGATTTTCTGTGTTTGAATTGTTGTCTAGACTTGTTTTTATAGGCAGAAATTCGGTTTAGGCCATTAAAAAACGATTCTGACCTGATTTTGTTCCCATTTCAGGTTTTGGCCAGCTCAAGGAGAAAACTTTCTCAGCAAGATTAGGGTTGGAACAAAGACTTGCTCACCAGGGCTGCTTTCGTTTTCTAATTTTGTTGTAATTTTCGTTTTTTCCTATTTTTTGTATTTTTGGTTATTATTTTCGGATTTGTATTTTTGGTATTTTTTAGTATTATCATTTTTGTATTTTTTGGACATTTGGACTCCTAAGACACTATTAAATTGTAAATGAAACAATAAATAGAATTTTTTGACATTTTTGGTACTATATTGCTTAAATGAATTATATAAACAAAATAGGATTAATAACAAGAAAAAGGAGTCGGGCCAAATACAAAGACGAGAACGGGCCAGACTAAACAAATACGCTAAAACGAGGCCCAAAAATAGAAAAATGGGCCCGTTAACTAAAAACGCTAAAAATTAACTTGGAATCGCGTTCTTAAGCCCAAATTGAAACGACAAGCCCAATCGCGAGAAAAATGACTTTGGTAGTCCCAATTAGGTTCGACTAAATCCAAATACAAAGATTAAATTGAAGAACGCACGAGACGACTGATCATTCGCGTGCATGCCTAATTTAAAACAACGGTATTTCGATTTAGTTGAACAGGGTAATTGAAATTGGCTAGGATTAGTAACTGAGACGCCATACTGATAATTCTCGTAATCACGCGACTTCAAAACACGATTTAAGTAAAATAAACGACTAAAACTAGAAGACGGACAAAATTGGGGTATAACAGCTGCCCCTCTTTATTTGGATTTTGACAAGGAATATGAATTGGTCGAAACATATTCCGAGGCAAAATAGAAATAAAGAATTCAGAAATTATACCAATTTTGTCTACCTAGAGAAACCTGAGGCAAAAAAGGTAAAACGGGCACTTGGCGTGCAGAAAGCGGTAAACGGGCACTTGGCGTGCAGAAAGCGGTAAATGGGCACTTGGCGTGCAGAAAGCGGTAAATGGGCACTTGGCGTGCAGAAAGCGGTAAATTGCCCAGGCTGCCTAAAACCTGTAATCCTTAAACGGACTCTTGGTGAATCCGAGTTTGCACGTGGCTTTGAGGAGCACGCTTCCTGTTGGCCTTTTCGAGCGACCGGGGGGATCGTTATCAGTTCCGGAACTGATATACTGATCAATGCACGGCGTCCACTGTATCTTAGGCTGATACAACTATTCCGTTGAACCTCACATGGGGCTGCGGTCCATCGCGTTGCTCGTACGCGACGTGAGACCTGGGCAGAAGGGAGCGATGATCTCTGTGCTCCAATCCGCAATGCGCGCTTGAGCGCTCTCTTTTCTATTTCTCTCTTTTCTTTTTTCTTTCTGAACTCCCAACTTGGGGGAACATTTTCTGGAATCTGGGGGCGAGGGCTAACACCGAAGTGCTCATCCTCTCTTTGTACCTGTAGCTGAAAATGAACAAATGCATGCAATGCAAATGCCATGATTGCTGTTTTCTTTTTTCTTATTATGAATGATGAGCTCCTAATTTCCTTTGTCTATGTCGGGTGACTGCATGATCTTCTACTGTTCTTTATATGCTTTGATGAATGCAATGATTTTCCTTTTCTTCTCTTGTCTGTACGCAATGCATGATTTTCTTTTTCTTTTGCTTATGTTTGATGAATGCATGATTTTCTCCTGTTCTTATATGTCTTTTTCTCTTTCTCTAGCTTCTCTTCTTTCTTTTTCTTTCTTTTCTTTTCTTTTTGTTGCTCTCTTGGCTCTTTTCTTTTCTCTCTTTTGGCTTCTCTTTTTGCTCTCTTAAGAATCATGGGTATGCGAATGCAAAGTTTGGTATTTGATGACATGGAATGCTCATGTATTCTAATGACATGCAAAGGAAAACTCTCTTTTTTTTTTTTTTTGAAATGGGGATATTGCTGTAAAATGATGAATGACATGAAATGATGAATGACATGGGATGTTCTAGCTTTCTTTTCTTCTATGAGATGCCAATATTGATGTGATGCAACTGTATCGTTTTGATGTTTGAATGCAAATGTATGCGGTGATTGATGCTTTGATGAATGAAATGCTCCTGTTCTAACTTCTGTTTATTTCTTTTTGCTTTTTCTATGAAATGCAAACATTAATATGATGCAATGCTCTGATGTTTGATGCAATGATTCTTGTTCTTTTTTCTTTTATGGAAATGCTAACGTTAATATGATGCGTATGCACTGCTTTAATGCTTGATGATTGAATGACAAAGGAATGCTTGTGAAATGATGAATGATATGGAATGCTGGATAACAGGGAATGTTTTTGTGTTGCTTTTGTAGTTTCTTTTCTTTGTTTTCTTTTTTCTTTCTTTGCTTTTTCTATGAAATATCTGATGCAAAATGTAATGCTCTAATGATGCATATGCTATAATGCCTAGATGCACGAGGTAAACGTTTTTGTGATGATGAGATGCGAGACTTTGAATGCAAGGACTTGAGATGACTATTGCCCATTCTGTTGAAAAATTGAGTTTGATTCAAACTCCGGTGTTCTCAAGGTTTTTATTTACAAACAACCTCACTTGTGTTCTCCTTCTTTCCATGATGGCTGAATTTTAGATATCACGTAAACAACTTGTGTTCTCTCTTTTTGAAGCATTGTCTAGTAAGCATGCATAGGAGTGCAAATGTGAATGAATGAGTCAGTTAGCTTGGAATTGGTTTAGGGCATGGACATTTATGGCAAGTGAAGGAATGACAGACATGGTTATTGCCGAAGCTTATGAGGGACCAAGAGATACAAGATTGCCCCAATTCAGGTCTTTGACGAGTGAATAATTTGCCCCTGTCTAGTGGTGACAACAACTAGGGGCGTAGAAGGTGATGAATTGGGAACGCTTCGGCTCTTGGGATGAAAGCTGGAATGAAAGGGGTTTTGCTTCAACCCACAAAATTTGATATTGCCCCAGTCATAACAAGGACAAAGCTGCCCCAATCAGAATGACAAGGTCTTGTTTAGGATAGTGAGTTGAGAGATTGTCCCGGTGAGGTTTTTATGGGAATGAATGAGGTGAAGGAATGGGAATGCACTTGCCCCACTTTGGAATGACATTGACAACTGGAGTGACATGGGATGGGCATTGAACAGACTTTCCCAAGACTAGGGTGTGTGGGTGGTGAAGAGAATGCCCCAACTTTTGGGTCTGAGTGGTATTCTCAGTGCAAATCTTTGGTTCTCTACTGATGTCTTGACTTTTGGTGCGAAAGAATCCTTACCTGGTGATCACTAAACCTTGTTTTAATGCATCTTGAATGTGTTTTGGAGTGCAAGTCCCTCTTTTTTATTTTGTCAGCTTTCTTTTTTCTGACTGTTCGTTTTTATTTCCTCAGTTCTCTTTTTTTCTGAGGGTTTATTCTTTCTTGATCAGCTTTCTTTTTTCTGATCGTTTGTTTTTCTTTTGAGCAAACACATTGTACATAGATAAACTTGTTTGTCCTAAGATTAGAATTTGAGTGAACAAAAGCAACCGGTCTTTGATCGGAATGGACCCTTCGGGATTGTGGTGTTTTGTGGAGGAAGGAGGGTTAGGCTTAATGAAGTGTTTGAGGCTAATGGGAGGGTGAGTTTTGTTCGGCGTTGATTGACGGTTAATGGACTATGAGGAAGATGGTTATTGGGCTTGTTTGGGCTCTGTTAAAGCAAATCCGTGTCTCATGGTAGAGTGACTAAGGGGTTTGATGTTGAGGCCAAAGAAAGTGTTTGAAGGTTTATGGAATCAGGTGTTGGAATGATGAAGTGTTTGAAGGTCTATTTAGACAAGGATCTCTTGTATTTTGTGGTAATATGTACCAGCTCACCACGTACATTTCTTTTGTATTTTCTTTTGTTTTGGGATTTTCATTTTTGAATCCCCCCCTTTTTTTTTCTTTTTTGACTCGGGTGAGCTGATAAAAAGTGATGCACTGTTTTTTTATCTGGGGTGATCCTTGTCTAGGGTGATTTTTGGATTTTGGTTTTTCTTGGCTCAAGGTGGGTAGGAAAGGGACTTTCTGGGATTTTAGGGTTTTTGAGGAGATGGCCAAACTTCATTTCAAATCCCGATTGCTTATTTCTATAAGACTTAACTTTAGAACAATAATTTATCTATCTTCATGTGTTTGCTCTTTTTTCCTTTTTGTGCCCTAATTTTTGCCTGGACCGCTCTTTGCGAGTTTTCAGTCCACCGGACGCTCCTTTTTGCCTAGGCCGCCCTTTGCGGGTTTTCAACCTAGCGAGCTTACTTTCTTGTTTATTATATTATTATTATTATTTTTTGAGAGACTTGCACTGAAGGAATATGATACCGACAAGGAAAATTAGTGATCACAGACTTGCCCCAGCATGGAGGACTTGAATCAAAAGTCAAATACGCACTGATGGGGAGAATATGCACTTTATGGGTGGACGGGGCGGGACTAGACTTGGACGGGAAACTGTGGTAAGGGAGGAAAACCAACGGACTCAAACAAGAGAATGTACTCATAGCATGCACGCTCATTAGAAGAATGCTTCACAGAGAGTTAACATCAGTTAAATTTTTTTTTTTTTTTGATACACTATTTCAGTCTTTTGATGCAGTGCTTTTGAAAGAAATGCAAATGAGCTATTGATTCGAAAAACTGAGTGCCTTGGAACACCTTGAGTTTGCAACCAAGTAAGGATAAACTTTTTTAAAAAGGATGATTGTTTCGCAAGAACGTCTCGCTTCTCATCACAACTCTTATTTTATGCAATGAATGAATGAACAAATTATGATATGCAAGTATGATGCAAATGCGTGGAGAATGACCACTCGAAGAGCGTGGCTTATTCTAAATAATTTTGTTATTTTTAATGCAAGACAAAACATGGAATGCCAATGCGAATGATGCAAGAATGATGCCCCCCTTTTTTTTTCAAAATGATTTTTGATTTTTTGATTTTTGAGAGGCGAGACAAGGTACGAAATACCAATGCCCCCTTTTTCTTTTGAATGATGAAAGATGCAAGAATGATGCTTTTCTCTAAATGATGATGATTTTTTTTTTTAGAGGCAAGGCAAGGTATGAAATGCCAATGCCCCTTCCTTTTTTGAAAGATGCATGTATGGAGGAATGATGTATTTGAACCAAAGTGATGAGGTTAATGAAATGGTGCATGAATGCTACATTTGGAATAAATTTGATGATGATTTTTATTCATGATTATGAATGAGATGCTTTCTTGTTTTCATTTTTTTTGTGCAACGAGATGCATGATACTCACAATGAATTTCTTTTTTTGTTTTTTAGTTTTGGAACATGATTTTGAAAATTATTTGGAGATGCAAATGATTTATTGAAAAAATGTTTTAGAAAAATGTGCTTGACGGGTATGACCCGCTCCTACGTATCCCCATTGTAAATGAGGAATCAAAGCTTGCGTAGTTCTACTGTGTCTCTTTTTTTTGAAATAATGCTTATGCATGAACGCCTCGTCTTGGGTGAACTCGACGAGGATTTTTTGCATGATTATAAATGAAATGCTTATGCTATGCAGATGATAATTATTTTTTGTTTTATCTTTATGTAATGAAAGGGAATGCAAGATGAATGTTTTTTTTTTTTTCAAACTTTTGTTAGATGCAAATGCAATGGTGCGAAACGATGTGAATGCGAAATGATGTGGATGCGAAATGATGTGGATGCGAAATGATGTGGATGCGAAATGATGTGTCATTTACATAAAAAGAGGGTAAGAAAATAAGGATATTATTTTCTACGATTTTGAAATAGAGTTTAAGAAAAAGGAATGCCTAAACTAATGCAACAAACAAAGGCGTGCCCCCGTGTCCTACAAAGGGTGGGAATCCTAGGGTCTAAAGTCGACGAAAGGGGTAATCCTCCCATGTAGGTTCTAATCAGTTCCTTACAATGGCCACCAAGAGCTTAAAGTCTCTCTCATGATGGCACCCACAATCGTAGAAAACTACCGAGTGTGAGGTATCATGACAAAGCGCGCTCTTGGGCGGAACTTTCATGAGAGCCATACAGACAAAGGTCTACGAATGGCAGTCACTAATCGTTCCCACTCTCCTAGGTTTTTGTTCAGACCTTGGGTTTTAGGCCCCACTCAATGCTCACAAGTATAGGGTGTGAAGTGTGTGTCGAGGGCACAACACCTAGGAATAACTACCCTTCCCCACCTGCAAATGAAAATCCAGAGCAGTCCAGACAAATAGCATGTTGTTTATCCTAGGGTTCAATATCGATCCAATATAAACTAGTCTAGGGTGCCAATAACAATGCACTACTTACCTCAAGAAAGGGAGCAAAGAAGAAGGGGACATGATAAGAATGGGGAAGTATGCATGTGCTTACCATAGGAAAGGGAGCAGAGAAGAATGGGACATGATAAGAAAGGGGAAGAAATGCATGAGGGAACTAAGCAAAAAAGTAACTATCTATTGCATAAACAAACATAGAAGAAGAATGCACATGGACGTAACATGCTTATGAAAAAGGAAAAAGAAGTAGAGGCAAAGCAAGATATTCAAATCAATCATATAAACCACACATTTAATTAATTAGGCTTGACCCACTTTTGAAAAAAATGTTTTTTAGGGTTCCCAGCGGAGTCGCCAGCTGTTGCGCCCGAAAAAGTCCCCGAGGGAGAACCTTCCTCGTTCACAACTTTTCTTAAGACAATGAAGCCGCCACCAATATTTATTAAGGAAAATATTAGGAAAACCTTTTATCGGAAAGCGAGTGGTCTTGCGAAACTAGAGAAGAGGGTTCGGGGGTCGGTTACGCGCGGGGAAGGTATTAGCACCTCACACGTCCTCTCTACTGAGAGGGAACCTTTAATTAAATGTGTGGTTTTAAGTGTTGATTTGAAAAATATCTAATTTGCCTCTTTATTTCTTATTGAAAATGAATTAAAGAACTTAATAAAATTTTTAATTTTGGCGAGAAAGGAGGAAAAAGGGTTTTGAGAAAGAAGTGCTTGACGGGACATGGCCCGCTCCTACGTATCTCCCGGTGCAATGGAGAATTCAAAGCTACGTAGTTCTTATGTGTAGAAAATGTTTGTGGGTTGGTGTTTTTTAATGTAGGGGTTTTAGGACTGTGTGATCTGTGTTGGAGGACCACTGGGGGTCTGAAGGAGCACTGGGGCTCTGAAGGGCCACTGAGGGCTGAAGGAGCGCTGGGGCTCTGAGGGACCACAGTTCACTTATCTTAAAACGATGATTAACCCGGCCGTACGACCGACTTAATCCCCTACTTTGAAAATAAGACTTTTGCTTTTGAAATGAAGGAGATCTGTTTGTATATTCTTTAATTTTAGAAATTGTTTATTTTTGCGCTTGACAGGGGCGTGGCCCTGCTCCTACGTATCTCCGAGTGGAGAATCAAAGGCAACGTAGTTCTAGGTTCTTTTGAAAATAATTGTTGAAAACTTATTGTGAAAATGATTTTTATTTGTTATGCTTGACGGGATGTGACCCGCTCCTACGTATCTCCTGGTGCGATGGAGAATTCAAAGCTACGTAGTTCTTCTGTGTTTGGAAAACGGTTTTTGTTTTTTATCTTGTTTAATTGTGAAAATCAAGCTTTCATGATGATCAATTGAGCAAGGGCCCCAAGTGATCACCACTAGCACTCCATTGTTAATAATCATGCAAGCAAAGGCTTCGCAAGACTATTAACAAAGATTTTGATTTAGTGAAAATCTTTAGGAAAATTAGGCATTCATGATGATCAATTGAGCAAAGGCTCCAAGTGATCGCCACTAGTACCTCATCGTAAGTAATCATGCAAGCAAAGGCTTCACAAGACTGCTAACGAAGTTTGATTTTGAAGAGTTTTCGCAATTGGATTGATTTTTGTTTAGGGAAAAGAAAATCTGATATTTGTGAAAAAAAATAAATTTATTTAGGGGAAAGAAACAAAATTTAAAAAAAGGAACAGGGAGGTGCAGTAGTAAAATGGGGGGGTGCAAGTGGCAGGAGGGCTGTATTATTAAAAATGGAGTGTAAACAGTAAGCCCAGCTTGTTTTTGTAAGCTGGGCTGCGCTTCAGAAAAAAACAAAGTCGTGGGCTTTAAAAGGAGGGGGCGAACTGAGTAAAATGAGTGGTGTAAATTGTAATCTGATATATTAAAAATAAAATTAAAATAAAATAAAATGGGAATTGGGAAGAGGTATAAAGGGAAAGTAGGGTTTCTTTGTGAAACCTAATTTCACTTTCTCCCCCTTGCTGCGCCGCAGCGCTTCTTTCGTGGAGAGAGAGAGCTACATTTGCGGTGAGAGAGAGAGACATTTGCGGAGAGAAAGAGAGATTTGTGGAGGGAAAGAGAGATTTGTGGAGGGCGATGCAGAGAGGGGCTGACCGGAAGGGGCGACCACACGAGGCACCACGGCGCTGCCGGCTACGGGTTCACGGTGAGAGGGAGAGCTTCGTGGTGACGGCTCCGGCGAGAGGGTGATGGGCGCAGGAACAGGGGAGAGGACGAAAGGGAAACGAGAGCAGAAGGAAGGAAGCGCGCAAGAGAAAGAGGGTGAGAGGGAGGAGCGAAGGTGGAGGATGACGGCGCCTGAGGTCCATTCGTGGTCGGAGAAGATGACCGGAGCTACGACAACGACGACGGAGAGAGAGGGAAGGCGTGGTTCTGCTACGTGACAACGAGAACAGTGTTCGCCGGATAATTTGACGGTGACGACTTCATCAAGGGACGACGGCGATGGCTTTTGGGCCAGAGGTCCTCCGTGGCAGCGGCGGTTTAGGGCGGACGGCCACCGTCTACGGTGGCCGGAGCTAATAGGTATGTGTAGCGACCGAAAAATCCGGGTGAGGATTCCTCGAAGGTTCAAAAATGAAGCCGCCACCAAAGTTTAGTTTAAGGGCAAACATTGGAAAATCCCTATTGAGTGGATAAAGGGGGTCTTGCGGACCAGGTTTAGGCTCGGGAGTCGTTTATGCATAGGGAAGGTATTAGCACCCTACGACATCCTTCCTACGGAAGGTTACCTTTTAACTAAATGTGCAAACATTTATTAATTCGAAAATAATGTTTTTACCCTTATAATAATAATAATAATAATAATAATAATAATAATAATAATAATAATAATAATAATAATAATAATAATAATAATAATAAAAAGACTCGCTAAGCGGTTAGTTGTTTTTTGTACTTTTTGAGAAATAGGAGAGAAGTAGATTAAAAGAAAAAAAATGGGTTTTTATTAATGCAATTGACAGAGGTCGGCCGCCCCCTGCTCCTACGTATCTCCTGGTAGAGAATCAAATCACACGTAGTTCTTGGTAGAAAAAGTTTGTTGGTTGGTGTTTTTTTATTATTGAATGTTTTTTTTTGAAATTGGAGGCGTTCGTAATGACCAAACAAGTAAACTTAGAGTGATCACCACTAATAACTTATTTTAAAACTGAAATTGCTCACAGTAACCAAACGAGTTAAACCCAGGGTGAAATTACTATCAGCTTATAGTTGAATGCGAATTTTATTTTTGAAAAAGTCATGACACACTAGGATCTTAATAAAATGAATGATCAGACAACAAGTGAATAATAGAACTAATGAAAACAATGAAAGGGAAAGGGGATACACGCATATGGTGGGGCGTGGGAAACAAAATTGATGATGATAACAATAGAAAGGGGTGTAGTTAGTAATTGGATTTTAATAACAAAGAGTTAAAAACTAAAAGAGAGGGGGAGATCAGTGGCCAGGAGCGCTGATGATGTTTTTTATATAAAAAAAATGAAAATAAAAATAATATCAGATATTAAAGTCACTTACACAGGTTATCCTAACAAGAAAACAATACACAGCCACACAAATAAGAGAGAGAAAAGAACTTTAGAGAGAAAGAGGGAAATAGGGAGTGGACCGAGAAAGATGAGAAACGCAGGGGTACGATGGCGGTGGTGAGTGGTACGCGACGGCAACGGGCAAGAGGGATGCGACGGGGTCGACCGGAGGAAAGCCACCACGGGTGGTACCGCGGTGGTGCCGGTGGATGCGAACGGAGGGGAAGCGATGATTCGCGGTGGTGACGGGGGTGGCTATGACGAGGAAGAAGACCACAGGCCAGGGGCGGCGCAAGGTGACGTCGTCTTGCGGTGGCGACGTGGTGGCTGTGTCTGGTGACTGGCGGAGGTTCGCGGTGGCGCGGAGAGTTCATGGAGAGAGAAAGAGATCGAGGATGGGAGAAGAGAGAGAACGTGAAACTCTGAGGGATAAGGACAGTGGTACTACGGCGAAGGGGTACCGTACGGCGTTAATGGCTACACGACGGTAACCAAGGTAGGGGCGCGATTGTAGTGGTGACGGCTGCGATGGTTATGGTGACGGAGAGGGCCACCGTACGGCGGCCAGAGTTTTGGGGGTGAGTTCACGGTGGTGATGGGGTTGCTCGCGAAAGGGGGTATGGTGATTGTTTGGTGATTGTTGGCGAAGGGAGAGAAACAGTGTGGCGGTTGTGGGGGTTTTTGGGTGGTTCACGGTGGTGTGGTGGTGATTGGTGGCTTCGGTGTGTAGGGGGTGGTGGTCGTGGCCCCTCTTTCTTCTCCTTTACATTGTGTTCTCTGTATGTGTTGTTGTATTGTTAATCAATTTTGCTACTGTGCCCCCCTCTGTGTGGCTGTGCTGCTGTTTTATTTATAGGCAGGTTGGCTGATCTGTTGAGAGGATAGTGATGTGTGCTTGTTTTGGCACAACAGGTTTTTTTTTACAATAAAGAGGTCTTGGCTTTGAATTATAAGAGGAAGAAGTATGTGTGGTGGAGGGATTGGTGGAGACAAGGAAGAGTACCATTGCTGCAAGAGCAAATCTAAAGAAGCAAAAATGGAAAGAAACAAATAGCAAGAAAAAAGAATCAGTGGCCTAATTCTCGAAGAAGCTGGATTGAGGGCGCATACTCCCTCTTTTTTGTTTTACTTTTTGCCTTTTTTTTGTCTCTAAATACAATTAATTTTATAAACTTTTATTATTGTATTTATTGTAATAGAAAGAATTGGACAGGTTTGACCATTCCACACTCTTCATTTTGATTTTATGTCATTTTTTTTGGTTAAGAGAGAGAGAGACAAAACTATTATTAACGAGCGCCAAAACAAACACGCGTGCACAACGGGACGCGAACGCGCGTCTGCAAATGAGAATACACGAACTCGCACCAAAATAAACACCCGTACGCAACGAGACGCGAACACGCGTCCGCAACGAGGACAAAAATGTGAGGACAAAAATGTGTACATTATTAAAAATCGCACGCACGCACAATGAGAAGTAACACGCCTATACACGACTAGGAACAACACACATAAACGACAAAAACAATATTTTGGATTTTCTAGTAAGCTTTAAATTAGCCGGACAAAATTAGGGTATGACAGCTGCCCCTCTTTATTTATATTTTACTAGGAAATATGAAGAGTTTCCAAATTTCTCGAGTAAAATTGAAATAAAGATAAAAAAGACACTAATTTTGTCAAGACTATTTTTTTAGAAATTATTGAAAGATAATGGGTTGACATAGAATAAAAGTAAATAGGGATCACCGGGGATCTGAAGGAGCACTGGGGCTCTGATGGTCTAATTCACAGTCGATGCTTGGCGCATTGATTGGAGTTAAACTGAAGGACCGACGGGGTCTAAAGGGCATGCCTAAGCCTGATGGACCAATAGGTCTGATGGAGCGCAAACTAGCAACGGTACTAGTAACACGGTCTGCTTGGGGGGTGGCCTTTTTCGAGCGGCCATGGGGGCAAGGTCAGGTCGTTGACCTGATTTGCGCACCTCGAAGGACGTGCACTGTGTTTTTTAGGCGGACACAGCTAGTCTGAAGGGCCTGGGGCCGGATGATCCGTCGGTTGCTCGATAACGCGACGTGCGATCTGGATTGAAGGACCATTGTTGGTCTGAAGGAGCGCTTGGGCTCTAAGGGACCGCTGGGGGTCTGGAGGGGTACTGAGATTCTGAACTGTGATATGAGACCAGCATTTGGAGTGCTGACTTCGGGGGAACAAAATATTGGGATTGACAGATGGCGTATTTGCCTAGAACACACCTAATGAATGCATTTACCTGAGAAGGGAAAAGCTATCTATATTTGGTATGTCTAAAAATGCAATGAATGATGTATGCGTGCAATATAGGTATGTGAAATGGTAAGTGTTTGATGGGGTGAATGAAGTGTGGCAGATGCTATGAGTTGAAGTTGATGGGACATGGAGGTTGACGAACAACGTGCGTGAATGCAGATAAAGTAGGAATGTGATTGTGCTGATTAATTCTGGTGGAATGATGGATGTAATGGAATGAGCGATTTTCTTCTCTTTTTACCTTTTTATAATGAGTGTATGAAATGCAGAGTGCGACTGTGATGCAAATGTAATGTTTCGATGCAAATGTCATGGTAAATAAAAGAAAACACATGAATGCATAGCGAATGACATGATTGATGATGTGGAAAGCTTTTTGGGCAACGATGAGACCGGTACTTGGCACATCTATCGAAGCGAACAACGTTATGCATGCGACGAGCGTGCGATGATTGGTATCTGGTGGGATGATGAATGAAGCGGGTGTACCATGGGTGTTGAACCTGATGGAATGAGAAAGTTGACAACGGTGTATGAGGTGTGAATGTGACTGTGGTGATTATTATTGGTGTGATGATGAATGTAATGGATGAATTTTTCTTTTTGCTTTTTCTTATTTATTTTGCTTCTTTTCTTGATGCATGCAATGCGAATGTGAATATGATGCGAATGCTATGGTGAATAAAAGGAAACACATGAATGCATAGGATATGATTGGTGATGTAGAAAGCTTTTTGGCAACGATGAGACCGGGACTTGGCACGTCTATCGAAGTAAAGAAGTGTTATATGTGCGCAATGTGATGAATGTGCAATGCAAAAGTAAATGGTATACAAAAGCCCGTGAATGATGGTTGCTGAAGTTGATCGAAAACAGAAATTGATAAGCTGTGTATGCGACGGTAGATGACATGCGAATGCAGATGTGCTACTTGGGTGCAGGTGCATAATTGCATGGTGGAATGATTTATGCTATGATTTGGTTGATGATGCAAAAGGTTTTCTTTTTTGTAATGATGAGAAACGAGACTCTTGACGCGAGAGGAAAAGAGGTGAATATTTTGAAATAATCATTCCTTGAAACAAATGATTTGAATTCAGACATGACAATCTCGAAGTTGTTATTCACGGACACTGATGTGCAAAAGTATTTGATTGCATTTGCAAGCTTCTTCACATTGTTCTTTCAATACGGTGTCCCATGGTGACTGAATTTTAGGTCCACGAAGTTAACTACGTGAGTTTCCAACTTCGCATTATTAACTTGTGCTTTCTCTCTTTGAAGCATTGTTTAGCAAACATGCATAATAATGCAAGTATAGACGAATGAGTCAGTTAACTTGGGGTTCTTGAGACCTAGGGTATGGACGGATGAAGGGATAAATGACAGGTTTTTGGCCAAAGTCATGAAAGGGTAGGTTCTCCCCAACTCAAGAAATGTGGGACTGCCCCAATTTAGACTACCGGTGAAGGTGAATGAATAATTTTCTCCTGTCTAGTGATGACAACAGCTAGGGGTGTAGAGGAAATAATGAATTGAGAATGTCATGACTTTGGGATGAAGGGTGGTAAGCAAGAGATTTTGTCTCGAACCATGGCGTTTGGTGTTGCCCCAATCTTGACTAGAGTTCGCAAAAGGCTGTATCCAGCATGGTGGGTTGAGAAATTGCCCCGGTGTGGTCTTATGGATGTGCATATGGCGAGGGTATGAGATGGGTGTAAGGCGAATTTCCCCGACTTTAGGTGGAGTGAAGGGTGACGGGATTGCCCCACTTTGGAATGGTATTTCAAATTATTGCTTCTAGTGGGGTTGTGAAAGGTGAGTGAATTTGGGTCATGGGTCTTTGGAATTGGTCGTATGGATTGGATGGGGTATATGAATTGGATGGATGCCGGACATTTTCCAAGTTCAAGAAGCATGAAAGGTGGAAGGTGTGCCCCACTTTGGGATCTAGGTGATGGTCCTAGTATAAACTTTTGGTTCTCTTTTAGGTGAATCCCAAAGACTGTGACAGTCTTGAGTTTTTTTTTTATTTTTATTTTTTTTATTTTTATTTTTTATATGATGAGAATTTCAATTGGTGATCACTAAACCTTGTCTTGATATCAGTGTGATTTGAACGAACATTGGGGTGCAAGCCCTTTGTTTTTCCTTTTTTGATTTTTTTTGAGCAAATATATTGTAAATAAATAAACTTATTTGTCCTAAAATTAAAACTTTGAGAAAATGAAAGCAATCAATCATCGATGCGAACGGACCTTTTTTAGGGTTGTAACATGGCCAATGGTTAGGGTTTATGAAAGAAATGGCAATTGGGTCCAAAGAAGTGTTTGAGGGCTTAAATGAGACAATGACCTCTTATGAAAGAAAGGATGAGTAGGTCCAAAGAGTGTTTGAGGGTTTATTCGGACAATGATATCTTCTGTGTTTGGTGATATTATGTATCCACTCACAATTTCTACTGCTTTTGCCTTTTTCTTTTTGAGGATTTCTTTTTCAATCCTCTTTTTTTTGAATTTCACATTTTTTGTGATTTTTTTTGAGTAGGGTGAGCTGATAAAGCGACACACCATTTTTGATGTGGAATTGATCATTGTCTAGTGTGACCGTAAGATTTTTTTGATTTTTTTTTTGCTCAAAGGGGTAGTAAATTTTTTTTGAGGATACGGGAAGACGACCAAACTTTATTTCAAATCATGGTTGCTTGTTTTTCTCAAAAATTAATTCAAGGACAAAAATTATTTATTTTTATATATCCGCTCTTTTTCTTTTTATTTCTTTTATTTGCCCTAATTTTTTGCTTAGGCTGCTCTTGCGAGTTTTCAACCTAACAGGCTTTTGATTTTTTGTAAAGGACTTGCACCAAGGGAAAACAATGTTGACGAGATATCTAGTGATCACAAACTTGTCCCAGCATGGGGCCTAAAGTGTTAGTTCGTGAAACTTCATCATTGGGGACAAACCAAATAGTTAACTAGGTTGTGTGGGGAATATGCATTGTGTGGACATTAACTGACTCAAACAAGAGTAAATGCACATTGCATACAAGTTCACTATACGAATGCTTCACAGAGAGTTAACATAGTCAACGACATGATAGGAGAAATTTTTGATAACACATTAGTTAACAAAATGGACCATTTGGATCATTTATCATGGGATTGATAGGATGCATCATTTTGCTGAAGAAAATTATGAATGAGCTGCAAACAGTGAATAATTTCTTTTTTGAAAAATGAGTGTCTTGAAAACACCTTGAGTTTGTAGCTGAGCTAAACTTTTCCAAAAAAGAAATAATCAATTTCGCCTCATCTCTCATCAATCTTTTGAAAAAAATGTGCTCATATATACATGATGAATGCAAGTGTGTGAAATGCGTGAATGAATGATTTATGAATGAATGGGAATACATGAAAAATGAGATGTTCACGATTTTTGAAATTGTGCTCATGATTGTTTTCTGCTCTTTTCTAAAAAAATGTAATGTACGTGATGATGAAAAAGCAAATGCGTGAAATGCGTGAAGGGAATGATCTCCCGGAAAGATCAGCTATTCTAAATGATTTTTTTTTTACTTTTTGGAGACAATATAGCATGCGGATGATGCAAATCGTCATTTATTGCTAACTGAAATATATTTTGGACGATGAATGACTTTTTGTTTTTTTTTTGTTATTTAGAAAGTGACTCATGCATGGATGACTGATGCGTTTGAGGTGGTTTGGAATAAAGAACTTTGATCTTTCATTATTTTTTTTTATGATGCATGAAGATGAGTAATGCGCTTGAATGAAATGATGAATGAATGCGATTTTTTTTTATAATATCAAGGTGATATTATTTTCTCATTTCGGCGTACGGCTACGCAAGATGAAGTAATTTAAAAAGTATGATATTTTGTTATTTTAGATGATGAGATGCATGTTGGTACCATGACAATGAAAATGATGACCGTATTCTATTGTGAATGCCTGGTGATTTTTATTTTCTAACAAAACGTAATGCCCATGATGATGGATATGAAAATGCATGTGTGCCTGAGGAAGTAAATATTTGATGCAATTATTTTTATTTTTTTAAGAGGTAGTGCAGCATGTATGCAAACTCTCGCTTTTATTTATGGGATGACAAATGATACAATTATAATGAAATAATTTTGTTTTATCTGGAAAATGAATATGGAATTGATGCATTTAAACTAGGATGGCCACATGAGGGAAATGATGTATGAATGTTATGTTCTATTTTGAAATGTAGTTCATGACTTTACAAATGATGTGATGCCTACGCTATGTGATCATGATTTTGAATGATTATGAATGGATGCCGGTGCATGTTAAATATGATGCTGGTTTTTTTTATCAAATGATATGCTAACGTTATATGGGTAAAATTTTTTTTTTTTTTTTGTGTGCGAGGAAACAAAATGCATGACACTCGTAGCAACTCTTTTTTAATGCGTGGAAAAGAGTAATGAACATAACCTTTATATAATATGGGGGTAATATTTTTTGGTGTACGGATATGCAGGAGTGCAATTTTGAAAAAAAATGATACCTTCGCGATGCATGATAATGCAATGAAATGCTTATGGAAGAATGATTTTAGTATGAATGAATCATGATTTTTTTGTGTGTTTTCTTTGAATAAAGTATAATGCATGAACATATGGATGTTTGTTGTACATGAGCAACAATGGAGATGAATGAAATGCGTGATGGTTTATCCCTTTTTTATGCTTCAACTAAAATAAAAAGCTAACAAAATGCTATTGGGTGATGAATGATGCAATAATGAAGAAATTTATAATTTTTGTTTTGACGCATGTTGAAGGACTGATGCATTTGAGATGGATATGAATAAATGACTTTTGTCCTTGTTCTTTATGATGCATGAAGATGATGCATTTAAAAATAAATTTTTATAATAGCAATGCGATGTATGAGTATGAGAGATGATGCAACTAGGATAAAATAAAAAAAATTGACGTTTTTGTTATTTTAAATATGATGAGATGTATGGTAGTGTAATGATAATGGGATACATAAGGATGATTTTATTTTATTATGAATGCATGATGATTTTTGTATGATGGATGGAAAGAGTGATATCGTCTCATGTGCATGCAAATGAAGGAAGCATGAAATGTTTTTTTTCTTTTTGAGTGATTTTATTTTGGAGAAATGCTAACCTAGGTTAATAGAGAGAGTGAGTATAATGCCCCTGTGTCCTAGGTGGGTCATGTCTAAATTGGGATTTTCAACATGGTCTAGGGTCTCTTATGTGATCGATCTCTCAGGTGGCCCTATTCACTTCCTCACAAAGGTCTCCAGAGCTAAAATCCCCTTCATGATATGATCCACAACGATAGCGAGCTACCTGGTGTGGGATACCATGAAAAAGCGTACTCTGGCCGAGACTTTCATGAGAGTCAGACAGATAAAATCCAGAATGACTGTCACTAATAATCTCCACTCGTCCTAGGTTATTTGCAGACCCGGGTATAGGGCCCCACTCAAAGGTGTGTGTGCAAAAGTGTAAGTGAGGTGTGTGATGAGCGCAAAATACCTAAACTAACAAAGCTGGAACAGATATACAACAATAGTAACGAAAGAGTCATCTACCCTAAGGTTCAATAATATAAGAAATGCTAATAAAAAAAAAAATAAAATAAGCATAAGGGTAAAAACAAAATATAAAATTAACAAATACTTACATATTTAGTTAACTAGGCTTGACTCTCTTAATTGTCCCCAGTGAAGTCGCCAGCTGTAGCGACCGAAAAATCCGGGTGAGGATTCCTCGAAGGTTCAAAAATGAAGCCGCCACCAAAGTTTAGTTTAAGGGCAAACATTGGAAAATCCCTATTGAGTGGATAAAGGGGGTCTTGCGGACCAGGTTTAGGCTCGGGAGTCGTTTATGCATAGGGAAGGTATTAGCACCCTACGACATCCTTCCTACGGAAGGTTACCTTTTAACTAAATGTGCAAACATTTATTAATTCGAAAATAATGTTTTTACCCTTATAATAATAATAATAATAATAATAATAATAATAATAATAATAATAAAAAGACTCGCTAAGCGGTTAGTTGTTTTTTGTACTTTTTGAGAAATAGGAGAGAAGTAGATTAAAAGAAAAAAAATGGGTTTTTATTAATGCAATTGACAGAGGTCGGCCGCCCCCTGCTCCTACGTATCTCCTGGTAGAGAATCAAATCACACGTAGTTCTTGGTAGAAAAACTTTGTTGGTTGGTGTTTTTTTATTATTGAATGTTTTTTTTTGAAATTGGAGGCGTTCGTAATGACCAAACAAGTAAACTTAGAGTGATCACCACTAATAACTTATTTTAAAACTGAAATTGCTCACAGTAACCAAACGAGTTAAACCCAGGGTGAAATTACTATCAGCTTATAGTTGAATGCGAATTTTATTTTTGAAAAAGTCATGACACACTAGGATCTTAATAAAATGAATGATCAGACAACAAGTGAATAATAGAACTAATGAAAACAATGAGAGGGAAAGGGGATACACGCATATGGTGGGGCGTGGGAAACAAAATTGATGATGATAACAATAGAAAGGGGTGTAGTTAGTAATTGGATTTTAATAACAAAGAGTTAAAAACTAAAAGAGAGGGGGAGATCAGTGGCCAGGAGCGCTGATGATGTTTTTTATATAAAAAAAATGAAAATAAAAATAATATCAGATATTAAAGTCACTTACACAGGTTATCCTAACAAGAAAACAATACACAGCCACACAAATAAGAGAGAGAAAAGAACTTTAGAGAGAAAGAGGGAAATAGGGAGTGGACCGAGAAAGATGAGAAACGCAGGGGTACGATGGCGGTGGTGAGTGGTACGCGACGGCAACGGGCAAGAGGGATGCGACGGGGTCGACCGGAGGAAAGCCACCACGGGTGGTACCGCGGTGGTGCCGGTGGATGCGAACGGAGGGGAAGCGATGATTCGCGGTGGTGACGGGGGTGGCTATGACGAGGAAGAAGACCACAGGCCAGGGGCGGCGCAAGGTGACGTCGTCTTGCGGTGGCGACGTGGTGGCTGTGTCTGGTGACTGGCGGAGGTTCGCGGTGGCGCGGAGAGTTCATGGAGAGAGAAAGAGATCGAGGATGGGAGAAGAGAGAGAACGTGAAACTCTGAGGGATAAGGACAGTGGTACTACGGCGAAGGGGTACCGTACGGCGTTAATGGCTACACGACGGTAACCAAGGTAGGGGCGCGATTGTAGTGGTGACGGCTGCGATGGTTATGGTGACGGAGAGGGCCACCGTACGGCGGCCAGAGTTTTGGGGGTGAGTTCACGGTGGTGATGGGGTTGCTCGCGAAAGGGGGTATGGTGATTGTTTGGTGATTGTTGGCGAAGGGAGAGAAACAGTGTGGCGGTTGTGGGGGTTTTTGGGTGGTTCACGGTGGTGTGGTGGTGATTGGTGGCTTCGGTGTGTAGGGGGTGGTGGTCGTGGCCCCTCTTTCTTCTCCTTTACATTGTGTTCTCTGTATGTGTTGTTGTATTGTTAATCAATTTTGCTACTGTGCCCCCCTCTGTGTGGCTGTGCTGCTGTTTTATTTATAGGCAGGTTGGCTGATCTGTTGAGAGGATAGTGATGTGTGCTTGTTTTGGCACAACAGGTTTTTTTTTACAATAAAGAGGTCTTGGCTTTGAATTATAAGAGGAAGAAGTATGTGTGGTGGAGGGATTGGTGGAGACAAGGAAGAGTACCATTGCTGCAAGAGCAAATCTAAAGAAGCAAAAATGGAAAGAAACAAATAGCAAGAAAAAAGAATCAGTGGCCTAATTCTCGAAGAAGCTGGATTGAGGGCGCATACTCCCTCTTTTTTGTTTTACTTTTTGCCTTTTTTTTGTCTCTAAATACAATTAATTTTATAAACTTTTATTATTGTATTTATTGTAATAGAAAGAATTGGACAGGTTTGACCATTCCACACTCTTCATTTTGATTTTATGTCATTTTTTTTGGTTAAGAGAGAGAGAGACAAAACTATTATTAACGAGCGCCAAAACAAACACGCGTGCACAACGGGACGCGAACGCGCGTCTGCAAATGAGAATACACGAACTCGCACCAAAATAAACACCCGTACGCAACGAGACGCGAACACGCGTCCGCAACGAGGACAAAAATGTGAGGACAAAAATGTGTACATTATTAAAAATCGCACGCACGCACAATGAGAAGTAACACGCCTATACACGACTAGGAACAACACACATAAACGACAAAAACAATATTTTGGATTTTCTAGTAAGCTTTAAATTAGCCGGACAAAATTAGGGTATGACAGTATGGCTATATTTTGGTAATTTTCCTCTCTTTCTGCTCTTCTTATTCTGCTACTGTTTTTTTTTATAATGGTTTTCATTATTTAATGTGTTTTCTAAAAAAATAATTTTTAAACATATGCTATTCATGACCTTCTGTGCTATACGATTTTTTTGCAATCCTAAATCAATATTTTTATAACTACAGCTGCAACAGAAGTTTATTTACAATGTAACTTACTCTTCTTTTGTTTACACGAATTCTACACCCTACTAAGTTTCTGAATAAAAAGGAGACTCTGATCTCTAATATTTACATTTCAAAAAGCTCTAACTATTCTAGTGAACAGAATATATACTTGAGTAGAATCTGACTTACCTGGCCTCCAGCTTCTGAAATTCTTTTATGCTATTTACATGTTACTGCTGCATCTGCTTCCCAAACTGAACCTTTGCCTCTATCTGCCGCTTTACTGTTTGTTGTTTCGTTTCTGGATTTTTAAGTGTTTGGATGATTAGGGTTTCAGTGTGAGACCCTAATCCTTTTTGCCCAGAATTGCTGTGATTCTCTCTGAAGTTCGTACCTGATTTTCTGTGTTTGAATTGTTGTCTAGACTTGTTTTTATAGGCAGAAATTCGGTTTAGGCCATTAAAAAACGATTCTGACCTGATTTTGTTTCCATTTCAGGTTTTGGCCAGCTCAAGAAGAAAACTTTCTCAACAAGATTAGGGTTGGAACAAAGACTTGCTCACCAGGGCTGCTTTCGTTTTCTAATTTTGTTGTAATTTTCGTTTTTTCCTATTTTTTGTATTTTTGGTTATTATTTTCGGATTTGTATTTTTGGTATTTTTTAGTATTATCATTTTTGTATTTTTTGGACATTTGGACTCCTAAGACACTATTAAATTGTAAATGAAACAATAAATAGAATTTTTTGACATTTTTGGTACTATATTGCTTAAATGAATTATATAAACAAAATAAGATTAATAACAAGAAAAAGGAGTCGGGCCAAATACAAAGACGAGAACGGGCCAGACTAAACAAATACGCTAAAACGAGGCCCAAAAATAGAAAAATGGGCCCGTTAACTAAAAACGCTAAAAATTAACTTGGAATCGCGTTCTTAAGCCCAAATTGAAACGACAAGCCCAATCGCGAGAAAAATGACTTTGGTAGTCCCAATTAGGTTCGACTAAATCCAAATACAAAGATTAAATTGAAGAACGCACGAGACGACTGATCATTCGCGTGCATGCCTAATTTAAAACAACGGTATTTCGATTTAGTTGAACAGGGTAATTGAAATTGGCTAGGATTAGTAACTGAGACGCCATACTGATAATTCTCGTAATCACGCGACTTCAAAACACGATTTAAGTAAAATAAACGACTAAAACTAGAAGACGGACAAAATTGGGGTATAACAAATACGTAAAGTGTGATCCTAAGCAGCGTGTTCTGGGGTACTTTAGTGTTCGAAAAAATTTTAACAATTCAAATACTCAGAGTTCATTCCTCAATACCCGATTTGGTGAAAAAATAATAATTTTGTGACAAAATATGTAAAGTGTGATGCTAAACAGCATGTTTTGAGATAATTAAGTGTTTGAAAAAAATTTAATTGTTCAAAGTAGACAAAAAAATTCCACCATAGATGGATCAAAGTTCCCTTGAGTATTAGTAGAAATCAAACATGTGAAAGCAACCAAAGTAGACAAAAAAATTCCGACGACATAATATATGTGTTAGAGGAAATAGTAAAATGACTTCTACTTTATTGATTATGCAACAGTGCTATTTATACAAGCTGATTGGATCAAGGTAGTTGCTTAACAGAATATCAAAACAGAATAACAGCTAATTAGGAGGAATTAAAACTACATTTAATTTACATTTAGCATTTATATATACAGTATTCTAACAGCCCCCCTCAAGGTGAGCATGTATATCCTCCATGTGAAGCTTGGATAATAGATTATTGAACTGTGTAGACTGCAAGGCCTTTGTATGTATGTCAGCAATCTGAGCAGCAGATGGAATTGGCATGAGATGAATAATTTTAGCTTGAACTTTCTCACGAACTAAGTGGCAATCAAGTTCAATGTGTTTCGTACGTTCATGAAAAATGGGATTTTGTGCAATGTGTACAGCAGATTTGTTATCACAAAATAATGAGACAGGGTCAGAATGTTTGCACTGTAAGTCTTGTAACAGGAAAAGGATCCACTGGATCTCACAGGAAGTAACAGCCCAAGGCTCGGTACTCAGCTTCAGAGGAGCTTCTGGAGACTGTACCTTGCTTCTTAGACTTCCAGCTAATGAGGGAATCACCATAGAAAATGCAGAATCCTGTAGTAGACCTCCTGCTGTCAGGGCAGGATGCCCAATCCGCATCACTGAAAGCAGTAAGAACAGAGTTGCAGTGAGCACTGAAGAACAAGCCACGGCCACTGCAGGCTTTCAGGTAGTTCAAAATGTGAAGGGCAGCTTCCAGGTGAGTATCTAGAGGATTGGAGAGGAATTGGCTGAGCCTATTGACAGCAAAACATAGATCAGGTCTTGTGTTAGTTAGGTAGATTAATCTTCCCAACAGGCGCCTATAGACAGTAGGATCAGCAAGAGGAACTCCATCTTGAGTGCTGAGTTTGAGGTTAGCAATCATAGGTGTGGATACAGGTTTACAGGCTAAGAGCCCTGCCTCTTCAATTAGCTCCAAGGCATACTTTCTTTGGGACAAAACAATACCTGCAGGAGACCTTGCTACCTCAATCCCTAAGAAAAACTTCAAATTGCCAAGGTCTTTGATCTTGAACTGAGTATCTAGAAGGTGTTTTATTTCAGTGATCTCTTCCAAGTTGTTGCCTGTCAACACTATGTCATCAACATAGATTAGCAAAGCAGTGATGGAAGAGGGGGAGTGTTTCACCAGCAAGGAATAGTCATGTTTAGATTGTATAAAACCGAGAGGAGTGAGGAAGGAGATCAGTTTAGAGTTCCATTGCCTGCTGGCCTGCTTGAGGCCATATAACGATTTCTGCAGCTTGCAAACCAGATGAGGAGAGTCCACTGCATAACCAGGAGGTACCTTCATATATACCTCTTCTTGCAAATCACCATGCAAGAATGCATTATTCACATCTAGCTGCTGCAAGTGCCAGTTGTTGCTGGCAGCTAAGGCAAGGACAAGCCTGACTGTTGTCATCTTGACAACAAGAGAGAATGTGTCAGAGTAGTCCACTCCTTCAGTTTGTGTGAACCCTTTGGCCACCAACCTAGCCTTATACCTTTCTAGAGAACCATCAGCCTTTAATTTTACCTTGTAGACCCATTTGCAACCAATAGGTTGCTTACCAGGAGGCAAAGTGGTCAGGATCCAAGTGGAATTTGAGTCAAGAGCTTTGATCTCTTGTGCCATAGCATCAAGCCAACATTGATGCTTGGAAGCTTGATTAAATGTCTGTGGTTCAGTAATAGTGGAAACAGAGGCAATAAAGGATTGGTGATTAGCAGACAGATGTTCATAGTTAATGTACTTAGAGAGAGGATATTCAATACCTGAAGGTGACTCATCGTGGGTGGAGAGAGCAACCATAGCACAATGAAAATCTTTCAAGTAAGTAGGTTTGGATGTCATACGGGTGGATTTCCTTAAGGGCGGGATGGGATGAGTAGAATCAGTAGGAACACTCTGTGAGGTAGTAATTGTTGCAAATGCAGAAAGTATAGTGTCAGAGTCTGTAGCTGCAGATTCAGTAGGAATAAGTTCAGTGTTTGTAGTGGCAGCTGCAGTAAGGATAGTCTCAGTTGCTGTAGGACTGACAGCAGAGGAGGGGACCACAGTATTTGATAAGGGTGAGGTGAGTTCAGGTTGATCAGGAAGGATAGGGTCAAGGGAGGGGAATAGGGCAGTGAGAGCAACTCTAGAGGGAATATTTTGAGTGGGTGTTGGGTGGCTGTTTATGGGAGAATAGGGAAAAATGTTTTCATAAAAGGACACATTCCTAGAAAGAAAAATTTCATGAGTGTTAATGTCAAACAACAAGTAACCTTTGGTGCTAAAGGAATGACCAATGTAGATGGATTTTCTAGCTCTAGGTAGGAACTTTGTTCTATGAGCTGTAAGGGTGGTAGCATAACAAAGACAGCCAAACACTCTAAGATTAGACAAATCAGGATGCTTTTTATGGAAAATGAAGTAAGGGGATTTGGAATTTAGAGTCACAGAAGGTAAACGGTTGATGATGTGAATGGCATGACAAATAGAGAAGTCCCAGAATTGAATAGGTAGATGAGATTGAAAAAGTAAGGATCTAGCAACGTTCAAGATATGTTGATGTTTCCTTTCAACAATACCATTTTGTTGAGGTGTTTCAATGCAAGTTCTTTGATGAATAATGCCTTTAGAGAGGTAGAATTCAGGCATTATAAACTCAGTTCCATTATCAGAACGAATGATTTTTATGTGCTGTCCAAACTGTGTGTGAATGAAGGCAACAAATTGGGTGATGTGAGTTCTAGTTTCTGCCTTTGACCTCATGAGTTTTATCCAAGTAAATCTGGATTTGTCATCAATTATAGTGAGAAAATATCTATTGCCATTAATAGAAGGAGTGCTAAAAGGACCCCAAATATCCATATGTACAATATCAAATAAATTCTCAGAAGAGGATAAATGAGTAGGAAAAGGAATTTTCTTTTGTTTAGCAAATTGGCATATATCACAGTTTTTATTAGATGAATGAGGCATATTACAGTGAAGTTTTTGCAAGCTATTGTAACAAGAGGAGGATGGGTGGCCTAACCTATTGTGCCATATATCTATAGTAATATGATTGACACTAACAGAGTTACAGTGGATAGTGTGGGATTTAGTAGAAGAAGCTGAGGGCAAGATATTCATTGTATATAGTTTGCCATCCCTCTTAGCACGGCCAATCACCTTCTGGGAGGGGATATCCTGCAAGATAGCACAGTCAGCTTCAAAGAGAGTCCTGCAATTGATTGTATCTGCCAATTGGCCAACAGATATGATATTTGATGTAAATCCAGGGACAAAATATACATCATACAAGGTAATGGTGGGAGTGAGGTTAATAGTTCCTTTAAAACAAGAGTATCTTGTGTCACCAGAGGGAAGGGTGATCAAAACAGGCTTAATGGCATGGAAAGAACTAAAAAATTCCATGGATGAAGTGATATGATCAGTGGCCCCTGTATCTACAAGCCAAGTAATGATAAATGTACCTGAAGGTGTAGAGATCAGACTATTAACTGTTACCATATTTGCTGATGGAGTAGGAGCAGTAGTAGGCAGAAGAGCAAGAAGACTGGTGAGTTGTTCTGCTGTAAGATGCACAGGAGCAGTGTTGGCAGGGGAGGATTCATCAACAGCAACATTGTTAACAGTCTTTTTGTTGTTCTTTGAGGAGAAGCCAGGAGGATAGCCATGCTTCATATAGCATGTTTCAATGGTGTGATTGGTCCTGTTGCAGAAAGTACAGAGACGACCACCACGAGGAGGTTTACCACGGCCACGACCACTGCCGGAGGAAGAGGAGACCTGAACATTTGCAATTGAAGGGGTGATTGCAGATTCAGGGAGAATAGGGGGAGCAATTTGTCGTTCCTGTTGTATAATCATCGAGTAAACTCTAGATAATACAGGTAGGGGATCCATTATGAGAATCTGAGAGCGCACCGCTGCGAAATTTTCATTCAAACCTTGAATGAAACTCATTACCATATCACGATCTTGCCGGTCTTGAACAATCTTGGATGCTTGACAGCAACACGTGCCGACAGGAGCGAGGCATTGAGGGATAGGGTCAAAATGGAGCAATTCATCCCATAGAACTCTCAATTTTGTGAAGTAGGATGAAACGGAAAGTTTGCCTTGCCTCAGAGAGAAGACTTCTTGCTTGAGATTCGCAATTCTTGTGTTGTCACCTTGCGAGAACCGGTTGCGTAGCTCACGCCACACTGCGTAAGCATCAGTGATCCACAAGATGCTTGTTGAGATCTCCGGTGAAACCGCGCAATTTATCCAAGCCAGGGTGAGCATATTGCATCGTTTCCAACTTGGAAATTTCGGATCAGATGATGAAGGACGCAGAATTGAACCGTCTACGAAGGCAAATTTGTTCTTCATTTCTAACACCATGGTCATCGCTTGAACCCAGGAGTGGTAGTTGTCGCCGTTGAGGATCGGAGTCACAAGAACAAGGGAGGGGTTTTCATTCGGATGAATGTAATAGGGATCAAAGTAATCCTTAGAGTGAGAGGGTCGAGGAGGAGAGTGCGACGAATGCTCAGATTCGTCAGAGGAGGAAGATCATTGCGTGTCCGCCATGGGAGAGAAGCAAAGGATTCAGAGAAGATGAGGAAGGTTTGTTACGAAACAGAATTTCGGAGAGGTAGTTGGAGAAGGGCGTAACAGAAATGCAGAGAGGGAGAAGTCAATGCGGAAGTTTTTGGTCAACTGATACCATGTTAGAGGAAATAGTAAAATGACTTCTACTTTATTGATTATGCAACAGTGCTATTTATACAAGCTGATTGGATCAAGGTAGTTGCTTAACAGAATAGCAAAACAGAATAACAGCTAATTAGGAGGAATTAAAACTACATTTAATTTACATTTAGCATTTATATATACAGTATTCTAACAATATGTGATAATATCTAGCACTTTCATCTGTGTTAGTACTTATAATGTACTTCTTAATGTCTAGCACTCTTATCTCATTTTTGTGTCTATTTTATTCTACTAATTAACATCTTTACATATAATTCATAAATGTATTGGTAATACTTATTAACTAGGTAAATTCGAATTTACATCTTCAAACCTTTGTTAAAACTTCTATTTCTATGAAATGTGAAATCTACACATTTTGTATAATTACTGACATGTTTTTATACCTCATGTTTAGAGCTTTCACCTCCGTGCACCGCTAGTTTTTTTATAAAGCCAATAGTGCATTTAAGTTTCTTAAGTTAGCACGCACTAAGCACAATTTCATGATTCTCGTTTAAACCATCGTGGAGTGGGTTCGATGCTTGTGTTGATACTTTTTTGAATTTTATTGAACAGAGGCTAGCTCTGAACAATCGTGGTATGGTTCCGTATTTTTGTTTTGGTGAGAACATTTGAGGAAATGGTATTTTTAATGAAGCTTAAACATTTTGTCCGCCTTATTTTTTCTGCTATTATTTTATTACTACACATATTTAAATTAAAACTTTACGCTAATCGTCCCAACGAATACAGTATATTTCCCCCACTTTAAAAATAGCACTAACGTAATAATTGTTCCGCTAATGTTGACACATACTCAAGCACTAACACTACAAGAAAATCGACGATTTCCGACGGCAATTTTCGTCGCAAACGCAGCAATTTTCGTCGGAAACTGACTTTTCCGACGAACTTTCCGACGGACAAAAAGTCGTCGCAAAAACGCTCGTCGAAAATTTTTTTCCGACGGATTTTTTCGTCGCAAATGTTTCCGTCGCAAAGTCGTCGGAAACCCGTCGCAAATATCCGTGGCAAAATCGTCGCAAACTCTAACACATTTTCCTCGCAAATCCGTCGGAAAACCGTCGGAAATGTAAAAAAATAAATAAATAAATAAATAAATTATATATCAAATTCTAAAGCTCAGATTCTAAATTCTAATGCTATATATACAACTTTGTGGATATGTAAATGTCACTGTATTTTCCTTTCCTATGTAAGTATATATACAACTTTGTGGATATGATGGACCAAATTTTAAAGCTCACATTGAACTTCCAATAATTTCATAGTATACAATAAGCAATTTCTTATGTATCACAACTGAGAATAGCATGAAGGCAATGAGACCCAGCCAGTAAATTAATGCTATTACTAATTTTAGACAAAACTTATTATGCAAATGACTCATCAATAGGTGCAAACACAAGTTGAGCACATGCTCCAATTGAATTCTCATCAACTCCACTGCACAGCTGCATCATGTTTCATCACTAAATTTGCTACTTCGGCTACTTTTATCCAATTCCAACCCCAGCTACTTTTATCTGGTTGAAATTCAGATGAGGCAGCCTGTTGTCTTGGTCTTGCCTGCCACTGCCAAGGGGGAAAGGTGAAAAATCTTACATCAAGCTTGTGAACCAAAAAATCTACCAAAGGAAAATGGATACTATAATTCATAGCTTTTGGAAAGACATCTTATTTCAAACTTCAAAATGCACATTTTCCAAACAATTGTTTACTTTCCTGGTGAGAAATCAAGAAGCATGCATATTGCATGCACCTGCTAGTTTTTCACACCAACCTCTAACCTCAAACCATGTAAAAAATATTGATCCATAGGACTGATCTTTTGAAGTATGGATACTACCAAAATTTGCAAAATGAAAAGGTGAATGCAAAAGACATCAAGCGTCATCCAAATCCATGCTACTTAATCAAAGTTTAATTTTTTTTTTTATTCCAGCAATGAACAAATATCATGAAAAATATATAATTTCAAAATGTTGTGTGAATCCTTTGGGGATAAAAGTCAAGCATATCATGTATCTCCTTCAAATGAAGAGAACACCTGTAAGATAGACAATCAATATAGAGTATAATCCACGCACAAATTTGGACATTTTAATGACAAATGTAAATTCTCACCGTGTGGAGGACATCAACTGTCACAGCATACTGCATATTTTCAATGGAAGCTAAAAGCACATTGCTCTCAGGTTCTCTCCTCTTCCCATCAGGACCAAAAGCAGGCTGAAGATTATAAATGGTTAGCACGTACTCAAATAGCATAAGCAAAACTTATTAAAGATTGAAACAGGTTCAGGTCATGGAATGTAAAGACATCTAAGGTCAATATCATCAGGGTAAAGAATGCATGCATATTGCATAGTACAGTTAGTCTTCAAAATTAAAATAATTAATAAGTGCATGGCATGATATGCTTCAATTTTGTTGTAGTTCTTTTCCAGTCTTGGATCCACTAAAGTTTCAAAGTCCTCACTCTCGAGTGCTTCGATCAATAGAGGTCGGGCCTGGAAATAAGTTTTCCGATTGTTAAAATGAGCAATTTAATCTATCTGCCTGGGACTCCATTCCCTTCCCTTGCCTCTATTATATAACAATCTATAGAAAAGCATGTGATTGAGTATAATATAATTTCTGGAACGCAAGTGTATCCTTGAGTAAATTCTGCATCAACATATTGTTGATTTTAAGACTAGGAACAACTCATACCCTACTAAATTGCAAGACAAGGGAAGCAAAGTAGAAGAGCTATTCTCCCAAGGTCACTTGCAAGTTTGTAAGTTATTGCCATACATCCATAACAATTACAATTTGATAAGAAACATGTTTGATTTTGTCGTCTTTCTGTTTCTTAGAATTTGGGCTCCAAGCCTAACTCAATCTGACAAGCTACTAGTCGATATGAGATCAAAAAACATTTGGAGTGTGGACAAATGGAGTGTGAAATAATTTAAATTTGTGTTTCTACAATATCTAAACCTATGAAACTGTATCAAATATATAGAATACAACTAAATAAACTTAAACCTTGGAACCTATTTTTCAATGTATGCCCTGTAAATATCAATGAAAAGAATGTAAATAACAATAATAAGCGAAGAAATGGTTCTGGAAATATTTCACTCACCCATTCAACCAGACTCTCATCACCAACCGACTGAGATACATCTACAGGCTTCCGACCTGTAATGAGCTCCAAAAGCACAACACCAAAGGAATATACATCCGACTTGTCTGTCAATTTCCCACTTGTGGCATATTCTGGTGCCATGTACCTGGAAATTCAGACCAATTATTCCATTAGATAAACTCATTTGTTAGCGGAGGGCAGCAGTCAGGAAGTAAAACATGAATAACCTTGAGAAGGAATGAAGCTGAGTTAAGAGTAAGAACATTGCTGTTATAAGTATTTTCTGCTGAAAGGTTGGTGGCAGAGCAAACCGTGCCAGCCACAGAAATCATTGCAACATTGATTAGAAATGCAACAAATAGAGCAAAACCACTTTCAAGCAGAAAGTATCTACATGCATCCTGCATAATCAATCAGATAGGTTATATAAATTAAAGTCTGCCACTTATAGGGCATATATATAGCTAGACTTCTTCATTTCCTGAGTGAGTGGCTTACATTTATGCCTTGCACAGAACTACGCACTTTTCTAGATAGCACTAGAGCAGAGTGGAGGAAAAGATTGTGCCTGCATTTTGTTATGTCCAAAGTAAAATCTGGGTATTATGTAATAAAAAGTTCTGGTGCAATATTATGTAATATAAAGTTTTGGTGCAATATGCTAATAAAATATCAGCAAGTTATCAACTTGCTAACTAAGTATGTTTATTTTACAAAAAAATAAAGATGACTAGGTGAATAAGTAAATGGAAGTTGTAGAGGGAGAGAGAAAGAATACGGCATGATAAGGGCACCCAAAAGGGCAATAGCATCGCCTACGGCACCATCACCACCTAGTTTGGGCACAAACATTCCCTTTAATACATCAGAGAGAGGAGGATTGACATGGCTCATTTCGGCAAAGAAACATGCAGCCATTACAAAAACTAGGATTGTTATCAATAGTTCCAATTTCCTCACCTGTTATAAATATTAATGTACAAGGAAAACAGCAACATTTTTAAGTGAATTTGTAATCTCTAGAGTTCAACTACAATGTTGTTGAGAAAAGAGCAACAATTTCAAGTGAATTTGAAATCTCCATGATTCATAATAGTTATTGCAGCAGAAAGCTAAATTACCCCAAACCTCTGCAGACTTAAAAGCAAGAGAGTGCTGCAGCCAGTCAATAGAACTCCTGCCCATAATGGGATGTGGAAGAGTATGTTAAGAGCAAAGGTTGTACCAATCACTGCCACAACACAATCAAGTTTATATATAATCAATGACTACTAAAAAGTGTATCTTGCTTGTTCTTAAATTGAATGGTTTTGATTGAAATGGGGAAAAACCAGATGGTGGAACAATAGTAGGAAAAAGAAATTAGTTAGTACCTTCAGGTATGTCAGCAGCTATGACAGAAATCTCAGCTAATAACCATAAACAGTACTTGACAAATAATGGGTACTCAACTTTACATACTTCTGATAGGTGTTTCCCTGCCAATTTTAAATAACAACACATACATTAATTTAGTCACAATTGTCCACTTCTCCCTGTTTTTTCTTTCCACTGTTGTGCAATTTGGTGTCTTTATTAGAGAATAAGTCTCACTTAAATAAACTAAACTACAAACAATTCAAATGTATATAAATAAGGTGAGAATTTTAGTCCAAATTAGATTTTTGGACAGTAAAGTAACTTATTATACAAAACCAATTTACTCTCTCAATTGGATCAAATCTTAAATGCTAATAATAGACTTACCGGTGGTTACTCCAAGATTTGCAGCCAAGGATTGAATTATAAGCACAAATATGAGTCCAATGAGTACTAACCACAGCAGCTGAAAGCAGCAACATAATTAATATCAATCTCAAACTTTAATTATATTTAATTTAAGATAACAAAAAAAAAATCATCTTTGAATCAGGCATCTATCTATCTGTTACGTCATATATATATATATATATATATATATATATATATATATATATATATATATATATATATATATATATATAATTCATGATTTGGTTTATTGTTAAACAATTGCTCTACCTCGTATCTGTGGTTAGCTCCAGCTTGCAGATCAGTTTCCACTGTAGAAATGGGAATCCAGTAAGCTCACACACACATACAATATATATATATATATATAAGAGAGAGAGAGAGAGAGAGAGAGAGAGAGAGAGAGAGAGAGTTAGTACTGTTTCCAGGATCAAGGTAAGCCAAGGAAACGAGGAAACCAGGACCAACATACGGCAAGAACTTTTTCCATCCAGGTTTCTGGGTCATTGCATGCATCAAGTTTAATTATCAGATACATGAAGCTAGCTAGCAAAGAGTAGTAGATCAACTGATAAAAGATACATGAAGCTAGGCTTCTACAAATGCAGCAAAATAAGTATAAGAAAAACTAGATATGTGTGTACAATTATGACATGTATTATGCGGTTTGTATCGTTCACTTGATGTTGCTGTTGCTGTTGCTGCGGCTGCTGATGCATCATCACACTTTCTCTCTGTCTCTCACACACCTCAGTTTGTTTGTTTGTTTGTTTGTGTGTGTGTGTGTGCAGCAGCTTTATTGGAGGAAGAATGTGAGCAGCTGCAGCAGCATGTTTGTGTGGAGGGGATTAGCCAAATCAATTGTCTTAGATTAAAGAAAGAATAATCAAGGAGAAGGAAAGTAGGGAGAATTTAGTTACCTGTCACGGATGGAGAGTTCCATTACTTGGTAGACTGTCAGACATAATTATTAGCATAGTTGCATCCTTACAAGATAGTCAAAGCAACCATACCAGATGTATATCAGATGTAAATACCACTTATTCTCTCCTACATGTGTATTTCAGATGATATATTAGCTTTCATGAATCAAAAGCAACCATACCAGAAACTAGTGAAAGCACTCACAACTCTGTCAACAAAGTCAAATTAGAAAACGATGAGTGTATTGGACCTTCAAAAGAAATACCCTGAGACCCTCCTATGAAGATATACACCAAAACAAAGAAACAGTCAGTACACACTTGTGAAACAGAATAGGAAAGTAATCATGAAAACAAATATTTATATCATATTTTCCTGCCCATCTGAAATTAGCAGAAAACCATTGCTTTCACTTTTCATAGCAGTTCTAGTTTTTTAATCTAATGGAAAAGAATAATTCCAGTTCACAATCAAAGAAATTTCATGCCTAACCTGTTGATGAGCTTGTTGTAGAGAAGTTGCATTGAATCCCTAACCTAAAATCAAGGGGAATAATGAGTTTCCACATGCTTAAAATCAGAAATTAAAAAGGAAACATGTAACAATCAGCTTAAATTCAACGAAAGAAGGTAAATCACAAACCATTCTTGCGATAATGGAAAACCAAGAAAAAGAAAATTGGTTTACTACTTGGCAAAACCTAAGAACTTGGTTTGCGATGTGAAAAACCTACAAAAGAGATTGAGCAAATATCGTTCTTACCGAAGAGATTGAGCGAGAGAATGAGCAAGCGAGTTCAAAGATGCTTGGTGAAAGGAACGATTTCAGAGTATTTTGATGCTTGGCTGCTTTACGATTTCAGAGCGAGAGAGTGATTTTGGTGGGAGAAAAGAAACAAGGTGCGCGGTGAAACAAAGGATTCTCGCGAGTTTTTTTTCTAAATCGCAACCGCCACAGAGAGGAAGGGCGACTGAGAGAGATGGTGGAGGGAGTGGGTGGAGGCGTGAAATGAGAAGGTTCGAGGGAAGAGTTTCCTTTAATTTGGGATCTCTTACTTTGCGACGACATTTTAGCGTTTTCCGACGGACATAGTCGTCGCAAATTTGCGACGAAACACGTTTTCGTCGGAAACGTAAGCGGGAAATTAAGCGCCTTTTTTTCTGAACATTTGCGACGACTTTTTCGTCGGAAATCCGTCGGAAATTGCGATGAATAAGAGTTCGTCGGAAAAAATGGCAGGAAAAAGCAGTTATTCTTGTAGTGTAACATAGCTACGAAGCTACAAACATAATTATGATGAAGGATGTTGGTTGTTTTGTAGCCGAAAGTTTCAAGGAATATGGAAAAGAAGTGTTTTGGTTTTGTAAATTCAGTTTACGAATCTCTCCAATTCATGACTAAGTGGATCATGACATAAAGTTTGAATAATTTTGGAAATTGATTGAGTTGTATTTTGAATAGGATTTTTTTTTGACAATTGCATTTTGAATAGGATGATTATTGAACTTATGGGAATTGCATGCAAAGAAAACTCATATTTAATGTTCAGCATTATTAGTGTTGAGAAAATGCAAATAAAATTCATATTGATGTGGTACAAAAATTGATATTCGAGAGTAACTTTACAATCCTAAAATACTGTTTACAATATTTTCTTCCATAATTTTTTGAAAACAAAAACATATCAATTAGAATGAAAATCAAGAAACAAACCAATCTTGATTTTTTGTTTCAAAGCATTGTTTTGGATGCAACTCATTTCTGAATGCTAAATGAATTCTTATTGAGAAAAGAAAAAAACTGAAACGTATAGGAAACTTAGAAGAGCCTTGAGGACAAGTCAGAGAGATCTACAGACCGATTTGCTTCATAACCAGTTTCAGGTTATATTGCTTGAACATATAGATCTCCAAATAGTGAGTCAAAAATATAAGGGAGATGTAATTAAAAAAACAAAAAATAGTCAAAACTACGTGTAAATAAATATTCATATAATTAAGATGCACAGTTAGTTCATCACGCTCCCAATCACCCGCCATACGAATATTTTTTAGGTCATGATTTATTGGTGAGTTTTTTAGGTCAACGTAATGTTTAAACCAAAAAGTACATTTGATGCAAAAGTAGATCTAATGTAGTCATTGACTTTGTAACATGCGTAGTGATCGGACTAAAACCGATTCAGCGCGAATACTACTAACATTTATTTAAATAGATGAGTAGATATTTTGGGTTAAGAAAACTGTGATTTAAAAAAAATAAAGAGAAGAAATGCAAATATAAATAATTTTTTTTAAAGTCGTGAAAAGAGTAAAAGAAATAGGCTACAATCCATAACTTATGTGGAGATAAAAGTAAAAAATATGTTAATAAATATGTGCTAATTATAAAAGAAAATAATAAAAAAAATAAACATTAAAACTTTTTAAAAAAAATAAAAGACCATTGGCATAGAATTGGTATATAAGTGCCTATGTATATAACCTTTTCTCAATATACTTTGATGTATATAAGCCCTCCCCTCCCCTTCATTTTATAGCTTCCTTCATTTATGGATGGAGGGTTTAGGAGGGGAGGCGAGGTGATGACTTGATTTTCAATTCTAAATTGAGAAAACTATAAAATGTTTCTAAACAAAAATGAAGTGTGATTAACAATGTTTTATCATTATCTATCATGTTATTCTTTCAATTTTTTAAAATCTCAAATAGATATTAAAATATAGACCAAGCCCGCCAAACCCCTCCCCTCCAAAACCCTCCCAAATCCCCCCCCCCCCCCCAATTTCAAAATTCCGGTTTTTGTCCTCCAACTTCACACATTATTGCAATTTTGTTCATAACTCATATTTCTGACTACAAAAATGGTGATTTTTGAGCTCAAAGATGGTGATTTTTAGCACTAATCAAGGCTTAAATATCATTTACCCGCCCAGCAAATATCACGTTTATCCATTTACCCCCCTGCAAAAAAAAACTTTCAAAACAAACCTTGCAAATATTAAGTGTTTCTAGTTACCCCCTGTTGTTAGTTTTTGCTAACAACATTAAGTCTATACTGACTTTGCAGGGAGGTAACTAGAAACACTTAATATTTGCAGGGAGGTAACTAGATCCCACTTAATATTTGCAGGGAGGTAAATGGATAAACGTGATATTTGCAGGGGGTAACTAGATCCCAAATGACAGTCAAAACTAACGTTGTTAGCTAAAACTAACAGCAGGGGTAACTAGAAACACTTAATATTTGCAAGGTTTGTTTTGAATTTTTTTTTGCAGGGGCGTAAATGGATAAACGTGATATTTGCAAGGAGTAAATAATATTTAAGCGATCAATCTAAAGATAAAATGCAAAATAATATCACTTTTTGAGGATAAGGCACTTTGAGGCTCAAAAAGCACCACTTATTTTGGCACTAATCAATCTAAAAACTAAATGCAAAATAATATTTTTGAGGATAACGCACTTTGAGGCTCAAAAATCACCACTTTTGGTGTAAAAAAATTTGGATTATGACAAAAAGTTACAACAATATGTGAAGCTCCGGGACCTAAAGCCCAATTTATTTATTTTTGATTTCAAAGCCCAAATTTTTAAATAGAGAGACTATTCCTTATCCATTAAAATAAATGGATTAAAAGTGCATTTAGCTTAATTAAAAAATGAATTTTCACTCAAAGGCTCGTCATATAATAAGTGTATAAGACCAACGAGGGTTGGTGTGGTAATTGAGTTCGAATCTAAAGTCTCAAATTCGACTCGTGTGTGGCAAAAACTCTATTGGGAGGGGGAGAATCACATGAATCAGCAAAGTTGGGTACACATGGTCAGTCATGTTCCCCATCATAAATTAATCACCTGCAAAGTCGATGAATATTGCGCACCAATAACACGGTAACCAAAATATAAGTGTATAAGTTGTCAAAAAAAGTATAAGTGTATAACCTACAACACCCACCATTCACTGCCGTAGCAATAGGTTGTGTTGCGGGGCGGACCTACACTATGTTCGTGGATTGGTTGCACATCCTAAAAAGAAGAAATTAGATGTGATTATCCGAGGTTGGTGTTGTTTTCCAATCATGCCACGTAGATTAATTATTTATACTATTCATTTTCTTTTGTTTATTTTTTATAAATTTAGCTCACGTGTCATGGTTTGATTGGAAAACAATATCTTCGGGGACAGTGGTAAAATCCCCGAAGTGCTAACTCAGTGGTTAGAGCTTAACCTTGTATCTTCAATGTGCTAGATTCAAATTTCTTCGGAGACAGTTGTAAAATAGTCATTAGTGCCACTTGATTAATAAAATTCCCCTCTTCCTCAACTTTTTTTTTTAAAAAAAAAGATTGAAAAACAATTCCAACCATATCTATAGAATCAATCTAAGTTTTGTCCTTTCATTGTGTAAAAAAAAAGTTTTGTCCTTTCATTTACCCCTATGAAAAATATTTCGGTAAAATATGTTTTTGATCCCTACAAAATTAGGACCTTCTAAGTTTGGTCCATACATTATGAAAATATGTGTTTTCGTCCCTAACTTATTTTTCCGTTTCCATCATTAGTCTCTGACGTTAATTTCTGCTGAGTAGGCTAACGAAATCGTGACTGGGCACGCCACGTGGACATTTTTAATTGATGTGGTGTCCATGTGGCCATCATCTTCTTCCTCTTCACTTTCACCTTTCAAACACCTTCTAGACTTGCAATCAATCTGCTCCTTTCCAGAAAATGCGTTTAGTGAATTACAGTAACAACAATTGTAAAAAATACCAACAATGGTTGGTCCGAGTAGTAACTGGACTCGGATCCCACCTCAAGGCTCGGGTTCGAATCTTGGGTGTGGCAAAAACTCTGTTGGGAGGGGAGAATCACACGGCCGGCAAAGTCGGGTACTCGTGGCCAGCTAGGTTCTCCGACGTAGATTAGGCATCGACAAAGCCGGTCGAAACTGCGCACCAATGATACGGTACAAAAAAAACAATTGTAAAAAGATGAAGACTCGTTCTTTTATTGCGGTTGCATTTCCAACGTTTCTATATTTTCCATTTTCTGCGTAGGGACTAATGATGGAAACAGAAAAATAATTAGGAATGAAAACACCTATTTCCATAATATAGGGACTAAACTTAGAAGTTCCCAATTTTGTAGGGAACAAAAACATATTTTACCCAAAATATTTTAACCCCGCAGATTCTTATTTTGCACCTAGCACCTAATTTTAATTTTGCATCCACGGTGCACCATACCCCCCTTCTTTCTCACCGTTTGTTTCTGCTTGCATTGCTTCGGTCGCCGCTACCACGCCCCGCTCCGCTACCGGTGCCGTCCTCCGGGTGCGTCTCTTCGCGACCTCTGTGCCTGCTCCGCTCGCCTCTTCTCTGCCGCGAGTCTGCGACCACGCCTCTTGTCTGCGACATCATTCCGCGCAACCACAGCGCTCGGCTCTGCATCTTCTTAATTTTGTCTTCTTGGTGAGTACTTGTGTGTGGGTAAAAACCCTAATTCGAAATTTCCCCAAATTTCCCAAAATTTCTCTCAAACTTCAAAGCCCAATTCTGGACCATAATTTGTAAGTTATCAAGCAGTAAATTAGAAATCATCAACTTGAAATAACCAAATTTGCATAGCACAGAACAAAGACTGATACATAATAATTTCCGCAAACTGTAATATATACCATAAGTTCATTTATTTTCTGAGCTGAACCATCCATAATGGGGAATCTGTATTGTTCGTCATTTGACTACTGTATTTAATTTTAATTCCATTTGAATTCTAATGTTTGTTTCTTTCAGATCCTAATAAAGTTTATGCTATTAGTTGTACCTAGTTTGTAAGTTGAATCTCTTATCCTTGTCATATAAGTAGCAGAAGCATCATATAAAGTTGAACACTGATTTACATCGATTAATGTTGCTTCACTCCTCTTATTAACTTTTATTGTATCCAATTTTTTTTAAAAGTTAATTTTTAGTTGAGTGAAACCTGGCTACTTGAGGATCAACACTTAAAATCAGAGTCCACAATTGTACCCACTGCAAACACCTCTAATTGGTTGTCTCCTTCGGCTTTCAGGACAACTTCTATCTCTATCTCCATCCATGAGGCTCTATGAGGAATTCAAAGAAATACTAAAGATTCAGAAATTTCGAAGAGTGGTGTCTTATACAGGGTTCTACTGCTTCGCTACACTTATCAGCTATGCTTATGTTAGCAATACGTGGGTCGCACACTGTTAATGCTGTTAAAATAAGAATTTGGATTTTGTCTATTGGTTCTTGTGTTAATCTATAGTGTCTTGATGTTTGATTTTGGTGTTGCAGAACAAGGGCTGGCATATCTAGAGCTGATCAATTCTACGCATCATACCCAGCTGGTACTGAGCTTCTAACAGACACCACCCAGGTCTTTGCCTCATATAATCTCAGAAGTGCATATACCTGATATCATTTTAGTTTCAAAAATCAAAAGTATGATTGTAGTGTTTTAAATTGTTTTAGTTATACAAAGCTGCTCTTGGAAACTGCTTTGAATCTGAAGAGTGGGGTCCATTTGAGTTCTGTGTCATGGCAAAACACTTTGAGCGTCAAGGGAAGTCACCATATGCATATCATGCTGTGAGTTATACGTTCCCCATATATGACTCTACTTCTCTTTCTCCACCCTTAATGCTAAATTCTTCATATCTGTTCTTTAGTCAAGAATAAAAACTGTGTACACTTAATATTTAAATCGTTAAAGATATAGGAATTTTTTCAAAATTTGCTTAGAGAACTGGTTCTGGAAAAATAAGTTCAATATTTGAGAAGATTTTCAATGCTTTTGCCATATTTACTGTAAGCATAATGTTAGAAACATCAGGAAAGAATGCTCATGAGTGAAGTCCTTGTTTCTAGAAAAAAAGTTGAAGTTGACTTTTGATAGTGTTTCTTCTGTTATTTTGTGATGTAACTAACCAAAAATAACGGATATTACAGATGCAATGCAAAAACACATGCTTGTAGCCGTATTTTTTTGTGAACAATTTTAGCAGTAATTTCAACCATGCTTCTATGTTTGTTGAATTTCGTTACACTGCATTTCTTTTTTCTTGGGTCTCTAAACTGTTTATGGAACCAGTTTTCAATGCTTTATAGTTTAGCTTTTACATGCCAATGACATAGACAATATGTCCAAAGGATTTTTATCCTAATCTTTTCAAAGAAAGTATCTTACACGAGGTCTACAAATCAAGTGTATTACTTGATGCTGCTTTAGAATTAAACATTGGGCCTTTGTTTGGTAAGGTCAATCCACTAGCTTATAATGGATAAGCTCGTATTAAATGTTTGGTACGACTAGCTTATATAGCGTTTTTCTACCAGCTTATAGCATTTTTTTAGACGCTACTTGAAGTTGTGTTTGAAATAGCATTTCAGTTTTTATCCTTATTACTTTAATTAAATTCTCTGGTTATGCTCCATTAAATGAGTAGCCTCATATTTTTAAGCATTATTTACAAGTATCCATTTATATCATTTTATATTTACAAGATAGTTTAACCGCTAATTTTATCAAACACGTTATATTCAATTCGCTATCAGCTCATCTGCTATAAGCTAGCTTATATGGTATTCACTATTTTTTACCAAACACAAACCTGGATGTTACCATCATATCTTGTTTTAACTATTATGTGTTGGACTTCTTGCAGCAATACATGGCACACCTCCTTTCTCTTGGACAGCTTGATGGAAGCGGTTAACCAATAACTACGACGAAGTATTACAAGTGGAGACTTTCGAACATATGCATATGAAGTATTACAAATGGAAATTTTTGAACACATAAAGACGTGTAAACTCACGAAAATTTAAGGTTTGAGTGTTTTGAACTGCTTTATGTTCTCTAACCTTCTTTTATTTTTTATGAATAAGGAACAAAGTATATAGAGCATTTTCTTTCTTTTATAGGGTATCAACAAACGTTTAGTATCCCCCGTTGATATACAAATACCCTGTCAGTGTCAACTGTCAAGCATTTAAGATTCTGTTACATTAATCTATTATGATTATGTCCTAGATAGAACATTCTAAGAAAAATTTGCAATCAAACAGATATTTATTAGTATTCTCCATGACTCAAGTTTAGAGTTGACAAAGATGCAACAATACCTATTATCTTCTATCAAGATAAATGCTATCTGTTTTTGTCCTGATTGCGTAATTTTCTACTTTTTTAATTAAACAAATGTTAGTGGTCAATTAGTTAGGGGAGGGAAATTGTTAATTTCAGTGATTTGGACCCTATATAGATCTCCCAATTATATTCTTTGGTGTCTCTTATCTCATCAACTGAACTACTTAATTGGGACGCAAATTTCCTAGTTAAAGAAAAGGGTGATGCTGTAGTCACAAATTACAACCTTAGAGGTAATACTAAAGATGTGTGTCACTCTGGCAGAGGAGTGTTATATGGGAATGGCAGTGTGGGAGGAAAGGTTTGCAAAGCCTTGGTTAAAATATATTGCCTGCTATTGAAAGTGTTTTATTTATCAGATTGCAGTAAATTCTATGTTGCACCCTAAAGGATGGACCATTGTGTACCATCACTTTATCAGTATATACTACTGTTTTATTCAACAGTTCAAACTACAATTAAGTACATATTGCAAATAGACCCTTCACATTCTGTATCTATGACCAGTCGTTCAAGTATGTATTGTTAGCTTCTTCTCAATATGTCTGATTTTGATCCCAACAATTGCATTGCGGTTTGAGATCCACCTGTTGTGGCCATGTGATCACAATTGACTCCATTACGAACAGTTCTGGATCTCTTCCTTGTGATATGTGAATGTGTACTCTAGGTTTGGGGGAGAGTGATTATTCCATATGGGATTTTGGAAAGAATTCGAGATGGTTGGATTTTCTTACTATTCCCCTATTAGTTCCTATATGATTTTTGGTAATATTTGTACGAGCAAGAGAATGGTTGAGTGGATGTGATATTAAATAATGACTGATATTAAAGAGCTTATTTTTGAATTGATGTATTAATTCTTTAAAATAGTGTTTTTTTAAAATCAGACCATTTATGGACTTGGCGAGGGCACTAGGTATGTGGGTCACGAATTGAGCTAGTAAGTATTAGTAAATACTTATACACATACATATATGAAAAATCTTGCATAAAACATTAAGTTGAGTATGGTAATGTGCGCCTGTCTTTACTAATTACTAGACATGGGGATACTACTGTTCTAGTCCTATTAGCAATGATTTTTGGTATTGTTTTCTAATGTTTTGGACATTGCTTCATTTCATGAAGTTTAGTTGGGCCCAAACACAGCCTCCTAGGTTATAACCTAAGTGGTGAAATGTATATCCATCCCTCTCTTCTCATGTTATGCATGCCCTGCACTGCAACAATTTTTTTCTCCTTTGTCTTTTTCCATTTCTTCATGGTCTTTTTTTTTCTTCTTCTCGATCTTCTTTCTTTTCTCTTATTACTTCGTTTAATTTTTCTTTCTTTCTTACGCTTCTGGTCTTCACAGTTTTGTAACTGAAGCATTTGTTCTGTGAACTCAATGCATTTGCTCTAAAAGTTCGACGGGTTTAACAGCCAACCCAATCTAAAGTTGGTTTTGTGATGTCAACACTGTTTAAATAAACGGTAAGTTCTATTTGATAATGTGGTTGAACTAGCTACGTGTTTGTGTTTCGATCGAATCGGCCCGACTAAGCAGTCACGTTTTTAAAACACTACTTTTACAAAAAATATTAAATGACGTATGTGAAGAATGTCTGATTTGAATGTTAGTTTGTGCTAGTGATCTTTGGTCGGGGTTAGATTGGTCCTAAGAGAGATTGAAGACTAATGTATGAATTTGAGTTGAGTTACCACCCAAGAAAATCCAATCTAGTTGTTGATGCCTTAATATTTCTTACTTTGTCCAATTGTGATTCTTGAGGAGATGGTCTTGATTGAAGCGTTTAAACACTCGAGTTTTGCTTGGAGAGTTACTTCTAAGAGTATTAGGTTTGAAATGTTAAAGAACATTAGTAGTCTTATGGAATAGATTAGAGAAGGTCAAAAGGTAGACTTGCATCTGTTAAATCAAAAGGAGAGTTTGAGTGCTCAAGATAAGAGATATTGTTCTAGAGATTGATTTCTAAGGAAAATCATACGAGTGGTTTGAGTATCCACACTGGAGCCACAAAGAAGTGTCATGGACTGAAAAAGATGATTTAGAGGTCTGGAATAAAGAAAAATGTGATTAAATTTTTGAATTATTGTTTGGTTTGTTAGAAGGCTGAGATCGAGAACCGAAAACCATCTAGTAAGTTGCAGCCCTTGGTTATGCCAACGGGGATGAAGAATAATATGTTTATGCATTTCCATGTATAGGGTAACAACATGACCTCTTTCAAGATTGTCGACATTCCCGACCAGCCAACAAAAATCTTTTTAACATCATTTTTCCTCACTCACTCTTTCTAGAAAACTTCTAGAAGGTCATCTATTAAGTGCTTCAAGCCCAACAAACTTAAATATGGAGATCTTAGTTGATAGGTTACGAAAAATAAGATGCATCTTATCGGTATCGGTAGTACGAATCAATGCTTTAAGTATTTCTTTAGTCGTGCAGTCCCATACCTACACAATCTCGAGATCTCTCTCTCATTTTGATGTGAATTTAGTTTATTCACACGTCTATTTGCCACAAAGAATTCCAAGATTCGCTCTTTGTGCATGCCTTGATGCATCGAATATCACTCCCTGCCCCCATTAGTCTCATGGGTAACATACTAACATCTAAACTCCCTAAGAAGCTTTGACGCCTGTTATGTAATTATGGACTGATTGACTAAACTTTTCACTTTCATACATGTAAACAACATACCTAGATTATCCTCTAGCATTTGGGATAGTTTGCATTAAGCTTAGGAACTAAGCTTAAATTGAGTTTAACTTATCACCCACAAATTGAGCTTAAATTGAGTTTCCATGTTTCATCCAATAAGATTTGCTATACTCTCTCTCTCTCTCTCTCTCTCTCTCTCTCTCTAAAAAAATGATCGCGACCTTCATTCTTGTTGTTCTTCTTCATTAGTTTAATTGTTTCAAATTTTACACTCAAACATTAATTAACTATTTCCAAAATAATTAACTTTTATTAACTTTAAAAATAATTCAAAATATGTCTAATATAGTAGATAGAAAATGAAAAAAAAAACTAACAAATTCGGACTAAAACAAGTTATATTATCAACCATAACAAAAAGCCATTTCTAACTGCACCCTTATTTTTCCTACACACTCTCCTAATTATTCAAAATATATTTTCCACAACGTTAGAGGTGCGCTTAAAGAAATCAGCGGTGCGAGTAGAAAGGCCCATAACAAAAGACACTGACAATGCTTCTGCCTTTTTAGAGAGAACCTTCTGGAACACGGTAGACCACCGTTTTTGTCCATTCTTTCCTTATCTTTCTCTCCACGCAATCCAATCCCTGCTCTTTAATAAACAAACACCTCTTTTCTAATCCCCGATACACAAATATTTGAGCACGTGACAAAGGTCTGTAATTTCTTATTTTGTTTTTTCTTTTAATGTTTTTGTTCTTGTATGGTTTATGAATAGAACTTCAGATTTTGGATTATAATTGTGCAGTATTGGAAGGTACGCCGTATGGATACACAAAAAAGCCAACCGGAAAAGGCATCTCCATCGGCTGCTTCGTGTCGAAAGAAGAAGAATGAGGAAGCGAGTTTCTTGGAGGATTTGAAGGATCATATTGACGAATTCGTTCATGCTTCTATGGATGAACACAAAACTTGCTTTAAGAAAACAATGAACAAGATGTTTGGTTTGTCCAAGGTTGTTGTTGCGGAGAAGAAGAACAACTCTAATGTTGCACAAGAAGTTGAAAGTTCTCTGCCTCTTAAGACAACTCTACAAAATTAGTTCTCTGACCCTTGTATCTTTGTTATGCTATGATTTAAATAAATGCTGAAATGCAGGGAAACTTTTTTCTGCAAAAGTTAAATCCACATCCATAGGTTGTCTTTTATTTCCAGTATGATATTTCCTCTGAATTGTGTATGGTAGTTGTTGATACAATTATTCAAGTTCGCTCCCTTTCTTGACATTGACCAAGACTATTTGTCAAGGCTGCTAAATTAGCTCTATTTTTGGTAAAAATTACTTTCTCCATTCATTTTTAATTGACATGTTTTTAAAGGAAATTTGTTCCTTTTTATTGGGTTAAATATGTTTGATAGGAGGGGGGTTTTGGTTTAAACTCCTGCAATTTTTTTTAGTAAAAGGCTCTTACAAAATACACTCTTTTGTTATAATACCTTCTCTTACAAAAATTGTCAACAGAGGTCTGAGCTGTAATTTTTTTATTTTATAATTATAAAATGACCTGATATACCACCTAATAAATTAGACAGTCAAATTCCCAATTTCCCTTTTCTTCATCTGCCACCTCCATGCATGCTCATAGCCAAGCTTCTGGTTCTAGTTTCATTGCCTTCAATTCTTGTAATTCCCTTTTTAGCCTTCTGTTTTCGTCTGCTAGCGAGTCGCCACATTTCTTCAAAAACTCACGGTCCACTTCCGTTTGTTTCAGCTTTGTTCTGCAACACCCAAACCAACATCTTAATTAGATTCAACTGCTTGGCTAAAGCTTGCTTTTGCTTTTGAAATATCCAATCCAAGAAAATAGTATTATAAATTGTGGTCAAAATTATTATTGTGTAAAATTGAAATTAATATTAATAATTATTGGATATGGAAAGAGGAGAGAGATATATAATTACGGGATTGAGAGTGCTGTGTTGTTTGAAGCTTTCTTCAAGGAGTGCAGATTGTTCTTTGGTAAGTCTGAGTTTCTTTCAAGCATTTGTTCCATCTTCTTCTTCATCACTAACTCAGTGTGGGAGAAAATGATTAAAAAGAGGTGGGAAATGGATGAAGGCATTATATATAGGTGTGTGTGGAGCATCTGAGAAAAAAGGGAGAGAGGGTTTGAAGAATCAGAAGCTTGGCAATGAGCATCTATGGAGGGGGTAGACGAAGAAGAAGGAAGATTGGAAATTTTGGGATTTGGCTCCCTAATTTATTATGTGGCATATTAGGTCATTTTATAAATAATTATATAATACTAAAAAAATTACAGCTCAGACATCCGTTTGCCACATAGACAATTTTTGTAACAAAGATCTAACAGAAGGGCTTATAACAAAAGAGTGTATTTTGCAAGAGTTTTTTACTAAATTTTTTTTTTTTGCAGGGGCTTAAACCAAAACACCCTATATTTGCAGGGGTCTAAAACATATTTAAGCCATTTTTATTTGTCATTTTGATAGTTTCAAGTTACATTAATTTATACATTTTTCAATTTTACTCTTATTTATTTATTTATTTATTATAGAGAGAAAAAAGTGTAATGGGTGATAAATGATTAAGGGTATAATAGGAAAAAGACTTTTAATTTTATCAAAACAACAAAATTGATTGGTTTTATTGGTTTGTGTAAAACAGGCAAAAAAAAAATACAGATAAAAATGAATAAAGGTAGTAATAGATAACATATAACCAAGTGGGTGTGGCACAGGTGGTAAGTTGTTTGGACCCCTTAAGCATTTGGTCAAGGGTTCAATCCCTGGCCGGTGTTTATGGAGAGACATCGCTTGGGAGATGTCAGCCTTAAATGAACTTCAGTACCTCGAGGAATTAGTCTCCACCGTCGTTGTGGAAGATACCCGTGTTTACCCAAAAAAAAAAGATAACATATAAGCTAGCTGAGAGCAGATTATCTAGCATATAAAGAATGATTGTCATTTTACATACATTGTGTGTGTTTAAATATATTACATACATATATACGTATTTATGGCGCATCGTTTCTTAATTTAAAAAGTATCTCATATAACTATATCTGTGTTAAGTATTAGGGCATCTTATATTTTTGAACTAACTTATAAATATAAGATGACATGACATGTTTAGTTAATGCATCAAAATAAGAGAAATTTTTCATTTAATGAAGATAATTGAGAAATTTAATTTAAATAATAAGAGTAAAAACTAGAGAAAATGATAAGTAAGCTGGTAATCTAAGAAATTTAATTCAAGTGGCGTTTGGAAAAATGTTAGTAGCTAGTAATTCCAAACACCTGAAATTGATATATATATATATATATATATATATATATATATATATATATATATTAAAAATTAAATTAATGTAATGTGAGGTAAATGTAATTTCGTAAGTGTTTTAAAACCCCTAAATTTTCTCTGTCTTGAATTGAAGCGTCATCCGCCAATTCAAAAAAATTTCAATAAAAAAAGATGAAAAATAAAATGTTAAAATTAAATTAAATTTAAATTCCAAATGATTATATTATATATATGTTATGTAAGATTGAAGAATTAATAACATATATCAACTTGTTGTGGAGGATGTGCAAAACACACCCCATTTTTCCCCCACAATGAAGAGAAGGGGATTTTGATGAGACATATGCACCCGTGACAAAGCTTGTGACTCTGTGGTGGGCTTGACATGTTCACTGATTAAATGTGAACGATGCATTCTTGCACGAGGGCTTGAGTGTGAAATTTACATAAAGATACCTCAAAGTTTTGCAAATAGAGGAGAGACATGAGTTCAAAAATTAAATAATTATGCTTTATGGATTCCACCAAACTTCCAGAAAATTGGTATGAAAACTTTACCGGTGGACTAACTAATACTGGTTTTAGTAAGGGAGCAACAACGAACTAGTCAATGAACCTGGATCACTAAGAGATTTAGACGTCACATTTCCACCCAAAACCTTAAGGCGTTAGGTATATGGGTCCCTCTCTTATATATCATTCATATAGCTCATTCATAACTGATGTGGGACTAACCAGTCACACTTGAATTTCCAACAGAAACTTAGGTAGATCTTGCACTCTTCATATTTAACAAGAAAGGGATACTCTTTAGTGCATTAATTATTTGACAAAACAAGATATCACATATATGTGCGTGGTCAACACCTTGTGCCAATTCATGATAGCATTGAAGCAAGTAGAAATGGATAGTGGAAATGATACTTTGAAACTTGAAAACCACTCCAAGATAGGGAATATTACTTCTTTTTTTGTCTTTAGTATAAGGGTTGAGGGTGGGGAAATGAGGAGGGGAAAGTGGAGCATTGTGGGTTCGAATCCATGCTCACAGTATCCACACAACTCTTACTTGTGTTTTACCACTAGGTTGTTCTCTCGAAACAACCGAGAACATTATTTTGAAGCAATAATAACCTGAAGTTAAGGGCTTTGCAGTGAAAATTGGCTGTCCACTCACTAAAATATCATGCATAGGATACTTCATCATGTTAGGAGGGTTACCTATATCTTGGAGGGGAAAAAAAGCAAAATGTGGTGGCAAAGAACCAATTGGTAGGCATATTTACAAAGCCTTTTGGAAATAGCATGTTTTCCAAGCCTTTGTCTATTTTAATCTTTGATGTCATTTTACTTTACAAGCAGTAGCTACTATTCCTTGAGATTGTATACTCTTAATTCTTCTATTGAATTAATTGTTTTCTATGTTACTTGACAACTACGTAACTGCTACATTGACAGATGATAGCTGAGTAATTAGTTAACCACATTAACCACATAAAATTACAATTTATTATTATGAATTAGAACTAATACATAGTCATTGAATCTTTTGAGAAGCCTTCAACAACAAGAAATTACACTATGAAATCAAGATATATGATTCTTATGAGTCGTGACTAAATAGCCTAATGCTACTGCACTAGCACTACAAGAAATTACAGGGTATTACAACTAGAATTCTTGAAAAGTTGCTTCTTGTGGTAAAAATCAGAAATTCTTTAGTTGACAATGTCTGTTGATCAATGGAGCTTCAGATTCCTGAGCCTGCATGTGTAAGGAATATAAGATGGTTCTATGTAGAATTTAATGGGTGCTTTGCATACAATCACAGAAAATTTAAATACAGAATAAAAAATTGCATTTGTTTAATAAGTAGGATATATTAGAAGTTACTCACCCAAGTCCTATTTATAAGAAAATATTGCAGTTTAGGTTAATTGAATAACCGATGTATTTGGTTTATATTTAACGAACCTAAAACTGCAATTTTTTCTTATAAATAAGATCAGAATGAGTACTTAGTTATAGTCATAGATGAAGGAGTTAGAATATAATATACACTACCTCTTCTCTTCATTAGTGGTTCCAATTTTCTTGTAATTTGGGAATGGTACATTCCCTGATTCAATGTGCCTAATATCCTCAACAAGAAGATCATAGTGTCTCTTCACTTCCTCTGGAGTTTTGCCGCTGCCAACAGCACGAGCGAAATTGTACCAACGGTCAGGCGTGTCCTTGTCATAAACGGCTAGAGCTTTTTCAAAGGATTTATTGTCCTTAGCACACTCCATGAACCAGATGATGACATTGAACTGGATGCCATTTTGAATTTGAGAATGAATCACTATATATGTCTAAAGTAAGGTAGTGGAGAGGAAGTTTATAGAATAGGAGTGTAAGAGGTGAGATGTGAAGAGAGGAAGCATAATGCATGGTCCTTTTATAAGGAGGAATGGAGAGGTAGTGCAAGTTGGCATGCAAATGTTGTCAAAATGAGACAGATTCTTTGGGTTCAAGCTCAACGTTTGTAATATCTTGTTGATCAAAACAGTTCCATTGCAAAGAAAAATCTCTTTTGTGTTTCTATTACTGAATTAGCATTGCAAATTGATCTTGTGTGTGTACTTTGTACTGAACAACATTCCAACACTCTCTAGCTGGCCAATTTTGTCCGTACACTGATTACCGTTTGCTTTTAAACCACAAGGAATGGTCATCTAGATACAGTGGCGGACGCAGGACCCTCGATCAGGGAGTGCAAAAAAAAAATCAACGTCAAAGCTCTGTATTCTGCCTCAGTAGATGACCTTGCTACTGCTCGTTGCTTGGATGATTTCCAAGAGATGAGATTAGAGCCAAAGTAGACAATGTGAGCATATGTGGAGGTGTAATCGTCTTTATCACCTGCCCAATCAGTTTCGTTATATGCTTTGAGGGAAGAGTTGGTCGATTTCTAAAGAAGAAGATCATGGAAGATTGTTCCCTTTAGATAGCGTAGAACTCTCTTAAGTGATGTTAGATGAGTGTTGGTCGGTCGCTGCATGAATTGAGCAAGTTTGTTTATAGTGAATGCAATATCAAGCCACATGCCTAGAGATGTATTGTTTTTGAGTTGGAATGTGATAGCATAGGTGGGAATGATGTTGAGGAGAGGGGCCTAGAAATACACATGACGACATGCTTCTATTTGATAATTTATGTTGAGAATAAGGACATAGTCATAGCAAAGGCACCTAAAAACACGAAGACCGTGGTAATTAGGTTTGCAGCCAAAAAGAAGCTCACGAGGACACTTGTTGTTGCACTGAGGGGTAGGCACCCAGTTGATGAGGTATACTGCCATTTAGAAGGCATAACACCAAAATTTTTGTGGAACAGAGGAGTGAGAGAGTAGTGTAAGGGCAGTTTCAACTATATGGCGATGTTTGCGTTCAGCAATGACAATGTGTTCAGAGGTATAAGGTGGACTGATGAAGTGGGATATCCCCTGCTTATTGAGACAGGGCTTTAGTTTGAAGTATTCTGTTCCACCATCAGTGTAAATGGATTTGACTTTGAGGGAGAATTTTTTTCAATTTTGGAGTGAAATTGAGGGAATATTACGGCTACATCGGTTTTGCTTGAGTGGATAAATCCATGTGTAGCGGGTGAAATGATCAACAAAAATAAGGTAGTATTTGTAGCCATTGATGGACATTATCGGAGATGGTCCCTAAACATCAGAAAAAAAAATTTCAAGAGGAGAAGTGGTTCAAATTGAGGATGTAGAGAATGGAAGTTTATGACTTTTATTAATGGAGCAAGAATTACAATTCAAGACTTTATTATTAAAATTCCTAGGTAGACCACAAGTAGACAAACTCTGGGTAAGAACTTTTGGATATGGATGGCCAAGTCTTGCATGCCAGAGACCAATGACAGATACAGTTGTGTAAAGGGCAGTGGGTGAAGAGGAAGTTGGGCTGTATGTATACAGATCACCATCACTTGGACTGCGCATCAAAACCTTCACACAGAAAACAGAACCATGAAATTCAACAGAAAAATTGTTAGTTTTGCAAAGTTTCTTAACAGAAATGAGATTATGTTTTACCTAAGAAACACAAAGAATATTTTTTAGATGAAAACTAGTGTTTGATGTGGGAAGTGTAGTGGAGCCAATATGAGATATTCTCAAACCTGTACCATCACCAATTAGGACTTCTTTAGAACCATCATATGCTGAATGAGTGTGCAAGTTATTTAGACTGTTGGCAACGCTGTGACTAGCCCCTGTGTCAAATGCCCAGTCCGGGTTAGCGGGGCTAACGGGTGCATAGTGAGCCACTGGACGGTTGCTAGCTTTAGGAATTTCTGGACAATAGCGGACAATATGTCCCATGGCTGAGCAGAGTTGGCAATGTGGAGGTGGCTTATTTTCACGAGAGGGAAAGCCCCTAGATTTACCTCGGTCATAGCCGCGGCCATTGTTGGAGCCGCGAGAAGGATAATCTGAGAAGCCACGACCATATGATGGTGCTGGTAGAATACCATTGTTTGTCGAGTGTTTCCGAGCAATGTTTGCAGTCGGAACTTGGATTTCCACTTGAGATTTGTGTCGAATGTATTCAACATGGGAAAGTAGGTGGGTGTGAAATTCTTCATAAGTAAAAGAATGCTCACGAGTCCGAATAGAGGAAGCAATGTACGATAGTCAGGTCCAAGGCCATTGAGGATATAAAGGGTAAGATCATCATCAGATATTTTGCTATCAATGACAGCGAGTTCATCAGCAAGACTTTTTACCAAGAAGAGATAGTCAGTGATGGATTTGTCGCCCTTGGTGGAATGTTGAATCTGATTTTTGATGGACATAACATGAGAGCGAGAGGTGTTCGCATATTGGGCTTCAATGGCAACCCAAAGTCTGTGAGCGGTGTCATAAGAGGCAAAGGAATGAGAGACTTCTGCTTTAGTCATGGATGACAGCAGAAGGTTGATGAAGAGTTGATCAATAGTGAAACAACTTGTGTATTCTAGGTTGGGGGTTGATACACCATCAGTAACTATAGTGGGAGGTTGAGGTTGTGTAGTGTCGTCATTGTGGCCAGAGATTTCAATGCTAGAGAGGAGAGTAACTTGACTTTTCCAGACACGATAGTTGGTTCGGGACAGCTTGAAGGTGATGGTAGCATTGAGAAGAAGAGAAGGTTTAGAGGGAGTTGTAACGGAGGTAGCCATTATGGAGGGTTGAAGATCGAAGAAATGCTATTAATCAAGGGCTAAGGCGATAACATATAAGATTTAGAAATGCTTGAGTGAATTGCACTCAGCCCCAATCCTCTATTTATACACTCTAATAATAAGTACAATTTACAATTTACAAGGAAGTTAACGAACTTACTATTTCCTAGGTGCATGGGGATATTTCCTAGCTACATGGTTTGACTATGTTCATGATGTATTTGGTACCATTCTCAATGGTAGCACTAATATCACATTTGACTAACACTAAAGGGACATTCTTTAGTGCATTAATTATTTAACAAGACAAGATATTACATATATGGTCAACACCTTGTGCCAATTCATGATAGCATTGAAGCAAGTAGAAATGGATAGTGGAAATGGCAATGGTTTGGTTTCATGCTGTATATGGATATGGAATTCTTGTATTTAGTATTTAGTGATGTTTTCCAAGCCTTTGTTTATTTTAATTCTTGATGTCATTTTATTTTAGAAGCAGTAGTTACTTTCCATGTTACTTGAGAACAAGGTAACTGCTACATTGACAGATGATAGCTGAGTAATTAGTTAACCACATAAAATTACAACTTTATTATTTTGAATTGGAACTAATACATAGTCATTGAATATTTTGACCAGCCTTCAACGACAAGAAATTACAATATGAAATCATGAGGTATGATTCTTATGAGTCATGACTAAATAGCCTAATGCTACTGCACTAGCACTACAAGAAATTACAGGGTATTACTACTAGAATTCTTGAAAAGTTGCTTCTTGTGGTAAAAATCAGAAATTCTTTAGTTGACAATGTCTGTTGATCAATGGAGCTTCAGATTCCTGAGCCTGCATGTGTAAGGAATATAAGTAAGTTCAATAAAAAAAAAGTTGTTTTAAGATCATTTCTACTCTTTGATTGAAAGATGGTTCTATGTAGAATTTAAATGCAGAATAAAAAATTGCATTTGTCTAATAAGTAGGATATATTAGAAGTTACTCCCTCTGGTCCTAGGTTCATTGATCATGACCGAACGTAAAACTACAATTTTTTCTTATAAATAGGATGAGAGAGAGTACTATTAATAATCATGGATGAATGAGTTAGAAGAGTATATAACACTACCTTTTCTCTTCATCAGAACCTCCAACTTTCTTGTAATTTGGGAATCGTACATTCCCTGATTCAATGTGCCTAATATCCTCAACAAGGAGATCATAATGTCTCTTCACTTCTTCTGGAGTTTTGCCGCCGCCAACAGCGCGAGCGACATTGTACCAACGGTCAGGCGTGTCCTTGTCATAAACAGCTAGAGCTCTTTCAAATGCCTTATTGTCCTTAGCACTCCATGAACCAGATGATGACATTGAACTAGATGCCATTTTTTGATTTGAGAATGAATCACTATATATGTCTAAAGTTTCAAAGGAAGTTTATAGAATTGGAGTGTGTAATTGGTAACTAGATAGGAGGTGAGCTGTGAAGAGAGGAAGCACAATGCATGGTCCTTTTATAAGGAGGAATTTGGAGAGAGTGTAAGGTGAGGTAATGCAAGTTGGCATGCAAATGTTGTCAAAATGAGGTAGAATTTTATTGATTTGTCTCCTTAGGAACCACAGATTAATAGAGGAGGACCAAGAAGTTGAGAATAGCAGCAATTTGAGAGAATCAGGATCTTCAAATGGTAAAATTATGTAAAAGGATAAAGACAGACAGCTGTTTGATACTCTTTTGGAGTCTATACATCTACAAAACCAACCTATTGAGGAGGAAAGAGATGTTACAAGATATAATGAGTGATTTGAGGAAGAAAAAGAAAGCGACTGAAAATTTAAAAATAAAATAAGATGTTAAGGGGAGAAAGTGAGTACATGTCATTCTAATAATGTAAAAAAGTAGTGATATTCAATCATTTATTTTGGATTGTGATAGAAATCATTTTCAAAAAAAAAAGAGTTTAGGAACATTTATTTGTGTTTGGTAAGAATAATTCAAACGTTACTCTATAAGAATTGACTTTGTTTGCATGATAAAATTAGAAATAATTGGAAAACGTTATGCGTAAATATAAAGAATTTTGCGAGTTCGACACTCAATTGATTTTGTTCAACTTAAAAATTAAAAATTCTTGCTTCCATCAGAATCAATTGTACCCACCCGAAATCAATGTTATTAAGCTTTTAAAATTTTTGATTTGCGAGGTCTTGCTTGTATGAATTCAGTGTAATTTGATTATTAACTTGTTCTTCATGGAGTATTGTTTTTCCTCATTGGGTTTTTTCCCACGGGATTTTTGGCCCAAGGAGGTTTTAATAAGACCTCTTGTCGTCTTTGTAAGAGTTGGGTACCCCTAATACTTTTTTATATATATATATATATATATATATATATTGCTTATGAAAAAAACAGACACAACATAGTAATTTTGAATCATATTGACTTCTTTTTTTGACTAAAAAAATGATATTCATTTATTTAAATTGAGAGATTACATCGATTTGTATAAAAAAAATCGAGAGATTACATGATAATACAAATTCAGCATTGCTAAAAACATAAAGGATGAATCTGCGAACAAACTCACAACACCCAAGTTAATAGCGTAAATGGCTTAATGCCTACAAATGTGACAAAATAAAAGTCACCGGAGTACCTATGCTTTCGGATCTGTAACTTTGAGGCCCTAGTCATTGGTTGAATCTGAAATTGATCGAAGTTGATCTGTCGATCTGAACCAAACGAAAACCGCAAAAAGACGGGAAATCCAAACGAACACCGCAACGTGATGGGAAATCAAACACGCCGCACCAAGACGACGAACAAAAATAACGCCTCACTCAGACGGCGAACTAAAACAATACAAAATAAAAGGTAGATTTATGTCGTAACCACTTATTTAGATAAAAAGACGAAAAACAAACAATTTAGAGGGGTGGTTCTAGGCCAAAAATTGACCTAAAACCACCCCCTTCTAGTAGGTGAACAAGAAAGAAGAAAAGAGTAGAGAGAAAATTGAGAGACGGCTAGGATATTAACTTTTTTTTTGGTTACCTATTTTTGGTTGGCCACGTGTAAACCCGACTTTGCCGGTCCGTGTGGTTCTCCCCTCCCAACAGAGTTTTTGCCACACCTAAGATTCGAACCCGAGACTCTTGCCCTGCATTAATTCTTTTTGATTTAAATATCATTTATGTGCTTGTAAATATAGTAATTTTTTGTTTTAGTTCCCTTAAAAAATATTTTTCCATTTTAGTTCCTACATTTTATAAAATCATCATTTTTAGGCCTTAAAGTGTTTTATGTGTTTAAAAAAGCTATTGTGGCTTCTTTTTTAGTCCCTGTAAATATTACAAATTTTTAGTTTAATCTCTGCAAATATAGTTATTTTTTTTATTTTAGTCTCTAGCCATGTAATAAAACAGTCATATTAGCATCTTTTAACACAAAAAACACTTGAGGGACTAAAAGTGATGATTTTGAAAAAGGGATTAACACATAAATTAAAATATAAAATTGCTATATATTTGTGTAGACTAAAATAATATTTAAAATCTTTTTTAAGCAGCTCTGCATTATTTTTTGGATACACATATAAACTGTACCAAAAATAAAATACAGTTTCTTATGTTTGATAAACATTTTTTTAGCAAAAAGAAGGAAGAAAGTCTCATTAAAACCTTCTCACTACAAGAATAAGCTTAATTTGCTACGAAAATTTCCGACGAAACTCATTCCGTCCCAAATTTCCGACGGATTTGCGACCAAAAGGTCCGTCACAATGGTTTAGGAAACACGCGCCTAAACTCCCGTGTTGGTTTCCGACCAATTACTTTTTCGTCGCAAATTTCCGACGAAATATCCGTGGGAAATGCATTGTATTCCGTCGGAAACAAGGAACACCAATGTTAAAAAAAAAGCTTCTCTCGAATACACTCATTTTCATACATTTTCACTCATTTCACACGCTCTCCTCCCTCAACCTCGACTCTCCTTCCCTCAACCTCCACTCTCCTCACTCACCTCTACTCTCCTCCGCCCTTCTCCGCGTTGAACCTTCAAGCTCCACGGCCACGAAGATAGTCGCCTTTTTCCCTCTCCCCGAGCCTTCCACGGTTTCTCCTCCCTCACCTCTCCCTCTCCTCGCGCCTCCACGGTTTCTCCACTGTACTCCGCGACTTCTGGACCCCTTCTCTGCCGCAATCCTATTCTAGTCAGGTAATCTCTAGTATTTTTCTTAATTTGTTCCTCATCTCACTGATTTCATAAACCCTAAATCTATCGGTGTGTATAACCCTCTTCCATTCCAATCTATCAGTGTGTATAACCCTAATTTTTTTTTTAATTTCTAGGTATCTAACCGTCGTCCATTCCAATCTATCAGTGTGTATAGACCAAATCCTTTGCTTATTTGTGAAAACTGTTGCTAGTTACCCTCTTCGCTTTTTTTTTCAAAAAGATTCCACCTTTGCTTCTCGAGTTTGGGTAATTGCTCTCTGTGACTTTTTCTTTGCATACCAAATCCTTTGCTTATTTTGTGAAAACTGTTGATTTGGGATCTTGCAGTCTTATTTATCTAATTTCCATGTCTTTGTGTTTCTCTATATGTTGGTTTTTGTTTGAAGGTGAAAGGGTAGAAACTGCTGTCCAGGGCTTGAGAAACGAATTTGGGGAGCAGCATGTGTGGGTACCCCCTCTTGAACTTCTTTGTTAGTAGAAACCAATATATAAAAAGTATATAGCTGGCTTCTGTGTTCTCATGTTCACATTTTGTTTCCTGCAGGGAATTACATGTGACGCGAGAAATGGAGAGGATGTGAAGAATTTAGTTTCATTTGCTCGAGAAAAACTCAAATACATTGGTATATGGGTATTAATATCTGGTTTCTTTTCCCATTACGATCGTTTCTTTCGCATAATCATCTGTTACTTACACCTGTAAAAATTCATTTCCCCCCTGTTTATAATTTGACACGTTTTTGTACTTATAGCTATATACCATTTTTTATTGAATGTGTTTGTTAAAGTATACTAATTGTATTCTTTCTCACCCTATGTTGAGAATTGTGCAGATCAATAATGCCGGCTCAAATGCATATAGCTACAAGCCACTTGCTGAGGCATCAGATGAAGATCTTATGTGAGCCACAATAGACGTTTTTTTTTTACCCAAGCCACAATAGACTTTTCATCATAAATATCATACTTTTTTTCTCTGATTCTTTTATTCTGTGCATGCAGTGAGGTGGTTACAACAAACACACTTGGCTTGATGATCTGCTGTCGAGAGGTCAAATATATTTGAACTAAGAAGCATTGTGAATAAAGTAGGTGGTGCTCTGTTATGCGTATATATTTAGTTGCTATTTATATATATGATCGATCATATTAATATCATACTTTACACTTTGATGGGTACATGGGCCAAATGCTGGAAACATTACTGTTGGAGAACTTAAGGATGTTTGCACAATTCAGCCTAAACCAAAGGTTGATCCTGCAGTGACTTCATTCCTGCAAATGGCAAGGGAGAGATTAGAATCAGTTACTGGTCAGCAAATGGTGACATACTGCCCCAACGGCTTAGAGACTCAGACTACTTATAGACTAGGTTCTTCTTTTGTACCAATGAAAAGGGTGAGTAGTATATGTATCTTTATGTTACCAAAAGCACTTTCCATTAGCTTGCATGTGAGAAAATTATAATGGTAGTACATGAATCTTGGATGTTTATGCATTTAGGTTGTTTTATGTGTATTTGACCTTTTTTCCTTATCCACTGCTTGGATTTGTTTACAAATATTTGCTTTGCTATTTAGTTCTACTTCATGTTTGGTATCTGCAGAAATTTTTGCTCTATTTCTCAAACTGATGAATTCCTTTATTGTTTTGAACATTGTTTTGTTTTTCTTTTGGTCAGTTTTTACTTCTGCAGTGATCTAATGTTATGGGCATGAGTTCTCATAATTATATCTCTTCCTACTTAAAAGGTCAACTATTTCCATTACTTTTTAGGAGCTATTTAGTGTAAATCTTTATTTCGAATTTTTTTACGTGTTTTATTGATACAATTCTTCTTCACTAGCCAGTGTTCATCCAGTGTTATATCTCTACGCCCATTTATCATATTCTCCCACTTTGGCTTTCATCCAGTGTTCAATTGTTCTTTGCATTTTTTCTGATGATGTTCTATATAGTAAATTTTCAACACAATTTTCCTGAGATTTTCATTTTCCTTTCTTTTCAGTTTTACTCAGCTGTCCTGATGAAATAATGGAAGATAGGGTGTTTAAAGGAAGTAGAAATTTGTGTATGATATTGCTCATGTGCAGCATTGTCCGCAAGATGGGATATGGTGAAGGCTTCCAGTGGCTTTCTCAATATATCAAGTAGAGTTCTTCATTATTTTTTCTCTGTGGTCACTAGACACTGTCTGTCTGCAGTTACATCCCAAGTGATTCTACCTTTGTTTTTTTGGTTTTGATTGGATTATTTGATACAACTGCAGTAAACTTACATGATGAAATTTGTATGTTGGAGATTTTTTTGGGGGAAATATTCTCCTTTAAAATATTTGATTCTGTTGTAGGATGGCATGACTGGGCAGAAACCTTAAATAATTTTGAAGAATCTTAATACACGTATTTCCTCTTAATTAAATAGTTAGCTATAGAAAATTAGATACTGCTAGAGTAATAGCATATGAAAGTTGTACAAGTGTTTTGATCAAACTTTTGTTGATTATATTTGGAGGTAAGTGCATAATCTTTTGCTCAGGTTGATAAAAGTCGGTAGATTTAGATTTGTTAGAGTATAATACTTTTGTATTGTTGTACAAGCTATTAAGCTTGAGTTAGTTCAGTTAGCTTTAGTAAAACTGTAAGTACTCACTCTGTTACCACAACCCTTCAGAAGATTTAATTTTGTTTTTACTTTTTTTTTTAAATTTCCGACGGATTTCCGACGGAAATTTTCGTCGGAAATGATTTTTTGCGACGAACATTTGCGACGAAACTTTGCGACGGGTTTCCGACGACTTTGCGACGGAGACATTTGCGACGAAAAAATCCGTCGGAAACGATTTCCGACGAGCGATTTTGCGACGACTTTTTGTCCGTCGGAAAGTTCGTCGGAAACGTCAATTTCCGACGAAAATCGCTGCATTTGCGACGAAAATTGCCGTCGGAAATCGTCGATTTTCTTGTAGTGTCTGATATAAAACAACATCGAGAAGAAAAAGAGAGCAATCCCTGAATTCTAATATCTATTTATACTAATAAACTACACTTAAAATTCCATCTTTAGCCTCTCACTTTATTTGACACCTAGATAGCTTAATTTAATGAGAAATGATACAATGGTGTAACTGAAAAATATAAAATAAAAGAGATAACTACTACTTGACACTATTTGTCATTAATAACTAACATAGACAACTACTATTTGACACTGATATATAAAAAACACGGAATAATCTACTATCTATCTTTTACTATCTACTATAATCTACTAATCAACTAAAATAATCAATTGAAACTATGAGATAACTGCACTCAGTGGCGGATACGGGGTGTGCTGTATCGGGGCATTTCCCCCACCAACTAAAAAAAATTAATATACAAACACATTATAATATTTTAATTTAAAAAATTGACTTTTCCCCCATTAGTATCTAATTACTTAAACACATGAGTTAACTCACATTAGTACACAATCCCAAGTAAAAAATAGTTGTAGTTTCTAGCAACTAGAACGGTTGAAAGATGTTTCTATGCATTGAGTTTTGAGAAGAATAAATTGTGTAATCATTGAGAGATAATAGTTGAATAATTCTTTGGTTACATATACTAAGAGAGATAATTTTTTTATAGTATTGACAATGAAAATATCATACAACATTTTTAGAATATGAAAATGTCTAGATAATTAGTGTAGTTAGTAGAAGCTTGGATATCTTTTTAGAGTTTTTTCTTCACGTATGTGATAGTGTATTTTCTGAAAAATTTTATTATTTTTCTTTTGAGAAATACTTTAGATAAATTATTTTCTTGCCCCCGCTGATAAAATTTTCTGGATCCACCACTGACTGCACTGATATATAAAAAAACACGGGATAACTGCACTGGTATATAAAAAATACGAGATAAATGCAATGATATATATAAAAACATGGGATAGCTGCACTGATATATAAAAAAACACGGGATAACAACACTGATATATAAAAAACACTACTCTGATATGTAAAAAAACACTGGATAAATGTACAGATTGTTTTTAAATGATACTTTTACATTTTTAGATTTTAATATTTATCTATTCTTTATTTGAGACTCATTTCTATCTACTTTAAATTTGTATTTATTTTCACGGAGTAATGTTCAGACTATTTAATTTCTGTCTAAGTTTATTCATAAAAAGAATACGACAGCATCCGTGCGTATGCACGGGTATCTACTAGTTATGTTTGATAAACATTTGAACACGTACGTGCGTAAAATGGACAAGATCACACATTAAACAGTAAATTTATGTGACCCCCTCTACCTTATCAAATAGGCCAGCTGATACCTAGCTAGCTAACTTTATATTATGCTCTTCAGTGGGGTGTTACATACTTACATTAATGCATGGAAAAATGTTACGAGTGCTAATAATCGACGACCAATCATATGCCTAGTCACAATTCATGAGGGATGCGATTTCATGTGGATCAAATTCTTACATGAGAAATGCTTTTGTTAAAAGATAATTATCTTATTACAGAGCATGGGTCGGCGGTTGGGGTTGATCTTCCCTTAACTAAGGGTCGGGGTTCGATCCCCACCTTGAGTACGGAACAGCGTTAAAATTCTGGGTCAGATATCCTGCCTCTGAAGGAACCTACAATTAAGCGAGAGAATTAATCACTGTAGTCGGCGGTAGATACCCGAGTAAAACCAAAAAAAGATAGAAAAATGGGTTCAAAACTCAACCTTGTGTCGTGACTATGCATGCACAACCGCAATATCTTGTTGATCAAAACAGTTTCATTGCAAAGAAAAATCTCTTTTAGTTTCTGTTCTGTACCGTGCTTCCGATCTTGAGGATCGATATTATGCAGTTGGTAGATATTTTGTCCTTGATCCTATCTTTGTCTTCAGGCTTTGAGAGGAAGGTTTTGTTCGACCTGGAGATGTTCGACCTTGAGAGGCGATGTTGAGGTGTTCGATCTTGAGATGTTCGATCTTGGAGGGCGAGGTTGTACCTGCAATGATACTCCGACGCTTAAGTCAGTATTTGAGAGAATAAGTGTTTGGTTAGAAAAGTGCTTACCATTAATGAGCATTGAATGGGGTATTTATAGAGTTTGGATGTGTTTGTGTTGGCGTTTTTGGGCCGTCCGATCTTGCGGGCTGATCTTGGCCATTGAAGATTGGACTCTCTTGATTACAATTGGGCTTCTCATCAATTGGGCTTTTGGAGAAGGGGTGCAAATAGAAATTACTGTAATTACCATAACAGTGGTCCCCCAAGTCTGGTCGCTATGAGGAGCGATCTTGACTTTGAGTGGAGGTTCTATCCGTTTATCGAGCTTATGTTGGGGCCGGGGTTTCTCGAGCGATGCTAGCTGTCCGTCGAGCTTTCGAGCGACGTGGGCAGTTTTTCCGAACTCAGTGCTGCTTTGGAATCAGTGCTGCTTTGGAATCAGTGCCACTTTTACTGTTTCTGACAAGGCGTCTCTTCGTAGTGGCGGCGCATGATGGTGACGTTTTATTTTTCAGCGTGCGGATTTTAATGGACCATGGGTTGGATGTGACGCTTCGACTTCCAGGCCCAGGCCCATTGGATTTGCTATAAATAAAGGGTCTCACCAATTCATTTGTTGTTTGTTGTTCATTTGTTCTGATTTGCCGATCTTTCGAGAGCTCCCGAGTTTCTTTAGAGTGAACGTGTTTGAAGTACCTTTAAGGTCGGTTTCTGAGGATCGACAACCGTTTATTTCGAGACATCATCAGCTTGCGACATAGTTTCGAGGTTAGTCTACTTTTTGGTTTTTTCTTTACTTTTCATTTGTGCCTGGACCTTCCCCCGTCCCCTTTGATCTCAGAATGGGGGTCGTCAGGTCGGGTTCCGACTTGCTCGCGAACCCATTTTTCGATCTTTATTCCTGACATTTCGTCCCCCATTCCTGTAGATTCGATCTGGCGAGGACGAAACAAACTCGGAGAGACGTCACTCAGTACCGGAAAGAGTTTGCGAGTGCGATGGCTTCTGGTGGTGAAATCCCTGAGGTCCGTGCCGAGCCTTCCGAAGTCGCCGCCCCGGACGTGCAAGAGCACTCTGCTTCCGCCCCTGTGAGTGATAAGGCGGAAGATAATTTTGAGAGCGAAAGTTCTTCTCCTGCGACCGATGCTAATGAGCCGAATGACGATACTCCCGAAGATGTGGAGGAGGATTGCTCGGTGGATGTGATGGCTGTTACTTCCGAGTCCGATGAGGAAATCCCAGTGGAGGAATCAGAGGGTTCCGAGGTCGATCTTGGGTCGAGTTCCGACTCTGCTGATGAGTCCGATAGAGAGGGTGCTGAAAAGCAAGTTGAATCTCGCCCTAAGAGCCAAACGGAGTCCAGCCGAGCTTCTGCCGTTTCTCTGGATGAGTACTCTAGTACTGGTTGTGGGGACCTTGACGTACCGGTGCGAGAGGTCTCCCAATATGATTGGGTTTCCAGAAATATTTTGGAGATCGAATCGTTGTACCAGCATGGGTTTAATTTGGAGAGGGTCGGGAGGAAAGCTTCGGGTCGCTCGAAGCGAATTTGGAGAGTTGAGGGAATGAAAAAGGGAGAGCACGTGGCTTTGTGGCCAGGAGAGCTCAAGTTTACTTTGTATCATATGCTGATAAACGAGATGAATATCAGGCCTCCTTTCACTTGGTTCGAGCAGACGGTCTTGGCGACTTTGGATGTTGCGCCTTCTCAGTTGCATCCAAACGCGTGGGCTTTTGTTCGAGCTTTCGAGCTAATGTGTCTTCATCTGGAGAGGCCGGTCTCGCCGTTGCTCTTTTTTCATTTGTTTGAGATAAATCGGAATAGTAGTGAGAATAAGTCCGGCCGCGAACACGTCAGTCTTCGTTCGAGGCGAGGTGCCAAGATTTTTAAAGCCGATGCGGACTCGTTGAAGGGAAATTGGAAGGAGTTATTTTATTGGGTCGAACCGGTGACCGACGAAGCGATTGAGAGAGTGGGAAAGTTTTCAGAGGATGGTCGGACTTTGGTGTCCACCAAGTTTCCCATTGGTTGGAGTCAGGCCCATTTTGAACGATCTACCAATTCCTTTTCTGTTAGTCAGAATCGTTTGAACGCTGCCGATCTTCTTACCAAGAGGATCCTGATGTTTATTTCTGAGAACATTCCGTTTTCAAAACATAAGTATCGGGGTATCCCTGCGGCTAAGATAGTTCAGGCCGGGAAGCGAAGACGAGTGCAAATTGTCTTAGGTAGTCTTGTCTTTCTTGCTTTGATATTTGCATATTTTTGACCGTAGTTTGTATGATCGATTTTATCTTTCTTTTCCAGATACCATGGCCCCAAAGAAGCTCGCCGTAATGAAGGCACTGGCGATGAGGAGTGTCGAGATATCTGGAGATGCTGAGGGGGTTGGTGTTCCGCTTCCGACGTCTCCTCAGGCCGAGACTGTTGTTGGGACGGTTACTGCTGCTTCTCCGATAAATATTGTTACCCAGGAGGACCTTGCCTATGAGGCTATGGTCGATCTTGTTTCCAGTTCTCCTCCCCCGACTGCTCCCGATGTTGGTGCAGGTACCTCGGCGAAAAGGGTGCGCGCCGAGGCAAGTGGCGAGCAGAGGCCAGAAAAAAGGAGTAAGACTTCGAGGAGACCGAAGCATAAGAGTAAGGCCGTACCCTTGGAGGAGGGTTTTTTGGAGCAGAATTACGCCCAATGGCGGGAGGATCCTGTCGGGGCGTCTGTTAAATTGTTGGCGAATTTGGCCGATGTTCATAGGATCGAAAAAGAGAAATACGAGCAGCGGGCTAAGGGTAAATGACATCATTTCTTTTTACATTCATAAAAACATCTTTTTTCTTCATAAACTGATTTCTTCATAAACTGATTTCTCTCATTTTTTCGAGTTTGCAGCTTCGTTGGAGCTCGAGAAGTCAAAAATAGTGAAGCTCGTGGAAGACGTGGCTTTAAAATCAAAAGAGCTTGCTCGAACAAAGCAAGAACTTCTGGTTCTGAAGGAAAGCCAAGGGGAGGTTGTACGTCGGGCGGAGTTTGCGGAGAATCGCGTCAAGGAGCTTGAAGAAAGGGAAAAAGTTTTGGAGGGGCAACTTGCCGAGGCCAACGAGAAGATCAAAGGTTTGGAGTTTCGTGTTGCTGGTTTGGAAGAGGATTTGAAGAAAGCATCTGAGGCACGGGTTGGTACGAGCGGCGATGCGGAGGCTCGAATTGCAGAGCTTGAGGCAGCCCTTCAGCAAAGCAGAAGGAATGCTAAAGAGGCTACGAAACTTGCAAATGAGGCTAGGAGGGAGGCTCGGGAAGCTGCTAACTCTGCAATTGAGCTGTACAAAGAGGGTTTTGAGTGCGCCCAGGAGCAAATTACTTTGGTCCATCCTTCTGTAATTTTGGATCGGTCGATTATTGACGCCGACCATGAGGTTGAAGGGGGTAAGATCGTTAAGATCGATGCTCAGACGCAGACGAAGAGTGTGATATTCCCGACCTCTACTGCCTGATGTTTTAACAGCGTTTCTTTTGCAGAAGTTCCTGGTGTGTGCTTTTATGTATTTTTTGTATAGATCCGGAACTTCTGTTTGGTCTAGCTGGAGATATATGTAACCTCTTTTTGGAATATGCCTATAAGGCCTTTACGAGCTTTTAATGAATGCTTTTTGGATTTCGCATGTCATGTATGTCGTTTTTGCGAGTTTTTAACGAGTGCTTTTTAAATTCTGCACGTTGCGTGTGACGTAAAAACGTCGGTAAACGAGGAACTCGATTTACCGGTTTGAACCTATAGGACAGTTTACTAGGACTCGGCCTAGATTTAACTCGCCCTATAGGGGTATCGGCAGCTGTGGCCGATGGTCGTTCATAGGACGTTTCGATCCTTGAAGACCCGGTCTCTTTGAGATAGTTTGCCAAGACTCGGCTCGGATTTAACTGTTTTCTCAAAGAGTTTTTGACCTTGGGTGGTCGTTTTTGGGGAGATCATTTAAGATCGGTCCCAGTTGATTCCTGTTGGGGGGATTTAGGTCCCTTCATTCTGTTTGATGAAAATCAAGAATGTGTGGAGACTTGAAAAAACTTTTGAGAAGTATTGAAAGCGTTTGAAAGAAATGTCAAGCTTCTTATTAATAGCTTGTTTCGAGTTTACATAAGATCGGTATGAGTGACTTCTTTCTAAGGATAATAACTTTTCAGTTTTGTTGCGTTCCAAGTTCTCTCAATCTTTCTTCCTTGGAGGGTCTCCAATTTAAAGGCTCCCGTGCCGGTTTTAGATAAAATTCGGTAGGGGCCTTCCCAGTTTGGGGCGAGCTTTCCTTGGGAGGCGTTTTTCTGACCGACGTCAGCCCTTCTGAGTACCAGATCGCCAGGATTGAAATCTCTGTGAACGACCTTGGTGTTGTATCTGGTTGCCACTTTTTGTTTGATGATCGCTTCTCGGAGCGAGGCTCGACCTCGGATTTCATCGATGAGGTCGAGCTCTTCTCTTAGGGCTTGATCGTTATTGCTTTGTGTTTTGGGATTTGCCGTTCTCCAACTAAGTTCGCCGATCTCGACGGGGATGACCGCCTCGCTGCCGTAGGAGAGTCTAAAAGGTGTTTCCCCAGTGGAGCTTTGGGGGGTCGTCCGGTATCCCCAGAGGACGTAAGGCAATTCTTCTACCCAATTTCCTTTAGCATCGTCCAAACATCGTTTCAGCCCGTTCAGTATTACTTTGTTTGCAGCCTCTGCTTGACCGTTGGTTTGAGGGTGCTCTACTGAAGTGAAATGGTGTTTAATTTTAAGCTCGAACATTAGTTTGCGGAATCCCGTGTCTGTGAATTGCGTCCCGTTGTCCGTTACTACTACCTCGGGGATCCCGAACCTGCTCATAATGCTTTTTTTGAAGAATTTTATGCAGTTTTTTGCAGTGATGGTCGCCAGGGGTTCCGCTTCTATCCATTTACTGAAGTAGTCTACGGCGACGATCAAGAATTTGGCTTGTCCTGGTGCTTTTGCGAAAGGTCCGAGCAAGTCCATTCCCCACCATGCGAAGGGCCATGTGGAGGATAAACTCGTGAGGTCTGTGGGGGGAGCCACGTGCATGTTGGCGTGGATTTGACATTTCTTGCATTTCTTCACGTGATCACTAGCATCGCCGATCATGCTCGGCCAGTAGTAACCGGCTCGAAGGGTTTTTCGTGCTAAAGATCGAGCTCCCATGTGCTGGCCGCAGATTCCCTCATGAATTTCTGTTAACACATAGGCCGCTTCCTCTCCTTCGATGCATTTAATTAACGGGGAAGAGAGGCTTCGTTTATAGAGCGTCCCGTTGATGGCTGAAAAAGCCGAGGCTCTTCTCCTTATATATTTGGCGTCGTTTCTGTCTGGGGGTTCCGTTCCTGAGACGATGTACTCTAAAATTGGGGTTATCCAGCTGTCTGCCTCTTCAAGCACGTAGATGGTCGGGTTAAACAGCGGCTCGAGAGATACACTGGGATTGCGTAGTGTTTCTTGGATGGTCGTCCTTTGGTTTCCTGGGGTTTTTGTGCTTGCGAGTTTGGCGAGGATATCAGCTCGTTGGTTTTCCGTTCTTGGGACATGAACTATCTCGCTTGCTTCAAATTTAGCTATTAGCGACCGTACCTGAAGTAGGTATTTTTGCAGGATCGGTTCTTTGGTCTCGTATTTGGTTTCGATCTGGGAGACCACCAAGAGAGAGTCGGTATGGAGTTTAATTTTTTGGACTTGGAGGTCAATTGCCAGGCGAAGTCCGGCAATGCAAGCTTCGTACTCTGCTTGGTTGTTCGAGGTGGGAAAACCGAATGCAAGGGAAACTTCGATGATGACCCCAGTCGGGCTTTCTAGCATAATCCCAGCGCCACTCCCTTTTGGATTTGAGGAACCATCGACGTAGAGGATCCATATGTCAGAGTCGGTGTTAGCAGGTGTCATCTCGGCGATGAAGTCCACCAAAACTTGTGCTTTAAGTGTAGTTCGAGCTTCATATTTGATACCGAACTCTGAGAGTTCTACGGCCCATTTGATCATCCTTCCAGCTAGATCGGGTCTGTGGAGTATCTGTCTGATTGGGTAGTTAGTGCGGACGACTACCTGGTGGGCGACGAAATAAGCTCGAAAACGTCGAGCTGCAACAATGAGGGCCAAGGCGATTTTCTCGATTTTCTGATAACGACTTTCAGCCCCGTGCAGAGCCTTGCTTGCGAAGTAGATGGGACTTTGCCCGGTTTCGAGTTCGCGTACTAGAACGGCAGCTAACGCCTCTTCCGAGACTGCTAGATATAAGTATAATGTTTCTCCTTCATTTGGGCGAGTTAAAATTGGAGGCTCGGAGAGAGATTTTTTAAGTTGCTTCAAAGCTTCGTCTTGCTCGGGTGTCCATTTGAAATCTCTTTCTTCTTTTTTGAGGATTTTGAAAAGTGGAAGAGATTTGAATGTTGCATTCGATATGAAACGAGATAGAGCAGCTATCATTCCATTGAGTTTTTGTACTTCTCTTTTGGACGTCGGAGTTCGCATTTCTGTGACGGATCGACATTTGTCTGGGTTTGCCTCGATACCTCGTTCTGTTAAGAAGAAACCTAAGAATTTCCCAGCTCGAACCCCGAAAGTGCATTTCTCTGGGTTTAATCTCATTCTGTTTTTCCGTACCTCAGAGAAAATTGCTTTCAGATCGCCTACATGGTCGGCATCGCTTTTGCTTTTGGCGATCATATCGTCGAGGTAAACCTCTACGCTTTTACCGATCTGGTTTTGGAAAACTTTGTTCATCATTCTTTGATAAGTTGCTCCAGCGTTTTTTAAACCAAAGGGCATAACACGGTACGCGAAGTTTCCTCGGTCAGTGATGAAGGCGGTTTTTGCTTGATCTGGTGGAAACATGGCGATTTGGTTGTACCCGGAGTATGCGTCCATGAAAGATAACAACTGGAAACCGGAAGCGCTGTCGACCAAACGATCGATGCTGGGGACCGGAAAAGCGTCTTTTGGGCAAGCTTTATTAAGATCGGTGTAGTCGACACACATACGCCATTTTCCGTTAGACTTCTTCACCAGGACAGGGTTTGATAACCAAGTTGTGTATTTAACCTCAGAGATAAAGTTGGCTCGGATGAGGTCGTCTACTGCTAAGGCGGCAGCAATGGCTTTTTCTTTGCTTTGGGCCCGCTTTCTTTGGGCGATCCATTTTGCTTCTGGGTTTATTGCGAGTCGATGGCAGGCAATCTCTGGCGGGATCCCAGGCATGTCTTCGGCCGACCAAGCAAAGATGTCTTTGAAATCCTTAAGACATTGGGTTAAATCGGTCTTGATCTTTTCTGGAAGGTCGATCCCTATTTTGATTTTTTGGGAGGTGTCTGAACCGAGCTGTGTTTCGACGAACTTTCCATCAGGCTCTGGTCTTCTGATTTTTCGTTTGAGCTCTTTTGTTAGCTCGTCGATATCTATCCGTTTTTCGACCTCCGGACCGCAGTTGGTTCCTACGTTAGTGGCGGTGTTAACTTCAGTTGATCTTCCTTTTGGCATTTTGGGAGTTGCCAGTTCTTCCGAAGGGGGAACCCCTTCATGCTCCGAAGCTTTTCGTTCGTTCTTAGTCCATAGGAAAAAACACCTGGAGGCCGACTCTAAGTCAGAGTTTAAAGTGATAACTCTGTCGCAAAGAGAGTGGAACTTCATCTTTAAGTGCGTGGTGGATGTAACCGCCCCGAGCCTGCCGAGGGTCGGTCTTCCTATAATGCCGTTGTATATGGATTCACAAGGCAAGACGAGGAATTTGGTTCTGATGGTTCGGACCATTGGTTCGGTTCCGTAGGTAACCATTAGCTCCAGATGTCCAAGGGGTTTCGTTCGAGATCCGTTAAAGCCGGACAAAGCCGTCCCTCTATAAGGGGTGAGTTCCTCTTTACTGATCCCCATTTTGCTCAGAAGATCGATAAAGATGATGTCTGATGAGCTCCCCTGATCGACTAGGATTCTACGTACCTCCTTGTTGGCTATGATTGCCGATATCAAGAGAGGTACGTGTTTGTTAGCTTTTCCGTCAATAAGGTCGTTGTCACTAAAAGATAATGGAGGTCGATTGGTCACGACCGGGGTTGTCGACGTTGAAGCCACGCACAACAATTCCTTCCATTTTCTCTTCATGGATTTTCCCGATCCTTCATGATCGAATCCCCCAGTTATCATCATGATAACAGAGCGTTTTATATCCAGCTCTTCGCGGTCTGCGTCGATCACTTCTTTTCCTTTTGTCCTGAGGTTTTCATTCCTTTCTTTTCCGAGGTTGTCAGACCGTTCCCCCTCCCTTTTGACGTAAGAAGATAGTTTTCCCCGTTTTATTAAATCTTCTATGTCATCCTTTAGGGCGTTGCAATGGTTTGTGTCATGGCCATTGCTTCTGTGGTATCGGCAGTATTTGTTGGCCTTCTGCCCAGGTCGGCTAGGCAAGGACCTGGGAGGCTTGACGTCCCTGAATTCGACGTTCCAACATTCCCCTAGTAGCTGGGCGTTGGAGACGTTGAGTTCAGTGTATACCTGGTGACGATTTTTCTTACCGATGTTCCACGAGTTTTTACGAGGGTCGATCTCGATGTGGCGTTTTGATGGTTCTGCATGTGACGACGTTTTATCGACCTTTGAATTTTCTTCTTCGTTAATGAAGCACTGGGATAGTTCGAGGAATTCCTGGAGGGTGTTAGGTTCCCAGGTATTGATGTGTTTTCGGAACGAGCTTCCAGGTAACAGACCTTGGGCCATGAAGAAAATTCGAAAAGCGTCGTCTAACTGCCGAACCTGAAGAGCTTCAACGTTGAATCGCTCTATATATTCCCTCAGGGGTTCATTTACTTTCTGGACAATCGACGCTAGAACATTTTTGTTTTTGGGTTTGCTTTTGGAATGGGCAAAGTGCACCGAGAAGTGTTTTGCTAACTGGTCCCATGAGGAAATGGTATTCGACCTTAACGTCCGGAACCATTCGGAAGCCATTTTGTCTAGGGTTAAAGGGAATATTCGGCATTTCATTTCCATGGGTACATTTCGATATTGCATGGTCGTGTCAAATTGGTCTAGATGCCTGTCGGGGTCGCCCGTTCCGTCGTAAGTTTTCAAACCTCCGGGTGGTTTCTCGAGATACCGGGGAACCCGGAAGTTGTCAATCGATCTTGTGAAAGGACCTTTTCTCCTAGGTCGATTAGCCCGTGACGGTGGTTGGCGTCCGTATCGTCGTGTTTGATTGTTTTGAACGCTGTCACGGCTTCTTGATCGTCTCCTTGACGAGGTCGAGTCTTCAATTCGGCGAGCCGGAGGAGAACGGGAGCCATTCCCTCGGTGGCGGCGTGGAGGAGAATGAGGATCATCAAGGTCGTCGTATTGTCGAGCTGATGGAGAACGGGAATCACTCCCCTGGTGGCGGCGTGGCGGAGAATGAGGATTATCAAGATCGTCGTATTGGCGGGCCGGAGGAGAACGGGAACCATTCCCTCGGTGGCGGCGTGGCGGGGAGCGATGGCTGAGCTTTCTCCGAGGGGGTGATCGATGAAAAAGTCTCCTTCGAGTTGGGCGTCGTTCTTCCAGTGAGCTCTGCCCGGATGATTGTTGATCCAGGACGTTTCGATTTTGCAGTCTCGCTACTTCGGATTCGAGGTTGGCGAAACGATTGTGTCTTTCTTCACTTACCGCTTCCTGCCGAGCCAATAGCTGAACGAGCTGTTGAACCGCGTCAGTCAAAGCCGGGAGTAATTGGGGGGGAGGTGGCAAGCTCGTCTCATCTGCGCCCGATTGAGCTCGGGAAGGTCCCGTGTTGGGATGTCGGCTTCGTGTTTGTGACGAATTCGTGAGTTCCTGGACGTGGCCTTCAGGGGTTCGCTGAGGGCCGAGGTCAGGCTCGGCCATGAGACGAGTCGGTATTGAGCGGCGTGTTGGTGCCATTTAATAGGTTCAAGGAGATGGTGAGAAAAATCGGGTATTGGTTTCTCCCACTGTGGTCGCCAATGTTCTGTACCGTGCTTCCGATCTTGAGGATCGATATTATGCAGTTGGTAGATATTTTGTCCTTGATCCTATCTTTGTCTTCAGGCTTTGAGAGGAAGGTTTTGTTCGACCTGGAGATGTTCGACCTTGAGAGGCGATGTTGAGGTGTTCGATCTTGGAGGGCGAGGTTGTACCTGCAATGATACTCCGACGCTTAAGTCAGTATTTGAGAGAATAAGTGTTTGGTTAGAAAAGTGCTTACCATTAATGAGCATTGAATGGGGTATTTATAGAGTTTGGATGTGTTTGTGTTGGCGTTTTTGGGCCGTCCGATCTTGCGGGCTGATCTTGGCCATTGAAGATTGGACTCTCTTGATTACAATTGGGCTTCTCATCAATTGGGCTTTTGGAGAAGGGGTGCAAATAGAAATTACTGTAATTACCATAACAGTTTCTGTTTCTATTCTATTATTGCATTGCAAAGTGATCTTGTATGTGTACTTTTGTCCCGGACAATATTCCAACACTCTTTAGCTGGCCAATATGAAGGCAGCTTTTTTTAAACCACCCCTCCCCCCACCCCCCCCCCCCCAACCAATTGTTCATACCCCCAAATTGACCAAACGGACCAAAATACTCCTAAAAAAATATTAAAAAACGAATTCATTCCTCATTCCATCATATTTTCAAAAAAATCAGTTTCTTTCCCTAAACTTCCCGGAAATAGACGTATTTCCGGAAAAATGCCAAATTACGGTATTTCCAGGGTATTTCCGGAATTCCCTGGAAATTAACCTTTCGGAAATACCGTAAAAAATGGTATTTCCGGATTTTTTTTTTAAAATTTCGTTTTAATTAATCTTTTTTTGCTTTTTCAGTGGCAACCAGAATAGGAAACATAGAGCGAGGCGAGCATTCAGGAGCAGGACGAAGAGATGAGCAGAGTCCTTCTGGCAGTAGGACCAGGTTCAAATTGAGGACTAGCTAGACAGACCGAACACGCATCTGAGCGTCAGAGGCGTGTCCGAGAGCGAGAGCAGCAGCAGGAGCAGGAGCATTATTATCACGAGCCTGCTGAGCCAGACGCCATGTATGTAGATGACCAGGCTGAGGCTGAGGTTTCTCATCATGATGATGAGGCTGCTGAGCAGGTTTTATTACACCGGTTGCATGTCCACTTCGTCCACAGACTACTACAGACGGGAGAGGTAATACTTTTAATAATTTGTTTATTTTTTAACAATTAATTACTTTTAATAATTTATTAATTACTTTTATTTTTTTACAGGACCATGGTAAGATTAAAGTTGCTTCTCATGGGAGGAAGATACTGAAGATGAGACCTCAGTAGCACCACCCACATATAGCAGGATGGTTGCAGCAGGCGCATTTGTTTGAGCTTGGACATCACACCTCTCAACAACATCAACCACGAGCATTATTATCACGGACCAAAATACTCCTAAAAAAATATTAAAAAACGAATTCATTCCTCATTCCATCATATTTTCAAAAAAATCAGTTTCTTTCCCTAAACTTCCCGGAAATAGACGTATTTCCGGAAAAATGCCAAATTACGGTATTTCCAGGGTATTTCCGGAATTCCCTGGAAATTAACCTTCCGGAAATACCGTAAAAAATGGTATTTCCGGATTTTTTTTTTTAAAAATTTCGTTTTAATTAATCTTTTTTTGCTTTTTCAGTGGCAACCAGAATAGGAAACATAGAGCGAGGCGAGCATTCAGGAGCAGGACGAAGAGATGAGCAGAGTCCTTCTGGCAGTAGGACCAGGTTCAAATTGAGGACTAGCTAGACAGACCGAACACGCGTCTGAGCGTCAGAGGCGTGTCCGAGAGCGAGAGCAGCAGCAGGAGCAGGAGCATTATTATCACGAGCCTGCTGAGCCAGACGCCATGTATGTAGATGACCAGGCTGAGGCTGAGGTTGCTCATCATGATGATGAGGCTGCTGAGCAGGTTTTATTACACCGGTTGCATGTCCACTTCGTCCACAGACTACTACAGACGGGAGAGGTAATACTTTTAATAATTTGTTTATTTTTTAACAATTAATTACTTTTAATAATTTATTAATTACTTTTATTTTTTTACAGGACCATGGTAAGATTAAAGTTGCTTCTCATGGGAGGAAGATACTGAAGATGAGACCTCAGTAGCACCACCCACATATAGCAGGATGGTTGCAGCAGGCGCATTTGTTTGAGCTTGGACATCACACCTCTCAACAACATCAACCACGAGCTCATATCAGCTTTTGTGGAGAGATGACATTCTGAGACCAGCTCATTCCACATGCCGTGGGGGGAGATGACAGTGACATTGGACGACGTGTCCGCGTTGCTCCACTTGCCGCTCACCGGCACACCGTTGGCGCATCAGCCACATTTTGACACTGCCGATGCTATTCGGGCTGGAGTTAACCTGCTGAGCATAGACCACACAGCCTGCTGGGCTGAGTGTCAGTTCAACAGTGGACCGGCATTCCGATTTTCTTTCTTGACGGCCGCATACACACAGAACATGGAGCGCGGCCTTCTTCATCAGGCGGCACGGTGCTATCTGCTACACTTGTTGGGCAGCACCATTTTTGCCGACAAGAGTCACACATCTGTCCCTCTCAAGTGGGTGACTCTTATTTCTGACTTTTACCTGTGTGGCCATTGGGTTTGGGGTCCAGCTGCTCTAGCTATTCTCTATGAGCAGCTGAATGATGCTTGTTACTGGGAGACGTCGCAGTTTGGCGGATACGCTTCTCTGCTGCAGGTAATTAGCTAATTAATTATTTTTATTTCTTTTTAATTACTTTTATTTATATAATTACTTATTTATTTATTTTTAATTATTTTAGTGCTGGATATATGAGTATTTCCCTACCATCGTGGTGCGGAAAGACTTCGGTGCCAGTGAACTTCCACATTGTAGCAGGTGGGCGAACAAGAAGTGCGATAGTATCAAGCTTCCGGAGTTTCGGCAGTTGCTGGATGACTTGCCGAGGGAGCAGGTCATATGGAGTCCCTAGACGGCCACAGACAGTACATCCGGTTTCACAACATTTCATTATTCAGAGGTTGGCTGCTGTGGGGGGATGTGGCTATGCCTTATATGCCAGACAGGGTCCGTTGGCAGTTTGGATATGTCCAGTAGATTCCTGATCCACCTATTTCGGGCCCACGTCCATCTATGGAGTTCATAGTACATCAGCTGATGTTCTATCAGTCCCCAGCGCGGGCTTTCAGGGACAGCAGTCGACGGACACCCGTCCAGGGTACTTGTGATGACGAGTACCTACCATGGTACTTGCAAGTGTCCATTCCCCGCCTGACTCCGGCTCCGCCATCACCTCTAGCTCCGCCTTCGCCTCCAGAGGATGCACCTGCAGCTGCTGAGGATGTTGGTCCACTTCCCTTAGAGTCCAGGATGGAGAGAGCAGCTAGGTATCTCCAGGATATCTATGATAGTCTTTTGGCAGTCGACGTCATTCCTGGGGATGTCTATGATAGTCTGTTGGCTGCTTTACAGCTTTTGGACATTTAGTTGTATTATTTTTTGTATTTTTACTGTATTATTATTGTATATTAGTTTAGTGAGTTTCGTTACATTAATTTTTTCGCGTAATTTTTTTTAGTTGAAAAAAAAAATTTAAAATTTCCGAAAAACCCATATTTCTGCCTTCCAGAAATATGTGTATTTCCGAAAATTTTTAAAAAATATTTTTTTTAACGAAAAATTAGGGGTATTTTGGGGATTTATGGTAAAATGGGGGTATGGGGTCTAACGAGGGGTTAAAAAAAACTGCCCAATATGAAAGATCGTGTATTCTTTTAGCTGTTGGGACCCCTCTCCTTAACCTAATTAATTACCGGGTTTCTCATTTTTTGTTTCATCCATGTTGATTATTTAGATAACCCCAAAAGATATTGGTTATCAAGCAAATAGCATTTCTACCAGATATTCATAGCGTGGATTTGGATTTCTTACGAATATAGGTTCGGGTTCTCTCTTGTAAGTTGTAACTTATCAGTATGAGGGAGATACACTGATTCAATAAAGTAATATTATTTTATTAAATAAATGTATTTCTCTCTTACTAGAAATTTTCAATTACTTGGAGACGATCCATACCCTACAATCATGGATTGTCTAATCAAGATAGGATGATTACATTCTGACTTTAAATTTTAGACTCAACTCACCAAAGTAATGTAGGTTGTGTGATCTTGATATCCGACGATTCAGATTATGTGACTACATCAAATGCATGATTCCTTCAATATATAGGCAAAAAAATTTAAAAGTACTTTTTGCTAAAAATATAATTAATTTTTTTTTAATATATTTAAATAAATAAATTATACAACTTATAATTATTCTCAACGTGATTTCATATTTTAAAGCCATTGGTACTAGTGTGTGTGTTTTGGGTACAATTGGGTACAAACACTTAGGAGTACTAGTGCAAATTTAAATTTTCAGGGAGTTCAAAAAAAATTATATACAGAGGTAAATAGATTTTTTTTCAGCAGGTTAAGTGAAGCCCATCACTACAACAAAGATTCGCACTGTATATATGCTACTCGAATCCTCATAGCAACAATTACATTAGTTGTTTGAGCAAGATTATTTATAGATAATACAAAATTAATCAACTTAACTTTTGAATCATGTGATATTACTTCCATGATTAAGTATATATGATGTTTTTTACGGCACTAGTGCAGAAAAGACATTTAGCGTCGGTTATTTTGGACATTTAGTGTCGGTTATCGCCCGATGCTAAATCCCGCGATGTTAAAAGTGAGACATTTAGCATTAGTTAAATAACTGACGCTAAATGTCCCTTTTAACATCGGGTATTCAAATAACCGATGCTAAAAGTCTCTTTCATCACTATTTTTGCTTCCTGAAAAATGACATTTAGCATCGGGTTGTTTAAATAACCGATGCTAAATGTCCTGAAAAATGACATTTAACATCGGTTGTTTAAAACAACTGATGCTAAATGTATCAGAGAAGGACATTTAGCATCGGTTGTTTCAAACACCCGATACTAAATGTCTATTTTTTAAATAAAAAAATGGTTTTCAGTTCACATCTTACCACACTATATAGTTGTGTGTGGTAAGATGTGAACTAAGAACTAGATTCCCACCTCCCACTATTCCTTGACATCCTAGTATTCAGTTATACTCCAAAACTAACATCAAACAACTAAAATTGAACATGAAATTCATAAAATAAGTCAAGTAATCATTCATTCAAACTCACATTTTGCATATAACCAGTCCATTATAACAATAAAACGGATACAACAACTGATAAAATCCGGTAAAAGACGAGACAGCTCAACATCCAGAACTACTAAAAGGTTCAGAAAAAATGTCACATAAATTAAGGGAGAACAATGGTTACCTCTCTAGGGAGAATAATGGCATGCACAACTTAGGGTTTTAGTGAAGACTTGTCCAAAAGAAAACGAATCAGTGATTTTCGCTGTTAAACAAGAAAAACAAAAACACTGATTTTCAGAGATGCTTACCAAAGATTTAATTGGGTTCCGAAGATGAAAAGTTAGGGTTTCGAAGAGTTCTTGACGGCGAGCAAGGCGACGGCGACGAGCGAGCGAGCAACGGCGATGGCAAGCAAGGAACGGTGGCGGCGACGGTGTTCTCTTCAGCGATCTTCTCCTTTCTGTTTCAGTTCAGTTAGAGTTTTTGTTTTGTGAGGCTAGGGTTCTGGAATTTTTGGGGTTCGCGAGGAAGATGGCAACCTTGCTAGGGTTTTGGTATTTCTGGGGTTTTGATTTGAGAGAGTTCAGAGAAGTTGAGAGCGAGCGAGTTCAGAGAGTGAGAGAGATAAGAACGCGAGAGAGTTCAGACTTCAAAGAGTGAGAGAGTTGAGAACGCGAGAATGTGTAAGCGAAGGAAAAATAAAAGGGGACTTTTAGCATTGGGTGTTTTAACAACTGATGCTAAATGTGTTTGAGATACACATTTAACATCGGGTGTTTAATCGACCGATGCTAAAAGTCTAACACAAACACTTTTAACATTGGTTGTTTAAACAACCGATGTTAAAAGTAGGCACTAAAATGCAAAACTTCCATTTAATTGAAAAACTGCTACCGTATCTACATTTAGCATCGGGTGTTCAAACAACCGATACTAAATGGTGCTTTTTAATGTCAAATTTGTACTAGTGCATGTTAATGCATGATCAAATCTTGTATAATTTAGTCATTCTCAAATGTGCTAGAGTTCAACTATTGGAAGAGTTAATTTCTAATTCTAGAAAAATGATTAGGTGGTCAAAGTGTTTATGATATTTATGGGGGTTAATAACATGTATATTTGCTCTGTCCTTTGCTATTATAGCTCGGGCCATTGCCATGGAACATAGATGCAAGCCTCTATACTATAATATATCTTGCACACCTCATGTATCTTAAAACATCGTCTGAACTAGCTTGTTTCTTATTATAAGTTTAGTCTTGTTGGTTGCCTTGCTAATTTTAGCGATACGAGGACGTCAGCTCTCGGGTTCGAACTCGGATGTGAACAGTTATAGTGTGATGTTTAATTTCCATTTCATCTAAGTAGACAAAAAAAATAGTTCATTGTAAAGCTTATATATGATTTAAGTATGACAGTTTACATTTTGGAATAAGGGTAAAGCATATATATAGAAGAGCATCATATCTCATGTATAGCCTTTGTAGTACCACTACGGCAATAGGTACCAACTTGGTTAATTTAGACCTACCAATTATATTGTTTATTTAAGCAAGTAGGCTTCAGTTAGTATATTATTTCAAAAAGTAGCCCAACCAAATGCTCAAAAGTTGGAAGAATTTCCCTAGCTCTTTTTAAAAGAAGATAATAATATATATGCTCCAAGAAAGTGATGTAATTAAAGGGTATTTTTTTTGTCAAAAAAAGGGTATTTTTGATTTTGATACTTCATATAACTAGATGTAAAGGCAAAGTCTCCATTTCCCTAAGTCAAAATATGAATTATATTTAAAACTTGGTTTAATGTGTGGGCTTCGTTTACCTAAGAGCATTTGGATGAGATGGTTCGGATCTCTTCCAGCTTAATCAATGTCCTATAGATTCGATCCAGCCTTGAGAATCCAGTAGCATTAAAACTCTTGAGGGAGATATTTACCGCCCATTGTGGTTCTACTCGGCTCAAGAGATTAGTCTCTGTAGTTGCACGCAGATGATACCCCGCTTACACCAAAATTAATGTGTGAGCCAGTTTGTTATAATTTTTTTTGAAAATACAATCACTTATTTTATAAAATAATCATTTTCAAAAATTTTCATTTGTTTTTTACAACTTTTAAAAGAATAAGAATCTATCGATTGCTTCAAATGAGAAATTGTTTTGAGTAGCTTCTAATAAATATCATTTTTCATAAAATAATTTTTAAAAAAAACGATTTTTATAATATTACACAAATTGATGTCATGAAATTAATCACTTATTTTCTAGTCTAAAACAAACAAGTCATGTATTTCAAAAAATTGATGTCATGAAATTTAAATAATAATTAGTTTCATCTTGCAAGTACAGAACAATTACAAATGTTCTGCAAGTATACCAAGGGTTGGTCTGAGCGGTAATTAGATTTGGATCCCACTTCAAGATCTTGAGTTTGACTCTTGAGTGTGGCAAAAACTTTATTAGGAACGGAACATATTTTCAAAGTGAATCCAGTCTTGCACGCTTAATAAGCTGCATGCATGGTCACTGCTTCACTGGATCTTGTCCACAACGTGTGGTAATATCATTGGTTGAATATCACAAGGACTCAAGGAATCTTTAAACAAAAATAGATGTGGTCTGTGATCTTCCTCGTCACCAAGATCTAGAGTAGAATCTAATTTATCACAAGTAACATATATATGGACTATTCCACCATTACCGGAGGATTCCTCTCTGCATATGGTCCGTATTATACCAATTGAGGAATTTCACTCATATTTAACCTCAAGATTATCTTCACCAAAAAAAATTGGAATCATATTTTTTTAGTTCAAGAGACCGACACAATACATATAATGAAAATGGAGATTGGGAAGCAAGCAAAAGATGTCCCTAGCTCCAACCAACTGAGCTATACCATTGGGACAAATTGGAATCACATAAGTTCAAGAGTAATTAATTGTTTTCCTTGTGTATTATTAATTAAGTGGTTGATTTTTAGAGAAGGACTAGCGCAATATGAAATTTTATCCTCTTCTCTTTCTTCCTACTCATTTATTAGAGAGGGGTCATTTTGAGTCATTTTTGGCATGAAATCACTCATTCGCATTGCTTTTTTTTAATTCTCATCTAAATAAATGATCACCACATAGATCTAGTTTTTGTTTAGTGTTTTTCTTTAATTTCGTCTTCTGAGTGTGGCGTTGTTTTGTTCATCATCTTGGTGTGGCGTTGTTTGTTTTTCCGTCTTGTTGCGGTGTTCGTTTGATTCAGATTAACAGATCACCTTCGATCCATTACAGATTCAATCAATAATTTGGGCGCCATTGTTGCAGATTGGAGGCATGGGTATTCCGAACACTTTGATTTTGTCATATTTGTTGGCATTATGCCAATTTATGCTATTAGCGAACACTTTGATTTTGTCATATTTGTTGGCATTATGCCGATTTATGCTATTAACCTGGATGTTGTGATTTTATTCACAGATTCATCCTATATATGATTTTAGCGATGTTGAGTTTGTATAGTTTTTCGATGTATTCTCTAAATTTGAATGAATAAATATTAGTAAAAAAGAAGTGTTCACAAAAATCTTTAGTCTTTTATATTTTAAAAAAATTAAAATTTTCGTATACGACCCGTGAGCCCAATCTGAACCAACTCGTTCAATATCGGATTGGTTGATTTAAGTTTTGGAGGAAAAACATAAAATTTGATGAACAGTAGATTTGGACAATGGATTTGGTTCGGGCAATAGATTTGGACAAATGTAATCAAAATTCCAAACTAACTTATGAGCAGTAGGGGTGGGAATAGGCCAGGCTGTCCAACAGGGGCCTATGGCCTAGCCCATGTCAAGGCCCAGGTCGGACTAGGCTTTTTAAAATAGATAAGGCGTGAGCTTTTTTAAAAGCCTATTTAGCTAAAAATGTCAGACTACAGGCCATCGAAAAAACCTTTTAGGTCTATCGGACCGGACTATTTAAGTAAATAAAAATAATATTTATTATTATATTAAATTTTGTACTTTGTGTTAAATCAAAAATTTGCTAACACTTTTCTGTTAATTTAAATATATTGACTTACATTAATTATTATAAAATAAATTTTAAATAGGAAGTCATATAATGATATTTCTCTATAAAAATGTGTTAGATCTCAAATTAGAACTTAATTTCATTTACCTATTAGCTTCTTAGATAGTTTGCAAAAGCATACACCAACTCAAATGTTGTAGGATTTTCATAAAAAAAAATAGTAAAATAGGTTTTTAAAGAGACTTTCAGGCTTTGTCAGGCTTTCAAGAAGGCTAAGCCAGACCTAAAAAATAGGGCCTACAAAGCCACAGGCCAGACTCAAACCTAACACTTTCAACGCAGGTCAAGCTCAGGACCTGGCAAAGCATAGTTCGGCTCAACCAATTCCCACACCTAGTGAACAGTGAACACCCCTACACGCCCACATAAACGTTATTCTCAAGTAGTTTTCGGTACGGTATAAGATGCTTGCATTGCATTGCATTCATATAGCTTTGATTCCATGGAAAGATACCAAACTATTGTTGGCCATTTTGATTCTCTTATACCCTTTTGTTGTTCTTGCAAGACTAATTATTTCGTGAGCGCGCGCAACCAATCAAAAAAGGTATTATTAGAATATCAATAAAAAAAGGACAATAAAGTTTATATATTGAATTTATTTTACTTTTCTTGAGCATACCATATGTTTCATCTCTCTCAAATATATTGCAAAAGAAATCGTATACGTGGACAAATGTTCATCTCTTGTTATATCGGCAAAATATATTTCGGTGAGATTGAGAAGGGAGGGAGAACTTATATTTCTCTAAGGAAGTTATTATAAAATGTTTTTTAAAAATAAAGTGTGATTTATATGATTATCTATTATATATGTTTTCTTGAGAGAGAACTTTGCCGCCCATTGTGGTCCTACCTAAGGGTGTTCGCGAGTTGGGTTGGATCGTATTTGACCAAATCCGGCACTCGACCCGATCAACTGTCATTGGGTTGGGTTAAATGTCCAACCCGTACTTTTAACACAAAAACCGAACCAAACCAACCCGGTCTACAATGGGTTGGGTTGGGTTGTGTTCGAGGGTCACGTAAAAAAATAACTTTTAAATTCTAATAAAAAAAGTAACTCGATCAACACATTTGTGGTACTTGAGCATTTAAAAAAAATATTCCAAAACACATCATTCATGCTAAAAAAATCATCTACAATTTGAATCAAGTCCATTACCAAATACATATTAGGTTAAACAAAATTGGACAGATTATGAGTCACAATTTGCATAAAAAATATCTCTCAAATTAGATTTAGCTTCGGTTTTTACAATAACAAAAAATATAACAGTAATAAAAAAATAAAATTTATTTGTGTTAGGTACCTTTTTTTTTCAAAAAAATAAGTAATATATATGCCACGTCAACGGGTTGGGTTCATGGGTTCGCGGGTTCAAAATGTCAAATCCGCTACCCGATCCGAACACCTTTGGATTCGAATGGGTTGGTTCGGGTTGGATCCGAACTTGATTGGGTTGGATTAAAATGCAGGTCGGGTTGGTTTGGGTAAGCGGGTTCACGGGTTGACCCGTACCCGTGAACACCCCTACTCCTACCCGGCTCGAGGGATTAGTCTCTGTAGTTGCGCATAGAAGATACCCAGTTTATACCAAAAAAATCTATTATATATGTTATTCTTTCGATTTCTTAAAATCTCAAATATTTATATTAATATACAGACTTAGTCTTTCAAAATCATTTATCTACACATACCCTAATAAAAAAAACAAGGCTTAATTACAGTTTTGGTCCCCCTATTTTCACCAACTGACGATTTTAGTCCCCCAAGAATGTTTTTCACGAATTTAGTCCCCCTATTTTCCCAATTTGTAAAATCAAAGTCCCCCTCTAATTTGGTCAAAATTTGCGTTGAGTTGTCGGTCACCGATCCTACGTGGCTTGCCTTGTTGAAATTTAAACATAAAAATTATTATTATTATTACAAAAATTGTTTTTTAATTATTATATTTGATAAATAAAAATTCTATCTTCTTCATTCGATACTTCCTCTCCCTTCGCAAACTCACAACTCAGTGCCAATTTTGACTAAATTAGAGGGGGACTTTGATTTCACAAATTAGGAAAATAGGGGGGACTAAATTCGTGAAAAAAATTATTGGGTGACTAAAATCGTGAGTTGGTGAAAATAGGGGGACCAAAATTGTAATTAAGTAAAAAAAACAATGATATAAGGCACACACATTTAATGTACAAGGGAGTAAAATCTGAGAGGCTTTTGAAAAAAATCTCATCTTCTTACCACTTGGATCGTCAATTTCCTTATATTGGATTTTACATTAGTTTTTTTTTTGACAAGGGATTTTACATTAGTTAAGTGTCTAAGTACACTCCTTTTCACTATAAACAAACATGCACATAAAAAACTAAGCATGCAACCTAAATAGCTTGGCTCAAAAATAGAAGTAGAAGTCATCGTCAAAGAGAGAACTAGGAGGAGGAGATGGATTCATTAGGGGAAGGGGTTCCAAGGGATGTGGGGTGGAGATTACTATCTCTAATGAATATCGGTGTTTATGGGCTAAGTTATGGTAGAAGTTGTAGAAGCCCAGTTTACTATGTTCGATGTTTATGGGCCTAGTTGGCCTCGTTGTTGCAGAAGGGTCATGCTTTTCCCAACTCCCTCCTACTCACCACATACCCTAAAAATTTTTACAAAATGACCAAAATACCATTAATGAATAAAAAACTTCCAAGCGCGTCTCTTTTTTTCTGAAATTTAACAGATACTGTGTTGTAGCACCGAACTAGTACGGTACTACTGCACCGTACCCTGTTAAAATCACTATTCTTGTCAAACACCCCCCACATATTAAATTTTTAATGCGTCCAACACCACTGCCCCGAATTGGTACGGTAGCCTCACGCCGTACTCGGTGTTGGACTTCAAACATGCTTTTATAATTCATTGAATATTGAATTCGTATGGTTTGGCAGATGGCTGTTATTTTACTGTCCCCCCCCCCCCCCCCCCCCCCCCCCCACAATTGTACCCCATACCCCCAAATTGACCAAACGGACCAAAATACCCCTAAAACAATGTTAAAAAACGAATTCATTCCTCATTTCCATCATATTTCCTGGAAAAAGTAAGTTTTTTCCCTAAACTTCCCGGAAATAGACGTATATCGGGAAAGCTTTCAGGAAATACCTCAAAAAATGGTATTTCCTGAAATGTTTTTTTTTTAAATTTCATTTTAATTAATTTTTTTTTTTGCTTTTTCAGTAGCAACCAGAACAGGAAACATAGAGCGAGGCGAGCATTCGGGAGCAGGACGAGGAGATGAGCAGAGTCCTTCTGGCAGTAGGACCAGGTTCAGATTGAGGACTAGACAGGCCGGATACGCGTCTGAGCGTTAGAGGCGTGTCCGAGAGTGAGAGCAGGAGCAGGAGCATTATTATCACGAGCCTGCTGAGCCAGACATGCATGTAGATGACCAGGCTGAGGCTGGGGTTGCTCAGCATGATGATGAGGCTGCTGAGCAGGTTTTATTATATCGGTTGCATGTCCACTGTGTTCACAGACTACTACAGACGGGACAGGTAATACTTTTAATAATTTCTTTATTTTTTAATAATTTATTAATTACTTTTATTTTTTTACAGGACCGGGGTAAGATTAAAGTTGCTTCTCATGGGGGGAAGATACTGAGATGAGACCTCAGCAGCACCACCCACATATAGCAGGATGGTTGTAGCAGGCTCATCTGTTTGAGCAGGACATCACACCTCTCGGCAACATCAACCACGAGCTCATATCAGCTTTTGTGAATAGGTGGCATTCTGAGACCAGCTCATTCCACATGACGTGGGGGAGATGACAGTGACGTTGGACGACGTGTCCGCGTTGCTCCACTTGCCGCTCACCGACACACCGTTGGCGCATCGGCCACATTTCGACACTGCCGATGCTATTCGGGCTGGAGTTGACCTGCTGGACATAGACCACACAGTACCGCCGGTTTCACAACATTTCATTATTCAGAGGTTGTCTGCTGTGGGGGGGATGTGGATGTGGCTTATATGCCAGACAGGGTCCGTTGGTAGTTTGGATATGTCCAGCAGATTTTCTGATCCACCTATTTCGGGCCCACGTCCATCTCCGGAGTTCATAGTACAGCAGCTGATGTTCTATCAGTTCCCAGCGCAGGCTTTCAGGGACAGCGGTCGACGGACACCCGTCCAGGGTGCTTGTGATGACGAGTACCTACCATGGTACTTGCAGGTGTCCATTCCCCGCCTGACTCCGGCTCCGCCTTCACCTCCAGCTCCGCCTTTGCCTCGAGAGGATGTTGGTCCACTTCCCTATGAGTCCAGGATGTCTATGATAGTCTTTTGGCAGTCGACGACATTCCTGGGGATGTCTATGATAGTCTGTTGGCTGCTTTACAGCTTTTGGACATTTAGTTGTATTTTTTTAGTATTTTTACTGATTAATACTGTATTATTATTGTTTATTAGTTTAGCAAGTTTCGTTACATTTAATTATTTCGCGTAATTTTTTTTAATTTAAAATAAAATATTTTTAAAAAATTTCCGGAAGGTATTTCCGGAAAACACATATTTCTGCCTTTCGGAAATATGTGTATTTCCGGAAATTTTTAAAAAATAATTTATTTAACGAAAAACTTGAGGTATTTTAGGGATTTTTGGTAAAATAGGGGTATGGAGTCTAAATAGGGGGGTACAAAAAAAACTGCCTTGGCAGATATGCTTTCCCCCACATATGTTTTATATGAATAAAAATGTGTTTTTTTTACGAAATAAAAATATGCTTTATAATTACAATATTGAATATTGAGTTCATATGGCACCACATCTCAGAACTGGTATGGTTCAGCATTTAGGTGTCGTACCAATTCGGCTCTTAGCAATTGTACCAAGCAAAAACGCAAAATGGGGTGGTTTGAGAGTGTATTTCACACAAGGGTATTTTTAGGATTTTTGGAGTTTGGGGGTGTGTGGTGAGTAGGAGGGGGTTGGGAAAAGCATGGGCCTAGTATAAAAGCTCCTATAATTGTCAATCAAGAATTGCCAAGCAATTTCTGTACCCCCACCCCCCATCTTGGCCCATATACCCCCCAATTTTCTTTTACTCCCAAAATACCCTTCAAAATTTACACTATTCCCGGAATCATGTACAAAAACATAAATCTAGAATCAAAAAAATACATTTCGGATTTATCTTTTTGACATAAATCCAGAATTAAAAAAGTACATTCTGGAATGAAAAATTAATTTTGGGAAGTGTTTTAAGAAAAATGATTTTTACCCCGGACAGAAATTGTCACTAAATGTGAGCATTCTGTAAAATAGTTTGTGAGCATTCTTTTAATTAAAATAAAAATACATTTTAATTTCGTTTCACCACTTTTAGTGACGGTTTCTGTCTGTGGGTAAAAGTCAACTTTTTAAGACACTTCCCAAAATTAATATTTATTTCCGGATTTATGTTTTTTGACATAAATCCGGTATGCTATTTTTTAAATTCCAGATTTATGTCAAAAAACATAAACTCAGAAGTCAAAAATACATTCCGGATTCATGTTAAAAAACATAAATCTGAAATGAACAAAAATGTGGGGAAATTAAAGGGTAAAATTGGAAGTTTTGATAATTTGGATGGTATGTTTGACAAAAAAAAAAGAATACTATGGTATTGTGACCAAAAATAGAATAGAATTGCATATACAAGATAAAAAGGGAATTATTAAATAGGCTTATTTTTTTGATAAATAGAAATTTAATAATTTCACCCAAAAAAATTGAAATTTAATAATATCATCTACAAACACCAATGTTAAGCGTGAGATCAAACACCATTAGATATTATTAAGATACACTTCATCCAACCAAAGGAAAAATAAACTAGCTAAGTTGCACACCTATTTCTGAAAGATGGACAGCCCATGACCCACAAAAGCCCAAAACTTAGCACCAAAATAATTTCCCTTTCACACCAAATTGCATGCTTTAGCCACAAATATTTACCCATCATTCAACCCATGAAGCTCAAGAGCGAGTGGTCGACGTTGTTCTTGAGCTTGATTCTTTTTCGGGCCTCCAAGAGGACACGTCAGTCCTCCTCTCATATGACGATCATGTTGCCACAGATTTTTCGAACAATATAATAAATAACAATTTCAATTTTTGATTATGTTGTTTTCATTTGATATTTTTGATATCATATAGGGCTAAAAAGGTTGCTTTGATTTAATGGATGGGTCATTCAAGGATTAATTTCTTAGTCAACAATATGTCAACGGTAGTTTATTTTTTACCCCCACTCTTAAACCATCTACCCCAAAATGACCAAACAGACGAAACTATCTCTTAAATCCACAAAATTTCCGAAAATACCACAAATCCAGATAAATCCGGAAGGCTTTTTTTTTATTTTTCGGAAATATCGCATTTTACGGTATTTCCAGAACACATTTTACATTCCGGAAATACCGTAAAATGAGGTATTTCCAGAAAAAGAAAAAAAAACAGTCTTCCGGATTTATCTGGATTTGAGGTATTTCCGGAATTCCCAAAAAAATGGCTTCCGAAATTATGTCAAAAGCAAACCAGTTTGAAGCTTAGCTACTGCGCGAATAAAAAATAATATTTCATTAATTAAAATTAGTGCAAGGTTAATCGTGCGCGCATGGGGGGGGGGGGGAGAAATCTGAACCAAGCCATGTTGGTCCTGCTTGTGCGCGCAAGGGAGTGCCTTCTACTTGCTTGTTTACAAGCTCTCATTAAGCTTTAATATTTAAAGACTTTGGTGAGTCCAAAGCCAAGTAATGTGAGACTTCCCACTTTTGAAATATCATTTGTTTAAAATGAAATTAGCCTATTCGCAACTTTAATAACACTATGTGTATCCCACCTTCTCAAAACTTCCCTAAGTAAAACACCACTAATGTTGATTTCTTCAACAAGATCAACCAACGAATGGAAGGGAGTTGTTAGAAGACGTTTCTTTTGTAGTGGACTCAAGTTTCTATTAATCTCCACTAGTGCCTTGGTTTTGACTCTGTGTCTCGCTCGGATCTGAAAAATACATCAATTAAGACACAAAAACAACAACACAGAGTTATACTCAATTATAGAACGAATTATGATACATGACTAACTTATGGACAATTGTAAAAACTTTGAAACTATGTGAAAACAAACTTTCCTCGATTTCTTTTGTCCTTCCCATACTGGAAGCTTACTATGCGTTTACTGTGAAAAAAATATACTTCCATTAATGTACTTCATATAAAAACAATGTTCGTTACAAAAACTGTGTTCCTTACAAAAACCGTGTTCCTTACAAAAAATATATACTTCCATTAATGTACTTCATATAAAAACTTCAACTCCCAACACCAAAGATTTCATGAAGTTATAGCTCAACATAGATACAATAAGATTATGTATGAAGCGTTCATGAACAAATTTGATTCTATCAACTAATCAAACCCTCTTGGCAAACAAAATACCATAGGATTATGTATTAGTTATAATTCGACTTTCAATATAAATTTACAAAGGACTGAGGCTACATTTACATGCCTTATTGCAGGTTAAGCAAAACAATGAACATAAGTTTACATATATAAATATAAATTGCACAAAGTTTCATTCCTCTTCATTCATAACTATAACTCCATGAGACTTATTGAGTATCTAAATATGATTAATTAAAACACAACAGTAGCCTTTTATGTATAAAACCCCAAAATAAATCTCAACCGAAATAAACCAAAAAATAGAAATAGAGAACAAAATTTTAAGGGAAAAAACACAAAAACAGGGAAAACTACCGTAATTTTCTCCCTTTTTGCTTCCAATCATAACCAACAAAAATTGGAGACACAATCATAACATAACAGAAAATGGAAAATAAACCCTAATACACGCAAAGAAATTTGAAATATTTACAAAATCAGAAAGATACAAGGAAGGAGGAAACGAACATTGCTTAAAGGAGGTTCAGTATCGTCGAATGAGTGCTGAAGTGCGACCGAATGAGACAGCGTCAATTTGTGAGAGAAATAGAGGAACGACCTCACGGTTCTGAGAGAAACAGAGAAAAGAGCTGAGAGAGTCGAGAGGAGAGAGCACCGTGGCTGTGCTTACGGCGGAGCTGAGGGTTGTAGAGAGAGAGGAATAACCTGACCTGAGGGAAACACGTTGAGAGAGAAGAAGCTGAGGGTTTTCTCGCAAAGAGAGGAACTGAGAAACTGTTTCTGAAGCTGACGGTTTTTGACAAAACGCGACAAACGGAGGAGCTGGGTTGCAGAGAGAGGAAGAAGCTGAGAAGAGGGGTTTCCGTTGAGAAGAAGCTGGGGTTTTTCGCAAGAGAGAAGATTTGGTTTCTGAAGCTTTTGTTTTTGACGGTGTTTTTAATTTTTTTAATATTAATTAAAAAATGGGTATGTATACGTAACCTTATAAGTGACCATATGTAACCGTATTTTGGTCCATTATTGGGCCAATTATTGGTCAGAATAGCATTCCTCATTATTTATTTTGTTTTAAATCAGGTTCATATTTACACCACCCATTTTTAATTCGTAGACACCCCTATATTGAGCCCAATTCGCAGGTCAGCTCGCGGACCCAAAAACATGAACTGCTGACCTCTATTATTCGCACCCCTCATTTTAATAATACGACCCTCTTCTGCCAATCACACCCTATTTTACTACTTCATCCCTTTTTTCATTTTTACTTATTTCTTTTTTCCAAAAACCTATAAAAATCCAAATAAATAAATAATCTCTAAAAAATAAATAGGGGATTAAGTCGACCGTACGGTCGGGTTAGTCATCGTTCTAGGATGAATGAGCTGCACGGCTCAATAGTTCTAGAACCCCTATAAAATATAAAAATAAATAAATAAATATTTTCTTTTCAAGAATACAAATAGGGGACTAAGTCGACTGTACAGTCAGATTAGTCAGCTTTTTAGGACCACGAATGAACCACGTGGATCAAGTCCTAAACCCATTTTTAAAACAAATAATTTCTAAATTAAAAAATACAAACACGTATCTTTCATTTCGAAAACTCCATTTTCAAAAATAGGGGGATTAAGTCGATTGTATAATCGAATTAGTTAGCTTTTTAGGACAAATGAACTGATCACTCAGGAGTCCTAAAATCCCTAACTAAAAAACACCAACAAACAAAATTTTACCCAAGAACTACGTAGCTTTGATTTCTCCATCGTACCTGGAGATACGTAGGAGCGGGGGCACACTCCCGTCAAGCACAAAAAATAAATCTTTTTATTAAGTATTTTTTTTCTTTTTTAATTCACAATAAAAGGGTAAAATAAACATTTTCAAAATTAATATCATTTTCATACAACTAATTAGAAGGTAACCGTCCTTAGGAAGGATGTCGTGGGGTGCTAATACCTTCCCCACGCATAATTGACTCCCGAACCCAAATCTGGTCTCAAGGACCCTTATCCATTCCAAAAGGGATTTACTAATGTTTGCCCTTATAATTAAACATCGGCGGCGACTTCATTTTTTTGAACTTCGAAGAATCCTCACCCAGATTTTTCAGTCGCTACAAGAGGGGTAATATTGTAAGTTTGTACATTTCCGGCGGGTTCGGGGCCGGGTTCGGGGTGGGGACCCATATCCCCATTACCCGCCCCTCCCCGTATTTTGATATCGGGGAAAACCCAAACCCAGTCAAAGCAGGTAAAACCCGTCAAATCGGGACGGGTTCGGATTGGTACCCACGGGTACAGGTTTTGTTGCCATGCCTAATTTAAGGATATGGTATTTTGATGTATCACTTTGCACAACTAAAAGAGAATTTATGCTAAATTTTAGTATTTTGTTGTTAATGGAAAGGTCTTTATGTAAGCTTTTATTTAGTCCTTTATGTATACAATTTGTAACAAGTTGGTCATTTAAGTCTATTGTATTGTAACAATTTAGTCCTTTAAGTCTACTATCTTGTAACAGTTTGGTCCTTTAAGTTTACCCTCTTGTAACAATTTGATCTTTTAAGTCTACAATTTAGCTACAATTTAGTCCTTACTGCAAGAGACACAATAACATTACACAAATCACCACTACTTAACCAAAAGTCTTACATATCAGAGTTCTTAGAAATTAACAATTACATTACATTAAACACACAAACAACATTTGTAAAAAAAAAATACAACAACATTACACAAATCACTACTTCTTGACCAGAAGTCTTAAAAATCATCACTTCTTAGACACTAACGATTACATTAAACGTTAACCATTACATTAAAGACACAACAACATTACATAAATCACGACTTCTTGACTAAAAGACACATCAATACTAAATAAATTAAAGCAAAAAATAATATGATAACAATGAACATCCTCATCATTTCTTTTGTGGAGTTGTCATCCCCATGATTTTTTATGGCCTTTCTAAATGTGGTGATTTCCATATCCTTTTGCCCACATTCTAAACACGGTGCAAATTGTGTCTCTTCGGGTTACAACTGAAGAATGAGTTTAGTATACCAGTCAAAAAAAGAGCATCCATAGTCAATATCTGTAGCCTGTTGATAAACAATATATCAACAAATATGCCCAAACAGAAAACATACACAAGAAAATAAAGAAATGTGCACCACAAAGTATCTGCAACCCCAAAATTTCTTCCTAAAGTTTGGTCTCATTTTTTAACTGTTTTTACACATGCTTTTGCCCCACAACAACAGGTTGGTGCGAAATCATCACACCTTGCATTTGAACTAGAGGATTGCGAGTTTTGGTTGCGTGGATTTGTTCCACTGGTTCAGAATGAAGCCATTGATGGAGAAATCGAAGCTTTGGTTCAAATTTTAGGGTTCAAAATTTTTGCAATCGAATGAAGAATAAAACCGATTTAGAAATTCCATTTAAGTAGAAAACCACGTAGGAAAACATGTAGGCTCCGTCACAGACACGTGATCATCATTATTGCCAACTGAGCTTGTTTGAAACAGAAAATGAAAAAAGGACTAACTACACATTATGTAACTTAAAAGACCTAATTGATATGAAAAAAACTTAAAGAACCAATTCATTACAAATAAATAACTTAAAAAACCCTTGTGCGTTTTTTCCTATAAACTTCCTCAAAAGTTTACTAATTTGCGAAATAAGGCTGTTTATGGACTTTAAATTCAATGAGCTAAAGATAACAAACTTTATCTTTTGTTTACAAACAAAAAACTTTATCTTTAGGACTTTTTGACCACAAGAACACTAGAAATAGGAAAAAGAGAGAAGGAACATTGGTTTAATTTGTCATAAAAAAAAAAACATTGGTGTAAGTAATCTTCATTGCTGAAACAAAAACGCAATCTTGTTTTTTAAATATATTTTAATTGGATTTGGCTCTTTTAAAAATAGGACGTATATTTTAAAAGATAAGTATAGTAATAACTTTTGATTAAGCCCCCAAAAAAATTAAAAAAAAAAAACACATTTTAAAAAAAGAAGTAGAGTATATTTTCCTTTTACAAACACACATGAAAGATGGAAGTGCCATTTGATTTTGATGTGGAGAAAGATTTGAACAAGAAGAGGTCACTAATTCATCAACCCCCACCAGACAACCATTGTCCTTTTCAAGAAACCAACACCCTAAGCTTAGTAACTTAGTCTATCCTGGGACACAGGAGTCGACTCGAGTCGATGCTCTCGAATTTGGTTCTTGTAGTGAACAACCTCAATGTTAAACAGTATAAAATTTGATCCTAAACACGAGTAGAAATTATTTTGCTGCACTAACAAAAAAAATTGTCCTTTTCAAGACCAACCCGATAGCACTGTCACACTGTGTAATCGATAATAATCAAACACTTTATCTTTTCTCTCCTTAATACTAACCACTACATCGGCATGCACAACCAATGAAACGACCCCACTATTTCCTCTAAATTTGTCGTATTCCTATCATGCTGCTATCCATCTACTCCATAGTGCCCCGTGAGTAGTAGTCAAATATAGTTCGGTCAACTACGGCTCAATTTTCAAATTGGTTAAAAGACACTCAAACAATCTCTCTCATTAATTTATCATAGAAACTTTATTTCTTTTTTCTTATTATATTCCTTCCTTTGCATTCAATTCAACCGTCATAATTCAAATCCCCCTTTAGTACTACATAGGCAGATAGAACCAACAAGTTCTCAGATCTTACCATGATATCTCAGACACATTCATGTGCTATAATTGCAACAGTACTATTTATTGTTACAACACAAATCATTGTGGGAGTAAATACCCTTTCAGAAGCTGATAAAATAAGCACTTTACCAGGCCAACCAAAAGTAGAATTCCAACAATATGGTGGTTACATTACAGTTGATGAAGTTCACCAAAGAGCTTTGTTTTACTACTTTGTTGAAGCTGAACTTGAACCAGCTTCTAAACCACTAGTTCTATGGTTAAATGGAGGTATTCTATTATTAATTAATATTATATTATTGTGTATATGAAAAAAGTATTGTTTTTCTATTTTATTTTATTTTTTGTAATTTGATTGAAGTTTTTAGATTCAGTGGATGAAAAAGTTAAGAACTTTACTTTACTTGTGGGTTTTGATTGAAGGACCTGGTTGTTCTTCTTTGGGAGCTGGTGCTTTTATTGAGCATGGTCCTTTCAAACCAAGTGATAATGGTCTTGTGAAAAATGATTATAGTTGGAATAAAGGTAATTTAATTCTTATCTAATAATAAATTTTAGTTGAATTTTGATGACCCTTTAGTGCTTAGTCATAATTTGTTTTTTTCATTCTTTGTTGTTGCAGAGGCAAATATGTTGTACTTGGAATCACCAGCTGGTGTTGGTTTCTCTTACTCTGCTAATAAATCATTCTATGATTTTGTGAATGATGAAATCACAGGTTTTTGCACTTCTTTTTTGTGTAAAATGGCGTATCAATCGAATCGTAGTTTAGTTGTTGAGAAGTTGGGTTGAATTCCTTAATAGATATAACCTCTTATTGCATGTTTGGTGTACAGTTTGACCCCCTAGACTTGCATTTTAATGGGGCAAATATGATTTTATTTATCAATGTCGAAAGTTCATCCAATCACACACTTAGCGAGTGTTTGGTTACGCATTTAGAAATGCAAACTCGTGTCTCGAGTCTATTTCACCGCGGAAAATTCGCAGTAAAACTGAAGCTCCAAATGGTAGCTTCTCCGTCGCTGTGGTTTTGGCTTGACGTAGAAATCTCGCCGCTGGACCAAAAACACACTTAATTGTTAGTTATGCATTCAGATTATCTTGTCACATTTCTCTAGATCTGATAGTGGCTCTATATTATACAGCAAGGGATAACCTCATTTTCCTACAACATTGGTTCACTAAATTCCCACAGTACAAAAACAATGACTTCTTTATCACAGGGGAGAGCTATGCAGGTAATTTCTTTGTGCTAAATAGATGATATTTTCATTTTGGAGATGATTTTTGTTTTTTTGATAATGTATGCTAATTTTCAGGTCACTATGTACCTCAGCTTGCACAACTCATTGTTCAAACAAAAACCAAGTTCAATCTCAAAGGAATAGCAGTGAGTACTACACATATAATATAGACCAGATACATCAATTATTCAGTGAACCTAAAATTGCAATTTTTTCTTATAAATAGGACTAGAGAGGGAATACATGATGAAAAACATTGTGATTAATGTATTGATATTTGCAGATAGGGAATCCTCTTCTAGAATTTAACACAGATTTCAACTCTAGAGCTGAATTTTTCTGGTCTCATGGACTGATATCAGATTCAACATATGAAGTGTTCACAAAAGTATGCAACTATTCTCAAATTAGAAGACAATATCAAAGTGGAACACTTACTGCAATTTGTGCAGGAGTGAATAGACAAGTTTCAATGGAAGTTAGTAGATATATTGATACATATGATGTTACTCTTGATGTCTGCCTACCATCAGAAAAACAACAGGCTTATGTGCTGAATTCACTGACTCAACTGGTATATAAAATCCATCTATTCTCACGATATTTATGAAGCATCGACACAAGCACATGACATGGCACCGACACGGGCATGTAGGCACCGGTTTTAATTTGAAAAATTGAAGTAATTGAAGTTTCAGTGTCGGTGTCAGTGTCTGACATGACACATGTCGAACACCGAACACGTCTCAAATCTGAAGTGTCGATGCTACGGTCTTTTGCTTCGGTTGTTTTCATTGTTTATTTTCTTATGCTGATTTTCATCTCTTTTGTAGCAAGAGGGAGAGAATATAGATGTTTGTTTGGAAGATGAAACATTTACATACTTGAATAGGAAAGATGTGCAGAAAGCTCTACATGCTAACCTTGTTGGGATCTCTAGTTGGTCAATTTGTAGTGGGTAAGCTTTATTGCATGAAAGATAGCATAGTAGTAGAAGTAAGTATAACTGCAAAATCACTTAGAATATATTTGTATTAATGGAAATGGATAGGATAAAGTGGAATGAAATGAAACTATAATGTGCTTCATTATTTCTACAATATAACAATAATTTTACTTTATTCTATTTTGTTCTATTCAATCTATTTCTTTCCACTCTACATTGTACAAAAAATTGACTTCTTCTATATGAGGCTTGTATTAGGTGCTATACAATTTCTTTTTTGTTACAGGGTTCTCAAATATGACATGCAGAATCTAGAGGTTCCAACTATTCCTATTCTAGGGACACTTGTTAACTCAGGCATCAGGGTTCTAGTATACAGGTCTGTGATCTTTTATTTTTTATTTTCAGCCAACTACTTTTCATGGTTTAAAATTGCAGTCTGCAACCACAATTGCACCTACAATAAAACAGTTTATGACGTTTCCACAACCGCAATTGGGGCCGCATCAGCTACATTTGTGTGTTCGGATCCTCTGCTATGCACAGCATGGTCTTGCGTCAGTGTGGGCCGTCAGATCTAGAGAGATAAGCGTTCTCTCTAGATCTAACGGTTAGCTGGCACAACGAAGGATCCAGATGGCAATCCCACCATTGATTCATAAATGCAACATATTTTTAAACAAGCAAAGTTGTTTCATTCTGCAGTGGAGATCAAGATTCAGTGATACCATTACTTGGGACAAGATCTCTAGTAAATGGATTAGCCAAAGAATCTGGGATGAATACAACAGTGTCTTATAGAGCATGGTTTAAGGGAAGACAGGTAAATATTTTGAATGAATAAAAGATATTTAAAAGCTTTACTACATTCATGTCTTTATTTCCTTAAATCTTATTTTTTGATAACTTATTATTTTCAGGTAGCTGGATGGACACAAGTTTATGGGGACATATTAACATTTGCAACCATAAGAGGAGCAGCTCATGAGGCTCCGTTTTCACAACCAGAGAGATCATTAGTGTTGTTAAAAGCATTTTTGGAAGGAAAGCCACTTCCAACTATTTTCTGAAATGTGAATAGATTTGTAACGCAACAGTAGGTACTACAATAAATAGAAACTCATAAACCCGTTACAGTAACAGTTCTCGATAAACATCAAACGTGATTTGAATTTTTAAAAACTGTTAATAATGGATGAGTTGTGATTTTATTTGATCTATGAATTTGACTTCGTCCGATGAAAAAAAATGTTGTGTTATTAAAATGCATGAGTCGCAGGTCATGTATAAGAGTTATGAGTCGTGCGTGTATAAGAGTCCCATGTTATCTACAAGAGTCACAGATCATGTATCATAAAACATATTCTCCAAATACATAGACTTGTAAATTCCATTGCCATAATCTAAATACGTGTAATAGAAAGTTCATCAAAACTATTTTTGGTGAGTCCATAATGGATACAATTCATAAAGAAGAATAAATCGGCACACCCAGTAAGGTGGCTCCAGAATCGACAATGAAATTGTTGCCTGTGACATACTCAGAAGAATCATGAATTAAGTAACGAGCAAGAGATATCAATGCAGGATCCGAATCAACTAAACTTTGTAGAGGGTATATTTTTGTGACCACATTATTCAGCCAAGCTTTTTGCACTAGTTTTTCAGTGATTTCAGATTTGAAAATTCCAGGTGATATAGAGTTCACTCTGATCTTGTGTGCCCCCAATTCCAAAGCCATGACCTGTCAAATACCATCTCAAAAAATGATACTAATATGCCATTGTTTAATCATTATGATGAATAGAATCAGTAAAATCTAAAATGCTTCTAATTTTGTAAGTGACTCTACAATGCCATAAGGACTTAGTTAAGTTTATCTCCATTACCTCTTCAATTGTATGAACAACTTATATATAATACATAAGCTGTCATATAAACACTTATTAATTAAGTTGTTTACTCAAACACAAACACTCCTGTGGTGACCATGCACTAGTGATTTAGCCACATTTTTACATGAAGATTTGTCAATTGTTGACAGTCAGTCATTGCAGCTTCGTCAGTCATTCGTCAAAGATATTGGATCAAGTTGTCAATCTTGTAAGTAATAGTCATCGAATATGGGGTCTCAAACAAAAAATGATTAAATCATATGCTGTCTGAAATCTGTTGAGATAGAACAGATGATGGACCTAACCGGGACAGAGTTTACTACAGTTCAACTGAGTATTGGTGATTATTTTTTGTTTATTTCTAATAAAAACGATAATGAACCACATAGATCAAACTGTTTGTCAATCTAAACTGTTCACCTTTTGCAATAATCCATTAATCACTAAAAATTTGTTAACTATAATGAACTCTAAAGAAAATCGGAGAAGAGAGAATGAAAAACGAAGGTAAAAAATAAAGTACCTTTGTGAGCATGTTAACACCTGCCTTTGAAGATGCATATGCAACAGCTCCACTCAGTTGTCCCCGGTTCAAACCAGCAGATGAAGAAATATTAATAATTGATCCCTTTCGGTTGGCGTCACACATGCGCTTGCATACGTATTTTGACACCAACCAACAACCAGTTAAGTTAGTTTTGAAAACATGATCCCATTCCTCCTCAGTCAAATTCAAGGGAGATTTAACACTTCCTACACAAAATAAAACATAGGAAACCTAACAACTCATAGTAGCAATAACAAACTACAATATTAAGCAATTATGTTTGCCCTCAATAGAATAGAAACGAACATAACTGTTGATTGTTTATTTTTTTATTCATGTATTTAACCAACAATTGATACAGAATGAAGAAGCATATTCAAGGTTTAATAATCCTGACTTTCAGTACGAGTTTGTTCTTGTTTGAAATGTCATTATGACCAAAACTGTCATCAATTTAAGGTGTATATTGACCAAAATTCTCATTATGAGAGATTTGTATCAAGTCATAGGTTCAAAACCCATTGTCGTTTAAATACTATTGTCACTGTTCTGCCAAAAGAAATCCAGGTGTGTATAACTTGAATTCAAACCTGTAAGGAAGCTCTTTATGTTTGTGCTGGATTCAACAAGTAGAGCAAACTCCTAATACCATCTTAAACAGAATATCCGAAGTTATTTTCCTTTCTTTTATCAATTTGTAAAGAACTCCATACTTTTACCCCCAAATTGCCAAATATTATTCAATTCCATTCGGCTAAAAGTAGCTTAATATATCATAAGTTATTAATTTTTATCATGTGTAAAATATAATTCTCCAAATTAGCCTAAAAAAAATATGAAAAACCCATCCTAGTCCTCAAAATCCTAATTTATTAATCCTTAGACCTTAGTATTTGACGTTTGTGTGGGAACTAAATATGATTTTTTTTTCAAATTCTCAGCGACTAATGTGACTTACACCAAGATGAATTTGGGGATTCACTAAAAAAACCAAAGAGTAAAAGGAAAATTGATCGATTGAATTGAATTATCTTATACCTCTAACACCAGCATTATTAATCAAGGTATCAATATGGCCAAACGCGTCCCAAGCCTTCTGCACGGACTTGTCAATGGTTGCCGCTTCAGCGCAGACGTCGAGTTCCACGGCTACTGCACGGAGACTTCCTTTACTGGCGGAGTCCGACGAATTGTTGATTTCTTGGCACAAGGAGTGGAGACGATCAACACGGCGAGCGGCGGCGACGATTCTGCAGCCGGCTTTAGCGAGGTCGAGACAGAAATCGCGTCCGAGGCCGGAAGAAGCGCCAGTTACCAAAACAACTTTGTCGTCGAGCTTGTGCCATGGTTCCATAACGTTTGAGTATAATGCAATACAATGCAATGAAAAGAGATGAATGATTATTTATATAGAGACGAAAGATGTTGAATGAGACTCGCTTTGTCAAGCATTTAATAATCAAAGAAGCGAGTCTCTTTTGGCTAAGCATTTAGTATTCAGGCTACAGAGCACTTTTGGTCTTTTATGTTTGCTCCAGATTTCACTTTGGTTTTTTATCTTTTTTTTGGTCCGTTTTGGTCCCTCATGTTTTGTTTTTTTTCATTTTGGTCTCTCACGTCACTTTTGACTAACGGACGCCATGCTGGCAGTTAGCTGCTGACGTGGCGTCTTAAAATCATTAAATGACATGGCAGAAATATATTATTTAATTGTTACTGAAATTACACATATGCATTTTTGTTTTTTAATTTAAATAAATAAAACTTAAATAAACAAATCAACAAATAAACAAAACATAAAATCAAAATCTGAGAATCTTCTTCTCCCTTCAAGAACAACAAGAACATCACCCCTTTCAAACGAAGAGGTGCCTTCATTCAATCTTCAATCTTCGTTCAATCTCCCTTCATTCAATCTTCATTCTTCGTTCAACCCAAACGTTTTTGAAGAACAACCCAAACGAAGAGAAGAAGAATGAAAATCTAAAACCATTTTCACAGAACAACCCAAACGAAGAACCCAAACACAAAACAACCCAAACGAAGAACAACATATTGAAGAACCCATACGGAGCTGAATCAAAACGGATCTGGAAACCATTGTTTGTGTTCTCTGTTGATGCTCATTTGTTTCATTTTAGTTCTCTCTGTTTTTCCTTGGTTTCATTCTGGTCCCTCTCATTGTTTGTGTTGTTTCATTTTGGTCCCTTTCAGATCTGGAAAAACTAAACAATCAGGTACAAATCCAGAAATGCAATCTGGGCATTCAGTGAAGAACAGAAGAACAAAGAAGATCAAACCTAGAGAAAGAGAATGATTTGCGATTTCAGTGAAGAAGAACAAAGAACGATTTGCAATCTCAACATATTTGAGTGAAGAAGAACAAAGAAGATCAAACCACCACCATCAACGATTTGTGATTTCTGTGAAACCAAACTACCACCATCAGTGAAAATCAAACCTAGAGAAACATAATTCCTAATTCCTAATTGATTCTGGGCAAACACGATTTCAGGTGTTGAAGATTGAAGCTGAACAGCTTTTATTAAAGGTGTTGTTGTTGTTGGGTTGAAGGTGTTGTTGTTGTTGTTGAAGAATTGATAATTGTTAATATTATTTATTTTTCATTGTTTATGTTATTTGTTTTTTGTTAAATTTTATTTTCGGATGTGTAATTGTGAATTGGAATTAAATAATATTTTTTTGCCACGTCATTTAATGAAAATGGACGCCACGTCAGCAGTTAACTGCCAGCGTGGCGTCCGTTAGTCAAAACTGACGTGAGAGACCAAAATGAAACAAAAACGAAACATGAGGGACCAAAACGGACAAAAAAAAAGGTAAAAGACCAAAGTGAAATCTGGAGCAAACATAAAGGACCAAAAGTGCTATTTAGCCTAGTATTTAATATTTATTTGGAAGCACTTATTCATCTCCTCCCCCATCCCATTCCCAATGTCTTTATTTTGCGGTCCCCAAATCAAACTATGAATGAGCTTTGGAATTGTTGTCCCCAGTAAGTCATTCATAATCATCTTATAATCATTACCAAAGTTCAACATCAACACCACATATTACTAATCCACTAATTATAAATTTATAGCCTCACGTTGGCTCTCTTAAGTTTTTTTATAAAGATAATTTATATTTCAACTTTGGGACACATAAATTTTTTGTTCAATATTTTGTCCATCAAAATTAATAGATGATGACATGACCGTTAATTGCTTACGTAACATTTTTTGACACCATTGCTCATGTGGCCTAGTTAACGGGCTTGCAAGTGTGGCAAATGTTATTGCTTCGGTTTTAATTTGGTACTTATGTATATCTTTGGGTTTCAATTTGTTTTTTTTACTTTCCCAACCTAGAAAATTCATAATATTCATTTCTCTTCCTCAACCTAGAAACTCAGAATGATGAGAAAGACAAAGTAGTCGCAGTTTAGTTTTCTGACGTGGTGGGGCAATTTCGAGCGCAATGGTCACCAAAGCAAAGTGCTCTAAATTCAAATTTTTCGCAAGGCCTTATATAGAAGGCGGTGTGGAGATTTCGAATCTAATGTTAGTTTTTCGGTTAGAGGTTTAGATTTACCGGAAAAAGAGGAGAGAAATTTTGATTTTGAATTTATAGATCTACTTCGTTTTTGCTTTGTTTCTGTCAAAACATGGGTGATTCTTGCAGAGGAGAATGAGAAGAATACAATGGTGGTCTTGCTTGGGAGTGGGGTGGCTGAAGTTGACACGAAATGCTCAAAATGTGGTGGTTATGGTGGTTTTGGGCGAGTGAGGATGAGAGATGGAAGGGAATAAGCAAGAGGAATGAATAGGGAAGCTCCAAAGTGGCCTTGGGGATAAATAGGAGATGAAGACTCTAAGTTTTAAGGGTTAAGGTTGAGAAAGATGATGAGAAATTCTTCTCATTCATCATGAAATATTTGTTCGCTCATTCACCCATTGCCTATATGTGATAGCTCTCCGCCACGAAGGTCGTTCTCCGCAAAGCTGTCAAAGGTCTCCACCAAACCGCCCACCAACCCTGTTATAAAAAACCCTAGATTTGATATTTTAATCTCTGTCATGGACTGGAAACACACACATTATTATTATTGAAATATTTCTTGTTAAATATAGGACTAAACTGTATAATCTTTGTTGTATACAAGTTTTTTTTGGGTTCAGACCATTATTGGCTACCCACATAACGTGTCAACACTTTTAATGAAAGACTAATTTTGTTTGTGCTTAGGACCGAATTTCGCCCTAGCCAACACCAAAATTATAGTTATTAAAATCATTGTAGTTACTAGAACCATATTTTTCCAAAATTATATTTTCCCTCCCGGCTCCCAGCACCCTAGGATTAAATGATTATCCATGTTTCCTTTTTCGACAGTGAAGTGCACAAAGAATCCATCTTAAAACAATATGGGGGTGAGCATCAGCGCAGACTCATCTTATAGTGAGGGTCAGTTGCACAATTATGTTTCTACGTGGCACGTTTTGTTCCAGCGTATCACATTAACTGACACGTGACACGTTTGTCTCTAATTTTACCTATCTTGAAATTTTAAAAAAAAAATGGGACATATTTTCCCCTACACCTTTTGGGACAAATTAGTCCCCTGATTACCAACAAAAATGGTTTCTGATTTTCAAAACTAGAAAACCATTAGACGCACAGAGAATAGAGAAAGAACACAAGGAGAAGGAGAGAAGGTACGCAACGCAGCTCTAAGAAGGAATGACGAAGAGAACCAAAACACTGTGAATCCACTACATTTGGTCAAGTCAACCTAGAAGGTGGAATGGAGTTAGATAGCTTGGATATTTTTAAGAATGTTGTTAAAAACATCAATATTAACCTTGGAAGACAAATTATTTAGAAGAAGAACGATAAGTTACGAGCTAGGGTTGTTTGTACTTTGTAGTGTTGGTCACTGTTCATGGATTGCATTTTGTTCTTAGAGTAGCACGAAGACTTATCAAATAAAGAAATTTATCTTAAAACATACATGTTGTAGAGTCTTTAGAAACAATGTTGCATATATGGATTGGGTTGCCTCAAAATTAAGAAAAGATTGTTGATGCAACCGAACCTTAAAAGGCGACATGTATTTGATTTAATGATGGAGGAGTTTCGTGTCCACCTAAGTGTCAAGAAGGTATCAAAGGCAAAAACATTTTAACACTTAAAGGATGGAGGGACTAATGTGTCTCGTTTTGAAAATGTGAGAGACTAATGTGTCCCAAAAAATTATCAGGGACTAATTTATCCCGCGAAGAAATTCCCATAGACTAATTTGGGCTGAAAGAACGTATGACGTGTTACTTAACATTAAAATGCATCATGTATGAGGTGTTAGCCGTCATTTTTAACACTTTGATGAACGGAGGGATTATCGCCTCATGTTTTGAAAATGTCAACGACTAATGCGTCCCGAAAATTTGTCACCGGCAAAGTTGTTCCAGAAAGAAATTGTGAGACCAATTTAGGCTTTTAATCAAAAGGGAATTACACTTACTACTCCTTTATAAATTAGTATTTTTTTTCATCAAAACCCCTATTTTTGCACTTGTCCTACGGTGCAGCACCTCACACACTCGCACAAATAAAATTTTCTCCCTCCCGTGTCCTGTTCTCCCTCCGTAAGCCGCGGCGCCCCTCCATCTCCGTCCGCCGCCTCGAGTCGCAGCATCTTCTCCATTCGAGACGCGAGCTCCTTCGTCTTCCTCTTCCTCGAGCTCACGCGAGCACTTCCTCTGCACCGTGATTCTGCTTCTGCGAACACTTCCTCTTCTTTCTCTTCACTTCGATTCTGCTTGGGTGAGAATTCTGAATTGAGAAACCTAATTAAGAATTTTACTAGAATGAATTGAGAATTCTATTGACATGAAATTATGATTTGTGAATCTACTTTTGCGATTTGTTCTTCTGCCTCTGCTAACCTTGAATCTATTTCCCTAATTTTCCTAATTCTATTACTGCATTTGCATATCTATGGCGTTATTTTAATTTTGGAACAGTGTATTGTTGAAGTTTGATAGTAATTCAGATCAACAACTAGCTGCAGAATTGAAGTTACACTGCTATTACTTTAATTCATTCATTTGTACTTGCTGTTTAAAATTGTTTTTTTCGCTTTGCTTGTAACTAGTTCAGTCTTTGAACTGATGTAAGTGTAGCTTATGTGGCATCTCATTGTACTATACAATGAGAGTGAGCCCTCTGATATTGAAGTGTTTAAATACCCTGATTCCGTTAAATCAAATAACCGTTTTCTCATATTTCCTCTCAATTCGGTTACGATCATTTTCCCTCTCTCTCTCAGAAAGTGTGTGTGAGTGCTTCTCTGCAACTCAGTGTGTGATTGCAGAGCATTTGGAGCATTTGTTCCAACAAATGTATCCCCTTAATAGAGGAAAACAAACAGTTCTGTTACCTCTGATTTCACTCTATACTGTGTCGTTAAACTGCATTTGCAGTGTGATTTGTTGTAGTTTGCAGAAATTTATTTCTTTAATTAATACTTATGATGCTTTGCTTACTATTTGGTTTGTTGCAAAAGGGTAGGAGAGGCTTTCTTTGCTTGGTTACGGCTTTGACTCTTTCTAGTTTCTCGCAGATGAAAATGCATGTCTCTCCCGGTTTGCTTTGAATAGCTGTTTTTATTTAAAAAACCAGTTTTAAATTATGGTGCGGTTTTGAACTGGTTTAAAAAACCAAACTGCTAATAAAGGTGTGATTTTTTTGGTTCAGTTCTTGAATCATGCTTAGATACAGGGGCAGCAGTGATTTGCGGTGAGATAAAAAAGAAATTTTGCTCTAATATGGCCAATTGCACGCGCATTCTACAGTTGGTCCCTTTTTGCAAGTGTGCTATGATCTTTTCCTGATTCTATTGGATTTCCTCACTTTTCCTTTGTTCAATATATATATATATATATATATATATATATGTGTGTGTGTGTGTGTGTGTGTGTGGATTGGTCTTTCATTGCGACGTATCCATATTTGGTGTTGGTGACTATTTGTTTCTTCTATCTCCCATAGAAGATGCCTCTGGGGCTAATTTTAGGAATAGGAAGAGCATTTCGAAGGAAGCGAACATCATCACTTGATATTCTATCATCAAAACGTGCTCCTCGAGGCTATTACAAGGGAAAAAACTGCCAGCCAACTGGTTTCCACACTCGCAAAGGTTTGATTCTTCAATTGAAATTGTGGTTTCATTTCATGTGTTTTGTTTGTTTAAGGAGCATTTGAACTTGAACTATAGAATCCACTTTTGTATGAGTCTGCCATTTCATCACTATCTCTGGTCATCATAGATTACCTGATCAGATAAATTTGTACCTTTTTTAATTGTCCTTTACTGTTTACGACTACTACAACTACTACTACTACATTTATTATTACTATCCTCATAAATAGACCTTCAAAATGTTGAATACCTTCAGCAAGGGGATTTGTTCGCATTGACAATGTTTGCTGATTACATTAACCAAATTACTAATTTCAGTTTGAAAATTTTTAGCTTTGGTTATATAAATTGTTGTGACCTGGATATATGGATTTCAATCTTCCTAATTGTGATGGTTTAGAATGTTAATTCAGGTTCAGTTGGAGGTCAATTAGCTAATTTAGAGTCAGTAAGTTACTAATGTTTAGTGATTAATAAGCTCTATAAAAAAGCACTTATATCTCAATCTTCAACCACCCAAGCTACTTTCTCCCATCCTCAGAAATCCAACCGAGGTGTCCACTGTTTGATAAATATGATGCATAATGTTTTATAGTGAACCATGTGTTGTTTTTAGGGATCGAGTGCACTTTACCATGGACTTGGTTGCATTTTCTGTTGTCTCCCTAATTTACTATATTAAGCATATTTCTCCCTAAAGGCCTAAACTAAAACTGTGTTTAATTCCCCCGTACATCTAATTCAGTTGTTAGAGATAAATGAATAACCTGCCCCCTTGCATTTATGTGTTCAACTTTAAAACGTTTTGCACTTGGTTGAAACTTGTGTTGCTTCTCACTATGGATTAGCAACTGTGACTTTATAAACCACTAGAATTATTACTGAAGTTGTATAAAGAATTCCGCTTTGTTTGTCTATAGCATTTCTCTCTCCATGAATCACATTTTAGGTGCTGTATCAAAATAATTTTCTAAATTCAATGCTTATTAATGTATTCTTATTTTATGTGTTCATATACTATAATTTGAATTTGAATGTGAACCTGCATATTGTTGCAGGTGGGTATGTGGTGGTGCAGGAAAAATTACCAAACTATGTAGTTCCTGATTTGACTAATTTTAAGGTTTGCATCATCCCCTCATGGAATCTCCTCACTATCTTGTATTTTGTTCACTTGTCTTCCTATTACTTGTTCGCCGCTGATTTGACATTTATATGATGAATTATAACCATTCATACTCATGATAAAGTTGACATTGTTCCTTTAATTCCTTTCTTGAACTTTTTAACTGTGTTTTCGCTAGGGGTGTCAAAATGGTCCATTTGTCCACCGGATATCCGGTCCATCCATAACCAAATCCATCCAATCCATCCATTACAAAAAAAAAATATTAATGGATTGGATTGAATCCATCCGTTTGATTTTGTGGATGGTTGTGATCCATCCATTGTATTTTCTAAATCCATTGGATTACAATAACTACAAAATCAAAATCCATTGGATAATTAATTTTTTTAAACAAATCCATTGTATAATTATAAAAATACTTTTTTTTAAAAAAAATATTTTTTTAAATATATTTTTTTCCAGAAATTTTTTTTAAAAAAATTCATTAAAAAAATAATTTTTTTGACCAAAAATCATTCAAAAACTAATATATAATATATATATATATATAATATAATATAATATAATAATAATTTTGACCACACCGGAGGGCCACCGTGAACCACCGCCGGCCACCGGCCGCCGCCGCCGGAACCACCACCGACCGCCGGAGCACCGCCGCCGGAACCACCGCCAGCCGCAAAAAAAAATGTTAATTTTTTTTTGACTCAATATTTTTTTATCCAAAGATTTGTTTATATTTTAAATATATTAGTGGATGGATTGGATATCCATCCATAAAAAATTGCAATTGGATGGATTGGATGAATTTTTTTGTAAACGGATGGATTGGATTGGTTTTTTTTTGACACAATTTTAATGGATATAAATGGATAAATGGATTGTTTTCAATCCATCCATTATAATCCAAATCCAAATCCATCCGATCCATCCATTTTGACACCCCTAGTTTTCGCTCGGTTATGGTATTTTTTTTAATTTCTCTTTAGCTTCCTTGTTTTGCCACGACAATGGCAAAAACTCTGATCTTAGTTTCTCCTCATGTTATTCACTTATTCGGTTTCATTGCATGGAATTTCATCGCATTATGTGCTCTCTTTTATCATATAAGTACTTGTTTTTGCTTATGTTCACATGTAGCTTAAAATATCGGCTATAGATTGTCTGGATCTGGAATTTGGGTCAATGTTCTTAGCTTCATCCCACGGAGCAGAAATGACAATGAGCTAGATAAATGAGACTATTTCTTTTTATGAATGATCAAGGGTTGAAAATTTTTTGTGAATGTAATAGATTTAAACTATTTTAACTATAGTTTAGATTGTTCACGATTAGTGCTGATTCATACTATTTCGTCTTTTCTGCAGCTCAAACCATATGTTTCTCAGTGTCCTCCAGGAGTCAATACCTCTGAGGCTTCTCAGTCAACTAAATAAACAAATTTAGTGTAGAATACTTCATTGCTGCAAAACTCTTTAGGGTTCGTAGGTCTTTGTCTTGCTGTTTGTTCTCACATATTTGATATTATGGTCGGATATTAGCTTAGCAATCCCAAATCTATAATTTAATTTGGACTATCAAAATTATGTTTGGATGAGGGGAGAGAAATGGTAAAAATACCTTCTAGCATTTTGGGGAGTGTTTTTCTATCAACGAATGGATTGAAATGGTTAGTGACGAAACTTGTCGATCGTCACCCCTCCCTCTAATTTGGTGGCTTGGGTTGCACATCCCTTTTGGTTTTTATTGATAATCGTTTACAATTTTAATTTTTAACTTAAACCTTGTAACATATTTATGTAGCCATTCTAACAAGAGTTAAGTTGTTTTGTTTTATTTTTCTATTCAAGCACGAAAACCCTCTCCCCAAAAGATACATGTGTTAGTTAATTTCAACGGATTGACCCAATGAAGCATGACAGAATTTGTATCTTTGAGGTTTTGAGTTCAAATCTCCACTAGTCTTAAACCGAACAAATGCGAGAAGTTACAGGTCAATTTAAGACAAAGTTTAATTAAGACGAGATTGGTTGTCCCTAAATATAATTAATACTTATATTAAATATTTATATTTGATAATGAAATTTAATAGATAAATTCAATAAAATTTCTATGATGGTAATGTTGATGTGCCTAATTTTGTTTAAAATACATTCAAATATTTATTTTCCTATAGAATATAAGTATACTTTCTACTGTTATTACTATAAAATTAAAATAATGATGGTACTACTATAAAGTTAATGTCTTAGACTGCTAAATTTCAGTATCAAAGTACTTGTTTTGAGTTTATGGTCATATCGAGTTATCGCAATTCACATGTATTAAAGTATTAATTATATATTATAATATTAATGTGCATGGATACTAGGGACCAAACTTGTAAAAATCCCATTTGTCCATTTTTTGTGTGGAATAAGATTGAGTTCAAACCAAAACCGTTATTCGACCAAAAAAAAACCAAAACCATTATATTAGGATAGGTTGGCTGGTTGGGATAATAGGCGGATCTAGTCTATGTTGAGGGGGTGCAATATTGTCTCAACTAATAGTTAAGATTTTAAGAAATTTGTCTCATTAATGTCTGTAACACTACTTATAAAACTTAAGAAATTAATTTGACCAATGTCACAAACTTTAGGGACTATCTACTATTTTTATATACTTTTAGAGGCGAAATAGAAAAGAAGTGTAAACTTAGAGAATTAATTAGTAATTTACTGTTAAATGAATTTGGAGTTAAATAATCAACTTTTTACTTTCACTCAATCAAATAAGGATATTTTGAAAAAAAATCAACAATATTGGGAATCAACAAAGTTGATTTGTTTTTCCACCCCTGACTTGGGGTCTTGGATCCCCATTGGTTGGGATAATCCTCTTTTTGAATTCACATGTTACTAGTTTTGGGTCGGATTTGAATTACTAAAAAGGTGTTAATTCTCAACTCGATGATTAAATCTTGGGTTTTTTTTTTACCTCCGTCATATCACCGTATACTCCCTATCATAATTGATAAACCGAAAATACCCCTGCCAAACTAAAACTCGTTCGGGTTTACCCCCATTCAAGGTATATCCGCTTTGTTATTTTCCAAAGCAGATTTATCTACCCAATAGGTAAATCCGACTTTTAAATAACAAAGCGGAGTTACCTTATGTGGGGGTACATCCGCTTTTAATATTAACAAAAGCGGATTTATCTAATGTGGGGGTAAATCCGATTTCTTTTTTTTTTTAGGGAAATCAGATTTATCTTTTTTAGGTAAATCCGCTTTGTTATTTTCCAAAGCGGATTTATCTACCCAATAGGTAAATCCTACTTTTAAATAACAAAGCGGATTTAGCTAATGTGGGGGTACATCCGCTTTTAAAATTAACAAAAGCGGATTTACCTAATGTGGGGATAAATCCGATTTTGAAATTAAAATTAATTTTTTTTAGAAATATAAAATAGATATGAATATCGGTCGTCTTTTGGTTCTGTTTAGTGTATTGTTCGTTAACATGTGACGATGTTGTACGTCGGGTGAATAATTTAGGCTAAAAAATCGGTTTCGAGCAACCTACTCAGATTGTAATGAAACCACAGTCATTAAATCCGAAAAAAATCAAGGATCAAGACTCCTAAAGAAGTGAGGGGTATTTTCGGGTTTCACTTTTATGTGAGGGTATATGGTGATATGATGGGGGTATAAAAAAAAGACCCTAAAAAAAACCCTTAAATATTTGCCAACCTATCCGATACCGACACGCACCCGATACTTCTCGATACGTACCCAAAGAGTATCCAATAATTTTTTAATTCTTTTTAAAAAATGTTTGACTCGATACCTCTCAGATACATCTTTGATACTTTTTACCAACTAAATATATTTCTTAGATACTTTTTCGATACCTCTTACAAACTAAGCACATGATTATCACTCATATATGATACACTTTAATACCTCAATACTAAAAGACAAAATTATATGTTTTTTCGTAATACAATAATAGAAGAAATAATACATTGTGATATGAGTGAGATAAATACATGTAACTATCTCTACTTGATATGATCACATGTATTTATTTCTACAATGTGATGATCTTATATTGAATAATAATATGATTATGTTTTATTGAGCAACTACGTACTAATATGAATATCTTAGTCTATAAAAAGTCATCTATTTTTGCCATTGACTATTCAGATTATACGATTTCAGGTGGTCTCAGTTACTTGTCCACCCTTACTTTTTATGACTAGTCACTCATACATAGGTGTCTCGATTGTCCTCTTCCTTTCATCCGTATATTTTCTGTTTGATTTTTTTATCTATTTAGGCAAGTTTTTTTTCATATCTATAAAATGCAATATTTCAGTTTTTCATCTTTGCTTTTTTCTATTTTATTTTTTCTCTTATGTTTTTATATATTTAAATTTTAATTTAATTTTTTATTAAAGTATCTCAGCCGTGTCGTATCTTGGTTTTCAAAATTTTTCCGTATCTCTGTATCCGTATCGTGTCGTATCCCGTATCGTATTCCGTATCCGGGCTTCATAGTCTAGAAGCAATTTTGTTTACCGAGTCATGTTTTATGTTTTGGAGAATCTAAGGCATGTATTGAGTAGGCCTAAATTCTGTTATGAGTTTGTTATATCAAACTTCTTTTTAAGATAATAAGCTCAATTCATTTCATTTAAATAATGAGTCATCATACAATTGGGAATATAATTTAGGACATTGGAACTAGCATAGAACCCAGACGCCCTAGCTAAACTATGAGCAACTTGGTTAGCTTGTCTCCGGATGAAGTTTGTCCTGAAGTTTGGTGAATTGTGTAATAGTTCCATAGACTCAATTTTGGAAATTTTGGGCCTATTCCATTCTTTGTGATTTGGTAACAGTAGCTCACTAACACTCTTGTCATGTCTATGAAATAATACAAAATGAATATTCACAAAAGTTAGTTTTTACTCTTAGTTGTAGAAATTGTTAGCCGTTATCTCGTTCCTCAGAAACGCCTCACATCCATGATCGCATTATTCCCCTTCTTTTGAAAGGGATTTGAACTCATATCCAAACGTGCATCATAAACAAGCGGGTTATTTAAAAAACATTCTCCTTTTTGCTCCACATTCTTTTACAAGTTGGGATCTTTCCTCCTGCTTAGTGTAAATGATCTTATTGTTATAAACAAAAACCTCACTATTTTCCCCTCTTTCTTTTCTCTTATTTTCAACACTCTTTGAACTACCATAAGAAATGAAGTTTCAAAAGCATTTAAGGCCTAAAAAAATGAAGAGAGAACTTCTTTTGCTCGTCTTTTCATCATAATACCCATTTTTTCCTCTTTTTCTCTCCTATGCTTCATTCCATGAACAAAGTAAGAAAAATTCAAACTTTGCATACAACTACAAAGAAGGATGAATAAGAAACCAAATTTATTTGTTTCACTCTTTTTAAAAAAAAAAATTGCTCTTCCTTTTTTTTCTGAATTTTTTGAGTCTTTTTACAATATTTTTTAGCAAAAATTAAACGAATACAAATTTAAAGACAAGAAGACTTGAAACAGACAAATAACACCGAACTAGCTAGAACCTATGCTCTGATATCGAATGTTATGATCTTTGGAGCCATCAGTGACTAATTCTGGAGTCAACTAGTATTTTACTCGTGCATACGCACGAGTGATACTGTATTTGTTATAATTTGCCATGAAATTATAAATACATTAAAAGTTGCAAAATGTAATAAAAGAAAAAGGAAAAACTCCATAAAAGGCGATATTTCAAATTTATTAAAATAGTTGTGTTGCAAATTTTTTTTAAAAAAATCGATATCATCTTATAATATTAATAATAGAGTAAAAATGAGGAAAAAAGAAAATGAGATGTAATAATGGCGGTATCTTCTTATAATAAGGCGCTCCTGTTGGCGCTCTCGTTGCTGCTCCTGTTGGCGCTCTCATTGCTGCTCCCGTTGGCGCTCCAGTTGGCGGTGTCGTTGCTGCTCTCGTTGCTACTCCTGTGCGGCTCACGAAAAAAAAGGATGAGATTTAATTCTTGATCTTTTTAGGAAAAATAATTTTAAAACTTTTGCTAGCGGTATCAGTTTTTTTGACAATTGGTAGGGGTTAAATTAATTGAGTTTAGTAGTTTGAGTAGATTATAGTAAATAGTAAATTCTACGTAATTTAATATTAATTTAATTAATTTTATGTAATTACTGATTTTTTACAAAAAAAAATGGTTTTTTTTTGTGGTAGTGGGTTGTTTGATTATGTTGATAGTAGAGAGAAGTGGAAAGAGTTAGAGAGAGCAAAGAGAAAAGTAGGTTTTAAAGTGAAATAAAATTTAAAAGATGATGTGAGAGTGGGACCCACTATTGATAAAAATGAGTGAGAGAAAAAAAAATGAGACGAAATAATTTGAAATAACATTTTTATCCTTAGGATTGAGATAAAAGTGGGGGATAATTTAGTATTTTTGTTAGTGGGTTGTATGTATATATTGATAGTAGATAGTAGATATATTGATAGTAGATTGCATGGTGGGAGGGATGGAGACACTGCGATCGAAAGTGAAAAATCCGATCTATAAGTCATGAAGTTGGCACAGCCGGCTATATTCCGGTTGATGAGTCGTATTTGAGCACAGCGCAAGTCGATAAACTCTAATGGCGGTTCCAAGAGTCAAAGAGAATCATCTTTGAAGTTTTTACTCAAAAATTGAATCCTCTTATTCCTAGAGATGAATTATAATTAATTTATAGGACCCTAATCCCAGTTGACTCAATAAAAACCAAAAAATTCATATATATTTTTTTGGTATAAACCGGGTATCATCTGCGCGCAATTGGAGAGACTAATCCCTCGAGCTGGGTAGAACCACAATGGGCGGCAAAGCTCTCCCTCAAGAAAATTAACACTGCTGCGTGCCCAAGGCTGGATTCGAACCCAGAAAATTCATATATCTACTAATTAAAATCTAAGCCTACTTAAAATAACTAATAGGCATTTATGCTATTACAACTATTTTCCTAAAAAATAAAAAAAAAATTAACTAAATAATAAACAAAAGATAGCAAATAAAGGAGATAGCACTAAAATCATGCATGAGACTTGGTTCACCTAAATATTTGTGACAATAATTACCAAGAGTTTTATATGGGGTGGGGATGGAGTAAGGAGAAAATGGAACAAAGTAAAATGGGCAACAGCAGTGACATGTCCAAAAAAGAATGGTGGTGAAGCAATTGGTTTCGAATCTCCTTCATGAGAATGATAAACTATGGGTATGGGTACTCTCTCACAAATATCTTGATGACAATTCAGTTTGGTGTGCTAAGAACGGTAGTAATGCTTCCGTGGTTTGGAAAATTAGGCTTTTTTTTTACCCCCCGAGACTTTGTACCCCATAATACGTTTTATCCCCAAAATACCTCTCTCATTTTTACCAAAATCTCACCAGAGCTCCAAATTTTTACTCTTTTCGGAATCCTCTCAAAAAGGTATTTCCGGAAATTTTTACGTCTTTATTTTTCCGGAAACACGTATATAGGATAATTCTGGAACCTTAAAAATGTGTTCCAGATTTATCTAATTTTGATGATTCCGAAAAAAACTATAATAATACGTTCCGGAATTATGTGTATAGACGTAATTCCGAAAAAATCAAGAAAATGTGTTCCGGATTTATGTATAAACACGTAATCCGGAAACTTTTTGAGAAATGAGGGGTAAAATGACTAGTTTGGTCAATATGGAGGGTACAAAGTCTATGAGGGGGTGCAAAAAAACAGCCGGAAAATTATCATGAAGGCATTGGAAACCTTTTTTTTTTGTTCAAACGGATACGGTTTCATTGATAAACAAAGGGCTAAGCCCAACCGAATACATAGTCCACATAACCCATAACGACCAGATACAATCGGCCCAATCCAGCCCAACACAACACACTAAACTAAATAACAATTACACAACATCAACCACTTTCACTAAAGAGGAAACAGAGAAGCCACCCTCCCACGCGACTCACCCAAAAGAACCCTAATTTAGCAAAATCTTAAACGCGAATCACCTACATCACTCACCACCATTAATGTTCTTTGCCTCAGATTGAAGAAGATCTCGAATAACCGGAGGAGGCATGACAGTCCAATCGCGAGGGAGAGCATTTGAAGCATGTAATTTCGCCACCGTATCAGCCACTCCATTACCGCTTCTGTGCACCCAGAGAAATCCAATTGAGGTAAACGCGTTCTTCAACACTTTGATATCATTTACTATTTGATCAGTCTCTCTTCTAATTTTGTCCCCTCTACATACTTCGATGAGCACAAGACAGTCGGATTCAAAGAGCACCAATGGGATCCGAAGGCTCCGAGCAAGATCAATAGCTTCTCTCAAAGCCAAAGCTTCAGCAACCAGCGGAGAAGGAACGAAGAAATTTGAGGTACACCCTATAACGAGACTCCCCAAGTTGTTACGCGCAACTACTCCCGTACACCCTTTACCAGAACCCACGATGAAATGGGCATCTGAGTTAAATTTTATTACATGATCTCTAGGGGGTCTTTATCTAGCTTCTTAATATCTTGAAGGAACCAAGACCCTCAAATTAGGGGCTGAACTAGGGTTAGGCAACATATATTTTGAAAAACTTGTTTGATAGAGTAGAGTACTTCACTGGGGTTGGGGAAACGATCTTCAAAAACCCTCACATTACGAGCTTTCCATAAACACCATAGGCTGGCCACTAGATTAGCTACCAACATCTCCTTATCAGCACCTTGGCACCACTGAGAGTCCACCAGAGAGTCAATCCAATCACAGAAACTAGTAACATTATCCCTAGTATGAACAGGGCATAACTGAAGACCAAACCACACAGGTGTGGTCCAAGGGCACAGGAACAGTAGGTGTTCAATAGTCTCTTCTTCCAGCATACAAATAGGACATCTAGGATGCTTTGCAATTTTCCTTCTAACCAAGTTCCTTCTAGTAGCAATAGCATTGTGTTTAAGCTTCCACACAAAATGCTTGATCCTCTCAGGAATTTTAGCCTTCCAAAAGACAATTTTTCCCTCATTGCTGACCCCCTTTTGCATATTTCTTTTTCCTTTTCTTTTTGTTCTTTTTATCATGCATTTTTGGAACGGGTACAGCTTTTGTTTCAGGCAAAAATAGCTTTTACATGATATTGTATTTTGTAGTAGTTTGTAAGCCTATTGCACTGAAATTCCACCTTCTCACTCACCATGCCACGGCCAGCTCCGAAATTCCACCTTCTCACTCGAAATCTTTCTGTGAATCCATTTCTGGCATCGATTCAACTGTTCAAAGTCCCTATCTCATGTTCCCGTCACCACCACGTCCGCGAGAACCTCCATGGCCACCGCTGCAAAGAGCTTTTCCCGTCGCTAATGGCATCACCGGCCACGTCGTCTCCTCCTCGCACCATACACGAACCAGAACCGCACCACACCATGGCCAAATTACCGTGACCATTTCCACCAATCTCAGTCATGGCTGATTGCGTTAAATGATTTCCCTCTGTGTTCAAAATTCCTATATTATGTTCTTTGCCCAAAGCAAGAGACCATGGCTAAGAAACAAAATTCGTTGTTGATCTTCGCGTGTCAAGCTCCCGTTAGTTTGCGGATTGGGATTGTATGTGAACGTTTTGAGTCCTCCAAGTTGCGACTTTCAAACACTACCATAGCATAGGTACTTCGAAAAACACATTTAAAGCGATTAATTATATTTAATATGTTTGGTATATGACTTTTGTACTGTCATTGTTGTTGTTGCACGATTGTACGCATTCGAGTCAAACATTGTCCTGCTGGAATTGATTCACGCTTGAGAACTCGTAATTTGTCTCTGTAGAGATTTGCCCTTGGAAGACGCTTCGATATCAGGTAAGGGTGGGGTTCTAACTCTATAACAGGGTACATGAAAGATTATATGTAGGAATTGGGATTTATGAATTGCCACCGTATATGATTGTGTTGTTGTATGTTACCGAAAAATTATTCTTGTTGAACTAATTGTCACGTTATTGAGCTCTATGTTGCTGGCCCTGGAAATTATTTCATGCGATCGGTTGTGCGTTGCCATGGTTGTGTTAATCTAAAATAAGGATCGTAAGAGAAGAAAACGGAATGCGCGTAACGGGGACGGCGGCGCCGGGCGGTGAAGCCCTTGCGCCGCGCGCACATAGAGAGTAGGGAGAGGGAGGCCGAACGGCGCACGCACCCTTTGTGGGGAGCGATATATGGTTGTCGGCGAATTGGGCTTCTCGTATGTTGGTGCGGTAGGGCGCACCGTCTACGGTGAAAGGCGCCGTATATATATATATATATATATATATATATATATATATATATATATATATATATATATATATATATATTCTTGGCGCGTAATTGTTAGTAACAGCTACGTGAATTATTTAGGCACCTAAACTAAGATACATTGGGATGTATAAAAGTGATAGGATTAGTACATTTTGCTAGTAATAGTGTAACAAAGACGACACTAATAATTGGTATGATAATTGTTTAGCAATAGGATTATTCAAATGCAGCCGAACTAATAATGATGTGATAAGGAACATTAGTGGTATCAAAGGAATTTAGTAGTAGAAGCCGCAAACGAGTAGCCTAATGATTTTGACAGGTGCGACTAATAACCAGTGTAGACTTTAGTAATAGTGTAGGACAGAATTAGCAGTACCGGATAGAAAAATTTGGAAGGTAACTAATTAACCGGATATGGTTGAAGATGGCCCGAATAACTATGCGTTTGTTTGTAGTTTATGTTGGTTAATTTGTTAAGTAGTATACTTTGTCGAAAGTGGCGAATTTGCAGGTGATGTCGTATCTGGTTGGATTGCCTCTACTTATTGGCAAGATATTAAATTGTAGGCCTATGGCCAACGTGGAATTCCTCTTGTTGTTGTATTGCTATGTGACTATTATTATTGATTGTTTGGGCATTCACATCGCGTCACATACATAGCATTCCAAGTTGGAGCTGATGCTCAAATAAGTTGGCCTGGACTGGCAAATTAAGTTGAAGGCTTATGCCTTGTTGATGCCACTATTTATTGGCAGATTATAAGTTGGGAGTTCTGCTCCAATGGTACCACATGCATGTGCATGGCATTGAGTCGAATACCGTGTTGCATATTTAAGTGGTTATGTTGATGACTCATGATGATTGAAGTTGTTTGATAGCTGTGAAGTGGTGAATTTACATTTCCTGAATCTAATATATTCTTTTTCGTATGTCCTATTATATGGTTCGACATCTCACCCCTTCTGTTTGAATGTTACCCCTGTTGGTAACGTGCAGGTAATCGCGAATGAAGGCTGTTTACCTTCATTAGTTTGAGTCGGTGTCGTCGCTCTGATACGTAGCACTCGGGGGGATGAACGCATGTTTTCCTTATTGTTATGTTATTTTAGTGTTGGGATTTAAAGTTGTTGCTATCAGGAATTTTTCTATTTCTGAGTTGTCCTAAGTTGGGTAAAGATGCCACGACTACTTTGAATTGAATTTTTTTTTTTGTGAATCCGCTGCGTAGTCACGAAAGTTGACTTATTTTTAAAGACTAAACAGATTTGTTTATTAGTTCATCCGAATCAGAGTGTTATGTATCTGATTTTACAGATGATTTGATTATGTTTTTTTAAGTCGAAAGTGTGGCATTCCATTTGTTCGTTGGAGATTTTGCAACTCTGAATTTGTATTAATTACCGGGTAGAAATGGGTGTTACAGATCATGCTTCAAAAATATCAAACCCAAAACTAAAATAATTAGCATAATTAGTCTAACAACATTATCTAATCTATCACATTTGTAAAACAAAACACATGTAACAAAAACACAAAAACACATACACACATACATATATAACCATATATATAAGTTTATAAACTCCTCCCCCCAACTTAAAAGTGAGCAGTGTCCTCACTGCTTTTACCATACAGATCATAGGGAATGAATATTAGTTCACAAAATATAATATAAGTCCCACAAAATATAATATAAGTTGCACAAAATATAAGTACTTAATATTCAACATTCAAACTCGTTTACTGTTTGTTGGTCCCACTCCTGATCCTATTGTTGGACCTCACAGCTGCATGCTTCACCTTCTGCTTCTTTGCTTTTGACCTCTTGTCCTTGGATTCTCCATCATCGGATGCGTTAGCATCATATACTTCAGCAATGGTTGCCCCAACAATTGCTTTAGCAGTGGTCGCCTCAGCAACATCAGCAGCAATCTTGACAGTACCTGCAAATGGTTGTTGTTTGGCAGCTATTTCTTCAGTCCTCTTGGCAGCTAGAGTGTCCATGACCACCTTCATTGTGGCTTCTACTTGGGCAGGATCAACTTGGACTTGAAATGCTGCTGCCTTAGGTTGTTGCTGCAATTCTCCAGCACTGGATGCTGGGGAATTAGTAGTTTGTTGCTGGGGTGCATCATCAGAGGGCTTCTCTCCTGTGTCTTTCTCTCCAGCTTCTCCTTCTTTTTCAGTGTTTTCTTCTTCTTCATTCTTTGTTTCCTCCACAATTACCTGCAAATTTCTTTTCAAACTAACTGATTCAATGTTAGTCAAAATAACAGGGGGTTCATTTGTTGCAGGTTGTTTTTTTGTGGTTGTGTTTCAGTTTCAGTTTGTGGGGGAGTTGGTTCTTTGGTTGTGGTGGCTACCGTATCTTGTTCTTTTTGGATGGGTTGAGGTGTTGATGATGGTGGAGTTGGTGATTTTGGTGGGGAATTGATCTGTGGTGATTGAGGGATGGTTGGTGAGGTGGGTATTGTAGTGGTGGGTGAGTGTTTAGTGGTTTCATGTGGTGTGAGTGGGTTGGTGGTGGTTTGGTACTTTTGCCTTGGTGCCTCTTCCATTATCACATCTCCTTCTTCTGATTTTTCACTCTCCTCCTCAGATTCAGTCTCATCCTCCTCAATATCCTTTTCTATTTCCTTCACAGCTCTCCTTACTTCATCTTCCTCACTTGTATCCATCCTCCAAGTCTTCAGAGCTTAAGACCGGTTCATCTTCAAACAATTTCCTCTTCCCCTTTTGCTGTTTCTTCACTGCCTTCTTCTTTTTCACTACTTCCTCTTCATCAACAAACTCCTCTTCTTTTTCAGCTTCTCCCAGAACCCAATTTGGAAAAATGGGTGCCTCAATATGTGTTTCAGCATTTGAAATTTCTTGCAGCCTTTGTTGTAGCCATTCATACTGTTTTTTTGAAACTTCCATATAGCTTGTTGCTGGAGCATGAATTGCTCTGGCATCGGTTCATTTGTTACCTCCTTTGTAAATTTGACTTTTTCTTTAAATTTAGCAGAAAGGGAACTCTGTGGGAACTTCCTTATTTCCTTTTTGTCTATTGAAACTCCAGCATTGCTACACAGGTTAGCGATCAAACATGGAAAGAATAGATATCCAGTTCTCTTAGTTTTGCACATTGAAATTTCCCTAGCAATGAGTCTTCTTACATCTATGTTTGATTCTGTTAATATTGCATCTAACATAATCATTCTCTCTTTCTGTATTGAGGAAGTGTGTGATGTGGGAATCAAGGAGTGAGCTATAAACAGAAGCCAGATTCCTTCTAATTCATTTTAAAGATACCTACTTTTCGTTGTGAATTTTGTGCTTGTGAATTTTTTCCATTCAACATCCTTATTAGCAATCCCAGCCACAACCCTAGTCATCTCCTTCTTTCCATAGGTGTCTACTAAATTTTGAAAATCAAGTCCATTATATTCTAAATGGTATTCATCATTTATTTTCCTGGGATCAAAATGGACTCTAACATTTCTGACCATAGAGTAGTACAAGGGCTTACCTCCTTTTTGATCAGAAATTCCAGCATAGAATTCACGCACAATGGGGACTGAGTATGATCCCCTATGTTGGATGAATGTTTCCCAGCCCAAATTTGCCATTGTAGATAGGAATGAAGGAGAAGCTTTGTTGAGTTTGAACCCACGCTCGACTAAGAAATCCATCTTCCAAAATTTGGATTCTTCGCTGTCAGTTGATGCAGAGGCTCTGGTTGCTCTCCTTGTGTCCTTTTGGCGCGATGCTCCAGCATCAGTGCTTGATTTTCTAGAACTTTGGTTAGGAGCTTGTTTCTTTGCCATTTGATTTCTGGGTGATTTCTTCGAGGTTAGGGTTTCTAGAGGTTGAAGATGATTTTGAATTTGCCGAGTGTTTATGTGGTGAGAGAGAGAAAATGAGGAACGGTAGTTTTGGGGAAATGGAATGGTTTGAAATGTGAGAGAGAAGCTTATGGTTAATGGAGGGGGGTTAGGTGAGTTAGTGGGCGGTGATGGGACAGTTAAGTTACTGTTGAGGTTAAGTGGAGGGCATGCAAGGTAACGCGTGGGTGATTAGGAGAGACAACGCGGAGTATTAGCCTTAACATCCCCTATGTGCTGGCAGTGACATTTTTATCAAGTGGGAATGTTGCGTGACTGAATGCTGGAGCATCACACCTTTCTCAATGCTAGAGCATTGAATGCTACGCCATTGAGGTTGCCTTCACTTTGTACCTACAGAAAAACATAAAAAAAAAACAAGCAAAAAATTGTTAATTAGTAAATCAAAATCATGGGTTACCTCCCAAAATCGCTTGATTTAAGAGTCTTCAGCCCGACTATCTCCTTGTTTTAGAGATTTTGAAAATGGGTGGTGACTTTATCTCTCACCACATGTTCACCATAGTACATCTTGACCCTTTGTCCATTGACCTTGAAAGTCGTATTAGAAGCTTCATCAAATAAGTCCACAGCACCATGAGGATACACTTTCACTAGTTTAAATGGTCCTGACCATCTTGATTTCAGCTTGCCTGGGAACAATTTTAACCTAGAATTGTAAAGTAGGACAAGTCCTCCTTCCACTAGCTCTCTCTTTTGTATTCTTTGATCATGCCAAACTTTTGTTTTGGCTTTGTAGATTTCAGCATTTTCATATGCAAATTGCCTAATTTCTTCCAGTTCATTAAGTTGCAGCAGCCTGGATGCACCTGCTTTTGCAAGATCAAAATTGAGCTTTTTGATTGCCCAATATGACTTGTGTTCCATCTCAACAAGAAGATGGCATGCCTTGCCATACACTAATCTATAGGGTGACATTCCCAAGGGTGTTTTGAATGCAGTTCTGAATACCCACAATGCATCATCCAAATGTAAAGACCAGTCTTTCCTTGTGGGTCCAACCATTTTTTCCAAGCGTCCATTTAATCTCCCTATTGGATAATTCTGCCTGTCCACTTGTTTGAGGGTGGTAGGCAGTAGCAATTTTGTGCTTCACCCCATGTTTGGCAAGAAGAGCTTCTATCAGTGATAACTCTCCATCAATAGAGTTATCTAAGCATTTCTATTCTTAATTCATTGTGAGTTTCTGTGCTTAGTCTAGGGTTTATATACATATTTGTGTTAAAACAAGGAAAAAGAAATCAAGGACTGAAATGGAATTAATTTGGTACAATTGGTGCCCTCATGGAGTTTATGATGTTCTCCTTGAGTGTTACAACATTAGGGTGCTATAGCACCATGCACGCAGTAGAGCCCACTTGGAGTCAAAAGCAAAAAGTAAATCTGAAACCCATCATGAATCAGTCCAATCAGCACATCCCTAGTGGCAGAAGCTATGCTGATGCAACCACCCTCCTCCCACTTGCACATGCCACTTGTCCTCTTGGGATATGACAAGCTACTTTAGTTGGTGAAGAAGCGACCCACATGTCTCCTCCACTTGCAAAAAGGAGGGAAAACCAAGCTATAAAAGGAAGCCTTCACTTCTGAACTTAGGGACTTAACCATCTACTTCCAGCACTAAAATCTTCTCTGGTTTTTGAGGAAAAAACTGTGATAAGTTGTCCTCCTATCTCCATTGAAGATCCACCATTAAAAGCCACTTGAAGATCGTGTTCGGTTCATGCTATAGCACTGTCAGCACACCAGTACATGCGTAGGAGTTGGAGGAGTGTATCTTTTGCACATTCTTCTTCTACTTTCTGTTTTGGTGATATGAACTCCATTGTTTGTAAGTTGTTGATATTACTAGCCATGAGCTAAACATCTTTTAGTTGGATTGCTTAAGCTTTGTAATGACTTTTTAAGTGTTAGTAATATAACATTATGATGCCTGCGTTTCAATCTTTGTATTTTAATTCTTTCAAACTTGTTTTGGGATTAGCTAACAAGAATCAGTATATTCATGGGTTCAGAAATGGTTCATGATTTGATCTCAAAGGTTGATATGAATGAGTGGTTGTTTTAAGGATACTTAGAACAATCCTTGCTCAAACCTAGACATAGGAGGGCTTAGTTCATAGAGTGAATACTGTGGATTCTTTATTATACAGAGGTGAGCTTACTTGAAGCCTAGACATAAGATCTTGTAACGAAACCTTGGCGAAAGTGACTGAAAGGCACGCAACAAATGCTACAGCATTCAATGCTATAGCATCGAGCGTTATAGCACTAACACAGAAGAGAAGTTACTTAGTGAAAAGCAATTCAACTAGTCTCCATCATATAAGTTCCCTTTAATTCTCTTGCAATTTAAATATTCATTTTCCTATTCTCAAATAGTGTTTTTATTTTTCTCACTGATTTGCTAAATCTTAACAACTAGAAATTAAAGACAATCCCTGTGGGTTCGACCTGTATTTTCTACTGTATTACTTTTTTTGACTATGTATACTTGCACATCTGTTGAAAAATCACAACAAGTTTTTGGCACTGTTGCCGGGGATTGTAATTAATTTTTACTGTTGAAGCTCTTAGCATATTAGTGTAGCTTTTACTCTGGTGTTTGTTTCTGTTGCTACAGCACATAATGCTTTAGCATATGCATAGGCTCATTTCACCAGAATTTCAATTTGATCCTAAAATAGAGAGGAGATTCAGAGCATTGCGAAGGCAACAAAGGTTACAACAAAGAACAGTCATGTCAGAACACAACTCTGGCAGAAGTTCCCAAAGAGGAGGAAGAGGTGGCAAAGGTGGTTCACAGCATGGTGGTAGAGGTAGAGGTTCCCAACATGGTGTTTACACTGAAATTCCTGCATTCCCAGGGGGAGGACCAGTCACTGATTATTCAGGCCCTCTTCATGATCCAGAAGATTGGTATAGGAAACAATTCATCCAAATTGGACCAGAAGGTATGGTTAATGATAGGGATAGGCCAATGAGGGATTATGTTGTTTTTAATCCTCAATTTATGCAAACTAGCATAGTGAGACCTCAACTAAACACGGCTCACTTTGAATTTAAACCAATGATGTTTCAAATGCTTCAAACAATTGGTCAATTTGGTGGAACTATAAATGAGGATCCACATTTACATTTAAAACAACTTTTGGAAGTATGTAGTAATTTCACTTTTCCTAGAGTTTCTGATGATGCCTTTAGACCCAAACTTTTTCCTTATTCTTTGAAGGATAGGGCAAAAGCTTGGCTAAACTCATTAGAACCTAATTCAATCAATACTTGGAATGAATTAGCAGAAAAATTTTTGGCAAAATATTTTCCACCGAGCAAAAATGCAAGATTGAGAAATGAAATTACTTCATTCAAACAACTTGATAATGAATCATTGTATGAAGCATGGGAAAGATACAAAGAGCTGTTAAGAAAATGTCCTCACCATGGTCTACCTGTCATTATCCAAATGGAAACATTTTACAATGGATTGGTGCCACAGACCAGATTGATGCTTGATGCTTCTTCTAGATGAGTTTTGCTAAAATCATCTTACATTGATGCTTGTGACATCATTGATGACATAGCAGCAAATAGTTATTCTTGGCCTATAGGTAGAGCCACTCCTCAAAAGAAGCTGGAGTACATGAAGTCAGTGAGGTGACAAAGCTAACAGCTCAAGTGGCATCACTCACCAACATGGTCAGAAATCTCACCACAGCCAACGCTATAGCATCTCCTCAGAACACAGAATCAACAAAAGCTACTGCTGTAGTTGAACAAGCCTCTCCTGGTGAAACCAGTTGTGTCTATTGTGGAGGAGGGAACCTTTTTGAAGAATGCCCAAGCAACCCTGTATCTGTGAACTATGTGGGATACAATAAAAATAATAACTCCTATTCAAATTCCTACAATCCTGGGTGGAGAAACCATCCCAATTTCAGATGGAGCAATATTGCGGCAAGCTCATCTAATGCTGCAGCACCTAGTGCACCACCAGGATTCCCTGCTCAGCAACAACAAAGGCAGAATACCCAACCTGTTGACAACTCCATGGAGACCTTACTGAAGGAATTTGTGAAGGACACCAAAACCTTCATGAATGACACCAATGCATCAATTCAATTTCATGGAGCTGCTATCAAGAACCTTGAGAATCAAGTGGGGCAGATTACTACTGCTCTAACTCAGAGGCCTAGTGGAGCTTAGCCCTCAACAACTGAAGCATCTACTTCACATGCCCATGGGAAGGAGCAGGTCAAAGTTATTTCATTGGGGAGTGGGAATGATTTGCAAGGGCCAACAGTTGTTTCAACTAATGGAAACTCAAACAGAAAAATTAGAAAAAAAATGAAAAAGAAAAAAATAAGACAGATGCTATAGCACCCAAAGCTATAGCATATGATGCTGCACCTAGTTCTTCACAGAAGCTTGTTCCTGAGTACCCACCTCCTCCTTTTCCACAAAGGTTGAGGAAGGCTCATGAGGACAAGCAATTCAGTAAATTCTTGGAGGTGCTAAAACAGTTACACATCAATGTTCCTTTGGTGGAGACACTTCAACAAATTCCCAATTATGCAAAATTCATGAAAGATGTCCTCACCAAAAGGAGGAGACTTGGTGAATTTGAAACTGTGCAATGACTGGTGAATGTAGTCTGATTGTTCAAAATAAACTTCCAAGGAAACTTAAGGATCCTAGCAGTTTCACCATACCCTGCTCCAATGGAGAATTCTACAATGGTAGAGCTTTATGTGACCTAGGTGCAAGTATTAACTTGATGCCTAAGTTCATATACACTCAGTTGGGCAGAGTGTCATACTCCAATTTTGTCCGACTAATTGGAAAATCCCAAAAATTCTATCGCTTCGCACATTGTTCTAAACGCGGGTGCATTTGGCACTCTCGTGCAACGATTTTGTTTGGCGCTCGTTGCTTTCAAAAAAAAGAGTCCAAAAAAAATATAGTAAATAATAATAAATCACGCGAGCGCGTGTTGGTTGCGAGTCACGTGTGAGTAGTGCGTCAATGCGCGTTATCTTACCGTTTTTAGAAAATTGAGGATACAATGAAATCGGTTTTAATAACGTACACGCGTGCGTATTCAAATCGCGTACGCGTTCCTAGTCTTAAGGCGAGCACGCGTTCCGTTTCGAGTCGAATTGCGTCAGTGCGCGTTTATTTTACCGCTTCTTTCAGTTATTAGTAAAAAAATAATAATAAATAATAGTAATAAGATAAAATCAGTTTTTTTTATTAGCTGTCCTTTTTTTCTAATTTTGTTACACATACAAACAAAAATTAAGGTAGATAGTACCACAAAAAAGGGGGAGTCAACTCTTTTATACATGGAGACAAAAATAAAAACAAAAAAATTAATTAAAACAAAATTAAAAAAAGAGGAACAGCAGGCGCTGCCTTTGCTGTTGTTGTGGCAGGAGGTATTTTGAGGATGAAGCCCAAATTCCCTTCTCCTTGCCTCTTGGCTTTTCACTTTTTTGGCAAAAACAGGTTGCTGCCCCTGCTGCTCCACTACTCTGCTGTCTGCTCCTCTCCAATACCTCTGCTCCACTACTTTGCCCTCCTGCAAAAGCATAACAGCAATTTCTGTCTCATTGATTTGCATCCTCTATAAAAAACAGAAACAGAAACAGTAACACAAAAGGAAACCAGTAGCATTACCTTTCTGTTTATAAAAGCGAAATTGATTAGCTATCTAAGTTATAGGTTAATTAGAAATAGGTTTAAGGTCAGAATAAGTAAAAAAAAAAAAGAACAACAGAATGTAGAAAAGGGGATTGAGGGACGATGAAACGAAACAGAAAGAGAAAAGGAATTTTTCTTACCTCTGGCCACCGTTCGCGGTGGCCGCCGCCGCAGCCTCCGCCGTACACCCGCCGTACCTTACCACGACCACGAATCGTCAACAACCCCTCCTCTCTCTCCTCACCAGCGAACACCATCACGGCCGAACCATCCCCATCACCGATCCACCCTAACACCCACCGTCGACCACCACTCGCACCCACAATCGCCTCCGTCCCTTCGCCTCCAACCCAACACGAACACTGTAACCACCATCGCCCCCCACCGTCGTCCATCTCTCTCCTCTCTTCCGCCTCACTGTCAATCACCCATCGCACCACCGCAACCCAAGCAACACCACCCCCTTCTCGGCCACACCTAACCCTGCACCTCGCGAACCATCAAACCCCTCCACGCACTATCAATCATCACCGAACCACCGTCAGTTCCCCTTCCCACCGCGAATCGAACCCAGATCGGACAAAAACGCCGCCGTAGACCCGAGGGGTAAAAGAGGGGAGAGTGTTTTGGGCGGTGAGGAAGAGAAAGAGAGGTGAGTTCTTGGTGAGAGAGTAGGGAGCGATGGTGAGAAGAAGAGGGGGAAGAAGTTGAGAGAGGTGGTGTAAGGAGAGAGAAGGAGGGGGTACCGCCGCGGGAAAAGAGAGAGAGAAAAAGAATTTAGGGTTTGACACTTTGGGGGTGGGGGGCACCGCGTAGAGAAGGGATGAGATTAGGGTTACCAAAATTAGGTTTTCCTTTTATATATAAGTGTAGGGGCACTTTCGTCTTTTCACATTTTTTTTAATTTTTCAGATTCTTATTTGCACCCCTGCAGTTTACTTAGCGCGCACCCCCTGAGCCCATCAAAAAATAAAAAACACAGCCCAGCTTACCAAAAACGAGCTAGGCTCACTATCTGCACCCCAGTTTTAATAATACACCCCTCCTTTTATTTACACCCTTATTTTACTACCACGCCCCCTGTTTCTCTTTTTTTTTAAATTCGTTTCTTTTCCCTAAGCGAACTTATTTTTTTTCACAAACCTTTTTTTTCCAAATGATGGATAAATGTTTCCCCGAACAAAAATTAATCCAATTGCGAAAACTCTTCAAAATCAAACTTTGTTAGTAGTCTTGCGAAGCCTTTGCTTGCATGATTATTAACAATGAGGTACTAGTGGCGATCACTTGGAGCCTTTGCTCAATTAATCATCATGAATGCCTAATTTTCCTAAAGATTTTCACTAAATCAAAAACTTTGTTAGTAGTCTTGCGAAGCCTTTGCTTGCATGATTATTAACAATGGAGTGCTAATGGTGGTCACTTGGAGCCTTTGCTTAATTGATCATCATGAAAGCTCAATTTTCACAATTAAACAAGATAAAAAACAAAAACCTTTTTCTAGACAACCAGAACTACGTAGCTTTGAATTCTCCATCGCACCAGGAGATACGTAGGAGCGGATCCCCTCCGTCAAGCACAACAAACCAAAAATATTTTTCCCTTTCAAAAACCAAACACTTTTCCGAAATAAAACATTTTTCAAAAGAGGTAAAAAATAAAGCATTTTTCCGAATCAACTTGGCAAATCACACATTTAATTAAGGTAACCCTTCTTTGAAGGGACGTTGTGGGGTGCTAACACCTTCCCCATACGTAATTAGACCCCCGAACCCAAATCTAATGGTTCCAAAGACCATTGCTTTCCAAAAAAGGTTTTTTCGATGTTTTACCTTTAAAAAATATTGGTGGCGACTCTAAAATCCCGTCGTGCGAAGAAAAATCCCTCTGAGGATTTTTCGAGGTGCGACAGCTGGGGACTCCGCTGGGGACTCTTTTTCTTAAGTGGGTCAAGCCGATTAATTGAATGTATGATTTGCTTTGCTGATTTAACACGCTTTGTTTTACCTCCCTTCTTCCTACTTTTGTTCTATTTTCCATGCCACTTGTTTGCTAGATTTTAGAACATTCCCTCTTCTCGGCTCCTTTTCTTTGAGGTAAGCGATACGTGTAATTATTGTTGACTTCTTAGAATGGTTTGTATATTGAAATGATGTATGCATGTTGAACCCTAGGGTAGACGACCTTTTTGTCTGGACTGTTCATGGTTTTTCTTGCAGGTGGGAAAGGGTAGTTATTTATAGGTGTTGTGCCCTCAACACACACTTCATACCCTATACTTGTGAGCATTGAGTGGGGCCTAAAACCCAAGGTCTGAACAAAAACCTAGGAGAGTGGGGACGATTAGTGACTGCCATTCGTAGACCTTTGTCTGTATGGCTCTCATGAAAGTTTCGCCCAAGAGTACGCTTTGTCATGATGCCTCACACTCGGTAGCTTTCTACGATTGTGGGTGTCATCATGAGAGGGACTTTAGCTCTTGGTTGCCATTGTGAGGAAGTGATTAGAACCTACATGGGAGGATTACCCTTTTCGTTGACTCTAGACCCTAGGATTCCCATCCTTTGTAGGACACGGGGGCACGCATTTGTTTGTTGCATTAGCTTAGGCATTCCTTTTTCTCAAACTCTATTTCAAAATTGTAGAAAGTAATTTTCTCTTCCCCTCATAAACACCTACATGAGGTGGCATGTAGCGTGTATCTTTGAAAATGTTCAAGATGCCACTAATAACCTCATTTTCTTACCCTTTTTCCATATAAATAACACATCATTTCGCATTCACATCATTTTGCATCATTGCATTTGCACCTGAAAAAAATTTTGAAAAAAAAAACTTTCATCATTCGCATTCTTCACGCATTAAAGTTTGTTTGCCGGAAATCGCAACATAACACCGAACCTTGTCACAGGAGTGTAAGAAAGCAATATGGAATCAAAAGGCAAAACCGCATTCAATTCGAGGTTCCCCATTGTAAAGAAGATTGATGTAACTAGTTTGAAGGAGTATGCTTCCCTATTAGGACCTATTGAGCTCCGGTCCTTCGACAAGACTTATGGGAACATCCGCAAGTTGTTATAGTTAGAAGTACAAGAGAGTGCCGTTGCCGCCCTATGTTGGTTCTATGATTCAGAGATTAGGTGTTTTCTTTTCAAGAACTTCCAAATGGCGCCTACCTTAGAGGAGTATGAGAAGATTCTGGGTTTTGATCGCTCAGAGGTTAGACCTTACCAGTATCAAGGGCAGTATTATTCCGATGAGAAGTTTGCTTCCCTGTTACAAATCAGTGTAGGAGAGGTGTGGTCCCACAAAGTTGAGCGTAACAAGATATTCGGGTTTCCTCAGGAGTACTTTGAGAGTTTGATGACTGGTTATGTAGTATCAAATGATTGGGTTTCTTTCAAGCAAGTACTAGCCTTGACCATCTTCGGCATTGTTCTTTTCCCTCAGATTGAGAAACATATAGATGAAACCGCTATTGGTGTGTTCCTAGCTTTCAAGAGTGAAAAAAGTCCCATCAATTCGGTTCCCGCTATTCTCGCAGAGACCTATCGTGCCTTCACCCGCCATCATGAGTTCCGAAAGGATAAGATGTGTTGTTCCTTCCCTGTGCTATATGCTTGGTTGATCAGTCATGTGTGCATTAACAAAAGTGATGTTGGGGATTTGCTTTCCTATGCCTTAGGTTGTAATCCGAAGACTATGAGCCCTCGTGAGTGGAAGGATACTTTTAAGAACCTCGACGCTCTTCAAATTCGATGGTTCTCGCACAAGTGTTGGGAAGATAAACCCTCAGTGGTATTCCAATGTGGCAGTTTCCAAAACGTTCCTCTCATGGGGACACAAGGATGCAGCAATTATAACCCATCTTTGACCTTGAGACAACTCGGGTACCCTATGCGGGATTCACCCTCCGAAGCTATGCTGTCTCGTTTTTACCTCCATGCGGGGATCCCTAAAGACGAAGACTTACTTCGGCGAGTCTTGCAAGCTTGGGAAACCATGGTGCGGAAAGGCAAAGGCGAGTTATCTAAAAGGACCACTGCTATCTCTTTCACTCAATGGCTCGAAAAGAGGATTAAGGAGACTCGACCATCCAACCAAAAGGTGCCATCACTTGAAGAGAAAATACCGGAACCCCACGTTCCCCTCATTGAAGAACTAGAAGAGGCTAAGTTGGCCTTATCTAAAGCGGAAGAAGAGAAAAGGGATTTGCAAAACAGATTAGGAAAGGTGATGCAAGACAAGCGGAAGCTAGAAAATGAAAATGCTCTCCAAGCCGCAACTATTGAAGCAACCAACAGGAAACTTGAAATAGAAGAAGAGAGCAAGAGGGAAATTCAAAAACGTTTGAAAGGTGTTAAAGAGGAAGTAAAGAGGTACGCCTCAAAGATGGATAAGGCTGTGGCAGAAGCAAATGAATGGAAGAAACTATATGCCAAGTCATGGAGGAATGAGAAAATGGTTAGAGATACGCTGGCTAAGTCAAAAGAGGAATTCCAAGTGATGAAGTTTGAATTGGAGAACCAAGTGAAAAGCATCAGGCAAGATAGAGAGTCTATCATAGGGATCTTGAAAGAGTACCAACAAGCTTTAGGGTTTGAACAAGGAGGGTCGAAAGAATTGAGGAGGAATCTCCGATACCTAAGGGAATCTTATGGGCAAGTGAAAGCAGAAGGCCAGTATTGGGAGAAACATTTCATGGCATTAATTGGCAGAATAGAAGACCAAGAGATCGTCAAGGAGCTAAGGGACGAGATTCAGCTTTGGAGGAGCAAATTTTCAAAGCTAGCAGGACTAGCTAACCAAGCTCTGAGGGATGTTCCCAAGAAGCTAAGAAGAGCTGAAGCGGAAATCAACCCTTTCAACACTCCGGCCAAGGTGTGTGAGTTTGTCGAGTACTGCAAGATTCTGACGGAAGAACTCATGGAGAAGGCCAAGGGGGCAGCCGAAAGCAAGAAGAGAAAAAGGAAGGAGAAATTGAAAGCTATATGCCTTTGAAGTTCACTTTAGAGCATTGTAGTAATCCTTAGGAAATTATTAATTTTCTCTAAAAAGTTGTAATTTCCTTTAGGATATTGTACTTTTCGGTTGAAAATGTTGTTTTCAGAATATTGTACTTTCTTTCGAGTTTGAAGTTGTAGTACTCCTTCCTTTTGAATAAAGTGTGTTTGTTTTGCCTATTGCTTCCAACCTCGTTGCAACCAAAATTAAAAAAAAGTGTTAGAGCTTTAAACTTACACGCCTATGACAAGACGAATTGCACCGCGATTCCCGGCACCCAAACAAACATAAAATCATACATATCGCATTGCATTTGCATTCATTTATGTGGTTCCCGCGCTCATGAATTGTGTTCCATCAATAGAAAAAGGCAAGCTGGTTCGCCAACATCGATACCTGACTCGTCTGCAAGCAAGGCTCATGGCAGCTAACCTGAATGACTTGGACCGTCCTGTTATTGAAGACTTAGGGAGTGGTGAATCAGACCATGGTAGCCCAACTGCTGAGGTTCCCAATCCAGAGCAATTGGCTCAGGAGAATCAGGAATTGAGAACGAAAATGGGGGCAATGGAAACGCAGATGACTGAAATGATGAGGATACTACAAGCTTTGAGGAATGGAACTGCCGCTGGAAATCCCACTGTCACTACCGAAGTTGCTGTCACTCTCCCTCCTCTGAGTCTCGAGACTAATACCTTCGCTCATACTTTAGGGACCAACAACCAGGGCCAACCAGTGATGCATGGGATGCCTTGGGGGCTCCCACCCAGATATGCACCTCCAGGAGCCGAGGCTAATGCGCGAAGTAATCCCCTTAGGGTTGCAGAACAAATCCGACCCATCTCAGCCGCAAACAGTGGAGGAGCGGGAGCGCCTCAGGGCCAAATTCAGATTCCTATTCCGCCGGGGACTCCGTTTGACTTTCATTCACCAGTAACGGTCCATCCCCCAATTCAGGGACCAATTCCTGGGAATACCACTCACTCACGTGACCCACACGTGAACCCAACCGTAGTGTTGATGAGTAATCCTCACTACGGTGTGAATGGTTTTCCTCAGAACTATCCTGCTGAAGCTCCTCAAGCTAGAGACAGGTATCATATGTTAGAAAAGCGCTTAAGAATGATTGAAGGAGTGAGCTCTAGAGCAAGAGAAGCTCGCGATCTGTGTCTCATCCCTGATGTGGTTTTACCTCCTAAGTTCAAAGTGTCTGACTTTGACAAATACCGAGGCATGACTTGCCCTAAAAGCCATCTGACCATGTACTGTAGAAAGATGGCTGCATATTCTCACGATGACAAATTGTTGATCCATTATTTCCAAGAAAGCCTTGCTGGGGCATCTCTCAACTGGTACATGCAGCTAGAACCGTCCCATATCCATTGTTGGAAGGACTTGGCTGATGCCTTCCTCAGACAGTACCAGTACAATACGGATATGGCGCCTGACAGAACACAGTTACAGAGCATGGAAAAAAGAGGTAATGAATCATTTAAGGAGTATGCCAAGCGGTGGAGGGCTTTGACTGCACAAGTGACACCTCCTTTGTTGGAGAAAGAACGGGTCTTCATGTTCATGGAAACCCTGCCACCGTTATACTATGATCGATTGATCGGCAGCGTGTCTTCCAACTTCTCAGACATGGTAATCATCGGTGAAAGACTAGAAAATGGACTGAGGAGCGGCAAGATTGCCCATGGCTCCGCAGGTACAACCACCCACAAGAAGCCATTCTCCAGGTTTTTGAAGAAGAAAGAAGGAGAAACCAACGCCATCACCATAAGCTCACCTTATCAACCACAAAATATCCCTGTCCCCACTCAAACACAACCAACCCGTCCACCACAAAGTAACTATCACAAAAACTACCAAGACAAAAAACAGACCACCTTTGATCCCATCCCGATGTCCTATACTGACCTTTTCGGCTATCTCGCCGCAAACAAGCTCATCAATACCAGACCCATGAAACCAGTCCAGCCACCCTACTTCCGAGGCTACAATCCCAATGCTACCTGTGCATTTCATGAAGGGGCAGTTGGACACATTGTTGAAGACTGCAAGGCCTTTAAAATTGTAGTGCAAGATCTGATTGATACCAAAGGGATAACCTTCAAACAAGAAAGCCCAAGCATCACAACTAATCCGCTGCCTGGTCATGAGAAACCTGCAACCAATGCCATCTATGATATGGGGGGCCAATCCTTAATCAGAACTGTGGAGTCCATCCAGACACCCTTAGAGGTTATTCATGTAGAGCTGTGCAAGTTCGGGGTCATCAAGAGAGGTTGTACTCAGAAAGAAGTCTGTGCTGACGTTAATTGTGCCGGGGCATGTGAGGCCTTCAAGACAGTTTTGCAGGACCTATTGGATCGTCATATAATCCAAATGGGTGTGCAAGAGAAAGAGGAGGATGTGCTGACTTTCGAATCAGATAAGAATGGAAATGTTTAGATACCTATTGAGGTCCCGTATAGCCGAAAGCCGATCGTGGAGAGACCTAAGACCATCGTGATTCCTGTCCCAGCTCCTTGTCAAAAGAACAGTGCTGTTCCATGGAACTATGGGGTGTCAGTTCCAATTCAGAAGCCTCAAGTTGTTCCCGATGTCACAAACATTGCGGGAAGCAGTGGAGTCACTAGAAGCGGATGTGTTTATGTCCCCGAAGTCCTGAAAGAAAGTCCCTCAAAGGAAAATGAGGAAAGGATTCGCAAAGGTAAAGGTATAACACAAGAGCCCAAGGAAAGTAGGAAGGTGTCAGAGCAAGAAGCCACTGAATTTTTGAAGATCATGCGGCAGAGTGATTACAAAGTGGTAGACCAGTTGCACCACACTCCTACAAAGATCTCTATCATGTCCCTACTGCTCAATTCTGAGGCCCACCGTGCAGCTCTAATGAAAGTATTAAATGAACCCCATGTAGCCCAGAACATCGCTGTTGACCAGCTCGATGGCATCGTAGGGAATATTGTGGCCTCCAATTATATTACCTTTACTGATGATGAGCTCACCCCTGAGGGGAAGGGGGATAATCAGGCACTTCACATTTCAGTTAGATGTGGTGAATATACACTCTCTCGGGTCCTCATCGACAATGGATCCTCTTTGAATGTCATGCCGAAATCTACTATGAGCAGACTAGACGTAGACTGTTCGTATATGAAGCCTAGCTCCACACTAGTTAGGGCATTTGACGGATCCAAGAAGGAGGTTTTGGGAGAAATGGAGTTCCAGATGCAGATAGGGCCAGAAGTATTTTACGTGAATTTTCAGATCATGGACATTGCATCATCCTACAGCTGTCTCCTGGGGAGACCCTGGATTCATGCCGCCGGCGCTGTTCCTTCATCCCTCCACCAAAGGCTTAAGTTTGTAGTCGACGATAAGCTGATAGTCGTTTTTGGAGAAGAAGAGTTCACAGTTAGCAAGCCCCATCCTTCTCAATACATCGAGGCTGCAGAGGAGTCACTTGAATCTGCCTTTCAGTCGCTGGAAATTGCAAATGCTGCTTTCGTGGGAGAAGAAACCCCATTGCCTGCACCAAACATATCTAACGCTGCTATCATGGTAGCCAAAGTCATGTTGAAAAACGGTTATCAGATTGGAAAAGGGTTGGGAAAGTCCAAGCAGGGAATTCTAGCGCCGGTTCAGCTGCAAGAGTACAAGGATAAGCATGGGTTAGGATATTGGCCCACTCAAGCTGATAAGGAGAGAATGGCTGAAGAAAAGCGAGAAAGGAGGCTAGCTAAGCTTCGAGGGCGGGAACCAAGCTTGAAGAAGGTTTCTATCTATGATCTCTCCCAGAGCTTCAAGAGCGCGGGTGTGCTGGACCCCAATCAGGTGGCCGTCATTGAGGAAGAATCAGTCGCGGAAGACAAAGGTGTGGACTTGGTGCGTCGCAGTGCTGCAGATGAAGAGCTTGATAATTGGAAGATCATTGATTTCCCTGTTATTTTCATTCCAAAGTAATGATTTTGTAATGCAAATTCTTTGGCTCTGCCCAAGGCCTTAGAATATTTCATAAGGGCATGCATGTTTTTCCTTCGAATATCATCTATCACTAAAATCTTGTTTCGGACTCTCAAATGAATAAAATTGCTTTTATTATCATGTGTCTCCATCTTGTGTTTCTATTTTGCTTGTTCATTTCTTACATTCCCGCAAATGCAGACCTAAAATGAATATCTTTGAAAACAATGATGCCAACGGTTCATATGTTAATTTTGATCACCCCGTTAATCAAGCTGAGGAGGATGTTGAGAATGACTGGGAGACTCCTCCAGAATTGATGAGAATGGTTGAACAAGAGGAAAAGGTTATTCAGGCGCATGGGGAATCTGTTGAGATAATTAACCTAGGTACAGAGGACAGTAAGAAGGAAGTAAAGGTGGGTACTTCAATAAAGGAAAGTGAGCGCAAGAAGCTGATCGAACTCCTGCATGATTATGTTGATGTCTTCGCATGGACTTATCAGGATATGCCAGGGTTAGATACTGACATAGTAGTGCATAAGTTGCCGGTCAAGCCAGGATGTCCTCCGGTAAAGCAGAAACTGAGAAGAATGAAGCCAGAAATGTCCTTAAAAATCAGAGATGAGGTGAAAAAGCAGTTCGACGCCGGGTTCCTAGCGGTAGCCAAGTATCCGCAATGGGTTGATAAACATCGTGCCGGTTCCGAAAAAAGACGGGAAAGTTAGAATGTGCGTTGATTACAGAGATCTGAATCGTGCTAGTCCCAAAGATGATTTTCCCCTGCCCCATATTGATGTCTTAGTGGATAGTACGGCGCAGCATTCACTGTTCTCCTTCATGGATGGGTATTCAGGGTATAACCAGATCAGGATGGCTCCTGAGGATATGGAGAAGACAACTTTCATAACTCTTTGGGGAACATTCTGTTACAGAGTCATGCCATTCGGGTTGAAGAACGCCGGTGCTACCTATCAAAGGGCTATGGTCACATTATTTCACGACATGATGCACAAAGAAATAGAGGTCTACGTGGACGATATGATCGCAAAGTCTAAAACTGAGGAGGAACACATTGTTAATTTGCAAAAGCTCTTCGAGCGGTTGAGAAAATTCAAACTCAGATTAAATCCTGCCAAGTGTACCTTTGGCGTGCGATCAGGAAATTTGTTGGGATTCATCGTCAACCAAAAGGGGATAGAAATCGATCCAGACAAGGTGCGTGCGATTCTTGAGATGCCAGCTCCTAAAACAGAAAAAGAGATTCTTGGTTTCCTTGGAAGACTGAACTACATTTCTAGGTTCATATTCCAATTGACTGCCACCTGTGAACCAATCTTCAAACTATTGTGCAAGAATCAAGAGACCAAATGGAATGATGATTGTCAAGAAGTATTTGAAAAGATCAAGAAATATCTTCAGAACCCACCTATCTTGATGCCTCCTGTACCCGGCAGACCTCTGATCCTGTACCTAACCGTGCTAGACAGCTCAATGGGTTGTGTGTTAGGGCAACATGATGAATCTGGGAAGAAAGAGCATGCCATTTACTATTTGAGCAAGAAATTCACTGACTGTGAAACAAGGTACTCGCTGCTAGAGAAGACTTGTTGTGCTTTAGCTTGGGCTGCTCATCGTTTGAGGCAGTACATGCTAAGTCACACTACTTGCATGGTGTCTAAAATGGATCCTATCAAGTACATCTTCGAGAAGCCCGCACTTACAGGGAGACTTGCCCGTTGGCAAATGCAGTTATCAGAATATGATCTCCTATATGTCACTCAGAAAGCAATTAAAGGAAGTGCGCTGGCCGAGTACCTGGCACACCAGCCCGTTGAAGATTATCAGCCTATGCAGTATGACTTTCCAGATGAAGATATCATGGCCTTGTTTGAAGAAGGGAAATCCCCAGAAGATGAAAGATGGAGAGTGGTGTTTGATGGTGCCTCCAACATATATGGGCACGGAGCCGGGGCATTGCTGATTTCCCCTGATAATAGCTTCATTCCATTCACTGCCAGACTAGGCTTCTACGTCACCAATAACATTGCAGAATATGAGGCATGTATTCTTGGTATCCAGGCAGCCATTGATTGGAAAGTTAAGAGACTTGATGTGTATGGAGATTCAGCTCTAGTCATTCACCAAGTGAATGGTGATTGGGAGACCAGGGACTCCAAGTTGATCCCTTACCGAGATTACATTCTAGAGTTGGTTGAGCCTTTTGAGGAAATCACATTTCAGCATCTTCCTCGCAATGAGAACCAGTTGGCTGATGCGCTAGCCACTTTGTCTTCAATGTTCAATATCAACTACGACAAAAGCTTGACTCACATCAAGATTCAGTATCGAGATTTGCCAGCACATCATTACTGCGCGGCAATTGAGGAAGAGTCTGATAACAAGCCCTGGTATCATGACATCAAGCAGTACATCTTGAACAGAGAGTACCCTCCTGGAGCGTCAGAGAATGACAAGAGATCCCTCAGAAGATTGTCATGGAATTTCTTTTTGAACGGTGAAATTCTATACAAGAGGAATTATGATATGGTCCTCTTGAGGTGTGTGGCAGAAGAAGAGGCAACAAAAATCATGAAAGAAGTCCATGAAGGCTCATTTGGGGTTCATTCCAGTGGGCACACTATGGCAAGAAAAATCTTAAGAGCTGGCTATTATTGGTTGCGAATGGAATCAGATTGCTATAACTTTGTGAAAAGATGTCACAAGTGCCAAATCTACGCTGATCACATTCATGTGCCACCTGCTTCCCTAAATGTCCTGACTGCATCCTGGCCGTTCTCAATGTGGGGCATGGACGTCATGGGTCCAGGCTCGTCTGGATCAGCTGAATCTCATTGAGGAAAAAAGAATTGCTGCCCTGTGTCATGGCCAGCTGTATCAACAAAGGATGAAGATAGCTTTCGACAAGAAGGTTCGTCCCCGAGAATTCAGCGAAGGAGACCTTGTGCTCAAGAAGATCTTGCCTATTCAGAGTGACCCTCGTGGGAAATGGACTCCTAACTATGATAGACCATATATGGTAAAGAAATCCTTTTCTGGAGGAGCATTGATACTCACCAACATGGATGGCGAAGAGCTCAGAAACCCAGTCAATTCGGATTCAGTCAAGAAATATTACGCCTGAGAAAAATAAAAGAAAAAAGAGAAAGATGAGCCAAGCAAGAATTAGCTCACTAGGTTGAAAACCCGAAAGGGCGGCTTAGGCAAAAAAAAAGAGCGACCCGGTGGACTGAAAACTCTCAAAGAGCGGTCCAGGCAAAAATTAGGGTCAGAAAGGTTGGACTTAAAAAAGGTAAAAGAGGCAAGCAGCGCCTCCAAAAGCTTGGATAAAAGGGTGATCAAGGATATAAGTATGGGTGATTGGCATCAACACTCCAAAGACAAAGAGAGCTCATAAGATCTGTTGCGTTCATTTTTCTTGTTCTTTTTAGTTAAAAAAAAATTCTCAATGTACTCTCTGCAGTCGGCGCGACCTTTTGCGCGTTCGGCTTCCACATGAATAAAAAGTCCAAATTTTCCACTCTGTTTGCTTATTGTTTTATCATCACTTCCTTTTCATTTGTGTTTTAAAATGATGTTTTATGGCAGGTGATAAATGAATTATGAAAATGTGCATAAATCAGAGCATTAAAATCATTGCGAAACTTTTGAAAATCATGAGAAAAGAAATGATCTCTCGATCAGGTAAATTCACAAGAGTCAAACAAAAGCACTGATCGCATCAAAGCAATTCTCAAAAGGCTGAAGCCGGACCCTCACACCATTATGGATGACCAGCGTGCCTCATAACGCAAGTCCTACGATTTGGTCGAAACAGCAAAAAAAAGAAAGAAAAAGAAAAGGGGAAAAAAAGAGAGCAAAAGAGCAATAAAACAAATAAAATTCATGCATTGCATTTATCAAACATAGGCAAAAAATTCATGCAAGCAAAAAGAACTCCTGCATCACATCACATTCATCCCATCAAAAGCAATCATGGCATTTGCATTGCATGCATTTGTTCATCTCGCTTGCAGATACAAGGACGGATAAGTACTTCGATGCTAATCCTCGCACTCAGTTCCCAGGAAATTCCCTCTTAGTTCAAGGTTCAAATGCTTTTCAGTTCGGCGCTGAAGCGTGCATTGCAGTCTGGAGTTCAAGTCGCTCTTATCAGAGTTCAGTGCTTCCCTTCTGTTCATGGTCTCACATCGTGTACGAGCAACGCGATGGACCGCAGCCCCATGTGAGGTTCAACGGAATAGTTGTATCAGCCTAAGATACAGTGGACGCCGTGCATTGATCTGTATATCAGTTCTGGAGCTGATAACGATCCCCCCGGTCGCTCGAAAAGGCCAACAGGAAGAGCGTGCTCCTCAAAGCCACGTGCAAACTCGGATTCGTCAAGAGTTCGTTTAAGGATTACAGGTTTTAGGCAGCCTGGGCAATTTACCGCTTTCTGCACGCCAAGTGCCCATTTTACTTTTCCGTCTGCACGCAAGTGCCCATTTTACTTTTCTTTCTGCACGCCAAGTGCCCATCTTACCTTTTCTGTCTGCACGCAAGTGCCCATTTTACCTTTTCTGTCTGCACGTCAGTGTACATTTACCGTTCCCTCATCGACACTTCAAGTGTTGATTCAAAAAAAGAAGAAAAAGAAAAAGAAAATTCGGGTTCCTCCAAGTAGACAAAATTGGTATAATTTCTGAATTCTTTATTTCTATTTTATCCTCGAAATATGTCTCGGCCAATTCATATTTCTTGGTAAAATCCAAATAAAGAGGGGCAGCTGTCATACCCCAATTTTGTCCGACTAATTGGAAAATCCCAAAAATTCTATCGCTTCGCACATTGTTCTAAACGCGGGTGTATTTGGCACTCTCGTGCAACGATTTTGTTTGGCGCTCGTTGCTTTCAAAAAAAAGAGTCCAAAAAAAATATAGTAAATAATAATAAATCACGCGAGCGCGTGTTGGTTGCGAGTCACGTGTGAGTAGTGCGTCAATGCGCGTTATCTTACCGTTTTTAGAAAATTGAGGATAGAATGAAATCGGTTTTAATAACGTACACGCGTGCGTTTTCAAATCGCGTACGCGTTCCTAGTCTTAAGGCGAGCACGCGTTCCGTTTCGAGTCGAATTGCGTCAGTGCGCGTTTATTTTACCGCTTCTTTTAGTTATTAGTAAAAAAAAAATAATAAATAATAGTAATAAGATAAAATCAGTTTTTTTTATTACCTGTCCTTTTTTTCTAATTTTGTTACACATACAAACAAAAATTAAGGTAGATAGTACGACAAAAAGGGGGAGTCAACTCTTTTATACATGGAGACAAAAATAAAAACAAAAAAATTAATTAAAACAAAATTAAAAAAAGAGGAACAGCAGGCGCTGCCTTTGCTGTTGTTGTGGCAGGAGGTATTTTGAGGATGAAGCCCAAATTCCCTTCTCCTTGCCTCTTGGCTTTTCACTTTTTTGGCAAAAAACAGGTTGCTGCCCCTGCTGCTCCCTTGCTGCTCCACTACTCTGCTGTCTGCTCCTCTCCAATACCTCTGCTCCACTACTTTGCCCTCCTGCAAAAGCATAACAACAATTTCTGTCTCATTGATTTGCATCCTCTATAAAAAACAGAAACAGAAACAGTAACACAAAAGGAAACCAGAGGCATACACACAGCAATATACACACTGAGATAAGCAGATACACAAAAAACTACACACAAATCCACACAGAAATTCAAAGAAAAAAGTTTAGGGTTCATACTGAAACCCTAACAGCAAGGCCCCTAAATTTCTGAAGCAAGGTGGTAGTAGCAGCAAGCAGTGAGCAATAGGAATCTACTTCAGAGGCTGGAAAAAAGGTTGTCTAACATTTTTTTAAAAATGTAGTCTTATTCTTGATTAACTTGTTTAAAATAAGTCTCAGGTCATCTTCTGTTTCAGTCCTCTTTCCTTTGACTTCCTATCATGATTAAATTTGCTTAGAATAAGTTTCAGAAGCTTGAAAGATTAGCATTAGAGTTAAAACGTTTTTTTTTCAGAATCAGTAGCATTACCTTTCTGTTTATAAAAGCGAAATTGATTAGCTATCTAAGTTATAGGTTAATTAGCAATAGGTTTAAGGTCAGAATAAGTAAAAAAAAAAAAGAACAACAGAATGTAGAAAAGGGGATTGAGGGACGATGAAACGAAACAGAAAGAGAAAAGGAATTTTTCTTACCTCTGGCCACCGTTCGCGGTGGCCGCCGCCGCAGCCTCCGCCGTACACCCGCCGTACCTTACCACGACCACGAATCGTCAACAACCCCCTCCTCTCTCTCCTCACCAGCGAACACCATCACGGCCGAACCATCCCCATCACCGATCCACCCTAACACCCACCGTCGACCACCACTCGCACCCACAATCGCCTCCGTCCCTTCGCCTCCAACCCAACACGAACACTGTAACCACCATCGCCCCCCACCGTCGTCCATCTCTCTCCTCTCTTCCGCCTCACTGTCAATCACCCATCGCACCACCGCAACCCAAGCAACACCACCCCCTTCTCGGCCACACCTAACCCTGCACCTCGCGAACCATCAAACCCCTCCACGCACTATCAATCATCACCGAACCACCGTCAGTTCCCCTTCCCACCGCGAATCGAACCCAGATCGGACAAAAACGCCGCCGTAGACCCGAGGGGTAAAAGAGGGGAGAGTGTTTTGGGCGGTGAGGAAGAGAAAGAGAGGTGAGTTCTTGGTGAGAGAGTAGGGAGCGATGGTGAGAAGAAGAGGGTGAAGAAGTTGAGAGAGGTGGTGTAAGGAGAGAGAAGGAGGGGGTACCGCCGCGGGAAAAGAGAGAGAGAAAAAGAATTTAGGGTTTGACACTTTGGGGGTGGGGGGCGCCGCGTAGAGAAGGGATGAGATTAGGGTTACCAAAATTAGGTTTTCCTTTTATATATAAGTGTAGGGGCACTTTCGTCTTTTCACATTTTTTTTTATTTTTCAGATTCTTATTTGCACCCCTGCAGTTTACTTAGCGCGCACCCCCTGAGCCCATCAGAAAATAAAAAACGCAGCCCAGCTTACCAAAAACGAGCTGGGCTCACTATCTGCACCCCAGTTTTAATAATACACCCCTCCTTTTATTTACACCCTTATTTTACTACCACGCCCCCTGTTTCTCTTTTTTAAAAATTCGTTTCTTTTCCCTAAGTGAACTTATTTTTTTTCACAAACCTTTTTTTTCCAAATGATGGATAAATGTTTCCCCGAACAAAAATTAATCCAATTGCGAAAACTCTTCAAAATCAAACTTTGTTAGTAGTCTCGCGAAGCCTTTGCTTGCATGATTAATAACAATGAGGTACTAGTGGCGATCACTTGGAGCCTTTGCTCAATTAATCATCATGAATGCCTAATTTTCCTAAAGATTTTCACTAAATCAAAAACTTTGTTAGTAGTCTTGCGAAGCATTTGCTTGCATGATTATTAACAATGGAGTGCTAATGGTGGTCACTTGGAGCCTTTGCTCAATTGATCATCATGAAAGCTCAATTTTCACAATTAAACAAGATAAAAAACAAAACCTTTTTCTAGACAACCAGAACTACGTAGCTTTGAATTCTCCATCGCACCGGGAGATACGTAGGAGCGGATCCCCTCCGTCAAGCACAACAAACCAAAAATATTTTTCCCTTTCAAAAACCAAACACTTTTCCGAAATAAAACATTTTTCAAAAGAGGTAAAAAACAAAGCAATTTTCCGAATCAACTTTGCAAATCACACATTTAATTAAGGTAACCCTTCTTTGAAGGGACGTTGTGGGGTGCTAACACCTTCCCCATACGTAATTAGACCCCCGAACCCAAATCTAATGGTTCCAAAGACCATTGCTTTCCAAAAAAGGTTTTTCCGATGTTTTACCTTTAAAAAATATTGGTGGCGACTCTAAAATCCCGTCGTGCGAAGAAAAATCCCTCCGAGGATTTTTCGGGGTGCGACACATAGGAACTGCCAGACCTACAACTGTTACACTTCAATTAGCTGATTGATCTTTAGCTTATCCTGAAGGAATAGTTGAAGATGTACTAATCAAAGTTGACAAGTTTGTTTTCCTTGTAGATTTTGTTGTTTTTGACTTTGATGCAGATAAGGAAGTTCCCATCATCCTAGGAAGACCATTCTTAGCCACTGGAAGGACTCTAATTGATGTGAAAAAAGGAGAATTGACCATGAGGGTCAATGACCAAGAAGTGAAGTTCAATGTTTTGGATGCTTTGAAGTATCCATATCCAAATATAGAGGAATGCTCCTTTGTCATTTCTCTTGATCAAGTTGTCCAGAAACATTTTTACAAGCAACAAGACCACTTGAGCTAGATTTTTGATGAGAATGAAAAGACAGAACTTATAGAAGAAGGAGCCATTCAACAAGAACCAAAAGTCAGAGAGGCTTGGGTAAAGAAGTACGAGTCTCTAGATCTTGAAAAATCAAGCCTAAAGAAGAATGTTCCCTCCATTGAGCAACCACCCTCCCTTGAGCTTAAACAATTACCTAAGCACCTCAAGTATGCCTATTTAGGGGAAAATGATACTCTCCCTGTGATCATTTCTTCTGATCTAACTCAAGATCAGGAGCATGATCTCATTACTACCTTAAAGAGGCATGAGAAGGCTATAGCATGGCAGATGGCAGACATCAAAGCAATTAGTCCAACAGTTTTCATGCACAAAATAGTGTTGGATGAAAATGCTAAGAATAGCATTGAGGGGCAAAGGAGACTCAATCCTATCATGAAGGAGGTGGTTAAAACGGAGATCATCAAGTGGTTGGATGCTGGTATTATTTACCCAATTTCAGATAGTGCAAGGGTGAGCCCTGTGCAATGTGTTCCTACTAAGAATGGAGGTGTCACTGTCATAGCCAATGATAAGAATGAACTGATTCCAACAAGGACAGTGACAGAGTGGAGAATCTATATGGATTATAGGAAGCTCAATAAGGCTACCAAAAAGGATCACTTTCCCTTACCCTTTATTGATCAGATGCTAGATAGGCTTGCAGACAAGGAGTTCTACTGTTTTTTAGATGGCTACTCTGGTTATAACCAAATAGCCATAATGCCTGAAGATCAAGAAAGACAACCTTTACATGTCCTTATGGCATATTTTCTTTCAGAAGAATGCGATTTGGACTATGTAATGCACCTGCTACCTTTCAGACTTCATTGAGAAATCCATTGAGGTTTTCATGGATGACTTCTCTGTGTTTGGGGAAAATTTTCATGATTGTTTGGCCAATTTAGAGGAGATCCTTGTGAGGTGTGAAGAGACCAACCTGGTATTGAATTGGGAAAAATGCCATTTCATGGTCCAAGAGGGTATTGTTTTGGGTCACAAGATCTCCAAGAAGGGTTTGGAAGTTGACAAAGCCAAAATTGAGGTCATTGAAAAGCTTCCTCTGCCAACAACTATAAAAGGTGTTAGAAGTTTCTTAAGCCATGCTGGATTTTACAGAAGGTTCATATAAGACTTCTCCAAGATATCAAAGCTATTGTGTCAGCTGCTACAGCATGACACACCTTTATCTTCGATGAACCATGCCAACAAGCATTCCAGAAACTGAAGACAACCTTGGTTACAGCACCAATCATTGTAACACCTGACTGGAGAAAACCTTTCGAGCTCATGTGTGATGCTAGTGACTATGCTGTAGGAGCTGTCCTAGGGCAAAGGTATGATAAGGTATTCCATTTTATTTATTATGCTAGCAAAACACGTGTTGAAGCTCATTTAAATTATACAGTCACTAAGAAAGAATTATTAGCTGTGGTTTTTGCATTTGACAAATTTAGATCATACTTGGTTGGCACAAAAGTTATTGTTTACACAGATCATTCCGCCATCAAGTATTTGATTTCAAAGAAAGATGCAAAACCTGGCTAATAAGATGGGTTCTCCTCCTCCAAGAATTTGATTTGGAAATTCGTGATAAAAAGGGGTGGAGAACCAAGTTGCTGACCATTTGTCTAGAATTGAAGGAGAAATTGCAGGTACACAAGGTGTAGAGATCAAGGAAAGCTTCCCTGATGAGAAACTGCTAACTGTCAGTGTGGCAGCATCTTGTGCTATAGCACATTGGTTTGCTGATATAGTCAATTACCTTGTCAGCAAACTTGTGCGACCCAATCTGACATACCCACAAAGGAAGAAGTTTTTCCATGATGCTGAGCAATATTACTGGGATGAGCCCTTCCTTTATAAAGAATGCCCAGATCAGTTGATAAGAAGATGTCTCGCAGAGGAAGAGCAGCACCCAGTGCTATAGCAGTGTCATGCTGCACCTTATGGAGGACACTTTGGAGGTGCGGGGACAGCTGCTAAGGTACTCCAATCTGGGTACTATTGACCTACACTCTTCAGGCATTCCATCTTACCTACTGCTCACACAACAACTGTTGAAAAGGAGAGACTGATCCTGATTGATTCAATCATGATGGGAGAAAACATTAATGTGGGAAGGCTCATTTCAAGGGAAATTCTTGAATCCAAAGTCAAACCTATGGGTAATCTCTATTTCCCTTGCCTAATTACTGAGTTATGCATCAAAGCAGAAGTGGAGATTGAGAGAAAGGAGGAAAGAAGGGCTCCTGCAGGTCCTTTCCCAATGGAGTTTAAGGCTAGACAGAGACCTGCTGCTATAGCATCAGGTGAAGAGCCATTGCTACAAAACTTGAGGCTACTGCAGCAAGCCATCTGGAGATTCATGAAGGAGCATTATGAATGGGAAGAGGCCATGTTTAAGGAGCTGTCAAATGGGAAAAACATTATGGTACCACCAAAATTTCCTGAGTGGGTGCTTGAAGAAGAAATAGAACAAGAGGCTGAAATTGAGAAGCAACCCACTATAGTCAAGTCTCAACCAAAGAAGAAGGCCCCTGTTAAGAAGCCCTCAAAGAAACCCATAGTTGAAGAAGAACCCATTTTGAGTTCTGATGAGCTAGAAGAGAGTGAAGAGAATGAGGAAGAAAAGACGAAGATGACTAAGGAAGTGATTAGTGAAGAGGAAAGTGAGGAAACTGACAGTGAAAAGACAGAAACAGAGGAAGTACAAGAGGAAGAACATCAAGAACAAACACCACCAACACCCCCATTCACACCACAATTCCACCATCCTCACCCAAAATCCCCACCACCACCCAAAAAAACCTCCAGCTACCCCACAACCAGTAAATAAACCCATCACAACACCCTCACATATAGAAACCCAAACCCCAACCACCACTGAAATACCACCACAAACCCCTCCACCAGGTCCTGAAACCACACAGGAGACTATAGTGTCTGAGACTATAACATCTCCTAAGGCTACCACTGATCAACCATCAAGTGCTACCACCCCCTCCAAAGAAGAAAGAGTGAAGCAGATAGCTGGGAAGGCTCCAGAAGCCAAATTAATGGATATCCCAGAAGAAGGGTCCACTGGGGGGTCAGTTGCAAGCAGAAAAGGAAGCACCTCAGAAAAAAGGCACAGCTGTAGCAGAAGGAGTTACATCAGAAAAAGAGCAGCAAATATTTGTGGAGCAAGCCATAGAGAAGTTTGTTCATGACACCTTGGCATCTATGGGCCTTACAGAGATGGCAGCCAAGTTGAAGGTAGAACAAGCTGATAAGGAGAAAGCTGCTGCTGTAGCATCTAATGCTACATCATCCACTGCAGAAGAGGAAGCCCCAAGAACCAAAGAAGAAGAAACAAAAGACAGAGAAGAAACCTTCCCAGAAGCCTAACAGGATCAGCAACAGGCTCAAGTCTGGGTTAGCTAAAAAATGATCTTTTTTTCCTTTACTCCTTTAAATTTTATTGCTTTCAATAAACCTGTTGGGTGGTATAGCACCTGTCCTGCACCCAACAAATGTGTTAGTTTTAAGTCTGTTTCTGAATCATGCCGATTATGTTTGTGTTTTGCTGATTATGTTTTGCTTAAATCCTCTCCCCTTCATCATTGAGAAGGCAGTGAGGACACTGCCAGGTTTTAAGTGGGGGGGGGGGAGAGGACCTTTAGGTTATTTTAACTAATGTTGAATGTTTGTGTTGTGTTTTGTGTCAGTTTGGAATGAAGTCAATAATTCCCCCAATGTTCAAAAATAGAAAGCTTGTATCTTGAGTGGGTGAAAAATTTAATGATGATTGAGTGACTGTGTGAAGTAACATTGTCTGAATGATGACCAGTTTTATTGCTGCTCCCACACAAACTCTAGGCTTAGAAAGAAACTTAGTCAGCTAGGAATGACCTGATGCCAAAGTTAGTCTTGGTTGACCAAGAGTGTGTCAAGTTTTAATAAAAATTGAGAGTAGCATTAGAAGCTAGGTTTAGGGGTGCATCGGTTATATTAAGGCTAGGTATGAAGACTTAGGATGGCCAGTGTAGTTCAGTTGTACCAGAAATTGTAACGTCAAGTGTGATAGTATTGTAATGTTGTAGCATCTCCACACCAAAAATGCTGGACTGTGCCTAAAAGCTCAAAAAAAAAAGAGCAAAATACTGGAGTCCACCCAGGGATGCTATAACACAGAGTCATCAATTGTAAGCAGAAATTTGTACGCATAGCATAAGTGCTATAGCACCTCATGCTATAGCACTACTACCTTTCATTTCTCTTAATTAGCACTAGCCATTGTCTGAAATGTCTAATCAAGTCTTATGTGAAATTGTTAGTCTACTCTCCATTTTGAACTCTTCTTGACACACTCAAAAGAAGACCATTGTCTCCTAGGCTAAGTGAAATTCTGAACCTGGCTAGGAATTGGACTATGCTTAGAGGTCACACACTCACTTTGGGCAATAATAATTCAATATGTTGTGAAAAAAAATGGTCTATGTGAGTGAATCTGAAAATTTAGCCCAATCAAGAGCATGTTTTGAAGGTTTGTAACTTAGGGAAGATCCGGCTTTCTTCTGTTGTTTTTGTTTTATATAAAAGTGTCTTGGCATGACTGTTGTTTGGCTTTTACTTGTTCCTGTTGTCATTGCTTGGGGACAAGCAATGGTTTAAGTTTGAGGGTGTGATAACTTTCCATTAGTAGAGTTATCTAAGCATTTCCATTCTTAAATCATTGTGAGTTTGTGTGCTTAGTCTAGGGTTTATATGCATATTTGTGTTAAAACAAGGAAAAAGGAATCAATGACTGAAATAGAATTAATTTGGCACAATTGGTGCCCTCATGAAGTTTCTGATGTTCTGCTTGAGTGTTACAGCATTAGGTGCTATAGCACCATGCACACAGTAGGGCCCACTTGGAGTCAAAAGCAAAAAGTAAATCTGAAACCCATCATGAATCAGTCCAATCAGCACCTCCCTAGTGGCAGAAGCTATGCTGATGCAGCCACCCTCCTCCCACTTGCACATGGCCACTTGTCCTCTTGGGATATGACAAGCTACTTTAGTTGGTGAAGAAGGGACCCACATGTCTCCTCCACTTGCAAAAAGGAGGGAAAACCAAGCTATAAAAGGAAGCCTTCACTTCTGAACTTAGGGACTTAACCATCTACTTCCAGCACTAAAAACTTCTCTGGTTTTTGAGGAAAAAGCTGTGATAAGTTGTCCTCCTATCTCTATTGAAGATCCACCATTAAAAGCCACTTGAAGATCGTGTTCGGTTCATGCTATAGCACTGTCAGCACACCAGTCCATGCGTAGGAGTTGGAGGAGTGTATCTTTTGCAAATTCTTCTTCTACTTTCTGTTTTGGTGATATGAACTCCATTGTTTGTAAGTTGTTGATATTACTAGCCATGAGCTAAACATCTTTTAGTTGGATTGCTTAAGCTTTGTAATGACTTTTTAAGTGTTAGTAATATAACATTATGATGCCTGCGTTTCAATCTTTGTATTTTAATTCTTTCAAACTTGTTTTGGGATTAGCTAACTAGAACAAGTATATTCATGGGTACAGAAATGGTTCATGATTCGATCTCAAAGGTTGATATGAATGAGTGGTTGTTTTAAGGACACTTAGAACAATCCTTGCTCAAACCTAGACATAGGAGGGCTTAGTTCATGAAGTGAATACTATGGGTTCTTTATTATACAGAGGTGAACTTACTTGAAGCTTAGACATAAGATCTTGTAACGAAACCTTGGCGAAAGTGACTGAAAGGCACGTAACAAATGCTACAGCACTCAATGCTATAGCATCCAGCGTTATACTTGCACATCTGTTGAAAAACCACAACAATCAACTTGTTGCAGAAGTGAGAACCTTCATCACTGATGATGCCCCTAGGAGTACTAAATCTGGTGAAGATATTTTTTTGTAGGAACTTACTCACAGATTTGGCAACATTGTTGGGCAATGCAACAACTTCCACCCATTTCGATACATAATCTACAGCCACCGGGATATACAGATTGCCAAAGAAAGGAGGAAAAGGCCCCATGAAGTCCATTCCCCACACATCAAAGAGTTCAATCTCTAAAATATTGGTTAATGGCATCTCATGTTTGTTTGAAATATTTCCAGACCTCTGACATCTATCACATTTTTCTACCTTGGCATAAGCATCTTTGAATAATGTTGGTCACTAATATCCTGACTGTAGTACTTTTGCTGCGGTTCAGGTGCTGCCAAAATGTCCACCATATGGTGCAGCATGACAATACTACAACACTGATTGTTGTTCTTCTTCTGCAATGCACCTTCTCAACAACTGATCTGGGCACATTTTATAGAGAAATGGGTCATCCCAATAGTATTGTTTAACTATGTGGAAGAACCTTCTCTTTTGCTGATATATCATGTTAACTAGTATCACTTTGCTTACTAGGTAATTTACTATATCAGCAAACCATGGTGCTGCAGCATCTGATGCTCCAGCATTGGATGCTGTGGCATTGGATGCTATGTATGGCATTGGTTGCTGTTATAGAAACTGCCAATAGTTTTTCATCAGGAAAACTTTCTTTGATTTCTCCTTCTTTTGTACCTGCACTTTCACTTTCAAGTCTAGACAAATGATCAGATACTTGGTTCTCCATCCCATTTTTATCATGAATTTCAAGATCAAATTCTTGAAAGGAGGAGGACCCATCTTATTAGCCTTAGTTTTGCATCTTTTTTGGAAATTAAATATTTGATGGCAGAATGATCTGTAAAAACAATTACTTTGGTGCCAACCAAGTAAGATCTAAATTTGTCAAATGCAAAAACTACTGTTAATAATTTTTTTCTGTCACAGTATAATTCAATTGAGCTTCCACAAGTGTTTTGCTAGCATAATATATAGAATGAAAAACTTTATCATACCTTTGCCCTAGGACAGCTCCCACAGCAAAATCACTAGCTTCACACATCAATTCAAATGGTCTGCTCCAATATGGTGTGACTATAACTGGTGTTGTCACCAATGCTCTCTTGAGTTTCTGGAATGCTTCCAGGCATGCTTCATCAAAGTTGAAAATTACATCATGTTTCAAAAGATGACATAATGACTTTGAAATTTTTGAGAAGTCTTTGATAAATCTCCTGTAGAATCCTGCATGACCTAGGAAACTTCTGACACCCTTGACAGTTGTTGGAGGGGGTAATTTCTCTATCACCTCAATCTTGGCTTTATCTACCTCTAGCCCCTTCTTAGATATTCTGTGACCAAGTACAATGCCTTATTAGACCATGAAATGACATTTTTCCCAATTTAGGACCAGGTTGGTTTCCTCACATCTGTTGAGTATTTCTTCTAAGTTTGTCAAACAAAGTTGAAATGTCTCCCCAAATACTGAGAAGTCATCCATGAATACCTCCATGGATTTTTCAATGAAGTCAGAGAATATTGCCATCATGCATCTTTGAAATGTTGCTGGAGCATTACATAGTTCAAATGGCATCCTTCTAAATGCAAGTGTGCCATAGGGACATGTAAAGGTTGTTTTTTGTTGGTCTTCAGGAACTATAGCAATTTGGTTATAGCCCGAATAGCCATCCAAAAAGCAATAAAATTCCTTACCAGCTAATCTGTCTAGCATTTGATCTATGAAGGGTAATGGGAAATGGTCCTTCTTGGTGGCCTTGTTGAGTTTTCTGTAGTCCATACATATCCTCCAACCTGTGACAGTTCTTGTAGGTATCAGTTCATTTCTTTCATTGGCTATTACTGTCACAACCCTTTCTTTGGTACACATTGCACATGGCTCACCCATGCACCATCTTAGATGGGGTAGACTATGCCAACATCTAGCCACTTGATAATTTCCTTCTTTACCACCTCCTTCATGATTGGATTGAGTCTTCTCTGTCCTTCAATGCTGTTTTTGCATTTTCATCCAAGATAATTCTATGCATGCATATTGTAGGACTGATTCCCTTTATATCAGACATTTGCCAGCCAATTGCCTTTTTATGCTTTCTTAGGGTATTAATGAGATCATGCTCCCGCTTTTGTGATAAGTCAGAAGCAATGATCACAGGAAGAGTGTCATTTTCCCCTAAGAAGGCATATTTCAGATGCTGGGGCAATTCTTTCAGTTCAAGTTGAGGAGGTTTCTCTATTGAAGGAACATTCTTTTTGAGGGTTGAGTCTTCAAGATCTAAGGACTCATATTTTCTTGCCCAAACCTCTTTCACAGTTGATTCATTTGGCAGAGTTTTTTTTTCCACAATCTCCTCTTCTGAGAATGCTGGAGCAATGGATGCTAGAGCATTGGTCAAGTGATCATGTTGCTTGTGGAAATTCTTCTGCACTACATGATCCAAAGAGAGTACAAATGAACATTCCTCAGTATCCTCATTAGGATACTTTAGAGCGTTCATAACATTGAATTTCACCTCTTGATCATTGACCCTCATGGTCAGTTCACCTTTCTGTACATCAATGATTGTCTATTCAGTTGCCAGGAATGGTCTTCCAAGTATGATTGGTACCTCCTTATCTGCATCAAAATCAAAGATAACAAAATCTGGGGGAAACAGAAATTTATCAACTTTAATTAAAACATCCTCTATGATTCCTTCGGGATAGGGTATTGACCTATCTGCAAACTGAAGAGTCACAGTGGTTGGCCTAGCAATTCCAATTCCAAGTTGTGGGAATATGGATTTAGGCATCAAGTTGATACTTGCACCTAAATCACATAGTGCACGACCAGTATAATTTTTCCAATTGAAAATGGAATTGTGAAACTGCCAGGATCCTTTAGTTTCCTAGGGATTTTATTTTGCATGATCATGCTGCATTCTTTGGACATGGTTACTGCTTCAAACTCCCCCAATCTCCTTCTTTTTGTAAGCACATCTTTCATGAATTTGGCATAATTTGGCAACTGTTGAAGTGCTTCAACTAGGGAAACATTGATGTGTAATTGCTTCAATACCTCAATGAATTTGCCAAATTCCTTTTCTTCATGAGCTTTCCTCAACCTTTGTGGAAAAGGAGGAGGAGGGTACTCTGAAACTAACCTTGGTGGTGGCATAGAAGCTGTTTTGGATGCTGCAGCATCTGATGCTCCAGCATTGCTTCAATATGATGCTGGAGCATTGAATGCTTCAACATTAGGTATATTTTTTTATTTTCTATTTTTTTTTTCATTTTTTTCTTCCTTACCTTCACCTTCTGAATGTGGTTCTAAAAAATCTTCTCCATTTCTCAAAAAAATAGCTTTTACCTGCTCCTTACCATGTCTTTGTGAGGTTGTAGCTTCTGTGGGGGATGCAAGTGATCCATTTGGCCTTTGGTATAAAGCTGTTGTTAAATCAATACAAGAAAAGTTGGTTTTTTCGGCAGGCAAAATCCACCGGAAAAGTAAAAAATCCGCCGAAAAATTGGACTTTCCGGTGGATTTTTCGCGCCGGTAGCCAGCTCGCAGCAAACGGTTTCGGACGAATTATCCGCCGGAAATTTTCGGCGGATTTCGTGCCGCCGATAAATCCGCCGGAAATGCCCAAAAATCGCATAACTTTACCGGCGGATAATCCGCCGGAAATTCTGTTGAATCCCCCGGTAAACACTTTTTTTAAAAGAAAAATAAAAATCCGCCGGAAATTAATTTTCGTTTTATTTAAAAAATTAATATTATTTTATTAAAAACTTTAATTATTAATTGATTTATTTATTAAAAAAATAAAAATTAGGAATGAAAATTAATAATTAATTTAATATGGTAAGTAATTTTAAATAATTAATTAAATTAATTAAAAAAAAATAAAATAAATTTTTTAAAATAAAATATAATAATTAAAACTAATAATATTGATCTTAACAATATACGAAATGAAAAACAATAATAGGTCTGAACTGAAGACGATTTAATTTAATTCAAATTTCAAATCGAACAAAGTACTCAAATATCCATAACAAGTACAAATGAAAACTTAAATTACAACAAAATAAAACAATTCAAAACTACTGGGGTGGCTGCTGGCCTGACTCATCATCATGATAATAGGTATCATCTGATGCAAGAAAAGCACTAATCGCATCGATATTAAGATCGATGTTTGAGTTGGGCTGGTGGGGTGACTGCTGTTGGGGGTGCTGGTATGGCTGCTGGGGGTGCTGGTATGGCTGGTATGGCTGCTGCTGGCGGTGCTGAACCTGCTGCGGTGGATACTGCTGGGAATACTGGGGCTGAGGCCACGGCTGAAATGCACCGCCGAAATGCTGCTGCGGCAGGTAGGATGGACATATGTGATGATTGTAATATCCTAATTTTGTCCTATCCAAAAAAAAGAAATTTTATTTATTTTTTGAGAAAAATAATATTCTTCTTTTCATGCCATGTTTTATTTTATTTTTAGTTTGCTACAAGTTTTAATTTCTAAAAAAAAATAATAATCTTTTTTATGTCATGTATTATTTTCTTGTTTTTATTGCTATGGGTTTTAATCACCACAAATATTTTTATTAGAAGTGAAGAGGCAAAAATAAGCAAAGGGGAGGTGGGGGTCTATTAAAAATAATAAGGTGTTGTCATGGAAGCCCAACCCAGCAAAAATAGCTAGCCCAATTCGCCTAGCCCAATCCAATTCCTATCCAACCCATAACCCAACTCCTCCTAACCCACAACCCACAACCCATAACCCAATTCCCACCAAAACCCTAATTTTTCCCCCCTCTCTCATTCAAAATTCGGCCACCCCTTTCTTTTTTAAAAAAAAAATAATAAACATTTTTTTTCTTTTTTTAACCATTCCCCCCTAACCCTAAAAACAAGCCAAGTTCATTCCTCTTTTCCCCCCCCCATATTCGACCTACCCCCTCTCTTTCCCTCCTTGGAACTCTCAATCCCACTTCCCCACATCCACTTCCCCATACACTCCACCCTTCCCATCACTCCCTCTCTCTTTTCTCTCACTCCCTACGCCTCCTCCCTCTCTCCTTACCCCTTCCCCCATTCGACCCCACTCTCTCTCTCTCACACTCAACCTTCCTTTCTCTCTTTCTCCCCCACACACTTCACATCACAATTCCCTTCCTCTCACTCTTGCCATATTCGACCTACCCCTCTTCTCCAACACACCAAAAAATTTTCACTCTCTCTCACCCTCATACACACATACACGCATACCCCTCTCCTCTCCATCATTTTTTTCTTCTCTTCTTCACCACTCCCCATCCCCCACGGCTCCAACACATCACCAACTCCATTTTTTACTTCCTTTCTCCAATCTCCACACACACACCTCACTTAAACCCTAAATATTAACTTTTTTTTCACCCACGGTTTTACCCCCTCCTCTCATAGAAACAATCCTTTTTTCCCTCTGCTACACCCATACCCCTTCACCAAACCTCCATCATATCAAAAAGATCATCATCACTGTCCAAGAGTGGTTGAAGTGGAGCAGAAGATGGAAGAAGCTTTTTTTCTCTCTTGTATAAATAGGGTTCCCCACTTAGAGGAGGGGGACGGTTTTCACTCTTAGAAAAAAAAAGGGGAAAGTTTTCTAAAAAAAAAACTAGGGTTTCGAAGAAAGAAAGAATTTTTTTTAGAGTTTCTTTTAGAAAAATTTTCTTCCCCTTCTTTTCTTCCTTCCTAGATTTTTTAGTTTAAAATTTCGTTGTATTGAAGAGATCCGAAGAAGAAAGCTTGGATTTGTTCAAGGTACAAAAATGTAATAATTTGTAGTTTTGTTGCTTTTTAAATTTTAGTTATTGTATTTTTGTTCATAAATATTAGTTACTGTTTTTATTTTTGTTGTTGTCATGTTTATATTAGTTGCTGTTTTTATAGATATATATATGTTGTTATTATTGTTTTTTATGTTGCAATTTTCGGACTAAAAAAAGTGCTAAAAAAAAATATGTTGTTTTTTTAAAAAATGGTTACTAATTTTCGGACTAAAAAAGTGCTAAAAAAATATGTTGTTTTTTTTAAAAAATGGTTACTAATTTTCAGACTAAAAAAGTGTTAAAAAAAATATGTTGTTTTTAAAAAAAATGGTTACTATTTTCGGATTTAAAATAAACCAAAAAAAATGTGTGTTCCTTTTTATTTAGGTACTAATATTTTCGGTCTAAAAAAAAAATAAATAAAAAAAATGTTGTGCTTTTTTTAAATAAATTATTCTAATTTTCGGATTTTAAAAAATGATAAAAAAGATATGTTGTTTTTTTTTAACAATTACTATTTTTCGGATAAAAAAAAATGATAAAAAATGTGTTCTTTTTTTATTTTCGGATTTAAATAAAGTTTTTTTTTCAAATACTAAAAAATATTTTTTTAAAAATAAATGGTTACTAGTGTCACTACTCTTTTCTAAAAAAAAATAACATAATAACAAAAATCTTTTTCAAAAAAAGTAAAAAGGCCCCCTTTTATTTAGATAATAACTATGACAACAAAAAAAACAACAAAAGAATTTTTCTCCATAATCCGCTTTCAAAATACCACTTGTTTAGTCTAGGTTTTTTTTGAGGAAAAGCGTTTCAAGAACCACGTGCTCTAGGGTAGAATAGTAAAAAAGGTAATAGACCCGTCAATCGTTTTTTTTAGCGTCAAAACGCTATTTACACCCCCCGGCAACCATTTTCTTTTAGCGTCAAAACGCTATTTGCACCCCCGGTGACACTTTTTTTTCTAGCGTCAAAACGCTATTCACACCTCCCTTTTTAATACAACTCCTTTATTATTTGCACCCCCCTTTTATCACTTACTCCGCTTTTTTTCACAACGTGATGCTTCCGAACCGTTCTTTTTTTCTTTCTTTCGAAAAAATCGAATTCGCGCAAAAAATAGGTTGTCTATAGCGGTCACTCTGGGCCTGGCTTGTTTGAACGCTATAAATACCTTCTTTTCCGAATAAGCCATTAATGACGACCACTCTGGATTTATCTGTTTGGTCACCATGAACGGTCTCTAGTTTTCCCAAACTTTTCAAAAAAAATAAAAAATACCAACACACAAATATTTTCTACCCAAGAACTACGTAGCTTTGATTTCTCCATCGCACCCGGAGATACGTAGGAGCGGGGGCCCACTCCCGTCGAGCGCAAAAAAACTAAAATTTTTATTAAGTCTTCTTTTCCGTTTTTTTGCAAATAACAAAAAAGGGTAAAATAAAGTGTTTTCTTTAAACTATTTTTTTTTCTACACATTAAATTAAAAGGTAACCTTTTTAGGATGTTGCGGGGTGCTTGTACCTTCCCCGCACTTAATCGACCCCCGAACCCAAAAACAAAGGTTTTTTCAATGTTTTCCTAAAAATAAATATTGATGGCGGCTCCATTGTTCAAAAGCAACGAGGAATCCCTCCTCGGATTCTTCGGTCGCTACAGCTGGCGACTCCGCTGGGGACTTTTTTTTTAGAGGGTCAAGCCTAATTTAATTAAATGTGTAAATTATTAGTTTAGTACTTTATTTACCCTTAGTCTTTATCTTCGCATATTGAACCTTAGGGTAGAAAACTTTTATACTGCTATTTGTTTTCTTGCAAACCTTAGGGTAGAAGACTTTTATATTGCTATCTGTTTGCTCTTTTGCAGTTTGGGTTAGTTTAGGTTGCTTATATCACACACATCACCTACACCTATTTATTCACACACTTCTGAGTGGGGCCCTATACCCGGGTCTGAAAAATAACTTAGGACGAGCGGAGATGATTAGTGACAGTCATTCTGGATTTATCTGTCTGACTCTCATGAAAATCTCAACCAGAGTATGCTCTTTCGCGGCATCCCACACCAGGTAGCTCGCTATCGTTGTGGGTCATATCGTGAAAGGGATTTTAGCTCTGGAAACCTCTGTGAGGAAGTGAATAGAACTACCTGAGAGGTTGATCACATAAGTGACCCTAGACCGTGACCTATATGTAAGACATAACCTGTTTAGGACACAAAAGCAATTCACCTACCTGTTGCATCATCGCAAAAAAAAAAAAACTTTTTATCTTTCAAAAAAAAATCAAACAATGAAAACCATTTATTCTTTTTCCTTTACATATTCTATGTGACATGGTTAATGTTTCTCAATTTTTTTGAATCACCAAAATATGCTTTTATTAACACATGTAACGTCTTTCTTTAATTCATCATACATCATCATTATTTCACAAAAAAAAATACAAAAAAAATCCTCACATTGCATGCTATTCATCTCATTTAGGTTTGCCGGGAATTGTAAGAGGTTCGAAAGTTTTGTCATAAGCAAGGTAATATGGGATCAAACTGTGAAGCAATCCAAACTCTGAACTACCCTATAGTGAAGCAGCCTAATCTAACAAGTTTAAGGGAATGTGCTGGTCGATTGCCGCCCATCGAGCGCAGGTCTTTTGATAGGGTGTATGGGAAGATTATTATGTTACTACAATTGGACGTACAAACGGATGCCATTGCCGCCTTGAGCCAGTTCTACGACTCTTCATTAAGATGCTTCACTTTCAAAAATTTCCAGATGGCACCTACCCTGGAAGAATATACACAGATCTTCGGCTTTCCTCAACAAGACAAGGGACCCTACCAGTATCAGGGACAATACTACACAGATGAGAAACTCGCCTCAATGTTACAAACCAGCAAAGAGAACTTGAAGCTCCGGAAGAAAAATCGAAATGGCATTGCAGGATTCCCACAAGAGTATCTGGAAGGCCAAATGAAATTCTTCGCCGACGCTAGAAATTGGGGTCCTTTTAAGCAGGTGTTAGCTTTGACTATCTTTGGCATTGTCCTATTTCCACGCCTTGAAAGATATGTGGACACAACAGCTATTGGCGTCTTCTTATCCTTCAAGGATCCGATTCCAGCCATGCTTGCAGACACTTACTGTACTTTCACTCATTATAGTGAGCTAAGGGGAAAAAGGATATCTTGCTGCCTGCACGCCTTGTATGTTTGGCTTCTCACCCATGCTTTCGTTAACAAAGTCAGAGTAGAAGGCCCAATTGAAGACGCCAGAGGGTGTGATGTGAAGACAATGAACACTGGTGAATGGTTGCAAGTGCTGGGGGGCCTTCATGAATATAAGGTTCGTTGGCACCCATCATGGTGGAAAGAGAGGCCCACAGTAGTTTTTCAATGTGGAAGCTTTCAAAACGTCCCGCTCATGGGGACAAGAGGATGCATAAATTACAATCCTTCTCTAACTCTAAGACAGCTGGGGTACCCCATGCGAAATCCGCCCACCGAAGACATGTTAATCCCTTTTTACCTCCATGAAGGAAGCCCAAAAGAAGTTGACATGCTCCGGAAGATTTCTCAAGCATGGGATTTGGTCGTCCGCAAGGGACAAGAGCTTACTAAGAAGAGTGGCGATAAGGAAACCACCTTTCGCCAATGGCTCCAAAAGAGGATCCAAGACACCCGATTGCCTTACCAAAGTGCACTATGGGTTGAGGAAGAAATACCTGAACCTACCCTTCCCACTGTTGAAGATTTAGATAAGATTAAAATGGCATTGTCAAAGGCCGAGGAAGAAAAGAAGGGCTTGCAGGCAGAGTTAGAGAAAGTGCTCCTAAAAAACCAGAAGTTGGAGGAAGAGAATGCAAGTAAGTCAGTGGCCATTGAAGACAGCCGCAAGCAGCTCAAGATCGAACAAAAGAACAAACTAGAGGTTCAAAGGTACCTAAGAGGGGCGAAAGAGGAGATAAGACGTTGCAACCTGAAAATGGACCAAGCCATCGATGATACATACAAATGGAAAAAATTATGGGAAGAATCAATGATGGCTGAAAAGACCGCACAAAGCCTGCTAATGGTATCAAAGAGAGAGTCCCGGATGATGGCAGCCGAGTTTGAAGAGCAAGTGAAAAGTATCAAGCGGGATAAAGATACCATTGAAGAGATACTCCGAGAATACCAGCAAGCCTTAAGAAGGGAGCATGAAAAATCTGATGAGCTGAACGACCATATCAGATATCAAGAGGAGGTCTACCACCAGCTGAAGACAGAAAGCATCTACTGGGAGAACCGCTTCGTGGAGTTGGTCAGCAAGATAGAAAACCATGAAGTCTTCATAGAGCTGAAGAATGAAAGCTTATACTGGAAAGACAGATTCTCAAAGCTGGCATGGCTGGCCGATCAAGCCATCATAGGAATCCCCAAACGTCTAAAGGAGGCTAACGCGGCAATGCACCCGTTTAACACCCCGGTCCAAGTTTCCAAATTCATGGAGTTTTGCGAGGTTCTGATTGCCGAACTCCGGGAGAAGGCTGGCAGCGCTACTAGTAGAAAAAGAGGGAGGAGTGGAAAAATGAAAGCCATATGTATTTGAGTGAAATTTAAAGAACATTGTACTTTTCTTTTCGAAGTTTTATTTCCAAAATGTTGTACTTTCCTCCATCAATGAAGTTTGTTTGTCTCACATACTGATCCTTTATCTTGAAAATATTGTGAAACTTTAATCTGCGTACTTATGACAAATCAGGATGCGCTTGCAATTCCCGACCTAAAACAATAAGACTCATGCACACATGCATCATTCGCATTTTCATCCATTCATATACTCATACATATACTCATAACATGTGTCCCACCAACAGAGAGTAAAAGACAAGCTGGTGCGTCAACATCGCTATTGGACTCGTTCTCAGGCCAGAAACATGGAGGAAAATCAGAACAATCCGCCTCAAGATATCCCGGATCAAGGCAATCCACCCCAAGACCTAGGCAATCAAGAGCTTAGGGCAGAAATAGATGGGATGAAAGAACAGATGGCTGAAATCTTAAAGGTCTTACAAACTCTGAGGGACAAAGACACAAGTGAAGATGTCTCCGCTGGGAATACGGAAAATCAAGTTACCAACCCTCCTCCTCCCAATGGACTCGGGATCCCGCATACAGTGCCCCCCACTGGGACTAATGACCAGGGTTACATATGGCCTCCTTACGGACTTCCACAAGGTTACACACCTCCGACAGTCAATGCTAGTCCAGAAGGCGGTCCCTCAGGAATCGCGGGCCAACAACAGCTTACACCAACGGGTCACAACGGTAATCCGGGGGCACCACAAGTTCAAAACCCGACCCCCGTCGTTGTACCACAAGGACTCCCACTTGGCTGCCCTCCACCGCCGATAGTTGACGCTCAAGCTCAAGGTTCCAACCTCAGGAATCCCACTCATTCACATACCCCAAATGTGAACCTAGCCATAGTTCCGATGATCCATCCTTACTATGGTATGAGTGGGCTCCCTCACAATCGCTCTATGGAGAACCCTCAAGCCCAAGACAAACTACAAATGCTTGAGGAAAGGTTGAGAGCAGTCGAAGGATCCAATGTTGGTGCGAGAGATGCTTATGACTTGTGCCTCGTCCCTAACGTGGTAATCCCTCCAAAATTTAAGGTGCCAGACTTCGACAAATACAGAGGGTCGACTTGCCCTGTAAGCCACTTAACCATGTACTGCAGAAGGATGGCAGCGTTTGCTCACGACGACAAATTGCTGATCCACTATTTCCAAGATAGTCTGTCTGGGGCAGCTTCGAGCTGGTACATGCAATTAGAACGTGCACATATCAGATGCTGGAAAGACCTAGCCGATGCATTTTTGAGGCAATACAAATATAACATTGACATGGCTCCCGATAGGACACAATTGCAGAGCATGACGAAGAGAGACAATGAGTCCTTCAAAGAATATGCCTAACGCTGGAGGGGTTTGGCTGCACAGGTGGTACCACCGTTGTTAGAAAAAGAGATGGTATCAATGTTCATGGATACTCTTCAATCACCTTTCTACGACAGGTTGATTGGGAGCGTGTCTTCGAACTTTTCAGATATGATCGTCATCGGAGAAAGACTAGAGAATGGATGGAGAAACGGGAAAATTGCATATAGCTCCGCTGGAACCAGCAACCAGAAAAGGCCCTTCTCGGGTTTTCCTAAAAAGAAGGAGGGCGAAGCTAATGCCATCTCTGGATCCGGAAAGCCTCCCTACAACAACCCCCGACAGACTTTACAAATACCTACTCAAACACCACAAGCCCCACCTCACCAAGTCAACCCAGGCTATAGACCACAAAACTACCAAGAAAGAAAGCCCGCCAATTTCGACCCAATACCCATGTCATACACAGACCTATTCAATCACCTCATCAGTCACAACTTGATCACTCCTCGTCCAATGAGACCCCTTCAACCTCCTTTCCCTAGGAGCTATGACCCAGAGGCCAGCTGTGGATTCCACGCAGGGGCAGTTGGCCACTCAACAGAAAATTGCAAAGCATTGAAATATGTAGTACAAGACTTAATTGAATCTAAATGGTTAAGCTTCGCAGAAGACGGTCCAAATGTTGCCACTAACCCTCTGCCGGGGCATGGGAAGCCCTCCGTCAATGCCATTGAGAATGTTGAGGAGCAATTATTGGTCAGAAAGGTGGAGGACATTGTCACACCCCTGGACCTCATCCATGCTAATTTGTGTCACTTCGGAATCATTATGAAAGGATGTACCGGAAAAGGTTCGTGTGTTGATCCCCTTTGTGTCGGGGCCTGTGAAGCATTCAAGCCAATCCTGCAAGACTTGTTAGACCGACACATAATACAAATAGGTCTTCAAAAGAAAGAGGAAGACGTGTCAACGCTCCAGTCAAGCATTGACCAAAGCAAGAATATCAGGAAACCGCTGGAAATCCATTACAAGAAGAACACACAGCCAGCTCCCACTGTGCCTAGACCAATCACCATTCAAGTGCCAGTTCCGTTTCCCTTTAAAAGCACCAATGCAGTCCCGTGGAGTTACGATATGAAGGTTCAGACCAACCCAGATGTCATTAACATCTTAGGGACCGGTGGTATGACCCGAAGTGGGCGCTTCTATGCCCCTGGAGGGCCTAGTGAGGACCGAACAAAAGAAGGGGAAGAAAGAGCCCGTAAGGGCAAAAGCACAGAGCAGGAACCTGTCGATAAGAATGCAGGAAAGAAGACGTTATCCGAGCAAGAAGCCAGTGAATTTCTGAAGCTTATGAGACAAAGCGAGTATAAGGTGGTTGATCAACTAAACCAAACTCCCGCAAAGATATCTCTGTTGTCATTATTGCTCAGTTCCGATGCCCATCGTGCAGCATTGACAAAAGTATTGAATGAGGCCCATGTCGCTCATGACATCTCAATCGGTCAGTTTGATGGGATCGTTGGAAATCTTGTGGCAAGTAATTATCTCACCTTTACTGATGACGAGATCCCAGCTGAAGGAAGAGGGCACAACAAAGCCTTGCACATATCAGTGAAATGTGGAGATTTTTCTCTTGCTCGAGTGCTTATTGACAATGGTTCGTCTTTGAACGTATTGCCTCGGTCAACCATGGAAAAGCTGGATGTAGATTGTTCCTATATGAGACCTAGCTCCATATTGGTTAGAGCTTTCGACGGATCAAAAAGGGAAGTCATTGGGGAAATGGATTTACCGGTGCAAGTGGGTCCGGAGCACTTCGTGGTGACCTTCCAGATAATGGACATTGCCCCATCCTACAGTTGTCTCTTGGGAAGGCCTTGGATCCACACTGCAGGGGCAGTTCCCTCTTCTTTACACCAGAAGCTCAAGTTCATAGTCAACAACAAACTGGTGGTTATCTTCGGTGAAGAGGAATTACTGATAAATAAGTCATCTTCCACTCGTCACATTGAGGCTGCTGAAGAGTCTCTCGAGACTGCCTTCCAAGCATTGGAAATCGCCAATACATCTACTATGTTAGAACCCAAGCTATCCAAAACTGCCGTGATGGTTGCTAAGTTCATGTTAGGAAAAGGCTACCAAGCTGGAGGAGGCTTGGAAAAAACCGGACAGGGGATCCTGACGCCAATACAGCCAGAGGAGAACAAAGATAGACATGGGATAGGATATCGACCCAATCGCACTGACAAGAGAAGGATTGTGGAGGAAAAGAAGGAGCGGAGGTTAGCCAGGCTTGAGGATAGGGTGCCAAATACGAAGAGGATCACCATCTGCGACATCAAGGAAAGCTTTCGGAGTGCGGGAATGTTGAACCCCAATCAGATCGCCGCAGTTGAGGACGATCTAAGCACTGAAGAAGGCATCGTCAGTCTTGTACGCCCTTGTCCTGCAAACAAAAGACTCAAGAATTGGGAGATCATTGATTTTCCTGTGGTTTTTAGTTCAAAGTAATGTTTCTATAATGTAATCCTCTGGCTCTGCCCAAGGCCTTAGGATATTTCATTCGGGCACGCATGTTTCCCTTTCAGTATTAATATCAATGCAACGTTATTTCAGTTCCCAATAAAACTCTCGTTTTTTTTCTTGTTACATTCGCTTCTTATTTTCTTTCTTTCGTTTTTATTCCGTTAATTTACGCTAATGCAGATCCGAAAAAAATGTCTTTGAAAATAACAACGCCAATAATCCATATTGTAACTTTGATCACCCTATCAATCAAACTGAGGAAGATGTTGAGGATAATTGGGAAACCCCTCCAGAGTTAATGAGAATGATGGAACAAGAGGAAAAAATAATCGAACCCCACGAGGAATCAACTGAAACGATCAACTTAGGCACGGAGGAAGACAAAAAAGAAGTTAACATTGGCACCACCTTGAAAGACAGTGAGCGAGAGAAATTGATTAGACTTTTGATCGACTATGTTGACATCTTTGCATGGACATACCAAGACATGCCGAGACTGGACCCCAACATAGTCGAGCATAAGTTACCAGTAAAACCAGAATGCTCGCCGATAAAGCAGAAGTTAAGAAGAATGAAACCAGAAATGTCACTAAAAATCCGAGATGAGGTCAAGAAGCAGTTCGATGCTGGGTTTTTAGCGGTAGCAAAATACCCTCAATGGGTAGCCAATATTGTACCGGTCCCAAAGAAAGACGGGAAGGTTCGGATGTGCGTCGATTATCGAGACTTGAACAAAGCCAGCCCCAAAGATGACTTCCCTTTGCCTCACATTGATGTCCTGGTGGATAGCACAGCACAACACTCTCTGTTCTCCTTCATGGATGGATATTCCGGATACAACCAAATTAAGATGGCCCCCGAAGACATGGAGAAAACCACCTTCATCACTCTCTGGGGAACCTTCTGTTACAAAGTAATGCCATTCGGACTGAAGAATGCTGGTGCAACGTACCAAAGGGCAATGGTCGCATTGTTCCATGATATGATGCATAAGGAAATAGAGGTTTACGTGGATGACATGATTGCAAAATCCAAGACTGAAGAAGAGCATATCGTCAATCTGCAAAAACTCTTCGAACGTCTCAGAAAGTTCAAACTCAGATTAAACCCTGCCAAATGCACTTTCGGTGTAAGATCGGGAAAGCTGTTGGGTTTCATATTCAGTCAGAGGGGAATAGAAGTAGATCCAGCCAAAGTACGAGCAATACTAGAAATGCCGGCACCGAGTACTGAAAAGGAAGTTCGTGGTTTCCTGGGAAGATTGAACTACATCTCTAGGTTCATATCGCAGCTAACATCTACATGCGAGCCTATCTTCAAGCTTTTGTGCAAAAACCAAGAAACCAAGTGGAATGATAATTGCCAAGAAGCCTTTGAAAAGATCAAGAGGTACCTCCAAAATCCACCGATTCTAATGCCGCCTGTGCAGGGTAGACCTCTCATCCTGTATCTAACAGTACTAGACAAATCAATGGGTTGTGTACTGGGGCAACATGATGAATCCGGAAAGAAGGAACATGCCATCTACTATCTTAGCAAGAAATTCACCGAGTGCGAGACAAGATACTCATTGTTGGAAAGAACGTGTTGTGCTCTGGCCTGGGCTGCACGTCGTTTGAGGCAGTATATGCTGAGCCACACGACTTGGTTGGTATCTAAAATGGACCCAGTCAAGTATATTTTTGAAAAACCCGCTCTCACAGGGAGGATCGCTCGCTGGCAAATGCTGCTATCTGAATACGACCTTTTATATGTCACCCAAAAAGCAATCAAGGGTAGTGCATTGGCTGAGTACTTGGCACACCAGCCCATCGAAGATTACCAATCAATGCAGTGCGATTTCCCAGACGAAGATATAATGGCTCTATTCGTAGAAGGGAATCCTCCGGACAACGAAAGGTGGAGAATGTTATTCGACGGCGCTTCTAATTTATACGGGAACGGGGTCGGAGCTGTACTGATCTCTCCTGATAACCGCTTCATACCGTTTACCGCTAGACTGAGTTTCTACTGCACCAACAACATTGCAGAATATGAAGCGTGCGTCCTAGGCATCAAAGCAGCCCTTGAATGGAAAGTCAAAAGACTCGATGTATATGGGGACTCAGCTTTAGTCATCCATCAGACAAAAGGTGACTGGGAAACCAGGGATTCCAAATTAATTCCTTATCATGATCACATCCAAAAGATGGTTGAACAATTTGAAGAGATCACTTTCCATCATCTCCCTCGCGAAGAAAATCAGTTGGCCGATGCTTTGGCAACTTTGTCATCAATGTTCAACATCAATAACGACAAGAGTCTGACATTCATCCGAATCCAACATCGAGACCTACCGGCACATCATTGTGTGGCAATCGAAGAAGAGCCTGACAATAAACCTTGGTATTACGATATCAAGCACTATATCACAAATAGAGAATATCCTCCTGGTGCCACCGAGAATGATAAGAGGACACTTAGGAGGCTGTCGATAGGTTTCTTCTTAAATGGGGAAGTGCTTTACAAGAGAAATCGCGATATGGTCCTCCTCAGATGTGTAGCAGAAGAAGAAGCAGAAAGAATTATGAAAGATGTCCATGAAGGCTCGTTCGGCACCCATTCTAATGGGCACACCATGGCAAGGAAAATCCTAAGGGCTGGCTACTACTGGTTGTCGATGGAGACTGACTGCTTCAACTACGTCAGAAAATGCCACAAATGTCAAATCTATGCCGACAATATCCATGTACCGCCCGCCTCTCTGAATGTCCTAACAGCACCATGGCCATTCTCAATGTGGGGAATGGATGTCATCGGTCCCATCGAACCCAAGGCATCAAACGGACATCGTTTCATTCTTGTCGCTATTGATTATTTCACCAAATGGGTCGAAGCCGCTTCTTACGCCAGTGTAACAAAGTCAGTGGTTGTCAGGTTCATAAAGAGAGATTTAATTTGCCGCTACGGTCTTCCAAATAAGATCATCATGGACAATGGGACCAACCTGAACAATAAGATGATGAAAGAGTTGTGTGACGACTTCAAAATCCAGCATCATAATTCCTCCCCATACCGTCCAAAGATGAATGGGGCAGTTGAGGCAGCAAATAAGAACATAAAGAAGATCGTGCAAAAGATGGTAGTGACCTTCAAGGACTGGCATGAAATGTTGCCCTTCGCTTTGCACGGGTATCGGACCTCTATCCGCACGTCAACAGGGGCAACACCATTCTCACTAGTATACGGGATGGAAGCAGTTCTCCCCATCGAGGTGGAAATACCCTCTCTGCGAGTGTTAATGGAAACCAAATTAGAGGAAGCAGAATGGGTTCAATCTCGATTTGATCAATTGAACCTCATAGAGGAAAAACGAGTGGAAGCTTTGTGTCACGGGCAGTTGTACCAACAAAGAATGAAAAGGGCTTATGATAAAAAAGTGCGCCCCCGCCAATTTCAAGAAGGAGATCTAGTGCTCAAGAAAATTTTGCCTATCCAAAAGGATTCCCGTGGAAAATGGACCCCAAATTACGAAGGGCCTTATGTGGTAAAGAAGGCATTCTCTGGAGGAGCATTGATTCTCACAAAAATGGACGGTGAAGACCTCCCACTCCCAGTGAACTCGGACGCAGTCAAGAAGTACTATGCCTAAAGAAATATATGGAAAAAAGAGAAAGATGAGCCAAGCAAAAATAAGCTCGCTAGGTTGAAAACCCGAAAGGGCGACCTAGGCAAAAGTTAGAGCGACCCGGTGGACTGAAAACTCTAAAGAGCGGTCCAGGCAAAAATTAGGGTCAGAAGTTGGACTTTAAACTACAAAGGCAATCAACAACTCCAAAAAGTTGGACGATGAAGGCTCAAAGTTGTGTTAATGGGCGATTGGCGTTATTACTTCGAAGACACAAACAATCAAAAGATCTGCTTTCCTTGTATCTTTTTCTTCTCTTTCTTTTTGTAGTTTAAACTCTCATTGTAATTTTCAGACAGTGCGATTTTTTGCGCAGTTGTCTTCATTTGAATATTAAACACTTCCTTTATTCTCTCATTTCCCTATTATCGCAAAAATAACGTTCATGGTAAACAATACTGAATTGTGAAACATGTGCATGATCACAAGCATTATATTCATTGCGAAATTTCTAAAAATCACAAAAAAAAAGGGAGATGATCTCTCATAAAGTTGCAAAAAGGACAAACGCATAATCACTTCAGCAAATCTTGAATAACCCGCACTTTAGGCACCACTGCTTGAGGCAACCCTCGTATCCCACGTCAAGAGTCACGCGAGTTGATGATGCCAGCAAAGTCAATAAAGAGCCAAAGAGCAAAAAGAGCAAAAGAGCAAGAAAAGAAAAATGAAAAAAGAAAAAAAGCCAAGAGCAAAAGCCAAAAACAAAATCATTCCACATTTCATCCATCATGTCATCAATTACTTAACTACATGCACGCATGCATCATTCATTGCAAGTGTCTGTTAAGATAATTTTATTTTGTGTCGTTAGCACCAATTCTTCAGACCCCCAGCGGTCCTTCAGAGCCCAGGCGCTCCTTCAGACCAACAATGGTCCTTCAATCCAGATCGCACGTCGCGTTATCGAGCAACCGACGGATCATCCGGCCCCAGGACCCTTCAGACTAGCTGTGTCCGCCTAAAAAACACAGTGCACGTCCTTCGTGGTTATATCAGTTCCGGACCTGATTAACCCTAATGGCCGCTCGAAAAAGGCCACCCCAGACCGTATCTCTAGTACCATAGCTAGAAGCGCTCCTTCAGACCCATTGGTCCTTCAGGCTTAGGCATGCCCCTCAGACCCCGACGGTCCCTCAGTCGAATTCAGGTCGATGCGCCAAGCATTGATTTTTGAGCTAGACCTTCAGATCCCCAGCGGTCCCTTCAGAGCCCCAGTGCTCCTTCAGATCCCCAGCGATCCCCCAGAGCCCCGGTGCTCCCTATTTACTTTCTGTCTAAAGCAACCCAGTTTTCATAATTTTCAAACCAAAAGAGAAGAAGCAACACAAATTCTCAGTCTGGACAAAATTAGCGTTTTGTTATCTTTATTTCTATTTTCCTCGAGAAATTGGAAACCCCTCCTATTTCCTAGCAAAATATAAATAAAGAGGGGCAGCTGTAATACCCTAATTTTGTCCTATCCAAAAAAAAGAAATTTTATTTATTTTTTGAGAAAAATAATATTCTTCTTTTCATGCCATGTTTTATTTTATTTTTAGTTTGCTACAAGTTTTAATTTCTAAAAAAAAATAATAATCTTTTTTATGTCATGTATTATTTTCTTGTTTTTATTGCTATGGGTTTTAATCACCACAAATATTTTTATTAGAAGTGAAGAGGCAAAAATAAGCAAAGGGGAGGTGGGGGTCTATTAAAAATAATAAGGTGTTGTCATGGAAGCCCAACCCAGCAAAAATAGCTAGCCCAATTCGCCTAGCCCAATCCAATTCCTATCCAACCCATAACCCAACTCCTCCTAACCCACAACCCACAACCCATAACCCAATTCCCACCAAAACCCTAATTTTTCCCCCCTCTCTCATTCAAAATTCGGCCACCCCTTTCTTTTTTAAAAAAAAAAATAATAAACATTTTTTTTCTTTTTTTAACCATTCCCCCCTAACCCTAAAAACAAGCCAAGTTCATTCCTCTTTTTCCCCCCCCATATTCGACCTACCCCCTCTCTTTCCCTCCTTGGAACTCTCAATCCCACTTCCCCACATCCACTTCCCCATACACTCCACCCTTCCCATCACTCCCTCTCTCTTTTCTCTCACTCCCTACGCCTCCTCCCTCTCTCCTTACCCCTTCCCCCATTCGACCCCACTCTCTCTCTCTCTCACACTCAACCTTCCTTTCTCTCTTTCTCCCCCCACACACTTCACATCACAATTCCCTTCCTCTCACTCTTGCCATATTCGACCTACCCCTCTTCTCCAACACACCAAAAAATTTTCACTCTCTCTCACCCTCATACACACATACACGCATACCCCTCTCCTCTCCATCATTTTTTTCTTCTCTTTTTCACCACTCCCCATCCCCCACGGCTCCAACACATCACCAACTCCATTTTTTACTTCCTTTCTCCAATCTCCACACACACACCTCACTTAAACCCTAAATATTAACTTTTTTTTCACCCACGGTTTTACCCCCTCCTCTCATAGAAACAATCCTTTTTTCCCTCTGCTACACCCATACCCCTTCACCAAACCTCCATCATATCAAAAAGATCATCATCACTGTCCAAGAGTGGTTGAAGTGGAGCAGAAGATGGAAGAAGCTTTTTTTCTCTCTTGTATAAATAGGGTTCCCCACTTAGAGGAGGGGGGCGGGTTTTCACTCTTAGAAAAAAAAAAGGGGAAAGTTTTCTAAAAAAAAACTAGGGTTTCGAAGAAAGAAAGAATTTTTTTTAGAGTTTCTTTTAGAAAAATTTTCTTCCCCTTCTTTTCTTCCTTCCTAGATTTTTTAGTTTAAAATTTCGTTGTATTGAAGAGATCCGAAGAAGAAAGCTTGGATTTGTTCAAGGTACAAAAATGTAATAATTTGTAGTTTTGTTGCTTTTTAAATTTTAGTTATTGTATTTTTGTTCATAAATATTAGTTACTGTTTTTATTTTTGTTGTTGTCATGTTTATATTAGTTGCTGTTTTTATAGATATATATATGTTGTTATTATTGTTTTTTATGTTGCAATTTTCGGACTAAAAAAAGTGCTAAAAAAAAATATGTTGTTTTTTTAAAAAATGGTTACTAATTTTCGGACTAAAAAAGTGCTAAAAAAAATATGTTGTTTTTTTTAAAAAATGGTTACTAATTTTCGGACTAAAAAAGTGCTAAAAAAATATGTTGTTTTTAAAAAAAATGGTTACTATTTTCGGATTTAAAATAAACCAAAAAAAATGTGTGTTCCTTTTTATTTAGGTACTAATATTTTCGGTCTAAAAAAAAAATAAATAAAAAAAATGTTGTGCTTTTTTTAAATAAATTATTCTAATTTTCGGATTTTAAAAAATGATAAAAAAGATATGTTGTTTTTTTTTAACAATTACTATTTTTCGGATAAAAAAAAATGATAAAAAATGTGTTCTTTTTTTATTTTCGGATTTAAATAAAGTTTTTTTTTCAAATACTAAAAAATATTTTTTTTAAAAATAAATGGTTACTAGTGTCACTACTCTTTTCTAAAAAAAAATAACATAATAACAAAAATCTTTTTCAAAAAAAGTAAAAAGGCCCCCTTTTATTTAGATAATAACTATGACAACAAAAAAAACAACAAAAGAATTTTTCTCCATAATCCGCTTTCAAAATACCACTTGTTTAGTCTAGGTTTTTTTGAGGAAAAGCGTTTCAAGAACCACGTGCTCTAGGGTAGAATAGTAAAAAAGGTAATAGACCCGTCAATCGTTTTTTTTAGCGTCAAAACGCTATTTACACCCCCGGCAACCATTTTCTTTTAGCGTCAAAACGCTATTTGCACCCCCGGTGACACTTTTTTTTCTAGCGTCAAAACGCTATTCACACCTCCCTTTTTAATACAACTCCTTTATTATTTGCACCCCCCTTTTATCACTTACTCCGCTTTTTTTCACAACGTGATGCTTCCGAACCGTTCTTTTTTTCTTTCTTTCGAAAAAATCGAATTCGCGCAAAAAATAGGTTGTCTATAGCGGTCACTCTGGGCCTGGCTTGTTTGAACGCTATAAATACCTTCTTTTCCGAATAAGCCATTAATGACGACCACTCTGGATTTATCTGTTTGGTCACCATGAACGGTCTCTAGTTTTCCCAAACTTTTCAAAAAAAATAAAAAATACCAACACACAAATATTTTCTACCCAAGAACTACGTAGCTTTGATTTCTCCATCGCACCCGGAGATACGTAGGAGCGGGGGCCCACTCCCGTCGAGCGCAAAAAAACTAAAATTTTTATTAAGTCTTCTTTTCCGTTTTTTTTTGCAAATAACAAAAAAGGGTAAAATAAAGTGTTTTCTTTAAACTATTTTTTTTTTCTACACATTAAATTAAAAGGTAACCTTTTTAGGATGTTGCGGGGTGCTTGTACCTTCCCCGCACTTAATCGACCCCCGAACCCAAAAACAAAGGTTTTTTCAATGTTTTCCTAAAAATAAATATTGATGGCGGCTCCATTGTTCAAAAGCAACGAGGAATCCCTCCTCGGATTCTTCGGTCGCTACAATGATGATGGCCTCGAGTGCCGAGACATCAGTTGATCCTGCAAAAGCTTAAAGCGCTCCTCATTTATCCTAGCCTGCTCCGCAGCTATGCTAGCCTGCTCTGCAGCTATCCTAGCCGGCTCCTCCATGCGCTCCTCAGCTATCCTAGCTTTCTCCCGAAGCGCCTGCACTTCTCGTTCATTTTGCTCCTACCGCTCGGCAAAATGACGATGGGCCTCACTCAGTTGCTGGGTCAATTGCGTAACAACATTCAACTCACTAGAATTAGGAACATAAGAGCGACCAGTACTCTCTGATCCAGAATGTGAAGAAGATAGACTCGGAATAATGCTTGTTCTGAAAACAGCTGGTCCAATACCACCAGATCCTACCATACGATTACTCTTTTGGGGACCAACTGTTCTCTCCCAAATATCACGAGCTACTCTAGCCACCTCCACAGGATCGATATCTGTCCCACTGCTCTGATGTGACTCATGGTACTCAGTCAGCCCATCCTGGAAGCTCTCCTGAAAAAAATAACCCAACAAAGAAATAAATGACTAATTATTAATAATATATAATATAATAAAAACAATATATATATATATATATATATAAAGATAAATATAAATAATAAACATTAATATATAATTGTAAAAGTAGTTTTACGTGAATATTCTTCTCCCGATCTGTAGCAAACTCACCAGTGTCCTCTCGCATATGAAGGTAGCGATGCAACTCAGGAAAAGTGACTGGCCTTTGATGCATCGCCTCCTATATATATACATATAGTGTTATTAATTAACACACATGATCGAACATGACTAGTAAATTATAAATAATTAATTAATCAAGTAATAAATTTACCAAACGCCTGTGATGTGTTGCGGTATTAACACTCCCCCCCTGTGTGTATGCATCCACCTTTTTCAGAAGCACGGTTCTTCTTGGCTTTCACACAATAATTCTTAAATTCTGGTGTCTCCCAATACTCTCTGAATGAAGCCCAAGTTGAGTCTCTCATATAAGATGGCTTCGCATTCTTATTGCGCGCATCCCGCAGCAATTCAGAATAGCGATGGAAACATCTCTTATGGAACACTCTCTCAACTTCTTTTTGCTGCTCTGGAAACCACGTACATTTTTCCTATTTAAGAAATTTACAATAATGTTGTAAATAAGACAAATTAATTAATCAAGTCAATAAGATAATACACCAAATTAATTATTTCGTAGAACAACTTACCAAAAATGATTTTAACATCCTCGCAATTGCCTCTTTATCTTTTCTAACTGCCGTCCAATTCTTCCAGTTACCGGTGAAATTCTCCTTAATTGTTTTTGTGATGGCGGTAGATGTAGCCTTCGAAGGAAGAAACCTGTATTATATAAGTTATATAAAAGTTATATAAGTTATATAAAGGGCAACAAAAATAAATTATATAAGTTATATAAAAAAGGCAACAAAAATAAATTAATAAATAATAATATATAATACTTACGAATCGCCAGCAGTCTCCAATATGATACGACCATCAACTGTATACCTCACCACCTCCTGGTTAACAGTAAATGTGCGTACCCCATCTGCATCAACATCTATCAGGGCTAAGCCCTCAGTACCATCAGGAATCACTGACTCGCTTGCAGTACTACTACTAGCACCCTTAGACCCAGGTGGTGGCAAATATCTGCCACCAGAAACAACAACACGAGCAGGCTGACGACGACGCCCTAGGCGAGTAGAAGTCTTCCTCCTGCTAGTGCTGGCACCATCACCCGTGACAGGTGGAGGAACATATGTGTCGTCATGATCGGATCCTGAGTGAGAAAATGCCATGACCGTATCTAGACATATACATTTAAACAAACAAACATATACTAAACAAGGTTAACATAAACATACTAATTAAACAAACATAAATTACATCCTTGATTAAAAATAGGTTAACATATATTGATGAAACATAAAATAACTAATTAATTGGAATCCCATTCATTCTCAAAATCATCATCATCATCATCAGAGGAGTGAATTCTTGATACACCAATGTGGTCTGTTGCATCTTCATCAGCATGTTCTTCGTCACCAACTTCATCGCCGGTGTTTGGCTCATCACATAAACGAGTAATGGGTTCAACTTCACTTCATTTACATTAGACATCTCTTCCATTTGATATGTCACATCTTCCACCGTGTCATCATTTGTCTCAATGCGACCTCTTGGTTTTGTTTTAATTGCAACACACCAACCACGCCTATCAGTCCCCGTTGATGGATAAGGGACATAATAGACTTTCTCACATTTTGTGCAATGACGAACGGATCATACAGTCGATATCTACTATTCATTTTAATGTCCACTGTATTTGACTTTGGATTCACCTTTGTTCCTCGAGCAGACGGATCACACCAATTACAATAAAAAACCACTACCTTCTGACTAAAATCTAGATGGGGATACGAAAGTTCATATATGTGTTGAACCACACCATAAAAATCATCTTCACCTCCTCCAATGACACCCTTCATGCAAACTCCACTATTGACTGTTTCTCTGCCCTGTGTCCATTCATTGGTGTGAAATTTGTATCCATTGACAAAGTATGTGTGCCATTGTTTAACACATCTTCGAGGACTGTCTGATATGTTCCTCAAGTGTTGGTTGGTAGGAGTTGGTGGGAGGGCATAAACATGTTGCCTAAACCACATTGGAAAATGTGCAATAATATGAGCAGAAGATTGTTGCTCACTTACGTCCTCTGATGACAAGAATTCCCTAAAAAGAAATAAATAATTGTTACACATTTGTCTACTTTATATTAACTAATTAAGATCGATAGTTAATGTTGAGGAACATACTCAATAAATGGTTGCACCTCAGTACAGTTTATCAACACATGAACATGTACTGAACTTAACTCTTCATCTGTTAGCCAGTGAATTGACTCCTTCCCAGATGGACGACCGGGTAGACAAAAGACAGACAAAACTAAATGATGTCTAGGACATTTAGTATCCATTTTATTTCGACTGCTTCCAGGAGCAAACTCATTCTTGAAATAATAAGAACAAAAATGGGTTGTTTCACGGTGTAAGTAAGAAGAACATATCGATCATTCAACTCTAGCTTTGTTTTTAACCGATCTTTTTGAATCACCCATGAACCTAGAGAAAATGATATTAATTAACATAATAATCATCTATTTTAAACTTGTTTCTTATATTATCAAAATTAATTGACCTTTCAAATGGATACATCCATCTGTATTGGACAGGTCCGCCAAGTTTAGCTTCATATGCGAGATGCACCGGTAAATGCTCCATAGAATCAAAGAAACCAGGCGAAAATACTCTCTTCATCCCATGCAACCTCCCATTATCCACATCCGCACATCTAGATAAATTGGAAGAATAACCGTCTGACATTTTCAACTCTTTTATCCACTGATAAACTGCATTCGCTTGTTCGGTAGATAAAGTATAATTGGCTTTGGGTTTCAAAGTCCTAGTACCTTGCTCAACCAACAACAAATCCTTTCATCTATAGTAATGATCTATATCCTTCCTAGCTTTCTCATTGTCTTTCGTTTTGCCTTTCACGTTCATGACAGTGTTAAATAAGTTGTCAAAAAAATTCTTCTCTATATGCATTACATCGATATTGTGTCTCAATAGATTATCTTTCCAATAGGGAAGTTCCCAAAAAATACTGTTTTTTATCCAATTGTGCCATTGCCCATACCCATCTGGACGAGAAACTACACCCGCTACGACTTCCACAGGAGGGATATCCCTAACACTATTCTAAACTTCCTCTGGTGTCAACCTACGAGGAGGTCCAGCGGTTTCATCATTTCCCTTGATGAACGCATATTTCTGCTTTCTAAATGGGTGATCCATAGGTAAGAACCTACGGTGCGAGTCAAACCATAAAGTTTTTTCTCCGTATTTAAGAGTAAAAGCCTTTGTATCAACCATGCAAATCGGACACGCCATCTTACCATGTGTCCCCCATCCAAACAACATTCCATAGGAAGGTAAGTCATTAATTGTCCACATCAAAGCCGCCCTCATCACAAAATTTTGTTTGCGTGCTGCATCATAAGTTAAAACACCATTCCACAACCTTTTTAGGTCATCAATCAAAGGTTGCAAATATATGTCAATACCAGCTGTTGGATTACTTGGCCCTGAAATAATAGAATTTAAAAACATGTATGGTTTAGACATACACATTTCTGGAGCAAGGTTGTATGGGGTAACAATAACTGACCAACATGAATACGGTGTTCCCGAGACTTGAATATATGGTGTGAAACCATCAGAGCATAAACCAAGCCGAACATTTCGTGGATCACTGGCAAAAGTGGAAGTTTGGTTTTTGTAAAAATGGTAAGGATTCTATCATAAAGGAGTGGAAGTTTGGAGCTGATACAGCTGAGAGAAGCAAAAGTGTTCATCATAATCATCATGAGTTATTGGATGTGGAAGCTGTTCAGTTAAGTAGAATGCCATCTTTAGACATGGACCTTATTTGGAATGAACTTCTAGTATCTGATTCATGACCAATTTAATGTTATTTTTTACTTTGTTATCATACATATAGTCTTTGTTTGCTTAACAATTCTATTTCTCATTTTGGATTACAGCTTTGTTAAGCTCATCAGTTCATTATAGATTGTGAAGTTTTAAAAGCATAGATTTAAGAATGTGATGAATTTAAGTGTAGAATTATGTTTGTTGTAATTTAAGTGTAGAATTCTATTTGGATGTACTTCTGAAATTTTAAGTGCAACCTTTACCTTTTGTACTTTTAATGTAATTTAGCTTTGAATGTACTTTTGTACTTCTGTCTGCTGGTTTTGCTGGTATATATGCAGAGAGAATGACCAAAATTCGTATAACCAGGGTCTATGTAGGCGAATAAAACCAAAATTTGAAAAAAAAATAAAATACTTTTAAAGTCGGGCGTATTTAAGCCTGACTTAAATTAGAAAAATAACTTTTAAAGTCAGGCGTAAGCCTGACTTAAAAAAGGACATTTAAAGTCAGGCGCAATAATGCCTGACTTTAAAACATACTTACGAAGTCAGGCTTAGGCTCAGACTTGACTTTAAAACATACTTACGAAGTCAGGCCATAAATGCTTGACTTTTAAAACAGACTTACGAAGTCAGGCCATATATGCTTGACTTTAAAACAGACTTACGAAGTCAGGCTCAGGCTCAGGCTTGATTTTAAAACTGACTAACGAAGTCAGGCGGAATGAATGCTTGACTTTAAATCAGACTTACGAAGTCAGGCTATCGCTTGACTTTAAAACTCCTTACATACAAAGTCGACTTAATAAAAGTCAAGCGAGCGCCTGACTTTAAATCCCCTTTTCGCCTGACTTTAAATCCCTTTTTTGCACTAGTGACAAGAACTAAATTGCACACATCAACACGTAACACAATAACTTAATCAAAAGATCATTATATAGTTAAAGCATCCCAACTAAAGATGTTTAGCTCATGCTAGACATTACAAAGCATATATAAACAGAAGTAAACATGTTCATATAATTGATAATACAAAAGGAAGACAACAAGGTAAGGATTACACGGTTGGAGTTCCTTTGCATAACTCTGCCTAGCAATGCTGTAGCATTCACCTCACAGCATTCAATCAGCACTTCTTGAGTGTGTGGAAGTAAAGAAAGAAGTTGTCAATTTCTTTCTTGCCTTCTTACAAGAGAATGTAAAAGTAAATCTAGGTATCTATCTAGGTGTGTTTTTGAATGAGGAATTGAAGGTTTATATAGGCTCCAAAAATGAGGTTTCCTTCATGAGGGGGTTTGCTTGGAGTTGAAGTTAGGGTTTGCTTTTTCATCTCTGCTCCAAAAGTAGTTTAATCCTTCACTCAACCAAGAGGAGGGGTCCTCCAATGAATGGACAAGTGTCCCTAAAAGAGTCCAACTTTGTGAGCTATGAAGTCTATGGTAGGCGCCGAAATCATCCACTTGCATCTGCCTTTTTGACGCAGCATGACGTCATCATTTGGTTGCTGAGGCATTTTGATGTTCCAAGAGAACTTTGAGCATTATGGTTCGTTCTGAATGCTGAGGCATTGCAGTGTTACCAATGTTGGGGCACCTAATGTTGTAGCATTGAACAAACACATCAAAATACCAAAATATATGCAAAATGCTAAGTTGCTTGTAAAAATCTTCTTTTGATCTTGAATGTTGTTATTCTTCTATATTCCTATATTTAATAAACATTATTACTGAGAATTCAACAATTGTTTAGATTTAGATGCGTAAATAACTCTATATTAAATAGAGTTATCAGCGCCTTCTTCATTTCTAGATCTCCTAACCGTGTCAATCCGACCATGAACCCGCGAATCCGATTAAACCGTCACTTGTGGTATCCGAAGGAGCAAATAGTCGGGAATGGTGATATATTTCTCAATTGTGGGTTTGGACAAGTAAACCATGCGCAAATCCCATGGACCCTAATATTTCTTTGAATGACACTGATGGTGAACCCCTCTCGAATCTATCTTCCTATAGACATCTCATTGGCAGGTTGACGTACCTTGCTCTGTCACGCCCAGATGTCACTTATGTCGTTAACTGCCTCAACCTGTTCATGACTCACCCTCAAACTCCCCACCTACAAGCAGTTCATCAAGTGCTCCAATACCTAAAGGGTTCCCTGGGAAAAGGTTTAATTTTCCCCTCCAGTCCGTCACTCAAAGCAACTACCTTCGTTGATTCAGATTGGGGAAGTTGTGTTGTGACTAGATGTTCAACCTCTAGTTATTGTGTTTTCCTTGAAGACTCCCTGATATCCTAGAAATCAAATAAACAACCTATAGTTGTGTACTCCTCTGCCGAGGCAGAGCACCTTGCTCTCGTTGCGGTCACCTCTGAGCTCTTGTGGATTTGGCAAATTCTAATGTTCTTTAAAGATCCAATGCCTTCTGCTATGAATTATTATTTCACGATTGGCGGATGATGTGCAAAATCTTGTACAACGATTGTGTATATAAATTAGTTATTAGTAATAAAGAAAGTTGTCTTATTAGTTATAAATTACATTTAATTAACAAAGAAGGAGTGGTTTAAGCGGTAATGTTGCATCGTTTACACCCTAAGGTCTTAGGTTCAAAACTTTGTTGGGACAAAATAAATATATTAACTTTTTTCATCCAAAACCCTATTTTTGCACCGATCCTACTGTGCACCGCCTCACAGGCTCACACACATTTCTCTCCCTCCCGATCCCTGTTCTCCCCTGCGTGAAGTTCTGAACCCGAGGTCCCTCCGTCCGTGGCGGCGCAGCCTCCATCTCCGTTCGCCCCCTCGAGTGGCAGCATCTCCTCCATTCAAGACGCGAGCTCCTTCGTCTTCCTCTTCTTCGAGCTCACGCGAGGACTTCCTCTGCACTGCTTCTGCGAACACTTCATCTTCTTCCTCTTCACTTCGATTCTGCTTCTGCTTGGGTGAGAATTCTGAATTGATAAACCTAATTAAGAACCCTAATTCTGCACTGCGATTCGTGAATCTTCTTCTGCCTCTTCTAACTTTAAACCCTAATTCGAAATTGACATGAAATTCTGAATTGAGAATTCTATTGAGGTGGAATTCTGATTTGTGAATCTACTTTTGCGATTTGTTCTTCTGCCTATGCTAACCTTGAATTTATTTCCCTAATTCTATTACTGCATTTGCATATCTATGGGGTTCTTTTAATATTGGAACTGTGTATCCCTTAATAGAGGAAAAGCACAGTTTTGTTACCTCTGATTTCACTCTTTACTGTGTCGTTAAACTGCATTTGCAGTGATTTGTTGTATTTTGCAGAAATTCATTTCTTTAATTAATACTTATGATGCTTTGCTTACTATTTGGTTTTGTTGCAAAAGGGTAGAGAGGCTTTCTTTGCTTGGTTACCGCTTTGGCTCTTTCTAGTTTTTCGCAGATGAAAATGTACGTCATTACCTTTTCCTTTTTTTCCTATATTGATGAACAAGTATTTCAAATGAATCTCACACTCTCTCTCAATTGGGATATGGTTGATCTTTAATGATTTTATCATAGCTTGGAGGCCAACGTTGGTCCACTGACAAATTTTGAGGTCCTTGATTTCTTACGAGCTAAAGGAGCTTCAAAAGACCGAACAAGGGTTATTGCCAATGTAGCTCCGTCCGAATACAAGGTTTGTTATTCTGCTGAGACAATAGATCATTGATAACCCTTTTTTCATTGATGATTTTCGTGTATGTATGTCTATAGATAGTAATGATTTTTGAGTGTTAGATGACTGTGCTGCATCTCTAACAGGTTTATGACTATTTGGTTAATACTGCTGCCGCTGATCAAACAAAGGAGAGCATCAAGGAGTTCTTGACAAGTGCTAAACAGTATGACCTTGCAAAAGCTGAGGTTTTGAACTTAATAAACATTAGACCAGCTTCTGCAGTTGGAATATTCCCAGTAAGTATCAATACTATGTTCTTCTCATTTGTTTTACACGTAAGTGCTCTTTTAGATGCTATCATATCTGTATTTCTTAATCAGTGCCCACATTCTCTGGATTATGTTTTCTCTGTTATTTGCTTTTAGCTTCGAAGTATTGGGTTTGAAACTGCATAGTTAATTGGTTAGTAGTAAGTAGTAACATATAAGCAACACAAGTGTACCAAGAATGAAATGAAAGGGTATTGTAACGTAGTTCCCTTTTTATGAGACATCAAGACCAATGGGCAATGAAAGCCTTTTTTACTAAGCCAAAAAATTGTGTAGCAAATTTATCAAAATATAATTTAGTATATATATAAATGTATATATTCCTAATCTAAACCAACAAAATTTTATCATCCAACGGTTATCACATTTAACTCAACAAATTAAAAAAATTGAACAATATATCACGTGACTCATAATTTTAGAGATCTATGTTCCTCTTTTGATGATTACGATTTGATAAGATGCGAATATTTATCATGACAAACAATATTTCACCTTATTCTACCATTAATAGCCTGACAACCTACTTCTCTCTTTTCTCTCTCCTTGTTCTCTCTCTTCTACCATTCTCTTCTCCTCATCTGCAACAAAACTTCTTAAAAGAAGCATCCATTTTTTTAGCTACACCAACACAAGGGACTGTATTGCACATACTAATGATGACAATCATGCTTTTCAAAATTTCAAGAAATAAGTGGATTTAAAAACATCAAATAAAATCAGATGATCACGAACCACACTGCACAGCATTGGCTACAAGGCTACAACATTAATCAAGTATTACACCATTAGGTGGGGTCAACTATGCAAACTTTCTTCTCCCTCTAAAATTCTATTTAACCTTCATCTTTCTCATTAAATTAAACTTTCCAAGACTTAACTTTTGCTTTCCGAGGTCCCAAGAAGTGAATTAGCTTGTATATTTGTCTGTAGAAGCAAAATTTTGTGAGCATAAGCAAAGCCTGATGACAATATCTGCAACATCATCTGATATTTTTAGCCTTTTGGTTTTTTTATTGTGCCACCTTCATGAACTCTTACTTACTACACGCTACTCATTTGGTTGCAGTAAATTAAGGAACAGCCGAGTATTTCTTAACTAAAAATCAATATTCGTAGCACAACTATCTCCCCGTACAACCACCGAGTAGGAATTGGAAATGTTGATGTAATTATAGCCTTGCCTAAGGTCAAAAACACAACAATAGCCTAAGGTCTGAAAACACAACAATAGCTAGCTTACTTTTCGTACTCTTTTGGGGCCAGCTTACTTTTTGTCAAATAATGTACTGTTTGCCTAAGGTCTGAAAACACAACAATAGCCAAAGCCTTTGATAGGTATGGGCCTTAATGGGCTTGGTTATGTTAGGGTTTAGATGTTGTTTCTCTCTCTTTTTGGGTAACGTGCTTTTGGGGTATGTCAAATTGTCGATGTCAATTCCCGTTTGGCTGTGTTTGTCTTGGAATTGTCTATGGTGGCTGGGGTCACCAGATTTGCGAGTCTATCATGTTACCTACTATTCATGAAAAACTAGCAGAGGTTAGGTTGTTAAACCAAGAAACTAGTATTCTTTTGTTATGTTTGATAATAATTTTCTGCTAAGGATCTTGTTATCTCTGTTCTTAGACGCTATTTCCTCCAATTATGGGTTAAGGCTTGATCTATCAGAATAATATGCTTTTGAATATTATATCTGTGTGCCCCCTTGCGGCATTGTAATCAGTTTGTTAACTTAAAAATTGTTTCACAGATCATAGAGGAATGTGATGAGCGATTTCCAGATGAAAAGTTTGCTGAGTTAGCAGAGCTAGTGAATAAGTCGTTTCCGCGACCACCTATTGAAAAGAATCCGGAAGAAATCACCAAGGGCGGTGGAGAAACAGCAACACTAGAACATGAAAAAGGTAGTGAGATTAGTCAAGACCAAACTGGAAGTAGAGAAGAAATGGACACAAGCTGAGATCTAATTGTGGCCATAGTACTTTACAAGTAGCCCAAAGGATATCAAAAAGGTTTTTTTGGTAATATTTTTAGAATTCTTGTGTCAAGAAGGTAGTTCAGTTGGCGAGCTAATAGATACGAAGGGTTTTGAAGAAAGAGGTATAGAGTTTGAATCTTGGGAACTAATGTTTTCTTTACTCCCTAACTAATTATTAGCCACTAACATTTGTCTATAAAAAAATACAAACTTTTTAGAAGACTAAATTTTTCGTTGTAACATCAATGACTTTGAAATGAGCAATTATTTGGTTGGTGATAAATACATGAACGGGATGAATGAATAACATGGGAAAAGGATGATTAGGAAACTCTTGTTAGAGATTGAGCAACTCTATTTGGTTGCTTTCTTGAGTAGAAAATAAAGCATGAATCTCTTCAAATATACAACCCAGTTGTGAAACAAGTCAAACAAACGTAGTTTTTTTGTTGACATAAGACCAACTAGGTTACTACTATCATCCTCAAACCAAACCTACCGGAGGCCTTGTTCTGCGGCAAATCTAATAGCATTGAGGAAAAAAATGAAAATATAAGAAAGGGGTTGAAAGAAGATTAAGAAACGTGGATTGTTTTTTTAATTACTTTTTTTAGAAGGAAATAAAATGTTTTTATAATCAGTTTAATGGAAAGTAAAGTGAAACGTGAATGAATGCATTGAAAAGTGTTTGTGAGTTTGGTTACTTTGCTCGAATTTATAAGAAAGGGGTTGAAAAGATAAAGAAATGTGGATTGTGTTTTTTTTTTCCTTACTTTTTTAGAAGGAAAGAAAATATTTTTATAATCAGTTTAATGGAAAGTAAAGTTAAAGAAAAGCGAAACGTGAATGTATGTATGAAAAAAAGTGTTTGTGAATTTGGTTACTTTGATGTATTTAGTTTCTGCCATGTATTTTTCTACTTTTCTAATGGTTTAAAACATCAAGTAGTTGGAGGGTATGGATTGTCTAACTTGAGGGCGGGAAAAGGTAGCTACCTTTGTCTCTATCTCTCTCATCTCTCATTTTCACTCTTGATTTCCCTCCATATTTGTCTACATTCTCTCTCCTCTTTTATGGCTAAAATTGCCTAAAGGTAGCTGCCTTTTCCCGCCATCAAGGTATTTTTGATGTTATGAAATGAAAGTTATTTTTTATTCTACTTTCAGTAATAATGAAGTAAATAATGTTAAAGAAGAAAAAATTGAAATTCAATTCATTCAAACCCAAGGTAAATCTGATCAGATTGAATGGATATAAGAATATGATTGCAACACACCTCTCGTGTGGTGTTAATTCTGTTCGCAAACTCTTTGTAATTCTGACATTTCGTATAAGAAGTTTTGTACCGAATAGTAGTACTCTTTAAAATCAAACTCATTGGATGACTAGTGTAAAACCACAAGAATCGGATCAGACTGGTTTTTTTTTAAAATTGATCGAATCCAATCCACGAACACCCTATTAACAAATGGGTGCAGAGTATATATATATATATATATATATATATATATATATATATGATCAAGAGTAACAAGAGTTCCAATTAGAAACTCCTTATACGACACAACTATTAACAAAAAAATTTATTTTCATGAGCAGGATTGTTGATACAGTGCTCTTGCAAGGCCAAAATCTAATATTATATCCATTTCTAATCACCCAAAAAGTTCCTTACTCAACCAAATGTCTTTTTTTTTTCAATGCCTCTCTAAATATGAGAAGTTTTTGCACCAATTGAATAACAGGAGGAGTAGAATTCCCATAATTATACTTGGCCCTCATGATTCTCAAACAAATACATCCAAGTTTGTTAATCAACTCCCATTCAAGCTTGCTTATGTAGAAATTATTCACCATTGTCAGCCTAAACCCCTTCTTCTTTAGGCTTCCATATAGTTGACCAAGTAATTAAATGACAGTTCCTCTTTTGATATGTAAAGCCCCAAATAAAATTTCTACAAAGCTTCTCCACCTCCTCATAGTAATGTAAGTTGATTTCGCTTAGATGTTCAAAATAATTTCCCTCTATAGATTTTTTTCACTATATTTTCTATAGATTTTTTTGACAACAATATTTTCTATAGATTAGCTAGCCTGTAAAACTCTCATTCCCAAAAGGTTTAAATCAAGTTGATCCTTCGTATTTGTTGGTTGCACCTAATATATCATGAATGAATCATAGTGAGGAATAAATAGGCACGCCGGGTAAGGTGGCACCAGCATCGGCTATAAAAATATTGCCGGACACATATTTAGAAGAATCATGAATTAAGTAGCGAACAAGTGATGTTAATGCTGGATCTGAAGTCCCATATCTTCTCAATGGTACTGTTTTCACGGCCACTTTGTTCAACCAATCTTTTTGCATTAACTTTTCAGTGATTTCTGATTTGAAAAGTCCAGGTGATATAGAATTCACTCTGATTCCGTATGCTCCCAATTCCAACGCCATAACCTTTGTTAACATATTCACACCTGCCTTTGAACACGCATATGCAGTAGCTCCAGGCAATTGTCCTCTATCAGTACCCGCAATTGAAGAGATGTTGATAATTGACCCCTTCCGTTGTGTATCACGCATCTGCTTGCACACATACTTTGACACCAGCCATGTACCTCTCAAGTTCGTTCTCAATTCTTGATTCCATTCCTCTTCACACAATTCCAAAGGTGACTTCACATTTCCTACACACCATATATAGTAATCAACAAATTAAACATGATCAGCATTTATATGTGGATCCATCCTCTGCAATACTTGCCTAGTGTACGTACCAGACTACATAGTCGTTAGATCAAAACTTACCCTATCTAGACCTAACGACTCTATAGCCGGTTTCACTTGTATCACCGGTAAAAAAATTCATACGGCTATAATTCCACTTGGTTCGAAAAATATATCTAATATCCTCTACAACCGAGTGTGATCACCAAAAAAGTCATTGACTCTTTAATTGTGAATCTAACGGCTTTAAAGTGACTCTATGTGTGAATTGTCTAACCGACCGAACTTTGATATACATAAACTTTATGTTAGACTAGTATGTTTTTTGTGGGGACAAAAGTGTCGGTGAGTTGGGTCCCGGAGATCGCTGCGGTTTGGGGAAGTCCCCTGACTCAAAGAACACTCGCATATTACACGCCGGCAAGATCTTCACATTACATATTTTACAAAAGTAAGTAGTCCCTAATGTAATATTTTCTCCTATTTAGTCTTTAAACTACAAAAACCTATTAATAATCTCTAAACTTTATCTCCTTACATCAACTTATTCCCTAAGCTATGAGTTTTAGAGAATAAATTAATAGACAATAATAAAATTTATGAGATATTTAATATGTTTTCATAGTTTAAAAGCTAAATACGGAGCAACGTATAAAAGCTAAATACGGAGCTGTGAAGGACCTACAATGAGCGAGAGATTAGTCAATGCTGTCCGTGCGGTTGATACCCGGGTTTACCCAAAAAATAGTTTAAAAGCTAAATACGAAAGAGTTGTTAAATCAATAATTTATCATCTATATTTTGCTTTGACTGAAATTAAAATATGCGATGCAAAATCATCATATTTGAATATTAGTTGACGCTAAGTTTACTAATAATTCCGATTATACGTACGTATTAACTGAACTTAAAAAAAAATCTAATTTGAAAAGTTTACTCGCATTGGCATAATTATTGGAGTGATTGTGATAGAGAGATTACTAGTAATTCCAGCAAGAAAAATCCAATATCCAAATATTGGAATATTAGTAAATCCAATTACCTCTAATACCAGCATTATTGATCAACACATCAATGTGGCCAAACGCATCCCAAGCCTTTTGCACGTACTTTTCAATGCCTGCACCATCTCCGGTGACATCAAGTTCCACAGCAACTGCGCGGAGGCTACCCTTTCCTATCCATCGATTGATTTCGCCACAAAGGGACTGAAGGCGGTCAACCCGACGAGCTGCCGCAACAACAAGACAGCCAGCCTTAGCGAGGTCGAGGCAGAAGTCACGGCCTAGTCCAGCCGAAGCACCGGTTACAAGGACGACTTTTCCGGCAAGATTGTGCCATGGCTCTAACTGACATTGGGAAATTTGTGTCGCCATATATGTTGTGTTGAAATTGAATTGAATGTACTTTGAGAGAAGAAGAAGTTGGGTGGGTATTTATTGATAGTAGTACTAGTATTATTAAGAAGTTTCGTGGAAGTGATAGTGTAAACTAGGAATAGGAATAGGAATAGGAATAGGAATAGGAATGGGAATAGGAATGGTTGGTAGCAACTACCTAGAGATTGTTGTGTTAGTGATAAAAAGAAGTAGACAATGACTTTGTGATTGATGATTACCATGCATTGTTTTATAATGACCAATATAAGACCAATGAGTGAGTCAAAAGAAAATGGAATTATTTTCTCGTGATAAAGTAATTAAATAAATTGCTGGAAGAAATGCAGAAATTGTTGGGAGATTACACCAGATTCCTCTATTGGTTATTAAAAAAAAAAAAAGATTCCTATTTCGGTTTTGGTTTAGTTACGTATGGTCTTGTGTTTGTCTACAGTTTTTGTACGTATATGGTGGGAGAACAAAAATAAATGCGAGTTAAAAATGATTTGTGACTGAGGGAAATTAAGACGTTAATGTCATGTCAAATCTCAACTATTTCATTGATTAGTATGTATTGAATTATTTAGATTTAAGACTTTAAATTTTTAAGTGATTTTCGAATAGAGAAAATTCTCTCATATTATTCACACAAACACAAACACAAACACGTTAAGTGTCTATGTTTCTTAACTCGGAAAGGTATAGTTATGGACGGTGTTGCCTATAAGGAAGGTCCCCACAGCTTTAATGTTTCACGCTTCCTTTGGCTTGAGAGAAAAGGTATTGGGTAGAAATTTCACGAGGCAGGCAGGGGACACAAATTAATTATAAGGACTGTGCAAAAAAAAAAATTTAATCACTTTTTTAGTTCTCATATTTCCCTTGGTCAATACTTTTAATCTCTCGTAATTTTTAATGACATTTTTTGTGGGTCTTCTATAGCACTTATAAGCGTTATTAAAAGTCGAGAGTGACCAAAAACATTGACCGAAAAAAATATCGGCACTAAACATGAGTGAAATTTTTTATAAAGACTAAAATAAAATCAGTAAATTTTTTTGGGATTAAAAACATATTTGACTCTTTTCTTTATATTTGTTTTTGTTTGGACCGTTGATGGCTAATCACAGAGTGTCCCAACACTTTCAACGAAAGACTTATATCCATTCGTGATTAAGATCAAATTTCGCACTAGCCAACACTGAGTTTGTCCACTACAAGAATCGAACCCGAGTCAACCCCGCATTCTAAGAGTAGATAATGTCGTTAGTTCAACGACGTCGGTTTACTCTTTACTTTATACGAATAAAGTAGGAGAAAAGTGTAAATTTAAAAATTAAGTTGAGAATTTAGACTTTATTTAACTATGATAGCTGAAAGAGCTAAAAGGTCTAAGTGCAAAAAACTAACCCTAAAGCACATACTAAAATCATATTGAAGAATAAATGAGGATTTTTATTTCTCAAGGAGTGCAACTGCACTCCTCACCTCAAATAAGCCTGCCACTAGGGATGAGGTTAGTTAGAGAGGGGAGAGGGGAAAGGGAAGAAAATTTGGTGAGGAATACACCACATTATTGCGCAGACATATTTAATGATTTAATGGTGTGATTCATCATGAACCACATATCAAAGTAAGAGGAGAAGGGTACAGGATATTATTATTCTATATCACTAGCGAAATGCCCGTGCGTTGCACGGGTTATTAAAATATTTTTTTCTTAAATTTTATGAAGTTTAAACATATAAAAATACATAAATTATAGTATCTCTTATATAACTTTATCGAATATATATCTATATATTTATATGTTTTATTATAGTGGTACTATATTTTTCATTATATTTTCATGTTATTTATATTTTATATAAATTTTCTAAAAATATGTAAATGTGAAATAATTTAAATACATGCATAAAAGTTCAGACATAACTTCGTTGTAGCGATTCTCAAGAATATTATAGTTTTAGTCACTTTTATTGTTAAATAATTATATAAATTAGTTAAATATTACTTAAATATTGAATTGATAATAAATTTAAGTCAAAGTGGAAGAGAAGATAAACAAAGACTTGATAACAAAATTTGTTCAAAACATAAAATAAAAAATCAGTAAAAATTTAATAAATATCACAACATTTTATATTCAATTGGAATATTTATTATGTATAGTTCATTTTAAATATATTTGAAGCATTTTTCCTAAATGATAATTAGTATTTTTGAGGGAAAATTATAATTAGTATGTAATGTTTTTATATAACAACTTCAATATTTTATTTGAATATATTACTCATTTCCGCAATAAAGAGACAACTTACACTCATTGTGAATTCTCAAATAAAAAAATCATATAAAAAATTTAAGTAAGGAAATGAACTCTTAAAATGAGTTGAAAAATTAGCACATAATTCCATAAGATTCATTACAACCCAGATTTAGAGAGAAGGTTTAAAAAATGTTCCACCTTTGAGGTATAGAGGGTATTGATGGTAGGCAACATAAAAAAGGTACCACAAAAAATTCAGCACAATAATTTGAGGAATATATCCATGAGGCCAAAATTATTTTTAATACTCCAGAGAATAAAGGTACCTAGAAGTTGAAAATTAGAAAAATGCTTCGATTGAAACTAAGAGAGACACAAATGCTTGTAGAAGAACAATGACATTTACAATTGAAAATAACCTATCAAAAGTTGAAACTTAGGTCCAATATGCTAGAGATTCCTTTTTTATCTTCCTATGCATGTAACGTGACTTTCACTCCCTTGACTGCAGACTCTAACATTTGTCTCTGCGCACTCTACATATTCTCGAGTGACCACTCTTTTCTATGTATGAAAACAAAAAGTTGACAAAAAAAAAGCTTAAATTGAAACCAATGGGGTTTAATTAGCAATCTCATCCTATGTTATTTTGAACTAAGGTAGAAAGTTGATAGACCTGCACAAAGCAAACAACTACTCGTGAAAATGTCAAACAAAGGTAGATATGGTACAATGTCTCTTGAAGCACTCTTTATAGCATATAAATAGTCGTAGATAAAATGAATTTGAATAGTTAAAAGTTTTTTTTTTGACCAAAAATAGTTAAAAGTTTAAAAACCCATTAACATGATAATTAAAATGTAATTACCTAGCCAACTATCCAACTGGATAAATAAATTAAAAGGAGTTTAAAAAATTAACCAAGCATTAATTGTTCTAAACCTTTTGATATCTAAAAGGCATGTCAATAGTTTCTTTCATCTAAAAATTGTATCAAGCATGTTTTCAAACTCAAGCATCATGTATATGTATTAAGAGTTCAAGGGTCAGGTGCATGTAATTTTATACAAATAATAACACATTGAATTAATATATATATATATATATATATATATATATATATATATATATATATATATATATATATGAGAACATTAGGAGGTTTTATGAAACTATTATATATTATATTATATTATAATCTGTTAAATAATATTATATTTTGTTAATTGGTTTTATCAATTTCTATATTCCACTTGAGGTGCTAGCTCAGTGGTAAGAGCTTAGCATTGTATCCTCAAGGTGCTGAGTTCGAATCCCCTTGGGGACAGTGGTAAAATGGCCATTAGTGCCACTTTGATTAATGAAATTTCCCCCTTCCCCAATTTAAAAAAAAAATAATATTCCAATAAGAAAAATATCATTTTCATATTAATATAAAAATAATTAAATAATATTCCACTAAAATCATCATTAAAGTAGTGCCAATTATGTGCTTTCATTAAAATTAATGTCTTCTTTATGAGCAAATTTTAAATAAATATTTTAATAAATAAATTCATGAGAATCATTGTGGGGGCTCCATGGAGTTTCCTTTACACATATATATAGATAAATTTGTAGAATTTTGTGGTCTTAAATTACACAAAAAAAGTATTTTAATAAAATCAGAATAATAAATTAATAGTCTAATAGTTATTAGTGTATTGACACAAAAATGAAAAATTAATTAATAATAGATGGAAGTTGAATAGTTAGCAATTGATTGTTTTCATTAAAACTAAAATCTTCTTTATGTCTAAATTATATATACATATTTTAATATATAAAAATCTTGAGATAAATTGTGGAGCTTCCTTTGGAGTTTCCTTTATATATAGATATATAGATAGATGGTGTGGCTATTTAGTGTCTGAATTCTATAACGGTTGTATGAATTAAAGATAAATTATATCAAATAAAAAAATTAATAATACATAAGATGGGAGGAATTTTTTTTGGTTAGGTGACTATTCATTTCATGGCCATAACCTTGTAAAGAAAATGACCAAATAAATTATAAAACTGTTTTATTATCAATGCTCATAAGGTCCTTGCTTTTATATATATATATATATATATATATATATATATATATATATATATATATGTCTTTGGGTTACCGTGAATGCCAAAAGCATTGATTTTTTTAGGGTTCTTTCACAATAACTAATTTGTTTTGATGGGATTATAATAACTAAATTTAAAAATTATATATATATATATATATATATATATATATATATATATATATATATATATATATTTGAAGTTAAATAGTATAATTATAATAAACTTTCCTTTCAACTTATAAATTTTAATAAATATATACAGATTATTTTTTGTGTTTTATGACCTAATTATATAATAAATAATCTATATATACAATTTAAGTTATTTTAGGTTAATTTTTTAATAACTAAATTTAAAAAATATATGTTCGAACTTAAACTTTAAGATTTCAATAAAGTTTGATTTCAACTTTTATATATATATATATATATATATATATATATATATATATATATCAATTTTTGTAATTATACTCCATCATAGTTTCCCTTATTAATATATATTTAAAAAATACATATATAAATTATTAATAAATATTAACACAATTAGAAATAATGAGAAGTATTGTGAGCTTCCATCCAAGAATAATATTCCACTAAATGATCATTCAATAAGTTATAGTGTGTAATTATGTGTTTTCACTATATCTAATTAAAAGCTAAAATTAAAGTCACCTATTTAAATTATAAATATATATATTAATATAAATAAAAATTGTGAGAAGCAATGTGGAGGCTCCATTGGGGTCTCCTTTACATATATATATATATATAGATATGGAGACTTTATAAGCAAAGTTTTAATTTAAGCATGCAAACAAGCTAGTGATAGCCACCACACACAAGATTGGGCAAATTAGTGACCTTCATGCTAATTTTCCCATTGCACGAACGATAATGGTACAAGATAGATAATTTCTGTTTATAATACCTTTATGGTCCGTTTGATGTAGAGATCGACAATATCTACTATAGATTTATACAAATTCACCACCTAAGATTTTACCAATACCCCCATTCTATCTAAAAGACACCTCAAATTTTTGAGGGTAAAAATGTCATTACACTCTATTTTTTTTCTCTTTATTCTTCCACTCTCTTTCTTACTTTTCACTTTTCTCTACACTCTCTTTCTTCCTTTTTTCTCTTTCTTCTTACACTCTCTTTACTCATTTTCACTTTTCTTTTACACTCTCTTTCTTCCTTTTTTCTTTTTACTTTACTTTTCCCATAAATAATTATTCTATTTCTCTTATCACTTCACTTTAATTCTTTTAACTAAATTTATAAATTTATACAAACATTACTTTAATTAAAACTTTTGAAGACTACTACTATAAACCTACTATCCAAAAAACAAAAAGACTTAATGACTATTTAAATTAGTAATTAATATTTAAAACAAATATATTTTATTGATAATCTAATATCTAACTTTTATTATCTACTATAATCTAATAATCAACTAAAATAATCAATTGAAACTACGAGATAACTGAACTGATAAATAAAAAACACGGGATAACTGCAGTGACATTTAAAAAACACGGGATTAATATTTACCATTGATATTTATAATTAATATTTACCATTGATAATTATAGTTTTGGAAAACTACTATCTAAAAAAACACGTGATAACTGCAATAATCTACTATAATCTACTAATCAACTCAAATAATCAATTGAAACTATGAGATAACTGCAATGATATATAAAAACACACGGGATAACTACACAAATATATAAAAAGACAAAGGATTAATATTTATCATCTACTATAGATTTATACAAATTCACCACCTATGATTTTACCAATACCCCCATTCTATCTAAAAGACACCTCAAATTTTTGAGGGTAAAAATGTCATTACACTCTGTTTTTTTTCTCTTTATTCTTACACTCTCTTTCTTACTTTTCACTTTTCTCTTACACTCTCTTTCTTCCTTTTTTTCTTTTTACTTTACTTTTCCCATAAATAATTATTCTATTTCTCTTATCACTTCACTTTAATTCTTTTAACTAAATTTATAAATTTATACAAACACTACTTTAATTAAAAAATTTGAAGACTACTACTATAAACCTACTATCCAAAAAACAAGAAGACTTAATGACTATTTAAATTAGTAATTAATATTTAAAACAAATATATCTTATTGATAATCTAATATCTAACTTTTATTATCTACTATAATCTACTAATCAACTAAAATAATCAATTGAAACTACGAGATAACTGAGCTGATAAATAAAAAACACGGGATAACTGCAGTGATATTTAAACAAACACGGGATTAATATTTACCATTGATATTTATAATTAATATTTACCATTGATAATTATAGTTTTGGAAAACTACTATAAAACTACTATCTAAAAAAACACGTGATAACTGCAATAATCTACTATAATCTACTAATCAACTCAAATAATCAATTGAAACTATGAGATAATTGCAATGATATATAAAAACACACGGGATAACTACACAAATATATAAAAAGACAAAGGATTAATATTTATCATTGATAATTAAATTTTTGGAAGACTACTATAAACCTACTATCTAACAATTATTTCTTATTAATATTTAATAAGAAATTTACTAATTAATATTTAAAACTATTATTTCTTATTGATAATCTACTATCTAACAAATTTACTATCTACTATAATCTACTATCAACTAAAATAATCAATTGAAACTACCAGATAACTGCACGGATATATAAAAAACACGGGAATAACTGCAGTGATATATAAAAAAACACGGGATTAATATTTGCCATTGATAATTATAGTTTTTGAAAACTACTATCTAAAAAACAAGAAGACTTAATGACTATTTAAACGGATTAATATTTAAAACACACGCGACAAATATTTGTCACTAATACCTAAAAAAGGACAAATAATTGTTACTGATATATAAAAAAATACGGGATAAATATTTGTTTTTGATAATCTACTATCTATCTTTCACTATCTACAATAATCTACTAATCAACTCAAATAATCAATTGAAACTATGAGATAACTGCACTGATACATAAAAAAACTCTGGACAACTGCACTGATATATAAAAAAATACGGGGATAATTGCAATGATATATATAAAAACACGGGATAGTTGCACTGATATATAAAAAACATGGGATAACAATATTGATATATAAAAAAACACTGCACTGATATATAAAAACACACGGGATAAATACACATATTGTTTTTAAATGATACTTTTACATTTTTAGTTTTAATATTTATCAATTTTTTATTTTAAACTCTTTTTTATCTACTTTAAATTTTTCTTTATTTTCACGGGGTATTGTTCAGACTATTTAAATACTGTCTAAATTCATTCCTAAAAAGAACACGACAGCACCTGTCCGTATGCAAGTCATCCTCTATATTTTACAATTGATTTTAGATTAATGAGATTTCAAACTAACGTTTCTATTTGAGGTAATCGTATGACGTAACGCGATCGGCCCGTGCGGATGCACGGGTATAAAACTAGTAGGATATAAAGCAAGATATAGCATATTACAGAGACTTGATAATACTATCATTTTTTTGACAATAGATAATACTATCATATCATATGTTTGATATGCAACACTCGCTAAGAAATAAGATAATATTTATTATTTGTTTTTTACGTACAAAGATAACATATGTTATTTTATTATATATTTTAGATAAATTAATAAATTATATATATATATATATATATTATGTAAATGACAAAACTACCCTTTTTTTTACAAAGACAAAACTACCCTTATCACAACTATATTTCATTTGTTAAAATAAGTAAATTAATTTTCTATTTTTTAATAATAATTTTATCTTTTTATCACTTATTTGAATTTTTTTAAATTTTAAATTACACTAAATGACAAAATTAACCCTTATCATAAAATTGTAATTTTTTTTAAAATTAAGTACTCATATTTTTAATTTTAAAATTTAAAATTAAATTAAATTTGTATCTTTTTAATATAGATACTAGGGGTGTACCCGTGCATAAGTACGGGTCGCACTGCATTACTACAGGTGTTTTAGAATCTTTTTTGAATGACAATAGTAATTTGGTTGCTTTTTAAAAAGTACAATTAAAAAAGTTATATCAATGACATAATTTTCCCGTCAATACTCAAAAGTAAAATAGCCATTTATAAAAAGTTAAAACACTCAAGAAGACAAAATATAAAAAAAAATTATTATTCTGACAATAGTAATATTTCTTCATAAGACTAAAAGGTACAATAACTATCAATAATAAATAGGCTTAATTACAGATTTGGTCCCCCTATTATGACCAATTCTCGATTTTGGTCCCTGAAGTTTTAATTTGACGATTTTGGTCCCCCTATTTTTCCAATTTGAAAAATCATAGTCCCCCTCTTAATTTTGACTAACTTATCCTACGTGGCAGCCCACGTGGACTGCCACGTAGGCACACCCCCCACCCCACCCCACCCCACCCCTCCACTGTTTGTCTTCCCCACCGATCCCCCCCCACTGTTCCTCTTCCCTCTTCCCCTCTCCCCTCCCCACCCCGACCTCCCCCCCACAACCACACCCTCTCTCTCCTTCACATCTCTCTCTCCCACCGCCGCTCTCCCTCCTCACATCTCTCTCTCCTTCGCATCTCCGCTCTCCCACCGTCGCTCTCCCTCCTCGCATCTCTCTCTCCCGTTGCTCTCCACCGTCGCTCTCCCTCCTCGCATCTCACCACTGTCGCTCTCGCTCGTCTCCCCGTTCTCTCGCTCTCGCTCTCGCAGATCCTCTCGTCTCCCCGTTCTCTCGCAGATCGCAGATTTGCGATCCTCTCGTCTCCCGTCGCGTTGCTCTCGGTGGTGGGTTGGGTTGGGGTGGGGTGGGGTGGGGTGGGATGGGGTGGGGTCGGTGGTGGGTTCGGGTGGGGTCGGTGGGTGGGTTCGGGTGGGGTCGGTGGTGGGTGGGGTGGCGTGGGGTGGGGTCGGTGGTGGGGGGGGGGGGGGGTGGGGTGGGGGGGTGTGCCTACGTGGCAGTCCACGTGGGCTGCCACGTAGGATAAGTCAGTCAAAATTGGGGTGGGGGACCTTGATTTTACAAATTGGGAAAATAGGGGGACCAAAATCGTCAAATTAAAAGTTCAGGGACCAAAATCGAGAATTGTTCATAATAGAGGGGACCAAAACTGTAATTAAGCCTAATAAATAATTACATTTACCAAGATAAAGTTCAAAAAGTTATAACGACAACATGCGATATCCCCCTTTTTTTTTGACAAAAATATCTCCCTGTTGAGAATCAAAAGTAATACAATATACTAATAGCATACAATATTTCCTCATTGAAACTCAAACAGAAAGATAAATTGTAAAAAGGCAGGGTTAAAGTTATGAAAGTTAAAAAGTGTCAAAAGATATAACATTTATAATATCCTATTGGGTGTCAAAAGTTTAAATTGCACTTTTTGTCCTCCGAGTTTTTAAGTTTGGCAAATTTAGTCCTTGCATTTTTTATTTGCACTTCAATTCATCATTTTCCATAATCAAGAATTTTTTATGACTAAAGATGCAAATAAAAACACAATTTTGGGGTCAAAAGTGCAATTAAAAATGTGTTAAAAGTTGTAAAGCGCTATTAAAAGCCATGAGAGACTAAAACAAATTTTATAGGGACCAAAATAGGTGAAAAAATTTTGAAGGACTAAAATAATAAAAAACAAATTTTATAGGGACTAAAAACATATTTAACCCTATAAAATATTAGGACCAAACTTATAAGTAAAGAGTTTGAGAAGAGGGAAAACGAAATAGAGAGAGATGTACAAAGAAAAAAAAGATGAGAAATTGATAAAATCAACAGGACAAAATCAAGAGCAGAACGAGTCTGGCTAGTTATCTACTGGGTTATATTTTTTTTTTTTGCAAACCAGCTCAGCTTTTAACAAAGGAAATAAAAAAACATTAAAACGACCACTCTAGTTTATTGGTGGCTCTGCAATATTTGTATAGTTTGATCTCCTTTTATTGAGTTTTCCGTTAGTTATCTTTCATATTAGTTAGTTTTTAGAGTAGAATAGTATTGTTTTCAATAGTGAGTTTAAAGACTTCAGTTAGTTATTAGTTTGGTGTTTTTGGGATGCTCGGTACTCTTGTTCCTTCTATTTTTTGTGTTCCATCAATTAGCTATGCAGGGAGACCACCAAGCAACCAAAAGAAAGCAAAAAGACAACCTTCAATTTGATGTTTCATCGCCTAACGAACCAGTTAGCTTGCCTAGCAACACAACAGAGAAAAGAAAGAGGGGTTCTGTAGTTTCGCCTCGCGATAGACGGCATCGCCTCACGATCTAGGCAATTAGTGGCACATCGCCTCTCGACGGGGTCGCAACATCTCGCAATGGACCGCATACTTGACAGCATTTAAGCCCAAAATCATGAAAAATTAGGGCATCTCAGGATTTGACGAAATAAGGAACTTGGAGACGGATCTAGGACGTGTTTTGGAGCACGTGACAGCTAAGGTTCGCATTCCATTGACCTTCTTGATGAATCAAGCTTGGGAACAAGTCCTTGGAGCATCAATGTCGTCAGCTTCTCCCTCTAGTTGGTTTATCTCTTTCATTTTCTTTGTTGCTATGTCTAGCTAAATTTCCCATTGTTGAGAATGAGCAAAGATTTATGGATCCTTTATGTATTTGATTGAATCTCTTTTAATTGAACGACTCTGATACATTTATGTTTCAATCTCTGTTCTTAATGTTTTATTGGAATTAATCACTCTTAGAATAATTTAAGGTTTGTGATTGTGAATGGAAGTTTGAGTTACAAATACTTGAGTATTGAAATATTTATATCTCTAGTCTAGGAATATGCATTAATTTTTAGAAATTATATGTGAATTCTTGTTCGTAATGTTTATGTTCTAATTAAGGTCACCTAAGGAATTAGAGATTTTATTAGGGATAAAGGTTCTATTGTCTAAGAAATTATGATTAGAATAATTAAGAGAATTTGATCATAAACCATAGTAGGAATTCATAATACACTCAATTCATTATGCATAAAGGTGAAATCAATTGAGCTTGTTTCCGATGCTCTTAAATCAAAAACAACTAAATATTTTACTGCTCTAATATTTTAATTTATTGTGAACAAATTCAATTTAGTATTTAATCTATAAATTGATTTGATAAAAAAACTATTAAATTGATAATTAACTGCAATCATTGAGTTCGACACCCGGTCTTACGGATTTTGCTACTTGCAAGGATCTGATATACATGTCGTGATCTTAACACTCATGAGCCATTCGAGCCAGACCAAAACGACTGAGCTGTTTTCTAGGTGTAACACCCCGGTATTTTTATCGAGTAAAAATACCCAAGTGCACCATTTCTAAAACATCAGAGATATATTTCCTGTTGAAATACTGAACACCACTATAAAATTTTCACTGAATAACAACAGAACAGTCTTAAACATAAATAAGACCATAAACAATCAGTGAAACACAGTGTTCAATATCTTACAAGAAAGCGAAAAAATGAATACATAACGCTAAAGACAAAATGTCTTGATATACAGATAACAAGGAAAGATAATACACTTAAGCATAAAGCTAAGTCTTCAGCAACCATCCGAGTACCACGTACTCGTGCCTCTTGGATCTACACTTTCCCTGTTTATTTGTAAAATAACAACATATAAACAATGAGATACAATCTCAGTGAGTTCTACCGAGACCCCTACTAACACTCTCGGTCCATTTAAAACATTTGTATGATTTGACACGGCACCGACCGCAATCCACTTGCTAATCCCGGTATACCATACAATAAGGCTTCGACCTAGTAAGACACCGGCTGCAATCCACTTGCGTCTCCCGATGAACTAGCATCCTAGGCCTTTCTACATACCACCGGCCGCAAACCTTGCATCTTCCGGCGAACGTAGTACAATTACTTTTAACACAACACCGGCCGCAAACCTTGCATCTTCCGGTGAACCTCATAACCAATAGTGTCTCCTAATGGCACAGAGCCTAGGGTAAGGGTTCATGACTACCCCGCCTAGTATGTCAACATGGGTCGTCACCCAAACTCGATATAATATATATATATATATATATATATATATATATATATATATATATATATATATATATATATATATATATATATATATATATATATATATATATATATATATCTATACTATATACAATTGAGAGTTTGTCCATGTAGCTTGCTCACTGATCCACCTCATTGTACATGTAATCGTTTATAAAAAAAATACGTCAGTATTCATTAATTGATTTGGCAATGACTAGCCTATGAAGAAAACTTCTCCTGAAAGCTTTTGTGTTCTTACAAATAAATAACATGTTAAATGCAAAGGCAATAGAAATGAATATGCTACATAGAATTGGAATGAATTCAAATTCAAATTGACAACTATATACTTGGAATAAATATTGGCGTCTCTATTATTGGAAATATAGTTTTTTTTTATAAGCAAATGTTAGTGGGGGTAGGGGAATGTTAGTTTCCGGGGTTTGAACCCTGGACCTTGAGACTTGGAAATATAGTGATGTTGATCTAATTCACACCTAATGGGAAGATATATTGAGTATTGTAATAAAAAAAACAAAAAATATATTGAGCATCAATTGATGAATTACGTTAATTCTAAATGCCATCCTCAAGGTATAATTTTTCTTTTTACTCATCTTCCAAATATAATTGCATCATATGATAATGTTGGAATCATCAATCAATCAATACTAGAAACATTTAGGAGACGTTCACGTGGCATGCTCACCGAGCCGTGTCAGTTGCCAACTTGCCATGTAAGGAGTCCTGTATATTTTTATTGCTTTATCTGTTCCACAATAAATGCCTCTAAACATTAATAAAGCAATTAAATGAGCTTATTTCAAGAAAAAAACAATAAAATGAGCTCAAAACTTAGATGAGATTAAATTGAAGAGGAGGAAAAAACAGATAAATTGTAAATTCTTAACAAATCTTATCTCAACTTAAACCAAAAAATCTTAACAAAAATGGAGGTTTCATAAAAGCCGAAGACAAAATCGTATACCATGGATGTACTTCTGCTTATGTGTTTCATGTGAGGTTATTGGAACAAAACAAAGGTAGTATAAAATTAATATTTTATTGCTTTTTGCACACTTTCAATTTATGACACAAAATAGTAAAGCTACATTGAAGAGTAAAGAAATAATTTAGTTTAGTAAGTTATCTATATGCAATATTTCTCCGAAAAAAAAACAGTACTTAATGTTTAATTAAAGTTAAATAAACCAAATTAAGGGTATAATTTAATTAGTATACACCAACAATGTATAAATATTTTACACTATTGGTGCTTACCAATTAAGTTGTTAAGTGTGTCATAATGTAATTTGGGGTGGTAATATCTACTCTTGGATGGAGATCCCCACGGAGATTGCCCCATTAGAGACACTCCATGCGGAGAATTTACCCCCATGGGGATGGGAAAGTGGGAGAAAATCCTCTTGCAGTCAATTTGGGTATGGGGATGGGGCCCATGCTCTCTGCCCCGAGCACAATGTTACGTAAAAACCGTAATTGATTTTTTTAGCCTTTTCATATGTATTTTTTTTCTTCATTTAATATTTTTTAATATAAAAATATAAAACGAAGACAAATTTTCATATTTTTTATTTTGAAATACTAAATTATTATTTTATTAGTTATACTTTTATATTTGTTTTCAATTTTATTAGATTTTAATTTATATTTTGATAAATTTTAATGATTTTTTAGTGTCCCCGCATGGACTATGGAGATCCGTGGGGACTAGGATGGAGATGGGAACTCGAGCCGTGGTGGGGATCGAGGAGGGGGAAAAGTTTTCGGAGCCAGTACAGGAAACAAGGAGTACTCCCTACCTCCTCCCTGTCCCATTGCCATTTCTAAATCTTTGTTTTATTCGGACCATTGTCATTTCTAAAGCGGACCACTATATTTATACAAATTAAAAAATAATAATTACCATTATATTTGTCTATTATTTATAATACGTGCCACCACACATTTTTTTGTGATTAGCTAATAGTTTTATGGCAACACTTATTATGACATATCATACATTATTTGGATTCAAAGTTGTTAGAATCATCAAAACTATTATATCAAAACTATTATATCTTGACATTACTCGCAAATTGTAAATATTTGAATACTAAAATATTTAAATAGTTTTTCCAAAAAAAATTAATAAAATATTTAATTAGTAATCCAATTCTATAAAACATATATTATCGGTCGAATATAATAATATGAGAAACTCAGTTATATTTTTAATTAAAAAATAGATTATATATATATATATATATATATATATATATATATATATATATATATATCATATGATACTTTTTTTGACACAATATATCATACGATACTTAATAATTAGAGAATTTAATAATATAGTGTATAACCGTGCATCGCACGGGTCATACACACTAGTATATATATATATATATATCTACATTCGTATGAACTCAGAGTCCATCACCTCAATTAACCAGTTGAACACTTAACCCACGCTTTTATAAAACCAAGTTCACACTCGCACTCTAATTTACCTCTTTTCGACACAATTTACAATTTCGAAAACAGTTTATTTTGCCTTAAAACTAGAATATTCAGTTAGGCCTCTGAATAAGCTTTTCAACGCATCTTAGAACACCTCAATCGGGTTCCCGGATCAAAAGATATCGCGAAAACAAAAACAGTATACAGTTGCTGAAAATCTGCAAAGCGTCGCGACGCGAACTGCTACCGTCGCGACGCGAAAAACGACAGAAACTTTTTGCGTGATAAAACTGGGCCAGGTCGCGACGCGAAGGGGACGGGTCGCGACGCGACCATCTGCAGAAAAGTGCAGGTTTTCCGTTTTCTTGCGAAATTCGCTATTCCGCTCATTCCGATTCTTGTTCCGATTGAAAACAGTTTTGACAACTATAAAAACAGTCTCAATCAAAGTCACACAATCAATCAAATCAATCAAAAACTCATTTTAAACGAATTGTATCAAAACGCGACATATTTTCCAATTAACGGTTTTTAAGTCAAAATCTTTCGAAATCAAATCACCAAAAATTCCATTTCAACACGACACAATTCGAGACTCGCTCCGATCGATTCCTAACCCAAAACAGACAATATCAAGTAATATTCCAGACCAGCGAAAGCGATAAAACGATCAATCAATTAATTCGAAAAACAAAAATCCTAAACGTGAGTAGAACTCACCCTTGACGCGTGATCCACGATCGAGCCGAAATCACCGAGTAGCCACACGAACGCTCCCCGCTCCGGCGACACCCAATCCGCTTCCAAAGCTTCCCACTCGATCACGAAACCTCTTTTGACCGAAATATCAAATTCCTCGAAATCCTCCACGGACACTATTCATCATCCCTAACCTCCAAAACTACTATTCACACATAAACCCAATTTGAACCCTAACCTCTTGATTCTTCACAAACCCCAAATCGGACTTCAATACTTGCGAAATCCACCTTGAGCTCGCTCCCAAACACCATCCAAAGCTTTCCTTTGAGCTTGAACAATAAAAACCTCTATTTTCTCTTAAATTCGAAAATGGTGGATTTGAGGAGAGTGAGTTGATGATGAAGATTTTGGTACCAAATCGAAGAGGGAGTAACGCTGAACGTTTTTCGTGTTGGAAGGAAGTCGTTTTGACGAACCGAAACCTTCCCTTTTTCCTCTTCTTCCTCCTCACCCTTTCTTTCTCTTTTCTCCCCTTTCCTTCTCTGTTTCTCTTCTCTCGCTGTTTCCTTTCATTTCTTTCTTTCAATTCATTCCTTTCCTTTCTTTTTAACACACACACACGTATACACATATATATATATATATATATATATATATATATATATATATATATATATATATATATATATATATATATATTTAATATATAGTTGGTAACGTGGTCCAATTACCATATTGATCTAAATCTCTTATTTCGATTCCAAAACTTCCTTCTCCCGTATTATCCGGTTAACGATCCGATGACAAGCAATAAATAATTTTAGCACTCAATAAATTTACCAGTCAAGTACTAAATTAATTTAATTGGGTTAACATCCAAATAATTCGGTTAATTATTTTGGGGATGTTACACTAGGTCTCTATTTAGCGAGTCCAACCCAACCCAAAATAATGAACTATCGGGCCAACCTGTTGGGCTAGGTCAAAATTAACAACTCTATATACGATAATGGAAAAGAGAAAGTGACTCCAAGGTTGGGGGGTGAGCCAAGAAGGTGGTCTAGAAGTGTGGGAACGGAGAGCGGGTGTTGGGGTTAGGACAGCTATATATTTTTCCTATAATTAAAAAGGAGTGTGGGGGTAATGGGGTATTGTAGAAACATGCTGGGGGTGCTGAAAGCCATTCTCTAAAATATTAGTCTCGTTAGTTTTTGTAAGGCCCACCAAACAATTGTTAGGGGGTTTTTTTTTTTACCCCCATCAACTCTCATCTACCCCCATCAGCCCTATGAAAATACCAAAATACCCTTAAAATTTTGATTAAATTACAAAACATTTATCATTTATCACTTTCATCCGTTTGACCAGATTTTTTTTAGAGATTATCGGATTTAACCTTCAGAGATACATCCGATTTCCCATCGGACTTACGCATCGGACGTAGCTATATCCGATCCACACATCCGCTTCGTAAACAAGTGAGTCGGAATTACGTAAATCCGATTCTCCAATCGTATATACCTAAATCCGATTTCCCATCGGATATAGGTAGATCCGATTTGGTTTTTATTTTTCTAAAAATTTGTTTTTTCAGTGTCAAACAGGTATCGAGGGGAGTCTTCGTCTCGGGCATCACCAGGTGCTCCGAGTACACGCACCCGCCACAGGATTGCGGGACATGCGTCTGCCCGCCATAGGCGACAGCAGCAGTATCAGCAGGTGGAGGAGGCCCCAGACTATCAGTATGAGGAGGGCCAGCAGGGGCATCCTCTTGATGAGCATTCTATGTCCGAGGGCCATTCTATGGCTGAGCAGGAGTATTATCAGCAGCAGCAGTACCAGGAGGAGCCCTATCATCAGCCTCAGCAGCATGAGGAGCAGCATGAGGAGCAGCATGAGCTATTCACTGGACTAGGATCTCATGTCTGTTCTATTATATTGAGAGACCCGGTAAATTTTATTTATTTACGTAGCCTTTTTAGTTTAATTTTTTTACATAGCCTTATTTTTTTATTTTTTTATAATGCAGACATATGAGCGTAAATTGAAGGTTACCAACCATGGTAACAAGCTGGCTCAGAGATTGCTTGGGTTTGCCCAAAACACCCGGATGTGGGATTTTATCACGGGTTCCAGATTAGCCCCTCTTGTCTCGACCGGTCATACAAAGGTGGACCATGAGCTGCTGTCTGCTTTTGTTGAGAGGTGGCACTCTGAGACATCGTCATTTCACCTACCATTTGATGAAATGACGATTACTTTGGATGATGTCTCCTGTAATTCGTCGGAATTATGGGTTAAGTCTACAAAAGTGGGAGGGAGACGTGGCATCTTCAAAGCGGTAGACTGCCAAAGGGCAAAACGACCGGTATAAGGATCCAGCCATGAAGTAGATTCATCTGATCGATTATGAGACCACATCAAAGCAACTGGAGGCAACGGACAGACAGGGGAGATCGAAATATGCATCCAATGGATATCTCTGACGTTAAGAATACATATGATTTTATACTTTGAAGAAGAATAACTACCTCTCAAAGGAAGATAAGTAAAATTCATATCCAAAGACAATTGAACTAGAGCCACATTATACTTAGTAGCTATAAAGTACCCCATCTCAGGCAAACTCAACCACTTATCCTCCTTCTGGAAACCGGGGTATTCAATGGATAACGATTTTCTAAGCACAGCAAGTCTGTCCTTTCCAAACATGTAAGTATATAGATGCTCCCTCTCCTTTGTTTCTTTGATTAAATCTTGCCTAATTATAGGCCAACTATCCTCGCCAAGATCGAGACCAACCGCTACTGCTCGGAACCCACAATTACCATCCCGTTCAACATCAATAATTTTTTCCACATATGGTTGCACGTGATGAGGAACCGACGGTAAATTGAATTTTGTGTCACCCTGATGTGTTAATTTCTTAGAAACACTTTGAGATAGGATTGAACACCGCTGTGATGATTTTATACAAGAAGACCGCTGTGATGAATTTTTGGAAGAAGTTCCAGATTCTTGAGTCTGTTTCATCTTGTCATCCACATGCTCCCACCCAGAAGGATCACGCTTGACATCATATAATTTCTGCTTCTTCTTCTTTGGTGCACCTTTTGTTTTAACTTTAAATGGTGGTGCTACCATTGAAGAAGTGGTAGGGAATGCAAGTTCATTAAGTTGTTTCTTGAAGACAAATATCTCCTCAGGAGTCATACGATTATATCTCGCCCAAATCATCTCCATTTGGTAAGAAATATCACAGTCAGCCGATTTTTCCTGCGAGAATTTATCATCCATAGAATCCAAACTCAATTTTTTCCAATGGTCGTCTATAACATCCAACGGAATAGGAGTACCGGAGACATGGTACACACCTAGCTCACAAGCACAAGGAAGAAGATGTGTCTTTCTAATAATGCATCCACAGCGGGCTTTGTCATATCCAACCCCAGATGTCGATTTTGAAAACTCTTTAACAATATGATCCAAAGCATTTAAAGAGACAAGACCGCGAAGCTTTTTAAACAAAGGAGTATTGGAAGCCACTTCAATACGGTTGATGCTTCTTTGAAAAGACCCGATGACTTTATCAAATTGAATAGTAAGCATCTCATGCATAGATGTAAAAGACTTAGACAAGTCACCTCCAGAAGTCCTCAACTGTCTCTTCAAAGTCCAATGAGCTGACTCGACTCTTAAATAATAACAATAAACACGTGTCAAAAAATTTTAAACTAACAAAAAAATACTAAACACGTGTCAAAAAAATTTAAACTACGATAAAAATACTAAACACGTGTCAAAAAAATTTAAACTATGATAAAATTACTAAACACGTGTCAAAAAAATTTAAACTACGATAAAAATACCTATTGGTGGTCTGATTCCCGAAGTGTGGGATCTGGTTTGTCCATGCCAAGATAAATCTTTCCTTATGCTTTGTCAACCACGTGTCATGCGCATACTTAATAAGAGCGGGCAAATCAACGCAGGAGTCCTCAAAAATCTTCAAGTGACCTGAGTACTCTGACTCGTCAAGTGAATCAATAATGTTATGCCAAAGACAGATGACGTCCTTTTGCCTATCCACATGCACCAACTCTTTAATCTTCGCTTTCACATTTTTAGTCACGTGCCAAGAACATAACAAATTTGTAGCGGAAGGAAAGACATCAACAATACCGGACATAAGACCAAGATCTCTATCAGTCAACAACACCTGAGGCTGAAGTCCGTGCAAGGCAAATAATTCTTTTAGTTGCTGCAATGCCCAAGTAAAATGAATTCCAAGCTCGTGTGAAATATAGGCAAAAGCAACCGAGAAAGTTAACTCCGTTGAAGTGACACCTACAATCTCCAATAGAGGTAGATTGTATTTGTTGGTCTTGTAGGTGGTGTCAAGAATAAGAACCTTTGGAAACAACCGGAATAACTTAATAGAAGTGGGATGCGCCCACATGATGTCACTGACCACATCGGAACCCTCAAATTTTCTGCTCCAACATAAATAATTTTGCGTCTCAATCAATCTCAAAAGCTCTTGAATGTCCGTTCTAGGACCCCTCTTAGAAGACCTATAGGCGTAACGCTGCCTATATATTTGAGGAAGAGAAGTGACGTTGTCCGGATAATGGTTCTTCAAAGCAGTAAGACAATCTTTCGGGGCAACATTCAAATCAGTGTGCTCATTAACAATAGCTTTCTGTGGCTTAGTTAAACGACCAAAAGCTGTCGACCCAACCGGGGTAGTAAGCAACTGATGTGTGTGAAGACCACACCTAACACTAACACGCCAACCCCCATGACGTTTTGTACAAGTAGCTCTCAATGTAAACAGACAGCTTCTTCTTTTAGACCCGAAAACTCTAGAATCATTAGACCAATTCCCTTGCTTCTCACAACCAAATAAAATCTTATCTCTAGAACCCCTTTTACCTCCAGCTTTGTCAGATCTTACGATGATAACCACAACTCCAATACGCCTCCCAACTGCGTTTGCCCACTCTTCAACATCCTGGCGTGTAGAAAAAATCTACAAAATAGAAGAAATAGATAAATGGGGGTACTTAATTAATTAAATATCTACCAAACTTTAATTAAGAAAATTGGTTTCAAAAATATACCCTCTCTGTCCAGAATGCCTCTGTAGTGTCTACCACAAAAGGAACGACCTGCGAGTCTGTATTCACAATACCTGTTTGAAAATAGAACAACAGTTATAAAGTATATATTTAAAAATAAAAAAACAAAGCGGATTTAGGTGACTTCAAAGGTAAATTCGTTTTCTAATTTTTACAAATCGGATATAGCTTCATCCAGGTATATCCGATTTCTTAAACAATAAAGGCGGATTTAGCTAAATCCGATTTCGCATCGGATTTAGCTAAATCCGATTTGTAAATATTTTGCCTTAGAATTAAATCGTATTTAAAGCTAATCGGATTTACCTTCCATTTAGGTAAATCCGATTTCCAGATTAAGTGGTCCCCCACCAGAGAATCTTCCAAAAGTCAATTTTTGTAATTTATGTCAGGGGTATTTTTGGAATAACGTTTTTGGGTGGGGGTACATGGAAGCTGATGGGGGTATAAAAAAAAAACCCATTGTTAGGCTATGGGCTGATTTTGATTCCTTCTTTATCCGCGGGCTTTTCTTTTCCCAACCCCCTCCTACCCACCAAACACCCCCTTACCCTATGAATTTATCAAAATAACCTTACACTTTACAACATTTCCCTCCTATCCTTCATCCATCTTCTTCTCCTCCAACTCCAACACACTCCCCTCAAACACCCCAAACCTCCCATCTCTCCACTCCAAACCCTATCCTCCTCACATTCATCATTAACCTTCTACTCAATTTCTCTACATTACCAACCATAATAAGGTATCATCCCTACCAACCGTTTTTCATTTTCTTCCCTTGAAATTTTCTGCATTTGTCTTTTTTTATCTTCTGAAATTGCACCTGGTTCGGCTGCCACTAACCGAACCTGCTCGGTCAAGCACCACCTTACCAATAAAATTGGTTTTGGGATGTTTCAGCAATGTTGTTGACACGTCAGTGAGGTGCCGGAAGGTTTCGGTGAAGGGGAACCGAACAGGTCCAGTCTCTGGCAACCGTACCCGCGTATTTTCATACTGTGCAATAAGTTGACTTTTTCCTTCTTTTGCAGTTTTTGTTGATTGATAGGACTATAAAATAGAAGAAAATAGTGCAACTTCAAGAGTAGATGACATCTCAAATGTTGCATTGGTTGTAGACTTTACTAGTTCGTTCACAACGGACTTATGTAGATTTAACTAAATATAATGAAGATAGTGATTAGGACGACAAATTTCAATTCCCACGAAATTGCCGTTATGACTTATTTATAACATAGTGGATTTGTAATTTGCAATATAAACAGAAACATTTTTGTTTCTGATTCTGTCTGGTGCAGTATCACGTAGGTTCGGCCCATCCCTGCCGAACCAGTCCGGTTTCCCATCACCGGACTTACGAAATTGCAAAACACACCCCTTCTTACGCTGTTTACCACGTCCGGTTGACAATAGCCAAACAGGTGCGATGGTCGGTAACCGAACCAATTAAATACTTAACCAGGTTTGACACTATACCCCCCACAAAAATCATTTATCCCTATTTTACCCTTTAAAAAATGCAAAACAGATTTATAGATGAATCTGTAGTATTAAAAAAATTGAAAAATGGATTTATTGGTAAATTCGGTTTTGAAAATTGCAAACCGGATTTATCTTTTAAATAGATAAATCCACTTTTCTTAATAACTGTGAAAAGTGCAATGAGACCTTATATTATGGGACGGAGGAGGGAGTTCCAAAGAAATGTCTATTTTTTATTGGATTCGATTTATTTATAGAATTCGTAAAAAAAAAAAAGATTTATTTATAGAACTAAAAATTGATGTATTGAATTTATTTAAATATTTTTTAGAAGTGTCTATTTGACTTTATATTAAATGGAATATGCAAGTGAATAATACCCCATGTTTACTTTTTTGGCGCAACCCAATTGGCATTAACATACTTAATTATTATACAAGAAGATTTGATTCTTTTTCAAATACATATCATTGTTGCTTCGACATATAGATATTTTTCAAAAACAAAATAATAAAATCTTATCTAAAATCAAAAGAAAAGTTAAATGAATTGATTTTATTATTTATTGAGAAAGCAATGTTGTACGAAATCATTTGCAACAATTTAATCAACGATTTTAAATTACAAGAAGCCTGAAAAATAAACTTTGCTTTAGTTAGAACTCAAAATTTATTGGGCGACCTAAATAATTCAATTACAATGTGAAGAATGAGTATTTTTTTGTTCAACACATGTGAATAATGAGTTTGTATTAGGATAATTCATGTAATATTCCTCGGTCTCTGAGATTCACATCCACCCAAACGCAACCCAAACTTCCATTATATTAGGGGTGAGCAGGAAACCCGGACCCGCCCGAACCCGCTGAAACCGCAGCTGCAAAATACACACGGGTTGGGTTCGCTCGGGTTCACGGGTACGAAGGGAAACAAGAAAGGTTTACACGGTTGTGTACGGACGGGTGCGGTGGCACCCCAAACCCGCCCGCACAACCCGAACCCGCCCGCACAGTATCAATTAACCCTAGGTATATAAGGCGCAACAGTGAAATGGCTTCTCACTTCTCTTCGTTTCCCTTCGTTTCTCATTCTCAGTATCTGATATTCGACTCTTCGTTTCTCAGTAGCGCTGCAACCCTTTCTTCTCCTTCTCTTCGTTCTCACTGAAACAACCGTAGCCCTTTGCCCCTTTCTTCTCCTTCTCTTCTCACTGAACCGTAGCCCTTTCTTCTCCTTCTCTTCTCACTGACTGAAACACAACCCTAGCGCAGGAACAACCCTTTCTTCTCCCTCTCGCTAATCGTTCCCTTTCTCTCGTGATGCTAATCATTTCGTTCCCTTTCTCAGTGACGCTAATCGTTCCCTTTCTCGTTCTCTGTTCATCATCAACAGGTATTCGTTTTTGTTATGTTTCGTTTTTGTTCTATGTTCTGTTTCGTTTCGTTTTTGTTCTATGTTAATCGTTCCCTTTCTCTCGTGATGCTAATCGTTTCGTTCCCTTTCTCAGTGACGCTAATCGTTTCACAGTGACGCTAATCGCTCCCTTTCTCGTTCTCTGTTCATCATCAACAGGTATTCGTTCTATTTGATGTGTTCTGCTTCTGTTATATTTCGTTTTTGTTAATTTCATTTTTGTTCTATGTTCTGCTTCTATTTAATCTGCTTCTGGTTCTGTTTATGTTTCGTTTTTGTTCTGGTCCTGTTTATGTTTCATTTTTGTTCTCTGTTCTGGCTTTTTGATCTGATATTTGATGTTATGTTGCAGAGATATACAAGCAAGGTATTGAACATCATCAACATCAAGCTATTTTGCAGTATTGAACATCATCAACATCAAGGTATTCTCTAAAAATCAAAGACTTAAGTCTGCTTAATTTGATGTTGTGTTTGTTTGCTTAATCTGCTTCTATTTGTTAATCTGTTTCTCTGTTCTGATTCTGTTTTATGTTTCGTTTTTGTTCATTTGATATTTGTTAATTTCGTTTTATGTTAATTTCGTTTTATGTTATGTTTGTTGATCTGATATTCTGATCTGCTTTGTATGTTCTGCTTCTATTTGTTAATTTGTTCTGCTTCTATTTGATTTTTCAAAACCTTAATTTCCTGCTTAATTTCATTTGTTTTTGAATTTGAATGTATGTATGAATGCATGTTTCAATTTGGGTGTAACTTTCAGTTATGGACCAGCCTCCTAATCTAAATGCTGCCCCACCTACTCCTGCTCCTACTCAAGAACAAATACCAACCCAAACTTTAACTGCTGCCCCTACCAACCCAAACTGCTGCCCCACTTAAGAAGTACATAACGTGTAAGATTAATTTATAATTGTATTTGGGTAAAACTGGGTATCCACCGAACACCGCACGGACAGCAGTGACTAATTCCTTGCCCATTGTAGGTGCCTCGATGCGCAAGACAGCTGGCCCAAAGTTTTAACGCTGCTCCGTACCCAATGCGGGGATCGAACCCCAACCGTTGGTTAAGGGAGGTTGAGCCCCAATCGCTGAACCCCATGGGTTTTAATTTATAATTGTATGCTTTCCTTTTAATTGATTGCGTGCATTAGCAGGTAATCCATGAGGAAAGATATTTTGACATAAAAAACCCAACATCAGCGGTGGCGGATCCAGGATTTTAAAATAGGGTGTTCTCTTTCCTTTAATGATTTAACAATTGTATGATTTTACAAAAAAAAAAACAACGATAAAGTAATGTTCCAAAAAAAAGCAATGATAAAGTAATGTTCCAAAATAAAGTACATTTTAATCCAAGTCTAATTACCTTTTCCTCTTTCTCATGGCTTGGAAGCGCTTGATGATATCTAAATCATCGACGGTGCTAAAAACTTCCTACTCCATAAATGTCACCAAGCAATCATCAAGCCAAGGGTTGGACATCCTGTTTCTCAACTCATCTTTCACATACTTCATTTCTGAAAATACTCGTTCAACAGTTGCAGTTGCCACCAGCAAAAATAAAGCTAATTTCAGAAGCCTATACACGAATCTATAGGTCTTGTTTTTCTTTGTTTGCACAAGAGTCATAGAAAGATCCGAGAGCCCATTCAAATTGGAAAATCTATCATCATATTTAACACTCCTAATATAATTATCAAGTTGGCTAGACAACTCCACATCATCAACATCATCAAAGTCAGCTGGATACAATCTCGCTAACCTCACAAGCGATTTAGAATCAAACGCTTTAAATGAATCACAAAGACTCAAGCATGCTACATGTAACATCCCCAAAATAATTAAGATAATTATTTTGAAGTTAAACCCAATCAATTTATTAATATGGTGCTTAATTAATAATTTTATTAATTGAGTACTAAATTAATTATTGGTTGGTGTATTTTTTTTTATAATTTAAAGAAGTTAGTTTTGGGTGATAAAATCAAATAAAAAATTTTAGTGAGGTTTGTTTAGGAATTAGAAATAAGGTAAGGGTATATGGGTCTTTTCCCATATAGGATTTTTGAGTTGGTTTATAAAAGAAAGTGAAAACAAGAAGGAGATGAGTTCAAGAGAGATTGGAAGAAAGAAAGAAAAGAGAAAAGAATGGAAGGGAAAAGAGGGTGAGAGGCGAAGGTGAGAAGAAGAGAAGGAAGAAGAATCATTCATGAAAACACTATCCTTCCTACACAAAAAATGATCCCCACTTCTTCCTCTTCATTTTGACACCAAAGATAGCATCATCCATTCACTCTCCTTCAATCCACCATTTTCGTTTTAAAAGGATAAAAAGAGGGTTTTGATGGTTTGTGTACAAAGGGTAGTTTTAGGAGGGTGATTGGTGTTCCATAGAAGCCATGTTGCTGATTGGGTAGCTCAATCACTAAAGTTTTGGAGGAATCAAGCTAGGGTTGCAATTCGGGGTTTATGTGAGGAGGCTCACTTGAGGTTAGGGATGATGAATAGTGCTTTTGGGAAGCTTCGAATTCAAGTTGGAGTTTTGAGAGGAGCTTGAAGTCCTAGGAGCAAGTTGTTGGTGCCTAGGTGATTCGATAGTCAAAGTTAAGGTTTCTCGTGCGTTATGTGTTCGAGTCGACCAACACGCGAGGTGAGTTCTTCGATTTGTGAGGTTTCGTTAATTATTGAATGTTATGTGAAAATGAATTAAATTGATTGGTTATGTATTGAGGTTTGATTGATTGTTTAAATGTAAAATCATTGGGAAGTCATGTATATGCTTGATTGGTTGATGAAGTCAATATTTCGGTTTGACGTGAGATTAGAAAGCGTTTTGGTGAAAAACCGTTAAACCGGAATATTAACGGGTGTTGAGGAAAACTAGCCAACCTTGTTTTGATTGATGTTTGAGTTGTTGAAAAATGTTTATGAGTTATCATGGTTGATCCTTTAAATTGGTACTTAAAGTACGAGATTTAAAGTGACAAGAAATGTCTATGAATTTGTGTTTCTGTCTGGATATGAAATTTTGGAAAATGACCTAAACACAAAGGAGACTCTGCCAAATTTTCGTCATAAATATACTTCGAAAATTTTTGGTGTTTGATTTGAATTTAGAATAAAATTGTTTTACAAATTAAGCTGTTGAGTTATGATTTTAAGTTATGTATTGAAGTTGAAAGTTTTGAAGAAAAATGATATTTAAAGTGTTAAGTTATTTATGAGAAAAGTTTTGGAAAGTCTTATTTTCTAAGTATTCGATTTTAAATATTCATGCTTTAATTTTTGTGCAAGAAAGTTCTAAGAAACCAAATCCTCTCTATTTTACCTTAGTTGATCGAACCACCTAGTTATGTGGGGTTAGTCTAGGATTGTGATGTTAACCTAAGTCCGTTGTATGGTTTAGGGCACGTGATACCGGCGAGGTTCGTGCATTATTACTTAGAAATCTTGTTGAGGTAAGGGCTTCTTTCTAGTTAGTATTATATGTTTGAGATTGTGGTTGGTGTTTGTTGTGTGTTTGTTTGTTTGTGAGCTTTGGTGATTTTGTGTTGATTGAGTCCCTAGGCGGACATTGTGTGTTGTTGTCCTCTGTGGGCTTATATATGTGTTTCTTCTATGTTGTGAATTGAACATATGACGTTGATGATTTGTGATTGAGATGTCCGGTGGATTGGGAGTGACTTTGAAAGGAGGGTTAGATGAGGCATATGTAGGTATGACCGCTACTGCGACTAAGTAAATCATTTTCGGAAAAAGAAACTTAAAGGAGATCTTATAAAAGTGAGCGTAGCACTTGTCTCAGATTTTTGAAAAGTAGTTAGAAAGTGACTTAAGAAATGCGAAACTTTTTTATGGAAAATCTTTGAGAAACAATAGGAATCCTTTTGAGAGGTTGAGATCAAGATGAGTTAATATTATGAAAATTATGACTTTTGAACTAATGGAGAATTGTTTTGAGAAGTGAAAAAAATGAAAAGTTAGGGAGGTTAGAGTGAGATTTCGAGGGAGACTTTAAGAGGAAATTTGTTGGTGGTGACTTGAGGAAGCTATTGGAATGATTAGCGTGGGACAAGAGATACTTACGGAGTCGTACGATGTTGAATCGTAAGAAAAGGTTGGTATAGTACTGTATCGATGAGAGAAGTACCATACCGGATGTGGCGTAGTATCGATGAGAGAAGTGACCACATTGTGCAGTATCGATGAGAGAAGCACACCTGAGTTTTATCATGGGGTGTAGTGCAGTATCGATGAGAGAAGTACTACACAAGTGCAGTATCATAGGGAGAAGCACGCCCATATTTGGATCGTAGATTCAAGTACCTGTCTTACAAGGTTGGTATAGTACAGTATCGATGAGAGAAGTACCATACCAGATGTGGCACAGTATCGATGAGAGAAGTGACCACATGGTGCAGTATCGATGAGAGAAGCACACCTGAGTTTTATCATGGGGTGTAGTGCAGTATCGATTAGAGAAGTACTACACAAGTGCAGTATCATAGGGAGAAGAACACCCATATTTGGATCGTAGATCCGTTGTGCAGTATCATAGAGAGAAGCACAACACTTTTTGGTGTAGTATACCCCGGGATCATATGCATTGACATACATGCATTGCATTAGGATATATGGAGTGGTGTGACGTGTAGTTGGAGTTGATCTGTTAGAATGTTGTTTGAAACTTGTTAGTATTATGTACATGTGAGTTGTTGTATATTTGTGTATGCGTATTCTAGAAGATGACCCTTGTCTGTGGTTCTCCAATGTAATGGATGTCAACCCAGTTATTGGAGGACCATAGTTCAGTTTTCACAGATAAAGTTGCAGAGGTCAGTGTCCTTTCATAGTGGAGTATTGGTGGACTCCTCGAGGTCCTAACCGGGTGTTGCGTATAGAGTGCTTGATCAGCGTAGATGTCTTCTTTTGTCGTCATTTTGGAAAATTCTCAAGTGTATGGTTCTTAATCAGTTCTTGTATGGGCATTGCCGTATATGTATTAGTAAAGATAGTCAGTACTAGATTGTGCAGGTTTTTATTTCAAACACTTCTGTCTTTGCATTGTACATTTCTTTTGAAAACAGGTAACATACTGGCGTGGGGAAACAAATTTATATATGTCATATTTCAGATTTAATTCTTGTATATTACATTAAGAGAGGAATCATGTTTCGAAAATGCTGCAATACTCTGATTGTTTTGAAATTGATTTTTTTTTAAAAAATAATGTTCTCAGAGAGAGGCAGGAAGTGTATTTTTCAAAAAGCATCTCAAATTAGGAGTTGAGTTCACTTAGTAGCGCTCCCAAAATCGGGATTTACGCTACACAATGCAATGCTAAACGCTTTTAATCTATTTAATTTGGTTTGTAAAATTGTTAATCTTAACTTGTAGAATTGAAGTTGTTCTAATTTAAGCAATACACACATTTAGTATCACATATAAAAAGGCACATTTCTGATAAAAAAGCTTAAGATGATAATGAAGACATATTGTTCTGGACTGGACCAAGAGGTCCCTTTAGCAATTCCAGGAGGTGCATTTAGAAATGGATATGGATTGGCCCAATCACTTTGGCCCATATCCACAACATACAAGCCCAATCACGCTTGGACGGTTAAGATCAATTCCGCTGATCCGACGATCCACAAGCGGGCACGATTTCCTATAAATACCGGCTCGCATAGCCATTTACGAGGTACACACTTTTCCCTTGCAAATTCACTAGCTTATTCTCATACTGACTTGAGCGTCGGAGTGACTTTGCAGGTACCCCCCCCCCCCCCCGAGCGCCCACTGACCTCCTGCCAGGGCAGCAAGAGACCTACCAACAGCAGCCGACCAAAATACTGCTAGGTACAAAACATTGGCGACCACAGTGGGAGATATCTATCTTTCACATCATCACTACTCGAACTTTTCTCTTGCTACTCTATGGCACCTAGAGGCAGACCCCGGATCCAAAGCGTTGCCATACTTGCACCCCGACCAGAGGGTACTCCTGAGGGCAACGTCGCTAGCCTACCTGACGAGGGCACCAGTCAGCCTGCCCAACCCTCGAACCTGAAGAAGTGCTAAGGGCCATCAGACAGCATGACGATGAGACACTAAGAGAATACATTGAGCGTTTCAACAAGGAGGCCTCGTGTGTTCGAAATTTGGAAGACAAACAGAGGTTATTTTGGATGAAAGACGGATTAAGAAAGGGAAGTCTTTTCCAGATGGATGTAGGTATCAACAAACCTAGGAATTTGGGCGAGTTCCTTCAAAGGTCTCAAAAGTACATAGATTACGAGGAGGACGATATGGCTTACTGCGAGGCAGCCAAGGTCGGGGGCGACAGGGAAGACGCCCAGGAAGTCCGCCAGCGAAAGGTAACAGGAGGCGGGCATCGCGAGGCGCGCCCCCGCAAATTCACGGAGCTTACCCCCCCTCATCACGTCTCGGGCCAAGATCCTGGCCGAATGCGCTAACACTGAGTTCAAAAACATCAAGAGACCAGAGCCTTCGGTACTGAAAGATGGCCAGAACCCCTCGAAGAAATGGTGCCGCTATCATCGAAGCGGAGGCCACGATACCAATGGCTGCCGTGCTCTCAAGGACGATATTGAGGAAATGATTCAGAAAGGGAAACTGCTGCAGTACGTGAAAAAGGAGGAAGAACCAAATTGCTCACGCAAAAGAGCCTGATCCCCCAGGAGAAGATCTAGATCCCCTAGGAAGGGGAAGGCCCCAGTCGGTGAAGGGGTCAAAGACGATGACAACGAATCTTTCGAGAAAGAAGACACACGTAAAGCCAAGGGAAGGCCAGTGGCCATGATGATTCACGGAAGCAACCCCTTTGATGATTGGGGATCAAACAAGTCGATGAAAAGGAAGTGGAAGGAAATCTTGAGCGTGGCATCAACCTCAACTCCTATGGATCAACTAGACCGCCCTTATCCTTTGACGATAAGGATCTGCTTGATGGAAAACCGAACAAACACGTCCCATTGCTCATCACTACCATCATGGCAAACATTGAGGTAAGAAGAATCCCGGTCGAATAGGGAAGCGCAGTGGACATCATTTTCGAAGACTTGCTGCAAGTGTTGAACATATCCCCCGATGACCTGACTCCATACCAAGGAGGGGATCTAACACGTTTCAACGGGTCAAACCAAACCACTGGGCCACTTGGAGTTGATGGTCACCTATGGAGATTGATAACTCTATTTAATATAGGTTATTTATGCTCCTAATACTTAAGCCAAGCTTACTTCTCAAGTAATTTTAGTGCTTAAATATGTGAATATACGAATATTAGAATAAATATAGGTTATAAGTCAATTCCTTAAACCTTGGGCATAATCAAATGCCTTTGTGAATATGTTTGATGTTTTGCTTTAGCGCTGCAGCGGTATGCTATCAAGGAGACGCTACAGCGTTATATGACGGCTGACCAGTGAGATATTTGTGTGACCACTTGAGGACATGATGAGTCACCACCCTTATCTCTTCCTCTCAGCTGGATATTTTGACTTTCAAGTGGATGCTAAATTACACTTGGCGCCTCCTAAATGAAACCCATGTGATAGTTGGTGTATTCCATCATTAGCACTTTTTGTAAAGTACTTTAAGGATAAATATCTAAGTCTTATGATCATCATGATATATTATTATTCTATTAAGACTTAGTTAGTTTTGAGATTAATTAAGATTGCTTCATTAGTAAGTAGCATACGTAGACAACAACTAGTTGTAACTTGGAAGAAGAACTTCTTATGACATAGTAGCTTTTCTCCATTGTTATACTACCTTTAAGCTTTTATTTTTAGCATAGTTTTTCTAGTCTTCATCCAAGGTTTTGCTCACGCCTCAACTTCATCCTTTGTATGCTACTTGGGATTATTGGAGTGTGTCTTTTGCAACCACTCTTCTCTTGTCTTCATACGGTAATACATACTCTTTAGTTGTATTATGTTGATGGAACTTGTGATGAGCTAACTTTGTTGTAGTTGGATTGTTCTTGGTGTGTAATGAACCTTGAGTAACTTTTGTATAATATTATGATGTTTGTGTTTTATTCCTTGTGTCATAATGCTTTCAATCTTGGTTTGGGAATGATCAACTAAAACAAGGTAACTTTGTGGGTACAGACATGGTTCACAAAGAGAACTCGATGAATGATATGAATGAAAACCCTTTAAAGACATTTAAAGGAAGCACTACTTAACTCTAGACATAGGGGAGTAGTAGTTCATAAGGCAAATGTTGTAAGAGCTTAATATACAGGGGTAAAACTTATTTAGAGCCTAGACATAGGAGTCTTGTAACATAACCCTGACGAAAGTGACTGAAAGGCACGCCACCAAAGCGCTACAGCGTCTACGGACTTTGAAGCGCTACAGCGCTTAACGCTATAACGTCTAAATATTATTTGAACATTACTCTTGGGAATTTACATAACTATTGAGCTGTCCAACTCACCTTTAATTACTTCAACTTAATACTGTTTTATCACAACTTATAATGTTTACAACTCTTTACTTTTACTTGTTACTCAATTCTTTTCACTAAGCTTCTAATCACTTAAACTTCTTAGATTAATTCCAATCCCTGTGGGAACGAACTTTACTTATCATTATATTACTTGTTGCGATTGTGTATACTTGCACAACTACTTTTCGCACAACAAGTTTTTGGCGCCGTTGCCGGGAATTGCATTTAATTTTCATTGTTTACGTTTTTAGTAAACTTAGTGTCTATTTTACACTGGTGTGTTGTTTCTTGTTGCTGCAGCAGTAAGCGCTACAGCGTATGCCCAGGTCTCAACCACCAGAATTTGAACCATACTCAGAACCAGAGAGAAGGTTCAGGAAACTAAGACATCTTCAAAGGCCCAGACCCACCATGTCAGAACATAGTCATAGGACCAATTCTGGTAGAGCTACCACTCTACATGGCAAATCTAGTTCTGGTAGAGGAGGGACTGAACCAGGTGGAAGGGGTAGAGGTATACATCAGCAGCCACCCACTCCCACCTTACATGACCAAGAGGACTGGTACAGACATCAATTCATAAATGAAGGACCTTCTCAAATGGTAAATGACAGAGATAGACCAATGAGGGACTATGCTGTGTTTGATCCACAAACCATGGAGACAAGCATAGCAAGACTTACTCTCCATACAGCTCAGTTTGAATTCAAACCTATGATGTTCCAAATGTTGCAAACAATGGGACAGTTTGGTGGTGCTCCTCAAGAGGACCCATATTTACACTTGAAGCAATTTTTGGAAGTCTGCAGTAACTTCATCATTCCAGGGGTAAGTGATGATGCATTCAGATTAAAACTTTTTCCTTATTCCTTGAAGGATAGAGCAAAGGCCTGGTTAACTTCTCTAGAGCCTAACTCAATCCATACTTGGAATGAAATGGCTGAGAAATTCTTAGCAAAATATTTTCCTCCAAGTAAGAATGCAAGAATGAGGAATGAGGTTACTGCATTCAGACAAAAAGATGCTGAAACACTGTTTGAAGCATGGGAGAGATGGAAGGAGCTGTTAAGAAAGTGCCCTCATCATGGTATACCTGTGATTATCCAAATGGAAACCTTCTACAATGGATTAGATCCAACAACCAGACAAATGTTAGATGCTTCTTCAGGAGGTGTGTTGTTGAAAACCTCCTATAATAAGGCATGTGAGCTGATTGATGATATTGCCACAAATAGTTATCAATGGCCTACAGAAAGGTTAGCTCAGCAGAAGAAGGTAGCTGGTGTGCATGAAATAAGTGAAGTTTCTGCTCTATCTGCACAGGTTGCCTCTCTCACTAACATGATAAAATCTATGAGTACATCAAACGCTGTAGCGGTTACCGCTGCAGCGGCACGTGAATCCACAGTAGCTGTTATTGAGCAAGCCTCTCCAGGGCCAGTAAGCTGTGTATATTGTGGAGGAGAGCATTTGTATGAAGAATGTCCTGGTAATCCTGTCTCTGTGAACTTTGTGGGTTTCAATAAAAACAATAATCCCTATTCAAATACATATAATCCTGGTTGGAAGAACCACCCCAATTTCAGATGGGGAGCCAACAATGCAACAGCACCTAATTATAGTGCTCCAGCAAATCCACCAGGATTCCCTGATCAGAACTACCAAAGACAGAATGCCCCTGTCATAGATAATTCATTGGAAGGATTGATGAAAAGCTTTATGAGTGATTGCAAGACAACTCTGAAAACTCATGAAGCTTCGATTAAAAATCTAGAAGTACAGATGGGGCAGATGGCTAATGTCCTTTCCCAAAGAATTAGTGGATCATTACCATCCACTACAGAAGCTTCAACTTCAAGTACTACAGGGAAGGAGCATGTGAAAGCTATATCTTTAAGGAGTGGGAGAGATTTGATAGGATCATCAACTGTTTCAGATGATGAAAAAAACAAAAAATCTGAAAAACAAAAAGAACCTGCAACAAGCGCTACAGCGCCTGAACCTAACGCTGCAGCGCCTGTTGTTGAAAAAACTCCACCACCACCCAAAATTATCCCAACATATCCAGATCCTCCATATCCTCAGAGACTTCGAAAGGCTCATGAAGACAAGCAATTTAACAAATTCCTAGAAGTCCTTAAACAGTTGCACATTAATGTCCCTTTGGTGGAGGCTCTCCAACAAATGCCCAACTATGCAAAGTTTATGAAGGATGTGCTTACTAAGAGGAGGAGACTTGGGGAGTTTGAAACAGTAGCAATGACTGGGGAATACAGCATGTTGATGCAAAACAAGCTCCCACCCAAATCAAAGGATCCTGGCAGTTTTACTATACCATGCTCAATTGGAAATTTTTACTCTGGTCGTGCTCTATGTAATTTGGGAGCCGGCATAAATCTTATGCCCAAGTCCATATACACACAGCTAGGAGTGGGAATTGCCAGACCTACCTCACTTACACTGCAGCTAGCTGATAGAACTTTTGCATATCCAGAAGGAATCTTAGAAGATGTTCTAATAAAGGTAGACAAATTTGTATTTCCTGTTGATTTTGTAATCTTGGATTTTGATGCAGATAAAGAAGTACCCATCATACTGGGAAGGCCATTCTTGGCCACTGGAAGAACTTTGATAGATGTGCAGAGAGGAGAATTGATTATGAGGGTCAATGACCAAGAAGTCAAGTTCAACATCCTCAATGCTATGAAATTTTCAGGTCCCAACATTGAAGAGTGCTCCTTTGTATCTGCTATTGACAAAGTAGTTCAGGATCACTTCCAGAAGAGCACAGATCCTCTGAGGCAACTACTGGACAGCACTGAAGATACAGGGTCTAATGCAGGAGCTGCAGAAGAGGAGGAGCACACAGCCAAAGAAATTTGGGCTAAGAAATATGAATCTTTGGAGCAGGAGAATTCAGACATGAGAAAAGATCTCCCCTCCACTGAACAACCACCAACTCTGGAACTTAAGGAGTTGCCTTCACACCTCAAATATGCTTATCTAGGTGACAATAGTACTTTTCTTGTTATAATTGCTTCTGACCTTTCTGAAAAGCAGGAACAGGATCTGATTCAAACGCTGCAGCGGCATAAAAAGGCAATTGGTTGGCAGATGTCAAATATCAAAGGTATCAGCCCAACTATTTGTATGCACAGAATAGTGTTAGAAGAAGATTCTAAAAATTGTTTTGAAGGGCAGAGGAGGTTGAACCCAATTATGAAAGAGGTGGTGAAGAAGGAAATCATTAAGTGGTTGGATGCAGGTATTGTATACCCCATATCTGACAGTGCATGAGTTAGTCCTGTGCAGTGTGTGCCAAAGAAAGGAGGGGTAACAGTAATAACTAATGAGATGAATGAGCTGCTTCCAACCAGAAAAATAACAGGCTGGAGAATATGCATGGATTACAGGAGGTTAAATAAATCAACAAGAAATGACCATTTTCCATTGCCTTTCATTGACCAGATGCTGGACAGGCTAGCAGGTAAAGAATTTTATTGCTTTCTTAATGGTTATTCAGGTTATAACCAGATTGCAATATTTCCCGAAGATCAGCAAAAGACTACATTCACTTGTCCATATGGCACCTTTGCTTTTAGAAGGATGCCATTTGGCCTGTGTAATGCACCTGCCACTTTTCAAAGGTGTATGATGGAAATTTTCTCTGATTACATAGAAAGGTCCATGGAAGTCTTCATGGATGATTTCTCTGTATTTGGAGAAACATTCCATCTATGCATATCCAACTTGGAAGAAATCTTGATTAGGTGTGAAGAAACTAACCTTGTGCTAAACTGGGAGAAATGCCATTTTATGGTGCAAGAAGGTATAGTTTTGGGGCATAAGATATCCAAAAAAGGATTGGAAGTGGATAAGGCTAAAATAGAGGTCATTGAGAAGCTATCTCCTCCAACCAACATCAAAGGTATAAGAAGCTTTTTGGGGCATGCTGGATTCTATAGGAGATTCATAAAAGATTTTTCAAAAATCTCCAAACCTCCGTGTCAACTATTACAGCATGATAACCCCTTCATATTTGATGAGCCATGCATGTTAGCCTTTGATAAATTGAAGAGAGCTTTAATAACAGCACCAGTTATTATAGCTCCTGACTGGAGTAAGACTTTTGAGCTTATGTGTGATGCTAGTGACTTTGCTATTGGAGCTGTGCTTGGGCAAAGGTATGATAAAATTTTCCACTCTATATATTATGCTAGCAAAACACTTGTAGAAGCTCAACTGAATTACACAGTCACTGAGAAAGAACTATTAGCTGTAGTCTTTGCATTTGACAAATTTAGGTCATATTTGGTTGGCACCAAAGTAATTGTCTTTACAGACCATTCAGCCATTAAATATTTGATAACAAAGAAATATGCAAAGCATAGGCTAATTAGGTGGGTTCTCCTACTCCAAGAATTTGATTTAGAAATAAGGGATAAAAAAAGAGTGGAGAACCAGGTTGCTGATCATCTGTCTAGATTGGAAAGAGACATTGCAGGTACAGTAGGTGGGGAGATCAAAGAATACTTTCATCAACCGCTGTAGCGGCCAGTGTAATAACACTTGACGCTGTAGCGGCTGAACCTGCAACACCTTGGTATGCTGACATAGTGAATTTTTTGGTTAGCAAGGTGGTACCTGCTGAGATGACTTATCAACAAAGGAGAAGGTTCTTCCACACAATGAAACAATATTATTGGGATGAACATTTTCTATACAAGAAGTGTCAAGACCAGTTAATGAGGAGATGCCTAGCAGAGGAGGAACAAATTCAAGCGCTACAGCACTGCCATTCTGCACCATGTGGGGGGCATTTTGGTGGTATTAGAACTGCTGCAAAGGTATTGCAATCTGGCTACTTTTGGCCTCCACTTTTTAAAGATGCTCAAGACTTTGTAAAAAAATGTGATAGGTGCCAAAGAACAGGGAATATTTCAAACAAACATGAGATGCCTTTAACAAACATTCTAAAGGTTGAACTCTTTGATGTTTGGGGAATGGATTTCATGGGACCTTTTCCCCCTTCTCATGGAAACCTATACATTTTAGTAGCAGTAGACTATGTTTCAAAATGGGTAGAAGCTGTTGCTCTACCCAACAATGATGCAAGGTCTGTGAGTAAATTTTTATTGAAAAACATTTTCATTCGTTTTGGAACTCCTAGAGCCATCATAAGTGATGAGGGATCTCATTTTTGTAATAAATTAATTGAGACCCTATTGGATAAATATGGAGTCAAACATAAAATAGCAACTGCTTATCATCCACAAACTAGTGGTCAAACTGAATTGTCAAACAGAGAAATAAAAAGGATGTTGGAAAAGATGGTAGGGCCTTCAAGGAAAGAATGGTCAATACATCTAGATGATGCTTTATGGGAGTAACTAAAAAAAACGAAAAAAAAATAACCTTTTTTAGGATGTTGCGGGGTGCTTGTACCTTCCCCGCACTTAATCGACCCCCGAACCCAAAAACAAAGGTTTTTTCAATGTTTTCCTAAAAATAAATATTGATGGCGGCTCCATTGTTCAAAAACAACGAGGAATCCCTCCTCCGGATTCTTCGGTCGCTACAATGGGCCTACAGAACAACTTATAAAACACCTTTAGGGATGTCTCCCTATAGGTTGGTTTATGGGAAATCCTGTCACCTACCAATTGAACTTCAGCACAAGGCCCATTGGGCTCTAAAAAAACTCAATTTTGACTACAAGAAAGCAGGAGATGCTAGATTGCTGCAACTAAATGAATTGGAAGAACTTAGGCATTTTGCCTATGAGAATGCAGCAATTTATAAAGAAAAAACCAAAATATGGCATGATCAAAAATTGATAAAAAGGGATCTCACTGAAGGAGGACAGGTATTGCTTTACAACTCCAGGCTAAGATTGTTTCCTGGAAAGTTAATATCTAGGTGGTCAGGCCCTTTTTAATTGATAAAAATATACAGCCATGGAGCTGTGGACCTCTATGATACAGCAACCAATACCACCTTCAAAGTGAATGGCCAAAGGATTAAACAATATTTTGGTGAAAATGTGGTAAGAGACAAAACCACAATTGAGCTTAAAGATCTCTAATTTAAAAGAGAAAGTCTGGCTGCAGACTTTAAAGCAAGCGCTCTTGGGAGGCACCCCAAGGATTTTAATAAATTTTCTGTTTGTATGTTTATTCTTCTTTTCAGGAAAATTGGATAAGCGCTGTAGCGGTTATTTGTATCAAAAGCGCTGTAGCGGTTGTTGTTACATCAGAAATAGGTGTGGTCAAACAAAAAAATAAAAATCTTGCTTAGCATGAGCTGGCACTGCACCCTTATCCTTAGCCTGAGCTGCACGTGCACCTACTCACCTGCACTTGTCAAATCAACAGTTTCTTTTTCTCTCTCCCACTTCACTCACAAACCGTCACTTTAATATCTACAACTCTCCACGCCACCATTTTCTCTTTCTCTCTCTTTCCTTGATCTCTGAAACTCCTCTCAACCGTTACCACACACCACTCATACCCTCCATCCTTTCTTCTTCCTTCGTCCCAACGCACACCAACATTTCCCAACAACCAGAAACAAATACGCAAGCTCTTAACCAACCATGACCAGAAAGCAAGCTGCCCTAAAATGATCTGGCAAGGGAGCTACTAGGAAACCAGAACCCTCCAACCCTGTCAAAACCACCATGGCCAAAGCAACTCCAGATCCTCAGAGGTTTTGGAAGATGGACTTCATAGCTGAAAGGGGGTTCAAGACAGACAACGCTCCTGAAGCTTTCTCAACCGCTGTCACAGCGCTCGGATGGGAGAACTTCATTAAACATCGTAAGGAATACATGACGTCTTTGGTAAGGGAGTTCTACGCTGGCATTGAAGAGCCTAAGGAAGGAAAGCCTCAAACACACTCACTGGTAAGAGGTGAAACTGTAAATTTCAACTCCAGAACAATCAATGATATTTTCCATCTGGGCTATCATGGAAAGGCGTTGGAAATAAAAGTTCTGAACTGGGGAGATGAAGAGATGGAGGCTGTTAGAAGAAGGATTTGTGTGGAAGGAGCAACATGGGATAAATTTGGGGCTGAATACAAAATTAAAAAAGCCTATTTGTGTGAGGAAGCCAATCTGTGGTGTAGTTTCATCAAACACTCTCTGCTGCCTACGTCTCACACAACATTTGTGGAAAAGGAGAGGCTCATAGTTATTGATGCAATAATGGCTGGAGAAAATATAGATGTGGGTAGGTTGATAGCAAGGGAGATAGAGAAGTGCAGAGTTAAAAAGGGAGGTAATTTGTATTTTCCTTGTTTAATTACTGAGCTATGTTTCGAAGCTGATGTAGAGGTTGAAATGAAAGAAGAAAGAAGATCCCCTCTTGGGGCATTTCCTTGTATTTTTAAAGTTAAGCAGAAACCTGCCGCTGCAGCGTCTTCTGACTCTGTAGCGCTACAGTGCTTAGAGCTGAAGCAGCAGGTTCTCTGCAAATTTGTAAAGGAAAAATTTGATTGGGAAAAAGCAATGTATGCCCAGATATCCAAAGGAAAGACATTCATTTCCCCTCCTCAATTCCCTGATTGGTTACTGGAGGAAGAGCCAGTTGAAAAACAAGAGAAAAAGGGAGTTAGGATAGAAAAGAAAAAACTTGTGACTAGTCCAGCAAAGAAAGCAAAGCCTAGCCCAACAAAGAAAGTGCAAAAAGCTGTAGTAGAGGAGGAAAGTTTGGATTCTGATGACATTGAAAACATAAGTGAGGAAGATGAAGAAGAAACCATTGCAGTCATGAAAGAAATGGAGAAGCAGGAGGATGAGGAATCATCAGGTGAGGAGAGTGATACTGAAGAAGAATCGGAGAGTGAAGAAGATGAGGAAGCAGAAGAAATACAGTGTGATCCAACCCCAAGCCCAAAGAAACCAAAAACCCCCCTGCCAAATCATCCAATCCACCATCAACCCCCACCCCCCATCCCTGAACCAACCAAACTAACACCCAAGAAAACACCTGCCAAACAAGCCACACCAAAGAAGCCTGAACAAAAACATCCAATCACCAAAGAAAACCCAACTGAGCAGCCTAAGAAAGTTTATCAGTCATACACCAAGGCAAGAAGAAACCCAGGTGTCAAACTGGCTGAGCACCCAGAAGAAGGTGTTCAGCCAGTAGATGCTGCAGCAACTATGTCTGCAGTACCTAGTGACACAATGCCTGAGGCAATTCTGACCGAGGAGGAAAGTAAGAAAGAAGGCTGCTGAGGAGCTAGTGAACTTGCAGGATGAAACAGAGCCAGTGCTGGAAGAAAAATAGCAGGAGCAAGAGCAAACAGAAGAGGAAGAAGAAGTGCAGGAATCAGACGTTGCAGCAGCAGCAGTGCAGGAAGCAAGCGCTACAGCGCCACCAATCGCTGTAGCGGCAGAAAAGACTACTCCACCTCAGCCAAGGAAGAAAAAGGCAACCAAAGGAGCCCCAGTCCCTTCAAGAGCCAGTAAGAGGCTCAAGAAGGCCTAATAAGGCAAGACTTGTTGACTTCTCATGCCGGTTATGTTCTTTGAACTTTGTTTTTTGTTGTTCTAAGGCCTCTCCCTTTTGTTGTCCATCAAGCAGTGAGGACACTGCCGAATTTAATTTATGGGGGAGGACCTTATGGTTAATAATGCTTTAAATTAAGTACAATTATGTTTTTAAATATTAAGTATAATTAATTATGCCATGTTTTGCATGTGTTGCATGTTTTGTATATTTTGTATGCTTGAATAGGAAATATGATTAGCTGCATGTTTTAAATTTTTTTAGTAAGCAAAAGCTAAAGTAAATAAGAATTTTTGAGTAAAACAGCCTTGTGTAAACAATGAAATGGTTTTATTGCTGCTTTTACACAAAATCCAAGCTTAGTGAAGAACCTAGTTAGCAAGGGGTAATCTAAGGATAAAGTTAGTCTAGGATAACCAAGGGTTAGTCAAGTTTTCATTAAAAATTGAGAGTTGTTTTGAAGCTAAGTTTGGGGGAGCATCGGTTATGTTAAGGCTAGGAACAAAAGATGATAAATTGGTCTTTGCAAAATGAAAAATAAAAATGAATGTGGTCTTGTAAAAAGTTGCAAAATATCTTAAATAAATTGCTGAGCTGTTCCAAAAAGCATGAAAAGAAAATGCAAATAAGGAGCTCAGTAATGAAGATAGCATCTAGTTTTGATCATTAAATTCAGCGCTACAGCGTCTACGGACTTTGAAGCGCTACAGCGTTTGATCACCAGACCAAAAGTCTATGCACTTACCAATATTCTGAAAAATGCCTAATTAAAGCCCTTTGCTGTGCTTTGAAGCCCCTCAGATCTTCTGTGAAATTGTTATCCCACTCTTCTTTTTGAAAACATTCTTTGCCTAGCCCAAAAGAAATCCATTCTTCTCAAAACCTTAGAGAAATTCTGAAACTAACTAGGAACTAAGTTAAGCTTTGATATCACACACTCACAACTGAGCAGTAATGATTCTATTTGAATTGTGGACCATAATGATGTGTGAAAATGATAAGAATTAGCTTATGCATAAATTATGTTTAATTTAAAAGCTGCAGCTAGTTTTATGATCAGTTTGTCTTGTTCAAGTGTCATTACTTGGGGACAAGCAATGGTTTAAGTTTGGGGGTGTGATAACTCTATTTAACATAGGTTATTTATGCTCCTAATACTTAAGCCAAGCTTACTTCTCAAGTAATTTTAGTGCTTAAATATGTGAATATACGAATATTAGAATAAATATAGGTTATAAGTTAATTCCTTAAACCTTGGGCATAATCAAATGCCTTTGTGAATATGTTTGATGTTTTGCTTTAGCGCTGCAGCGGTATGCTATCAAGGAGACGCTACAGCGTTATATGACGGCTGACCAGTGAGATATTTGTGTGACCACTTGAGGACATGATGAGTCACCACCCTTATCTCTTCCTCTCAGCTGGATATTTTGACTTTCAAGTGGATGCTAAATTACACTTGGCGCCTCCTGAATGAAACCCATGTGATAGTTGGTGTATTCCATCATTAGCACTTTTTGTAAAGTACTTTAAGGATAAATATCTAAATCTTATGATCATCATGATATATTATTATTCTATTAAGACTTAGTTAGTTTTGAGATTAATTAAGATTGCTTCATTAGTAAGTAGCATACGTAGACAACAACTAGTTGTAACTTGGAAGAAGAACTTCTTATGACATAGTAGCTTTTCTCCATTGTTATACTACCTTTAAGCTTTTATTTTTAGCATAGTTTTTCTAGTCTTCATCCAAGGTTTTGCTCACGTCTCAACTTCATCCTTTGTATGCTACTTGGGACTATTGGAGTGTATCTTTTGCAACCACTCTTCTCTTGTCTTCATACGGTAATACATACTCTTTAGTTGTATTATGTTGATGGAACTTGTGATGAGCTAACTTTGTTGTAGTTGGATTGTTCTTGGTGTGTAATGAACCTTGAGTAACTTTTGTATAATATTATGATGTTTGTGTTTTATTCCTTGTGTCATAATGCTTTCAATCTTGGTTTGGGAATGATCAACTAAAACAAGGTAACTTTGTGGGTACAGACATGGTTCACAAAGAGAACTCAAGGAATGATATCAATGAAAACCCTTTAAAGACATTTAAAGGAAGCACTACTTAACTCTAGACATAGGGGAGTAGTAGTTCATAAGGAAAATGTTGTAAGAGCTTTATACAAGGGTAAAACTTATTTAGAGCCTAGACATAGGAGTCTTGTAACATAACCCTGACGAAAGTGACTGAAAGGCACGCCACCAAAGCGCTACAGCGTCTACGGACTTTGAAGCGCTACAGCACTTAACGCTACAGCGTCTAAATATTATTTGAACATGACTCTTGGGAATTTACACAACTATTGAGCTGTCTAACTCACCTTTAATTACTTCAACTTAATATTGTTTTATCACAACTTATAATGTTTACAACTCTTTACTTTTACTTGTTACTCAATTCTTTTCACTAAGCTTCTAATCACTTAAACTTCTTAGATTAATTCCAATCCCTGTGGGAACGAACTTTACTTATCATTATATTACTTGTTGCGATTGTGTAGACTTGCACAACTACTTTTCGCACAACAGAGACCCCGATGGTGAACCACCTTTGTTCAGAACTGTCAAGACAGCCTTCCTAGTCCTCCCTTGCAAGTCGGTCTAGCAATGCATCATTGGGAGACCCACACTGGGCAAGCTGGAGGCGGTAACATCAACGGTTCACCTTAAAATGAAGTTCTACAGCCTGGAAAATAAGGTGGTAATCCTCCAGGCGGACCTGGGTGCGGCACGCAGGTGTTTTTATATGAGCATGAAGGATGAAAGAGAGACTGCTGGAGTGAGAGTCTCAGACAGTGGATTCGGGATAGCAGCTGAGGTAAATTTGGCAGATTGGGATGCCAGAGGTAATTCAGATAGTGAGGAGGAGGAAGAATATTCCACCCTCACTAAGGAGCCAAGAAAGCGTTTAAAGAGGTTCAAGCCAGATGAAGAGTGTTCTGACCTCCTTGAGGAGGTTAAAAAGAAACTCACCATCCACCCAAGGAGAATGGGGACCTGTTTCCCTGATCTGCAGCGGATGGGCCAAGGATACCACCCGAGGTAGCCTGCCACCATCTGACTGTCGATCCTATAACCTAGAACGATGTTAAACTAAAGAAGTTGGTTGTATGAGCTTTGCTTTCGTATCAAAAACAATGTAGTAGCGTGGACTGATAACACGCATGAAAGAATGAATGAAATTTTACTGTTTATGACTCAAAAATATCATTTGAGCAATATTTACTATTACTTGCAGAAAAGAAAGCCAGGTCCTAACACTAGCGGCGATGGACCAGGCAACTATGCAAAAGCCTGACGGTAAAAAGGGGGGCATGAGGTCGACGCTGCGATCGTTTGCACTTCCCTACGAACCGAGGCACGAAGCGACTTTAAACGTGTCGCAACCTCTGATGGGCGAGTTAAATTCAGATCGATTCTGATAAACTGCCCCAGAGTCCCAGGAGGTGCGAAGCGACTTTAAACGTGTCGCAACCTCTGATGGGCGAGTTAAATTCAGACCGAATTCTGATAAACTGCCCCCAGAGTTAACTTTGCCACGGAGCACGAAGCGACATATTGCAACCTTTGATGGGCAAGTTAGATTCAGACCCCTCTGACAAACTGCCTCCAGAATAAACCTGCCGCGAGGAGGTATGAAATCATACATACAGATGTGCAAGGCGATGACTTGCGCCTGAGTCCAGGAAGGCGCCTAAGAGGGTGCCAACATCAGGACTTTGCACCTTGACACAAGACGCCCAGGAGGGCGCCAACATCAGGAGGCATGGCACAAGGCGCCCACGAGGGCGCCAACTTCAAAAGCACAGCCCCTTGCCACGAAGCGATATGAAATTGTATATTCAGGTGCGCAAGGCAAGAACGTGTGCCCGAGACCATCCAACACGTGCCAATTATAAACATAAGAAACAAGCTAGGCAAAGAAGAAACATAGACATTTCAAAAGGTAACATAAATATCAGCGGACAATGACATCGAGGTCAACTCTGTTGGGGTGAAATGTAATACAAAAATCGCCCCGGAGACAGCAAGGCTCCATTAAACGAGACACATAACTAAATTCGACAAGTCAAAGAAAAATTACACAATCAAAGCAACTGGACTGAAAGAAATAATCAGGGGGCAACGAAATCGAAGTCAACCCGTTGGAGTGGTATTTGACGATCCTCCCGTCCCAAACATCATGATCAAATTGAAAGACGCCCGACTCTAGAATGGCTTCCGGATACAAACACTGAACATGGCTAATCGCCTTATCATAGGCGGCATAGGAGAAGTGTACAGCCTGCCCGGCCACCATCTGCACCTTTGTCTCAGCCTCATCCTTCAGTTTCTTCATACTGTCCAATTCAGATTGGAGCTCCTCCACCCTCTTCTTGTACTCATCCCTCTCAGCATAGGCCTCCTCCCGGTCCTTCTGATAGTGGCGAGCAGTCTCTTTGGCCCGGCGAGCAGATTCCAGCGCTCCATGCAGATCCACCTGAAGCCGGTTTTTATCCGAGATAAGTGATAACTCTATTTTATATAGAGTTATTCATATGTTTAAACTTAGTAAATTTCTCTCTTTCAAGCAAAGATAAAGAGTTTATATAGTATTTTATGTAATATGTGATAGGCTAAATATATATTTTGGCCCTTTATCTTTGGGGTTGTGGTCACTTTGGCCCTTTATCTTTTTTTTTTCTCATTTTAGACCCTCATGTTTTGTGTGTGTGTCATTTTGGCCCCTGCCGTTATCATTTTGGTCCCTTATGTTTTTAATTGATTTCATTTTAGTCCCTTATGTTTTTAATTGATTTCATTTTGGGCCCTTATGTTTTTAATTGATTTCATTTTCGTCCTTAAAAATTTGCCTAAAAAAACATAAACATAACGGCAGGGGCCAAAATGACACACACAAAAAACTCGAGGGTCTAAAATGAGAAAAAAAAAAGATAAAGGGCGAAAGTGACCACAACCCCAAAGATAAAGGGCCAAAATATATATTTAGCCTATGTGATAACTTGAGTGTTTAACATGGTTATAGTTGTTAGTAGGCCATTTTGGATATATTGTGGTATGTTTGATAAGTTTGTTCAATGCAGTCTAGATGCTTCTGCATCAAATGCTCCTGCATTGATCCTGCACTTATAACTGCGCTGGTTAGCACAATGCTACTGCATTGCAACTACATTGCTTGAAGGTTGGAGCCATCCACTTGCACATCCACTTGCCATCCACTTGCACTTGATGACCTCATGCTTGGTCTCCTAAAGCAAGAACACCTCATATTTCGGCGCCTACAATTCCCACATAGCTTTGAAGAGTCATCAACATAGGGACACATGTTCTTATCTCATTTGACCTCCCTATACACTTGATTGAAGACTTCACATGGGAATCAACTATTGTAAAGTAACCATGAATACAACCACCAAAGTTACTTCAACATGAAGGAAGGAAGCACCTCTTTTGAAGACTATAAAAGGACCTCACTCCTTCACTTGAAGATAGATCACAATCCATAAGTTAGATTAAAATTTCACTCCACATAGATAAGTTCTATTTTGTAAGAAGGAAAGGAAGGAAGTGACAAATCCTCCTTACCTCGATTTCATAGTTTTACCAAAGTGCTAAGGAGCTAATGTAATTACATTGCTAGGAAAATTCATGCTAAGAGATACAACTTGTGTAAACTCTATCTTGTTGTTTCTCTTTTGTGATTTCAATTATATAAACATGTTCTATTTTGTTTATATTTGCCTTGCAATGTCTATGTTGAGCTAAACCTCTCTTAGTTGGAATGTTCTAACCATTTAATGAGTTTTTAAGTAAGTTTAATACGAGTATATGATGTGTGCACTTTAGTTCTTGCTTGATAATACTTTCAACACTTATTTTGAGGTTGATCACTTAGAATAAGTAGATTTGTAAAAGCAGACATGGTTTACAATTAAGAACTCAAGAACTAATATGGGTGAGTGTTTTACATAAAGGAAACTTTGTGAAAACCATACTAAGTCCTAGACATAGGATAGTATAGTCCATAGGGTGATACTGTGGGTACTTTAAAAGACAAGAGTGAACTTATTTAGCAAGCCTAGACATAGGAAGTTTGTAATGAAACTCTGAAGAAAGTGACTGAAAGGCACACAACTAACGCAACAGCATTTAGTGCAACTGCATCATAACTGCATTAAACACTTATAAGTAAATTACTTGGGGAAGACATTCCAACTAGCTTTTCTCTATTTGCATTACAACTACTTACACCTTGCTTTATTCTAACTTACTTGTGATACTCATCAATATCAACTATCTTGTTAAATTAGTTACTTTCCTCTAAATTACATAATATTGACTATGGAAAGAGTTCATCAATCCCTGTGGGTTCGACCTATTCTAAACACTATATTACTTGTTATGGACTGTGTATACTTGCACATGTTTTCCACACACCAAGTTTTTGGCGCCGTTGCCGGGGATTGTAGTTAAATTCTTTTAAAAATCTGATATACTGTAATTTAGTGTATATTATTCTGGTATTTGCAAGTTTCTGTCATGCAGGAGCACATGGTGCTTTAGCATATGTACAGGACCAGAAACAGGACACCAGAACACAGCTTAGATCCAGAGATAGAAAGAAGGTTTAGGAGATTGTTGAGACTCCAAAAGCAAAAGAAACAAGCCTGCAAGATGTCTCACAGTGAAGGACAAAGCTCAAGACCACACTCAGTAAGAGGAGGTCCTGGCTCTCATCAAGATACAGAAGAAGATCACAGAGAACGATTCATTCACATGGATCCCATAGGTATGATTAATGATAGAGATAGACCTATGAGGGACTATGCTCAGTTTGATCATCAAAACATGCAAACTAGCATATCTAGACCTCATATTGATGCTGTGCATTTTGAATTTAAACCTATGATGTTTCAAATGCTTCAAACTATTGGTCAATTTGGAGGAACTCCTCTAGAGGATCCTCACTTGCATTTAAAACAGTTTATAGAAGTATGTAGTAACTTTATCTAACCTGGTGTTAGTGAAGATGCTTTCAGATTAAGGTTATTTCCTTATTCTTTGAAAGAAGAGCTAAGGCTTGGCTAAACTCTTTAGAGCCTAACTCTATCCATTCATGGAATGAAATGTCTGAAAAATTTTTAGGAAAATATTTCCCACCTATCAAAAATGCCAGAATAATGCTTGATGCATCTTCTGGTGGAGTGTTATTAAATCTGTCATACAATGAAGCATGTGAGTTAATTGATAGAATAGCAGCTAATAGCTCTAGTTGGCCTACTGAGAGGGTGAGTGCCCAAAAGAAACCATCAGGGGTACTTGAGGTTAGTGATGTAACAGCCTTATCTGCTCAAGTAGCCACTTTAGCCAACTTGATAAAAAACTTCACTTCAGTTAATGCAACTGCATCTAATGCAGCTGCATCAACAGACAGCACTGCAGCAGCAGTAGAACAAGCACCTCCAGGTACCACCAGTTGTGTATATTGTGGAGGAGGTCACTTGTATGAGGAATGTCCTAGCAACCCTATTTCTGTAAATTATGCAGGTTATAATAGAAATAACAACCCCTATTCTAACACTTACAATCCTAGGTGGAAAAATCATCCCAACTTTAGATGGAGCAATAACAATGCACCTGCATCTAATACTGCACCATCTACACCACCAGGATTCCCACCTCAAAAACAAGCCACCAATGAAAATTCTCTAGAAAATATGCTCAAAGCATTCATAGGAGAAGCAAGAACAGTTAGACAAACTCAAGATGCTTCCATTAAGAATCTAGAGACCCAAGTAGGACAGTTAGCCACAGCTTTGTATCAAAGGCCATCAGGTGCCTTACCTTCTAATACAGAAGCTACTCCTTCCCAGAAACAAGGAAAAGAGCAGGTTAAAACTATTTCCTTAAAAAGTGGCAAGGATTTGATTGAATCAAATGAGAGGGAAAGTGTAGATAAGGGAGAAAAAGAAAAAGAAAAACAGAAAAATTGCAAAGAAAGAAATGTGGAAGCATCCAATGCTCCTGCATTAGAGGAAGAAGTTCAAATCCCTACACCTAAGTTAGTACCTGAGTACCCTCCTCCTCCTTACCCACAAAGATTGAAAAAAGCACATGAGGAGAAATAATTTAGCAAATTATTAGAGGTACTAAAACAGTTGCAAATAAATGTTCCTTTAGTAGAAGCACTTCAACAAATGCCTAACTATGCAAAATTCATGAAAGATGTGCTTACCAAAAGGAAAAGATTAGGGGAATTTGAGACAGTTGCCATGACTAAAGAATGTAGTCAGATCATGCAAAGTAAGATTCCTAGGAAATTAAATGATCCAGGGAGTTTTACAATTCCATTTTCCATTGGAACCTCTTATACTGGTAAAACTTTATGTGATTTAGGGGCAAGTATTAACTTAATGCCTAAATCTATTTTTAACCAGTTGGGAATTGGAATTGTAAGACCAATCACTGTGACACTTCAATTAGCAGATAGGTCAATACCCTATCCTGAAGGTATAATAGAAGACATCTTAGTTAAGGTAGACAAATTTGTGTTCCCTGCAGATTTTGTCATTCTTGACTTTGAAGCAGATAAGGATGTACCTATTATCCTAGGAAGACCATTTCTAGCAACTGGCAAAACCTTAATAGATGTGCAGAGAGGTGAACTTACAATGAGAGTGAATGATCAAGAGATAAAATTTAATGTGATGAGTGCTATGAAGTATCCCACAGAGGATACAGAAGAATGCTCATCCATTTTTTCCTCTAGATAAATTGGTAGAGAAACAGTTTTACAAACAATATGATCATTTGGCTAATGCAGATGCACCTGCATTGCTAGATGAGGAATTACTAGAAAAGGAAAACCTGCCAATAGGAAACTCTTGTAAGGAAGTCTGGGCCAGAACTTATGAACCTCTCAATCTTGAGGATCCAACCCTCAAAGAAAATTTACCCTCCATAGAAAAAATCTCCCAAGCTAGAATTGAAGGAATTGCCTAAGCATCTTAAGTATGTCTTTTTAGGAGAAAATGAGACCTTACCAGTTATTATTGCTTCTGATTTAACCTCAGAACAAGAAAATGATCTCATCAATACTCTAAAGAAACATACCAAAGCAATAGGTTGGTAAATGACAGATATCAAGGGAATTAGTTTTTCTGTGTGTATGCATAGAATCATCTTAGAAGAAAATTCTAAGAATAGTATAGAAAGCCAAAGAAGACTAAACCCTATCATGAAGGAGGTTGTGAAAAAGGAAATCATTAAATGGCTAGATGCTGGCATCATATACCCAATATCAGACAGTGCATGGGTAAGCCCTGTCCAATGTGTACCAAAGAAAGGGGGTGTGATAGTAATAGCCAATGAAAAGAATGAGTTGATACCTACTAGAACTGTAACAGGTTGGAGGATATGCATGGATTACAGAAAACTCAATAAGGCTACCAAAAAGGATCACTTTCCTTTACCATTCATAGACCAAATGCTAGATAGGTTAGCAGGGAAAGAGTTTTATTGTTTTCTAGATGGCTATTCAGGATACAATCAGATAACCATTGAGCCTAAAGATCAAAATAAAACCACTTTTACATGCCCTTATGGAACCTTTGCCTTTAGAAGGATGCCATTTGGATTATGTAATGCACCTGCAACTTTTCAACGATGCATGATGTGAATATTCTCAGATTTCATTGAGCAATCAATGGAAGTATTTATGGATGACTTCTCTGTCTTTGGAGAAACATTCCAAGATTGTTTATCAAACTTGGAACAAATTCTCAAAAGATGTGAGGATACAAATCTAGTATTAAATTGGGAAAAGTGCCATTTCATGGTACAAGAGGGCATTGTGCTAGGACACAGAATCTCAAAGAAAGGTCTAGAGGTAGACAAAGCCAAAATTGAGGTGATTGAGAAATTACCCGCACCAACAACAGTTAAAGGTATCAGGAGCTTTTTAGGCCATGCTGGTTTTTATAGAAGGTTTATCAAAGACTTTTCAAAAATTTCAAAGCCATTATGTATGCTTTTACAACATGATGTACCATTTAACTTTGATGAATCTTGTATGGACACTTTTGAAAAGCTTAAAAAAGCTTTAGTAACAGCACCAGTGATAGTAACACCTGACTGGAGCAGACCTTTTGAATTAATGTGTGATGCTAGTGACTTTGCAGTAGGAGCAGTCCTAGGGCAAAGGTATGACAAGGTTTTTCATTCTATTTATTATGCTAGCAAGACATTAATTGAAGCTCAAGTAAATTACACAGTCACAGAAAAGGAATTATTAGCTGTAGTATTTGCATTTGAAAAATTTAGATCATACTTAGTTGGCACTAAAGTAATTGTTTATACTGATCACTCTGCCATTAAGTATTTGATTTCAAAGAAAGATGCAAAGCCAAGGCTGATAAGATGGATTCTACTCCTACAAGAATTTGATCTTGAAATTAGAGACAAGAAAGGAGTAGAAAACCAAGTAGCAGACCATTTGTCAAGGCTTGAAGGTGAATCACTAGAGGGAGAAATCAAGGAGAGTTTTCCAGATGAGAAACTATTGGCAATCACAGTCAATGCACATAGTGCAACTGCATGTGCTACAAGCAATGCATGAGCATCAAATGCATCTGCACCATGGTATGCTGATATTGTAAACTACCTTGCAAGTAGAGTGACACCAGTGAATATGACATATCAACAAAGGAGAAGATTCTTCCACATAGTAAAACAATACTATTGGGATGATCCATTCCTTTACAAAATGTGCCTTGATCAGTTAATAAGGAATGTGTTCCTAATGATGAACAACAAGCAGTGCTTCTGCATTGCCATGCTGCACCATATGGTGGCCACTTTGGAAGCACAAGAACAGCAGCTAAGGTATTACAGTCTGGTTATTTTTGGCCTACTTTATTTAAAGATGCATATTTTATGGTCAAGAAATGTGACAAATGTCAAAGGGCAGGAAATATCTTTGATAAACATGAAATGCCAAGAACCAATATTTTAGAAATTGAATTATTTGATGTATGGGGAATGGATTTTATGGGCCCTTTTCCACCTTCTTTTGGTAATTTGTACATTTTAGTAGCTATTGATTATGTGTCCAAATGAGTAGAGGCAGTAGTATTACCAAATAATAATGCAAAATCAGTAAGTAAATTTCTTCAAAGGAATATATTTACTAGATTTGGAACTCCTAGAACTATAATTAATGATGAAGGTTCACACTTCTGTAATAAGATCATTGAAAACCTTCTAGCTAAGTATGGATTTAAGCATAAAATTGCTACAGCTTACAACCCTCAAACAAGTGGGCAAGCAGAAATCTCAAATAGAGAAATCAAAAGAGTGCTAGAAAAAATGGTAAGTCCAAATAGGAAAGATTGGTCTTTATATTTGGATGAAGCTTTATGGGCTTATAGAACAGCATTCAAAACACCCTTAGGAATGTCTCCTTATAGAATAGTCTATGGAAAAGCATGCCATCTACCTGTGGAGTTAGAAAATAAGTCTTATTGGGCAATCAAAAAGCTCAATTTTAACTTAGACAAAGCAGGTACACAAAGAATGCTAGAGCTTAATGAGTTAGAAGAGATTAGGCAATTCTCTTATGAGAATGCTGAAATCTACAAAACCAAAACAAAGGCATGGCATGACAAGAGAATTCAAAAGAGAGACTTAAAAGAGGGAGGACTAGTTCTGCTATACAATTCTAGATTGAAGCTTTTCCCTAGAAAGCTTAGATCAAGGTGGTCAGGACCATTCAAATTGGTTAAAATTTATCCTAATGGAGCAGTAGACTTGTTAGATGAAACCTCAAACACCATTTTCAAGGTAAATGGTCAAAGAATCAAAATGTACTATGGTGAACATGTGGTGAGAGAAAATGTCACCACTCATTTGAAAATTCTCTAAAAGAAAGAGGTAGTCATGCTGATAAGGCTCTTAAAACAAGCGCTTAACGGGAGGCAACCCATCACTTTTACTTAATTTTGTTCAATTTGATGTTTTAAGTGTTCTGTAGGAAAAACAGGAAACTGATGCAGCTGCATTGCAATGCTACTGCATTACATATGCATTGAAGAGAAAAAAATGTGCCCTGTACCCAAGTTCAAAAGTTTGAAGAAATTGATCAAGTGTGAATGACAACTCATCAGAAGCAAACTAAATGAAGTGCTGAGTAACCAAGGGAGACACGTGGCTGCATGCATGCTCACCACGACCTTACCTAACGGCTACTACTTCAATCAAATCAAAACTTCTCTTAACTCCTCACTTACAAAACCCTAAAACCAATTTCGTTACCCCTTCCACTCAATCTGAAACTTCCCACTCTAATCAAACAGTTACCCATAACAATTCTACCTCAAGCGAACACAATGGTGAAGAAACAAGCAGCATATAAATCACCAATCAAAAATGCATCATCTTCATCACAAAAAGGCAAGAAACGAGATTCCAATGCATCTGCATTGGCAACCCAGAAACCACATCTATGGAAGATGCACTTACTACCAGAAAGAGGGTATGAAATGAATAAGGCAACTCCATCATTCATGACAACAGTGGCCAACCTTCACTGGGATCATTTTCTATTGCCACGAGGAGGATACATTGAAGAGTTAGTAAGAGAATTCTATGCTGGACTTTCTGAAGGAGAAGGACCAGAGAAAAGCTACACTTCTAATGTTAGAGGTAAGGTAGTTCATTTTCATCCTAAGAAAATAAATGAGCATTATATGTTGAAATACAATGGACTTGAGTTTGAAAAGAAAGTAGGGAAGGCTTATAAGAAAGAAATGGAAGAGATTAAGGGTAGAATTGCCACACCAGATTCTGTTTGGGAAAGATTCACACCAAATGAGGTTAAGCTTAGAAGTACTTATTTGATAGATGCTCTAGGCAATTGGCACTTGTTCATTACAACATCAATCTTACCTACTTCACACACATATGCCATGACCAAAGAGAGATTGATCTTACTAGATACAATTCTCTTTGAGGGAAATGTTGACATAGGTAGATTGATTGCTAGGGAAATTTATACATGCACAACTAAAACAAAGGGATTTCTGTTTTTCCCTTGTCTCATAACTGAATTATGCATGAAGGAAGATGTTCCTATTGCTGCTAATGAACAAAGAAAATTTCCCCCTAATAATTTGAATGCTGAGATGAAGGAGAGAATGAGAAAAGTAAAAGGACCACTGCCTATGCCTGCAATGCAAGAGCATTTCATGCAGAAGCAAGCTGCAATATGGAAATTTCAAAATGAACAACATGATTGGCTGCAGCTTGTTTTCCAAAATTTGTCTAATGAATTAGGCAATATTGAGGCACCTGTGTTCCGAAGCTGGGTGTTAAGAACTGGTGAGGAAAAAGAAGAAGAGAAAGAAGAGGAACAGGAAGAGAAACCAAAGAAAAAGGTGACTAGAAAACAAACAAAGGGAAAGAAAAAGGTTGTAGTGGAGCCTGAATTTGAAGAAACTTATAATTCAGAAACTGAGGATGAGGAATTAGAAAAAGAAATGGACAAGGAGAGTGAAGATGAAGAAGAAAGTGATACTGAAGTTGACAGTGAGGAAGAAGAACATGCTAGAGGTGTCATTTTGGAAGAAATAGCTAGACAGAAATATGCCGAGAAAACACCACCACAAGCCCAACAAGAAACAACCCACACTTCACCAATCACATCACCTATCCAATCACCAATCCACTCACCTACCAAAGAAACATCCTCAACCAAAATCACCACTACCCTCCCTTACTGATCCACCAATACAGTCACCACCACAAACAACCCCTCCTCCACCCTCTCCACCAACTGAAACAGAACAACCAACTCGCACTGTGCAACAAAGTCCAATCCCAACCTCACCTATCACTGAGCCACAAACAGAACAAACCACCCCTACTAGCCCCACTAACATTATAACTAATGTTGTTTCTGCTCTTGAGCAAGAAAATGTGCAGGATCCTGAAGAAGATCCAACTGAAAAAGCAGAACCAGAGGCAGTAGAAGAAGCTGAAGTTGTCAAACAAGCAATGGAGCTGCAGAGTGATGCACCTGCATCTGATGCTTCTGCATCTCAACAGAAAGCAGCACTGAAACCAGCACATGATGAGGCAACAATGCAACTTGTTCTCCAACAAATAGCTCAGAGAAAGCGAGAGGAACTGGGAAATACACAAACATTCTTCAAACAACCAGCAGTCAAGGCACCAAAGAGAAAGATCTCTGAGGCAATCCCTACTGATGCTACTGCATCAAGTCCTGCATCAACACCAGAGGAATCAGGTGCATCTGCACCAGTAGAAGTAACTCCGATCTCAAAGCCAAAGGAAAAGAAGCAGAAGGTGAAGAACACTCCTCCTACCAGGCAGAGGGCAAGGACAAGGAGTGGAGCAAAGAAATGAGTATCTGTTACATGCTTTCTGCAGTTTAACTACTATATTTTGGATGTTATCTTACTACTAACTTTTCCTTGGTTGTGTTTTTAATCCCTCTCCCCCTATTTTGAACAAATATTTGCAAGTATTTTGTGAACTTCTAGCAGTGAGGACACTGCCACCCCTTAAGTTTGGGGGGAGAACTTATCATATTAAGTATGTTATGTATGTTATGTTTTAGCAAATGTATGTTTTTAGTAAATATTTTTGTATAAATATATTAGATGTACTTAACAAAGTAGTATCCAAATACATGAAACTAATTTTCCAAAGATACATTTTCATTGGAAAATAGGGACAAGTATGAGGAATACTATAAATTGTTAAGAACATTTTAGTAGATGATCAGTTTGAAAATATTTTACAAAGATATGGTGCACCTATGGATGGATTTTTGAAAAGCAAGAGAAGAAAAAGAAGCCTTATTTCTCACAAAAATAACCAGAATTATTTTTTCCTTCCAAATACCTCAAAACTGAGTTTGTGAAAAGAACCTTGCTATTCAAAGAGCAATCTGATGCAAAAGAAAATTTTGGTGAGCTAAGGTCAAAACAAATTTTAATTAAAAAGTTGGAATAGCTTAAAGAATTAAGTTTGGGGGTATTTTTATGAAAACCAAGGCTGAATTTGAAAAGTGAGAGCAAACAATGCAAAAGAATACAAAAAGAGTGGTGAAAAGATCAAAGATCAAAAGCCATATTGACCTGAATCAGATTGAGCTATACCTGTGCCTAAGTGCATGATTGCATCTGGAGGTCAAAGACCAGTGCCATGCATGAATGAATGCATCTGGAGGATAGTTCAAAACTGTACCTATGCCAAAGTGCATAAATGCATCTGGAGGTCAGTGAAAAGCTGCACCTGTGCCATGCAGGAATAAATGCATTTGGAGGACTGTGAGGAAGACAATATAGGCTACAAAAACAGTGCAGAAGCAATGCAACTGCACTGCATAAAATAAATGCAGAAAAACATCAATGCAAAAAGAACTTCAAAGAAGTGATGCATCTGCATTAAAGAAACCACCAACATAAGAAAAATAGTGCAACTCAAAAAGCTTTGAAAAATTCAATCAAGTCCTTGGTTGTAAAACTCCCCAATACTTAAGGATTTTGTGAGTCTAACCTTTCTTTTGAAAAAATATTTTGGGTGACCAAAAATAAACCAATCTTTTCAAAGGCTAGGAGGAAGTTTTCACTTAGTCTTGGAACCAATCTCAACTCAGTGGGTTCACACACACACAAAGAGTGTAAATAATTCTGGAAGCTTGAAAGGAAATAAAGGCACAAGAAAAAATTGATGAGCAAAGAAGTTCATAAAGAGCACCTCATGAAAATCCAAATATCAAGCTGATTTATCTTCTAGAAACTATAGTATTAGTTTGTCTTTGTCATTACTTGAGTACAAGCAATGGTTTAAGTTTGGGGGTGTGATAACTCTATTTTATATAGAGTTATTCATATGTTTAAACTTAGTAAATTGCTCTCTTTCAAGCAAAGATAAAGAGTTTATATAGTATTTTATGTAATATGTGATAACTTGAGTGTTTAACATTGTTATAGTTGTTAGTAGGCCATTTTGGATATATTGTGATATGTTTGATAAGTTTGTTCAGTGCAGTCTAGATGCTCCTGCATCAAATGCTCCTGCATTGATCCTGCACTTATAACTGCGCTGGTTAGCACAATGCTACTGCATTGCAACTACATTGCTTGAAGGTTGGAGCCATCTACTTGCACATCCACTTGCCATCCACTTGCACTTGATGACCTCATGCTTGGTCTCCTAAAGTAAGAACACCTCATATTTCGGCGCCTACAATTCCCACATAGCTTTGAAGATTCATCAACATAGGGACACATGTTCTTATCTCATTTGACCTCCCTATACACTTGATTGAAGACCTCACATGGGAATCAACTACTGTAAAGTAACCATGAATACAGCCACCAAAGTTCCTTCAACATGAAGGAAGGAAGCACCTTTTTGAAGACTATAAAAGGACCTCGCTCCTTCACTTGAAGATAGATCACAATCCATCAGTTAAACTTCTTAGATTAATTCCAATCCCTGTGGGAACGAACTTTACTTATCATTATATTACTTGTTGCGATTGTGTATACTTGCACAACTACTTTTCGCACAACAGAGACCCCGATGGTGAACCACCTTTGTTCAGAACTGTCAAGACAGCCTTCCTAGTCCTCCCTTGCAAGTCGGTCTACCAATGCATCATTGGGAGACCCACACTGGGCAAGCTGGAGGCGGTAACATCAACGGTTCACCTTAAAATGAAGTTCTACAGCCTGGAAAATAAGGTGGTAACCCTCCAGGCGGACCTGGGTGCGGCACGCAGGTGTTTTTATATGAGCATGAAGGATGAAAGAGAGACTGCTGGAGTGAGAGTCTCAGACAGTGGATTCGGGATATAAGCTGAGGTAAATTTGGCAGATTGGGATGCCATAGGTAATTCAGATAGTGAGGAGGAGGAAGAAGATTCCACCCTCACTAAGGAGCCAAGAAAGCGTTTAAACAGGTTCAAGCCAGATGAAGAGTGTTCTGACCTCCTTGAGGAGGTTAAAAAGAAACTCACCATCCACCCAAGGGAGAATGGGGACCTGCTTCCCTGATCTGCAGCGGATGGGCCAGGGATACCACCCGAGGTAGCCTGCCACCATCTGACTATCGATCCTATAACCTAGAACGCTGTTAAACTAAAGAAGTTGGTTGTATGAGCATTGCTTTCGTATCAAAAACAATGTAGTAGCGTGGACTGATAACACGCATGAAAGAATGAATGAAATTTTACTGTTTATGACTCAAAAATATCATTTGAGCAATATTTACTATTACTTGCAGAAAAGAAAGCCAGGTCCTAACACTAGCGGCGATGGACCAGGCAACTATGCAAAAGCCTGACGGTAAAAAGGGGGCATGAGGTCGACGCTGCGATCGTTTGCAATTCCCTACGAACCGAGGCACGAAGCGACTTTAAACGTGTCGCAACCTCTGATGGGCGAGTTAAATTCAGATCGATTCTGATAAACTGCCCCAGAGTCCCACGAGGTGCGAAGCGACTTTAAACGTGTCGCAACCTCTGATGGGCGAGTTAAATTCAGACCGAATTCTGATAAACTGCCCCCAGAGTTAACTTTGCCACGGAGCACGAAGCGACATATTGCAACCTTTGATGGGCAAGTTAGATTCAGACCCCTCTGACAAACTGCCTCCAGAATAAACCTGCCGCGAGGAGGTATGAAATCATACATACAGATGTGCAAGGCGATGACTTGCGCCTGAGTCCAGGAAGGCGCCTAAGAGGGAGCCAACATCAGGACTTTGCACCTTGACACAAGACGCCCAGGAGGGCGCCAACATCAGGAGGCATGGCACAAGGCGCCCACGAGGGCGCCAACTTCAAAAGCACAGCCCCTTGCCACGAAGCAATATGAAATTGTATATTCAGGTGCGCAAGGCAAGAACGTGTGCCCGAGACCATCCAACACGTGCCAATTATAAACATAAGAAACAAGCTAGGCAAAGAAGAAACATAGACATTTCAAAAGGTAACATAAATATCAGCGGACAATGACATCGAGGTCAACTCTGTTGGGGTGAAATGTAATACAAAAATCTCCCCGGAGACAGCAAGGCTCCATTAAACGAGACACATAACTAAATTCGACAAGTCAAAGAAAAATTACACAATCAAAGCAACTGGACTGAAAGAAATAATCAGGGGGCAACGACATTGAAGTCAACCCCGTTGGAGTGGTATTTGACGATCCTCTCGTCCCAAACATCATGATCAAATTGAAAGACGCCCGACTCTAGAATGGCTTCCGGATACAAACACTGAACATGGCTAATCGCCTTATCATAGGCGGCATAGGAGAAGTCTACAGCCTGCCCGGCCACCATCTGCACCTTTGTCTCAGCCTCATCCTTCAGTTTCTTCATACTGTCCAATTCAGATTGGAGCTCCTCCACCCTCTTCTTGTACTCATCCCTCTCAGCATAGGCCTCCTCCCGGTCCTTCTGATAGTGGCGAGCAGTCTCTTTGGCCCGGCGAGCAGATTCCAGCGCTCCATGCAGATCCACCTGAAGCCGGTTTTTATCCGAGATAAGTGATAACTCTATTTTATATAGAGTTATTCATATGTTTAAACTTAGTAAATTTCTCTCTTTCAAGCAAAGATAAAGAGTTTATATAGTATTTTATGTAATATGTGATAACTTGAGTGTTTAACATGGTTATAGTTGTTAGTAGGCCATTTTGGATATATTGTGGTATGTTTGATAAGTTTGTTCAGTGCAGTCTAGATGCTTCTGCATCAAATGCTCCTGCATTGATCCTGCACTTATAACTGCGCTGGTTAGCACAATGCTACTGCATTGCAACTACATTGCTTGAAGGTTGGAGCCATCCACTTGCACATCCACTTGCCATCCACTTGCACTTGATGACCTCATGCTTGGTCTCCTAAAGCAAGAACACCTCATATTTCGGCGCCTACAATTCCCACATAGCTTTGAAGAGTCATCAACATAGGGACACATGTTCTTATCTCATTTGACCTCCCTATACACTTGATTGAAGACTTCACATGGGAATCAACTACTGTAAAGTAACCATGAATACAACCACCAAAGTTACTTCAACATGAAGGAAGGAAGCACCTCTTTTGAAGACTATAAAAGGACCTCACTCTTTCACTTGAAGATAGATCACAATCCATAAGTTAGATTAAAATTTCACTCCACATAGATAAGTTCTATTTTGTAAGAAGGAAAGGAAGGAAGTGACAAATCCTCCTTACCTCGATTTCATAGTTTTACCAAAGTGCTAAGGAGCTAATGCAATTACATTGCTAGGAAAATTCATGCTAAGAGATACAACTTGTGTAAACTCTATCTTGTTGTTTCTCTTTTGTGATTTCAATTATATAAACATGTTCTATTTTGTTTATATTTGCCTTGCAATGTCTATGTTGAGCTAAACCTCTCTTAGTTGGAATGTTCTAACCATTTAATGAGCTTTTAAGTAAGTTTAATACGAGTATATGATGTGTGCACTTTAGTTCTTGCTTGATAATACTTTCAACACTTATTTTGAGGTTGATCACTTAGAATAAGTAGATTTGTAAAAGCAGACATGGTTTACAATTAAGAACTCAAGAACTAATATGGGTGAGTGTTTTACATAAAGGAAACTTTGTGAAAACCATACTAAGTCCTAGACATAGGATAGTATAGTCCATAGGGTGATACTGTGGGTACTTTAAAAGACAAGAGTGAACTTATTTAGCAAGCCTAGACATAGGAAGCTTGTAATGAAACTCTGAAGAAAGTGACTGAAAGGCACACAACTAATGCAATAGCATTCAGGGCACCTGCATCATAACTGCATTAAACACTTATAAGTAAATTACTTGGGGAAGACATTCCAACTAGCTTTTCTCTATTTGCATTACAACTACTTACACCTTGCTTTATTCTAACTTACTTGTGATACTCACCAATATCAACTATCTTGTTAAATTAGTTACTTTCCTCTAAATTACATAATATTGACTTTTGAAAAAGTTCATCAATCCCTGTGGGTTCGACCTGTTCTAAACACTATATTACTTGTTATGGACTGTGTATACTTGCACATGTTTTCCACTCACCAATAAGCCGATCCCTCTCCTCGGTCAGCCCTACATAAAGCAGAGTGCCAAGCACACGTCCACGCAAGCCGGCACCCAAGAGGGCGATTGGCAAGGAGGGCGATTGGCAAGGAGGGCGCCCATGAGGGCGCCTGGCAGGGCGCCAAGGTTGGAAGCAAGAAGTGCCCATGAGGGCGCCTGGCAAGGCGCCCATGTTGAAGCACAAAGCGCCCATGAGGGCTCCCACGAGGCCAAGGGCCATGTGATAACTCTAAAGCATTACCTGAATGAGATCCGCACCCCTTCTCAGCTCCCCACTTCGCATACAGACTCTCCCTAGCCTTGACCATGCGCATTGCAAGCTCGAAATGGTGCTCCAGGAGGTGATCACACTCATCAGCAGTGAAGCTAATTTCACCCTCGTCAGTGCTCTCAAGAGAGGTACGCCTAACAGAAGAAGGGCAGTCAGCAGGAGGAGAACGCTGGGCACTGCCCTTCCTGCGCTTGGACTTACTTTGAACCCCCGGGGTAGCAGAGTCAATTGGAACCATCGGCCCCCCCAGAGAAATCTTTAACAGCCCGACTTGGTGCTCCCAGGCTTAGGCGAGGTCCCATAGAGGGATGGACAGGAGCCGATACTGCGGGAACGAAACTGTTTGCCTCACTAGGTTCGACACCTAAAGGCTTCTTCCTCCCGGCCAAAGAAGCCAATTCGTTGAAGGAAAGCAGAGCGGCCATCTTGTCTGCAAAACAACAATGAAATGAAACAAATCAGGCAACATAAGCGAAGAGTTAAACGAAGGAGAAGATAAAAGGCACGCTAAAACCAAACAAGCAACATAAGAGCTCAACAGCTTTAGGAATCGTTGAAGCCTTTGATAGCTCACTGCACAAAATCTTTTGTGGTGTAGTGGGCAAATGACTGACGATTCTCTTAAGCATACTTAAAGTCCTCAACTCGGACTCTGATAACTCAGACAGGAGGACGCGATAAGACCGAGAAACACGATCAGCATCAACATTACACCACCCAAGGTGAAACTTATCCCGAATCAAACACCCTTGTTCATCAAAGAAACCCAAGCTGTCCACAGCCGTCTGACTAGAGGGGACGAGGTAAAAATACTTAAACCTCCAATCATGCTGATTATCCGAATACACTTGAAAGAAATCACAGCTTGCCCGATATTTCAAGCATACGAACTCATAACGAGTGATGCCACTCGAAGAATCTCGACGACGCTGCACCTCAAAAATAGCCATGAAGACCCTCAAGTTGCATTTCCTCTGTAAAACTCTCATCACCAACTCGAAGCACTTCACAAAGCACCATGAATTTGGGTGGAGCTGAGAAGGAGCTATCTGAAGATGGTTCAAAACTTCCAGCTGAAAGGGTGTAAAGAAAGGGGAAACCCGTACTTTGTAAATCACACTATGGAACATCATGAATTTCCTACCATCAGGAATTCTGCACACCCTATCATGGGGGTCAACCACCTCAACCCGCCAGTCGCCTCCCAGTGCATCTTGCATGTAGTGAGGGGGCTCTTTCCCTGGAAGGTAGAAACTCCTGGTGGAACGAACAGCACGAGCAACCCAGTCATAATTTAAACCACCGATCTCCACCACTTCATGCTCAAATGGCAGATCATCATCAGAAGAGGTAACGATAAATCTAGGGACACCAGCTTCCTCCGAAGGCACGATATCATCATCTAGTGCAGACGGCCCCCCTCTACAGAACAATCAGCCGGCCTCATGATAGAGGTGGGACCAGGGTACACCCCATTCGTCCGGGCTGTCTCCTTCGTCCTCGCCATCTCTCAACCTGCAGGACAGGGGGCAGAACAAGCAGTTACGAGACAGACAGGAAAACTTGTAGACAACCCCCTCCCCTGAGGATGGAGACTTCAACAAAGCAAGAAAGCTAGAAATATAAGCTGAAGGTTAGCCCAAATTACCTTAGAAAATAAGAAGCAGCAAAGCTCGTGGAAATGTCTAACTGATAATGATGAGAACAAAAGAAGCAATTCCCCTCGGCACCAAGCAAAGCCCTGAAAGGTCATCAAAAAGAAAAACAGGCTAAGAGACAGGATGAGCAACAAAAAAAGAAGAGTGTCAAGCAAACGTCCACACAAGCCGGCACCCAAGCGGGCGCCTGGCGAAGAAGCAACCAATACCCATGAGAGCGCCTGGCTGGGCGCCAAGAACCAAGGCAGCCCCCACGAGGGCGCCTGGCAGGGCGCCAACACAAAAGCAACCACCGCCCATGAGGACGCCTGGCAGGGCGCCAAGCACCAAGGAGGCTCCTACGAGGGCGCCTGGAAGGGCGCCGACACAAAAGCAACCAGCGCCCATGAGGGCGCCTGGCAGGGCGCCAAGCACCAAGGCAGCGCCCATGAGGGCGCCTGGCAAGGCGCCCACACAAAAGCAACCAGCGCCCATGAGGGTGCCTGGCAGGGCACCAAGCACCAAGGCAGCGCCCATGAGGGCGCCAACACAAAAGCAACCAGCGCCCATGAGGGCGCCAGGCACCAAGGCAGCACCCATGAGGGCGCCTAGCAGGGCGCCGACACAAAAGCAACCAGCGCCCATGAGGGCGCCTGGCAGGGCGCCAACACAAAAGCAAGCAGCGCCCATGAGGGCGCCTGGCAGGGCGTCAAGGCCAAAGCAAGCAGCGCCCATGAGGGCGCCACCAATAGAAGAAAAGAAACAACAAACACTTACCGAGGAGGAAAAACGTTGAAGCAAGTGATCCCTACTCCTCCTCTTCTTCAAGTAGGCGCCCCGAAGGTAGCTTGATCCCTACTCCTCCTCTTCTTCAAGTAGGCGCCCCGAAGGTAGCTTGATCCCTACTCCTCCACAAAATTTCAAAGTGTGGACCACAAGACGAAGACTCACCCATTTATAGAAGGTAATTAGGAGAGGATAAAACTTATTATTTTTTCTCTAGAGAGTAGAAACCTAAAAACACCGTCGTTACAAAGGCAGTGTCCCATGCGACTTCAAAAATCTGACAAATCAACGAAAGTCCTTCAAGCCAAGACCATCCTTCGGAATAATCTCGGCTTGGGGGGCAACCAAGGTTGTCAAACTCGAGAGTCTACATAAACTCGTGGAGTATAGGTAGACTCGACTCGTAGACTCGACTCATAAACTCGTAAGAGTCTACCTACTATCAAATAAACCTATAAATGGCATACATACATGATATAATATAGGTTAGCACAACAATAATTCAACATTTCAACTCCACAACAAAACAAACTAGCAAAGCATGATATTAAAGTGTGTTAGTGCATTATTATTAGATAAGATCACACTACATTAATGACTAAATCATACATAAATAAATTCATAAAAACACAAGTTTTTAAAATGAAAAAAAAATAAAAAAAACAAGAGCTAATTTGACCCAACACTCATAATGTTTAGTTAAATACTTTATTGGGTAGTTGAATAAAAAAAATAGTATTGAAAATCTAAAAGTAACTTTATAAATCCAATATATACTACAGAAAATAGGTAATTCAACCTAAGTAGCTACCAATATTGACCAATAATTACATTTAAGGCCTAATCAAATGTAATATCGTAGACTCGTAAACTCGCGGTAAAATCGAGAGTTTACCGATTCTATCAGAGTTTACTTAAACTCGTACGAGTTTACGAAAAAGAGAGTTTACCTGCTAGTTGACTCGTTTTTGTGATCTAGACTCGTAGACTCGTAAACTCGTAAGAGTTGACTCCAGAGTTTAACAACCATGGGGGCAACTGTTCTGGACTGGACCAAGAGGTCCATTTAGCAATTCCATGAGGTGCATTTAGCAATGGATATGGATTGGCCCAATCACTTTGGCCCATATCCACAACATACAAGCCCAATCACGCTTGGACGGTTAAGATCAATTCCGCTGATCCGACGATCCACAAACGGGCACGATTTCCTATAAATACCGGCTCGCATAGCCATTTACGAGATACACACTCTTCCCTTGCAAATTCACTAGCTTATTCTCATACTGACTTGAGCGTCGGAGTGGCTTTGCAGGTACCCCCCCGGGCGCCCACTGACCTCCTGCCAGGGCAGCAAGAGACCTACCAACAGCACCCGACCAAAATACTGCTAGGTACAGAACACATATGAAAGATGATTTTTTTTTGGCTAAAGTGCTTCTGGAGTCCCTTATCTTTATTTAAAGTAACGAATTAGTCCTTTATATTTTTTTTGTCCCAAATAAGTCCTTTATCTTTCAAATTTTTGACACATAAATCCTTTTCCGTTAACAGTGCTGATTTATGTGTCAAAAAAAGGATTTATGTGTTAAAAATTTGAAACATAAAGGACTGATTTGGGACAGAAAAGGATTTATGTGTCAAAAATTTAAAACATAAAGGACTGATTTGGGACAAAAAAAAGATAAAGGACCAAATCGTTACTTTAAATAAAGATAAGGGACCCCGGGAGCACTTTAGCCTTTTTTTTTTTATAAATTTATGTAACTTTCCTTTTAAACTTTTATACTTGGATGGTGGGAAGCAGTATTATCATTTACAAAAGAAATCATTCTTTAAGCCTAAAATATAATGGTTATATCATATAATGAACAATTATAACCAGGGGTGTGGTTGAGCGGTTGAGGCTCATCCTCCCTTAACCAAGTGTCGAAGGTTCGATCATTGTCTTGGGTATGGAGCAGCTTTAAATCCCTGGGCCAGCTGTCCCACCCTTCGAGGTGCCTCCAAACCAGCGAGGGGATTAGTCACTGTGTTCGACGGTGGATACCCTGGTATATAAAAAAAATATAATGAACAATTATCTATTGGAACATTATGGCTGGTAACAAATTCTCCCTTCTTTTAATGATACACAATAAATTTAATTGTTTTGGGCATATAGTAATGAACAAGATAGGGGCCTAAGGCTACTGCCTTAATTGTCTTGCCCTATCCACGGCTCTGATTTTGTGTATATACGGTTTAAAAAGAAAAAAAAACTCTATTAAAGTGTTCCCTTGGATTTGAACTCAGGACCTCTTGTATATACGACCAGGATGTTTGGGTGTTCCTAGGAACACCAGGAACACCCTTTAAATCCGCCTCTACATCGTAGCCAATATTGTATAAAAGTACACTCATTAACGTGAATAGAGAAGATAGAAAAAATCAATAAAAAAACAAAACAGTGTGATCATACGGTGTGCAACGATTTTCTTGTTGTCAAAATATCATTTTTCTACTTAAAATCCTGCTACATCATAGATATTTATGGTGCGGTTTGATTTAGTTTTGAAGTGAAAAGTCGTCTAATCCAAAAAAAATCAACATGCGATTCGGTTCGGTTTGGACGGCATATTTAAAAGATTTGAACCAATTGACCTAATTAAATGTGAAATTTATTTCTGTTCATTATCTCTTTATTACTTAACCAACCGACATGGTTAAATGTGGTTTTATAACGAATCAAAAATTAAGTCCAAATATATCCTATAACCCAATTTTTCAACAAAAAACGGCATACAATCTCGCTAACCTCACAAGCGATTTAGAATCAAACGCTTTAAATGAATCACAAGGACTCAAGCATGCTACACAATGCAATAATAACACTACAAAAAATAAGTATTAGCGACGGATATTAGAGAGGGAAAAGGAATCCGTCACTAAAAAATATTAGAGAGAGAATTAGCGACGGACAGAGCCGTCACTAAAGGCTAGGCGCTTTTTTTCAAAAATCAGTCCCTAAAGCCTTAAAATCTGTGGCTAAAAGTCAGTTGTACGGTTCTGACTATTACAGTCTATCACTAATGCTTAAAATCCGTCGCTAGCGTCTGTCACTAAAAGTCAGTGAACTATTCTGACTTGATGGGACGGTGCAGGGTCGTCGCTAAAGCCGAAATCCGCCGCTAAAGCCCTTAAAAACCGTCGCCAAATCCCTTTTTAAGGGTTTTTCTTGAATCCCCCAACCCCATCACTCTCATTTCCATTTCACTTCATTTTTTCTCCCAACCCCTTTTCCCTCCCTCTCTCTATTCGAACCTCTTCAACACCACACCACCACCACCACCACGCCGCCGCCACCACCACCACCACCCCAACCCCATCACTCCCATTTCCATTTCACTTCATTTTTTCTCCCAACCCCTTCTCTCTCCCTCTCTCTATCCGAACCTCTTCAACACCACACCACCACCACCCCATCACTCCCATTTCCATTTCACTTCATTTTTTCTCCCCAACTCTTCTCTCCCCCTCTCTCTCTCTCCGAACCTCTTCAACACCACACCACCACCACCCCAACCCCATCACTCCCATTTCCATTTCACTTCATTTTTTCTCCCCAACTCTTCTCTCTCCCTCTCTCTATCCGAACCTCTTCAACACCACACCACCACCTCCTAGCTCCTCTAATCCTCACTCTTCTCTCTTTCTCTCAAACCGTCCCTCATGAGAAAGAGAGAAGAGTGAGGATTAGAGGAGCTAGGTGGTGGTGGTGGTGGTGTGGTATGAGAAGCATTTTTTTAAAAAAAAAACTAGGTTAGCGACGAATTTAGTGAGGGATTTTTTCCTCGCTAGTTAGCGACAGATTAAAATTCCGTCGCAAAATTGATTAGCGTCAAGGTTTTTAGCGAGGGAACCGGTCCGGCGCTAAATCCGTCGCTAATTGCTGTTAGCGAGGGAAAAATAGCAGTTAGCGAAGGAAAAATCCGTCGCTAATACCCTATTTTTTGTAGTTGTAGAGTGAAGATATATGTTTTTGTTGACAGAAAAATCAATGAGTGTTTCTATTTATAGAGAATTTCACACACTTAGTGGTTAAGTATTATTTAAAAAAGTAACCAAGTAAGGATTCAAACTTTAACCTCAAGCACAATACCAACGAGTATATAACCATTACGGAAATCATTGGAAATTTAGTTCGCAATAAATAATACTTTGGAAATAAATATATAACCATTACGGAAATCAAAACATTCCAAATAAATATTTTGGAAATATATCTCACATCAACTATAAGTGCGGAATGCCAATGGGTTTCAAAAATCAAATGGTTTTTAACAAACATAATTTTCATTCTGTTATGGTGATTATACTGTTTGCTATTTACACCCCCCTCTCCAAAAGCCCAATTGATGAGAAGCCCAATCATATTGAGAGAGTCCAATCTTCAATGGCCAAGATCAGCTCACAAGATCGGACGGCCCAAAAACGCCCACAACAAACACCACTCAAGACCTATAAATACACCATTCAATGCTCATTAATGGTAAGCACTTTTTCTAACAAAACACTCATTCACTCAAATACTGACTTGAGCGTCGGAGTATCATTGCAGGTACAACCTCGCATCTCAAGATCGAACATCTCAACATCGCATCTCAAGATCGAACCTCTCCAGGTCGAACAAAATCTTCTTCTCAAGCCTGAAGACAGAGACAGAATCAAGGACAAAATATCTACTAACTGCGTAATACCAATCTCTAAGATCGGAAGCACAGTACAGAACATTGGCGACCACAGTGGGAGAAATCAATACCCTATTTTTTCTCACCATCTCCTTGAAACTTATTAAAATGGCACCAACGCACCGTTCAATATCGACTAGTCTCATGGCCGAACCTGAGCTCGGCCCTCAGCAAGCCCCTGAAGGCCACGTCCAGGAACTCACGAATTCGTCGCAAACACGAAGCCGACTTCCCAACACGGGACCATCCCGAGCACATTCGGGCGCAGATGAAACGAGCCTACCATCTCCTCCTCAATTACTTCCGGCCTTGACGGGCGCGGTCCAACAGCTCGTTCAGCTATTGGCTCGGCAATAAGCGGTAAATGAAGAAAGAAACAACCGCTTCGCTAAACTCGAATCCGAAGTAGCGAGACTGCAAGGTCGAAACGTTCTGGACCAGCAATCATCCGGGCAGAGCTCCCTGGAGGAACGACGGCCCAACTCGAAGAAGACTTTTTCATCGATCATCCCCTCGGAGAAAGCTCAATCATCGTTCCCCCGCATGCCGTCAACGAGGAAATGGTTCCCGTTCTCCTCTGGCTCGACAACATAATGGTCTCAACGATCTTCACCTTTCCCCATACCCTCACCAAGGGAATGATTGTCGTTCTCCATCAGCTCGACAATATGACGATCTTGATGATCCTCATTCTCCTCCACGCCGCCACCAAGGGAATGGTTCCCGTTCTCCTCTGGCTCGCCAATTTGACGATCTTGAAGGCTCGACCTCGGCGAGGAGACGATCAAGGAGCCGTGACAACATTCAAAACAATCAAACGCGACGATACGGACATCCTGAACCTCGTCACAGACACCAACCACTGTCACGGGCGAATCAACCTGGGCGAAAAGGTCCTTTCACAAAATCGATCGACAACTTCCGGGTCCCCCGGTACCTCGAGAAACCACCTGGACGACTGAAGACTTATGACGGGACGGGCGACCCCGACAGGCATCTAGACCAATTTGATACAACCATGCAGTATCGAAACGTACCCATGGAAATGAAATGCCGAATATTCCCGTTAACCCTGGACAAAATGGCTTCCGAATGGTTTCGGACGTTAAGGTCGAATACCATCTCCTCGTGGGACCAGTTAGCGAAACACTTCTCGGTGCACTTTGCCCATTCCAAGAGCAAACCCAAAAACAAAAATGTTTTAGCATCTATTGTCCAGAGGGGAAATGAGCCCCTGAGAGAATATATAGAGCGATTCAACATCGAGGCTCTTCAGGTTCGGCAGTTAGACGACACTTTCCGAATCTTCTTCATGGCCCAAGGTCTGCTCCCTGGAAGCTCGTTCCGAAAGCACATCAACACCTGGGAACCTAACACCCTTCAAGAATTCCTCGAGCTATCCCAGTGCTTTATTAATGAAGAAGAAAATTCCAAAGTCGACAAAACATCGTCACATACGGAACCGTCGAAACGCCACATCGAGATCGACCCTCGTAAAAATTCGTGGAACACCGGTAAAAAGAATCGCCACCAGGTATATACCGAACTCAACGTCTCCAACGCCCAGTTACTAGGGGAATGTTGGAACGTCGAATTCAGGGACGTCAAGCCTCCCAGGTCTTTACCTGTCCGGCCTGGGCAGAAAGCCAACAAATACTGTCGATACCACAGAAGCAATGGCCATGACACAAACCATTGCAACGCCCTAAAAGACGACATTGAAGATTTAATAAAACGGGGAAAGCTATCTTCCTATGTCAAAAGGGAGGGAGAACGATCTCACAATATCGGAAGAGAAAGAAATGAAAATCCCAGGGAAAAAGGAAAAGAAATGATCGACCCAGACCACGAAGAACTGGATAAAAAACGTTCGATCATGAAGGATCGGGAAAATCGATGAAAAGAAAATGGAAGGAACTATTATGCGTGGCTTCAACATCAACAACCCCGATCAAGAGCAATCGACCTCCATTATCTTTTAGCGACGACGACCTTATTGACGGAAAGGCCAACAAACACGTACGTCTCTTAATATCGGCGATCATAGCGAATAAGGAGGTACGTAGGATCTTGGTAGATCAGGGGAGCTCATCAGACATCCTCTTTATCGATCTTCTGAACAAAATGGGGATCGACAAAGAGGAACTCACCCCTTATAGAGGAACGGCTCTGTCCGGCTTTAACGGATCTCGAACGAAACCCCTTGGGCATCTGAAGCTAATGGTTACCTACGGAACCGAACCAATGGTTCGAACCGTTAAGACCAAATTCCTCGTCTTACCTTGTGAATCCATTTACAACGGTATTATAAGAAGACCGACCCTCGGCAGGCTCGGGGCGGTTACATCCACGACACACTTAAAGATGAAGTTCCACTCTCTCTGCAACAGAGTTATCACTCTAAACTCTGACTTAGAGTCGGCCTCCAGGTGTTTTTTCCTATGGACGAAGAACGAATGAAAAGCTTCGGAGCATGAAGGGGTTCCCCCTTCGGAAGAACTGTCGACTCCCAAACTGCCAAAAGGTAGATCGACTGAAGTTAACGCCGCCACTAACGTAGAAACCGGCTGCGATCCGAAAGTCGAAAATCAGCAAGACGTCGACGAGCTAACCAAAGAGCTCAAACGAAAAATCAAAAGACCAGAGCCTGATGGAAAGTTCGCCGAAATACAGCTCGGTTCAGACCCTTCCCAAAATATCAAAATAGGGATCGACCTTCCAGAAAAAATCAAAATCGATTTGACCCAATGTCTTAAAGATTTCAAAGACATCTTCGCTTGGTCGGCCGAAGACATGCCTGGGATCCCACCAGAGGTTGCTTGCCATCGACTCGCAATAAACCCAGAAGCAAAATGGATCGCCCAAAGAAAGCGGGATCAAAGCAAAGAGAAAGCCATTGCTACCGCCTTAGCAGTAGACGACCTCATCAGAGCCAACTTTATCTCCGAGGTTAAATACACGACTTGGTTATCAAACCCAGTCCTGGTGAAGAAATCTAACGGAAAATGGCGTATGTGTGTCGACTACACCGATCTTAATAAAGCTTGCCCAAAAGATGTTTTTCCGGTCCCCAGCATCGATCGTTTGGTCGACAACGCTTCCGGTTTCCGGTTATTATCTTTCATGGACGCATACTCCGGATACAACCAGATCGCCATGTTTCCCCCAGATCAAGAAAAAACCGCCTTCATCACTGACCGAGGAAACTTCGCATACCGTGTCATGCCCTTTGGGTTAAAAAACGCTGGAGCAACTTATCACACAATGATGAACAAAGTGTTCCAAAACCAGATCGGTAAAAGCGTAGAAGTCTACCTCGACGATATGATCGCCAAGAGCAGAAGTGATGACGACCATATAAGCGATCTAAGAGCGATTTTTTGTGAGGTACGAAAGAATAGAATGAGATTAAACCCAGAGAAATGCACTTTCGGAGTTCGAGCAGGGAAATTCTTGGGTTTTTTCCTAACAGAAAGAGGAATCGAGGCGAACTCGGATAAATGTCGATCCGTCACAGAAATGCGAACTCCGACGTCCAAGAGGGAAGTGCAAAAACTCAATGGAATGATAGCTGCTCTATCTCGTTTCATATCAAATGCAGCATTCAAATCTCTTCCACTTTTTAAAATCCTCAAAAAAGAAGAAAGAGATTTCGAATGGACGCTTGAACAAGACGAAGCTTTGAAGCAACTAAAAAAATCTCTCTCCGAGCCTCCAATTTTAACTCGACCAAATGAAGGGGAAACCCTATACCTATATCTCGCGGTCTCGGAAGAAGCTTTAGCTGCCGTTCTGGTGCGCGAGCTCGAAACCGGGCAAAGCCCGATCTACTTCGCAAGCAAGGCTCTGCACGGAGCTGAAAGTCGTTATCAGAAAATCGAGAAAATCGCCCTAGCTCTCATTGTCGCAGCTCGACGTTTTCGAGCCTATTTTGTCGCCCACCAGGTAGTCGTCCGAACTAACTACCCCATCAGGCAGATACTCCATAGACCCGATCTGGCTGGAAGAATGATCAAATGGGCTGTGGAACTCTCAGAATTCGGGATTAAATATAAAGCTCGAACAACACTTAAAGCGCAAGTTTTGGTGGACTTCATCGCCGAAATGACGCCTGCTAACACCGAATCTGACATATGGATCCTGTATGTCGATGGGTCCTCAAATCCAAAAGGGAGTGGCGCTGGGATCATGCTAGAAAGCCCGACGGGGGTCATCATCGAAGTTTCCCTTACATTCGGTTTTCCCACCTCGAACAACCAAGCAGAGTACGAGGCTTGCATCGCCGGACTTCGCCTGGCAATTGACCTCCAAGTCCAACAAATAAAACTTCATACCGACTCTCTTCTGGTGGTCTCCCAGATCGGAAGTAAATACGAGACCAAAGAACCGATCCTGCAAAAATACCTGCTTCAGGTACGGTCGCTAATGGCTGAATTTGGAACAAGCGAGATAGTTCATGTCCCAAGAACGGAAAACCAACGAGCTGATATCCTCGCCAAACTCGCAAGCACAAAAACCCCAGGGAACCAGAGGACAACCATCCAAGAAACGCTACACAAACCCAGTGTGTCTCTCGAGCCTCTGTTTAACCCGACCATCTGTATGCTCGAAGAAACGGACAGCTGGATCACCCCAATTGTAGAATACATCGTCAAAGGAACAGAACCCCTAGACAGGAACGACGCCAAATACATCAGGAGAGGGGCCTCGGCTTTTTCAGTCATCAACGGAACGCTTTACAAAAGAAGCCTCTCTTCCCCGCTAATAAAATGCATCGAGGGAGAAGAAGCGGCTTATGTATTAACAGAAATTCATGAGGGAATCTGCGGCCAGCACATGGGAGCTCGATCTTTAGCACGGAAAACTCTTCGAGCCGGTTACTACTGGCCGAGCATGATTGGCGATGCTAGTGATCATGTGAAGAAGTGCAAGAAATGCCAAATCCACGCCAATGTCCACATAGCTCCCCCTACAGACCTCACAAGTTTATCCTCCACGTGGCCCTTCGCATGGTGGGGAATGGACTTACTCGGACCTTTCGCAAAGGCGCCAGGACAAGTCAAATTCTTGATCGTCGTCGTAGACTACTTCAGCAAATGGATAGAAGCGGAACCCTTGGCGACCATCACTGCAAAAAACTGCATAAAATTCTTCAAAAAAAGCATCATCAGCAGGTTCGGGATCCCCGAGGTAGTAGTGACGGACAACGGAACTCAATTCACGGACTCGGGATTTCGAAAACTAATGCTTGAACTGAAAATTAAACACCATTTCACTTCAGTAGAGCACCCTCAAACCAACGGTCAAGCAGAGGCTGCAAACAAAGTAATACTGAACGGGCTGAAACGACGTTTGGACGATGCTAAAGGAAATTGGGTTGAAGAATTGCCTTAAGTCCTCTGGGGATACCGGACGACCCCCCAAAGCTCCACTGGGGAAACACCTTTTAGGCTCTCCTACGGCAGCGAGGCGGTCATCCCCGTCGAGATCGACGAACTTAGTTGGAGAACGGCAAATCCCAAAACACAAAGCAATAACGGTCAAGCCTTAAGAGAAGAACTCGACCTCATCGATGAAATCTGAGGTCGGGCCTCGCTCCGAGAAGCAATCATCAAACAAAAGGTTGCAACCAGATACAACACCAAAGTCGTTCACAGAGATTTCGATCCAGGCGATCTGGTACTCAGAAGAGCTGACATCGGTCAGAAAAACGCCTCCCAAGGAAAGCTCGCCCCAAACTGGGAAGGCCCCTACCGAATTTTATCTAAAACCTGTACGGGAGCCTTTAAATTGGAGACCCTCCAAGGAAGAAAGATTGAGAGGACTTGGAACGCAACAAAACTGAAAAGTTATTATCCTTAGAAAGAAATCATGTACACCGATCTTATGTAAACTCGAAACAAGTTATTAATCAAAAAAGAAACTTGACATTTCTTTCAAACGCTTTCGAAGCTTCTCAAAAGTTTTCACCAAGTCTCCACACATTCTTGATTTTCATCAAACAGAATGTAGGGACCAAATTCCCCCCACCGGGAATCAACTGGGACCGATCTTAGATGATCTCCCCAAAAGCGACCACCCAAGGTCGCAAACTCTTTGAGAAAACAGTTAAATCCGAGTCGAGTCTTGGCAAACTATCTCAAAGAGACCGGGTCTTCAAGGATCGAAACGTCCTAAGAACGACCATCGGCCACAGCTGCCGATACCCCTATAGGGCGAGTTAAATCTGGGCCGAGTCCTAGTAAACTGTCCTATAGGTTCGAACCGGTAAATCGAGTTCCTCATTTACCGACGTTCTTACATCATACGCAACGTGCAGAATTAAAAAAGCACTCGTTAAAGCTCGTAAAACGACATACATGACATGCGAAATTCAAAAAGCATTCATTAAAGCTCGTAAAGGTCTAATAGACATATCCCAAAAAAGATTACAAATATCTCCAGCTAGACCGAAAGAAGTTCCGGATCTATACGAAAACTACATAGGTAAAAGCATACACCAGGAACTTCTACAAAAAGAAACGCTGTTAAAACATCAGGTAGTGGAGGTTGGAAAAATCACAGTTTTCTTCTCCGTCTGAGCATCGATCTTAACGATCATACCCCCTTCAACCTCGTGGTCGGCATCGATAATCGACCGATCCAAATTGATGGAAGGATTGACCAAAGCAATTTGCTCCTGGGCACACTCAAAACCCTCCCTATACAGCTCAATTGCAGAATTAGCGGCTTCACGAGCCTCCTTCCTAGCTTCATTTGCAATCTTCGTAGCCTCCTTAGCATTTTTTCTGCTCTGCTGAAGGGATGCTTGAAGCTCCGCAATTCGAGCCTCTGCATCGCTACTTGTTCCGACCCCTGCCTCGGATGCCTTCTTCAAATCATCTTCCAAACCGACTATACGAAACTCCAAACTTTTAATCTTCTGATTAGCCTCGACCAATTTCCCCTCCAAAACTCTCTCCTTTTCTTCCAGCTCCTTTACACGAGTTTCCGCGAACTCCGCCCGGCGTATAACCTCCCCTTGGCCTTTCCTTCAGAGTCTGAAGTTCTTGCTTTGTTCGAGCGAGCTCTTTCGACTTCGAAGACACATCTTCCACAAGCTTCACTCTTTTAGACTTCTCGAGCTCCAACAAACCTGCAAGCACGAAAATAAGAAAAATCAGGTTGAGGGAAAAAGATCATAAAAGCAAAGAACAAACAGGAAAACACCTACCCTTAGCCCGTTTCTCGTATTTCTCTTTTTCGATCTTATGAACATCGGCCAAGTTCACCAATAGTTTAACAGACGCCCCGACGGGATCCTCCCGCCATTGGGCATAGTTTTGTTCCAAGAAGCCCTCCTCTAAAGGTACGGCCTTGTTCTTATGCTTCGGTCTCCTTGAGGTTTTACTCCTTTTATCCAGCCTTTGCTCGCCACTTGCCTCGGTGCGCACCCTCTTCGCCGAGGTCCCTGCACCGATATCAGGAGCAGCCGGCGGAGGAGAACTGGAAACAAGATCGACCAGAGCCTCATAGGCAAGGTCCTCTTGGGTAACAGTGTTGATCGGGGAAGCAGCAGTAACCGTCCCAACGACAGTCTCAACCTGGGGGGACGTCGGAAGCGGAGCACCCACTTCCTCAGCATCGTCAGATATATCGACGCTCCTCATCGCCAGCGCCTTCATTGCGGCGAGCTTCTTTGGGGCCATGGTATCTGGAAAAGAAACAAAAACTGGGTCATGCAAACTACAAAGTGAAAAAAATGCAAAATTCAAAGCAAGAAAGACGAGCTACCTAAAACAAATTGCACCCGTCTTCGCTTCCCAGCCTGAACTATCTTAGCCGCAGGGATACCCCGATACTTATGTTTTGAAAACGGAATGTTCTCAAATAAACATCAGGATCCTCTTGGTAAAAAGATCAGCAGCGTTCAATCGATCCTCACCAACAGAAAAAGAATTGGTGGATCGTTCAAAATGAGCCTGACTCCAACCGATGGGAAACTTGGTGGACACCAAAGTCCGACCATCCTGGGAGAACTTTCCCACTCTCTCGATCGCTTCATCGGTCACCGGCTCGACCCAGTAATATAACTCCTTCCAATTCCCCTTCAATGAGTTCGCATAAGCTTTGAAAATCTCGGCCCCTCGCCTCGAGCGAAGGCTGACATGCTCGCGACCGGACTTATTTTCGCTGCTATTCCGGTTAATCTCAAACAGATGGAAGAAGAGCAACGGCGAGACCGGTCTGTCCAGGTGAAGGCACATTAGTTCGTAGGCTCGAACAAAAGCCCACGCATTTGGATGCAACTGAGAAGGCGCAACATCCAAAGTCGCCAAAACCGTCTGCTCGAACCAGGTGAAAGGAGGCCGGATATTCATCTCATTTATCAGCATATGATACAAAGTAAACTTGAGCTCTCCAGGCCACAAAGCCACGTGCTCTCCTTTCTTCATTCCCTCAACTCTCCAAATTCGCTTCGAATGACCGGAAGCTTTCCTCCCGACCATCTCCAAATTAAAACCGTGCTGGTACAACGATTCGATCTCCAAAATATTTCTGGAAACCCAATCATATTGGGAGACCTCTCGCACCGATACATCGAGGTCCCCACAACCAGTACTCGAGTAGCCATCCAGAGAAGCAGCAAAAGCTCGTCCGGAACCTGGTTGACTCGAAGGGCGAGATTCAACTTGTTTTCCAACATCACCTCCATCGGACTCATCGGCAGGCTCGGAACTCAACACAAGGTCAACCTCGGAGCCCGTCCCAAGATCGACCTCGGAATCCTATGTTTCCTCCACTTGGATTTCCTCATCAGACTCAGAAGTAATGGCCATCACATCAACCAGACGATCTTCCTCCGCACCTTCAGGAGTATCTTCGTTTGGCTCATTAGCATCGGTCGCAGGAGAGGAACTTTCACTCTCAAAATTATCCTCCGCCTTTTCACTCATAGGGGCGAAAGCAGAATGCTCTTGCACGTCCGGGGCGGCGACTTCAAGAGGCTCGGTACGAACTTCAGGGACTTCACCGCCAGAAGCCATCACGTTCGTAAACTCTTTCTGATACTGAGTAACGTCTCTCCGAGTTTGTTTTGTCCTCGCCAGAGCGAATCTACAGGAATGGGGGACGAAATGTCAGGGTTAAAGATCGAAAATGGGTTCACGAGCAAGTCGGAACCCGACCTGACGACCCCTATTCTGAGATCAAAGGGGACTGGGGGGGAGGGGGTCCAGGCACAAACGAAAAGAAAAGTAAAGAAAAATCAAAAATAGACTAACCTCGGAACTGAATCGCAAGTTGATTATATCTGGAAAAATACTGTTGTCGATCCACAGAAACCGACCTTAAAAGTACTTCGAAACTCTTCAAACTCGTTCACTTTAAAGAAGCCCGGGAGCTCTCGAAGATCGACAAATCCAAAACAAATGAACAGCAAGCAACAAATGAGAAGGTGAGACCCTTTATTTATAGCAAGGCAGATCTAATGGGCCTGGGCCGGGAAGTCGAAACGTCACATCCAAACCATAGTCCATTAAACTTCGCACGCTGAAGAATAGACGTCACCATCATGCGCCGCCACTGCGAAGACACACCTTGTCAGAAACAGTAAAAATGGCACTGATTCCAAGATTACACTGATTCCAAAGCAGCACTGAATTCAAAAAAACCATCTACCTCGCTCGAAAGCTCGACGGACAGTTAAACATCGCCCAAGAACCCCAGCCTCGACATAAGCTCGAGACCGAAGAAATCTCCACTCAACAAAAACAAGAATATGAGGCTATGTCGCCCATCAAAGTCAAGATCGCTCCTCATAGCGACCAGACTTGGGGGGGCACTGTTATGGTGATTATACTGTTTGCTATTTACACCCCCCTCTCCAAAAGCCCAATTGATGAGAAGCCCAATCATATTGAGAGAGTCCAAACTTCAATGGCCAAGATCAGCTCACAAGATCGGACGGCCCAAAAACGCCCACAACAAACACCACTCAAGACCTATAAATACACCATTCAATGCTCATTAATGGTAAGCACTTTTTCTAACAAAACACTCATTCACTCAAATACTGACTTGAGCGTCGGAGTATTGTAGGTACAACCTCGCATCTCAAGATCGAACATCTCAACATCGCCTCTCAAGATCGAACCTCTCCAGGTCGAACAAAATCTTCTTCTCAAGCCTGAAGACAGAGACAGAATCAAGGACAAAATATCTACTAACTGCGTAATACCAATCTCTAAGATCGGAAGCACAGTACAGAACACATTCTATTGTTGGGTCACATCTAGGGATGGGAAAAAATCCGCACCCGTGCGTATTATTCGCAACGAGTACGGGTGGGTAGCTTAACGGGTACCCGTGGGTTAATAAATGGACAATTAGACTACCCGTCAATAAACGGGGCGGGATCTCAAGCACAATACCAACGAGTTCCGCCACTAGACTACGTGTACAACCTTTGGAAATTTAGTTCACAATAAATATATAATCATTACAGAAATCAAAACATTCCAAATAAATATTTTGGAATTATATCTCACATCAGCTATATATAATAAGTGCGGAATGCCAATGGGTTTCAAAAATCAAATGGTTTTTAACAAACATAATTTTCGTTCTATTGTTGGGTCACATCTAGGGATGGGAAAAAAATCCGCACCCGTGGGTATTATCTGCGACGAGTACGGGGTTGGTAGCTTAACGGGTATCCACGGGTTGAATAAACGGACAATTAGATTACCCGTCAATAAACAGAGCGGGACCTGATATTGAGGTATATACTCGTGCCCGCAGGTACCCATACCTGTAATAAATATACTTATTTGGAAAGTTTACTATTATTATTAATTTTAGTGTTATTTATCTTCTTTCATTAATTACTATAAGCTAACAAATAAATGATAAAATAAATGTATAATGAAATGCCTAATTTTTTATATGAATAAAGAGAAAAAAATGGTGTGCAAAAGGTTAATTTTGTTTGGTATTTCAAATTTTATTTTCAAAAAAGTATTTTAATTAATAATATATGAATGTATAATGAAATGCCTAATTTTTTTATATGAGTGAAAAGAAAAAATGGTGTTCAAAAGGTTAATATTGTTTGGTATTTCAAATTTTATTTTAAAAAAAAATATATTTCAATTAATATTAAAAGTATATTGGGTATCCGCAGGTACCTGCGAGGATATTATACCCGTGAAAAAACCGCTACGCAGCCACCCACGCAGGTATGGGGCGGGTACGGGTATCATTTATATTAAACGGGCCGGGTAGCGGGTAACTACTACCTGTGCCCGCCCCGCCCCGTTGACATCCCTACTCATATCTGTAACCCATGTTGGCGCACTTTCACAAGCATCATTCTATTTCAAATGTATATATACGTATTAAATATGTTTGTGATCCTTATTAAAATTGTGTTTTTTGCTTTTAGTCTTTCAACAAAAATTTCATGTATTTTTGGTCATTCAACTTTTTTTTTATGAGATTTAATCTCTCAAGACTTTTAATAGTATTTTTTCAGACATTTTACAAAGCTATTTTCAAAAGCAATTGTTATTAAGAGTCGAGATAAGAGGTTGAAGAAGAAACCCTCCTCTTGATGTCAAAAATAAGAAACCCCTCCTCTCCACTCTAGCTTGCACAAGTTTCTATAGAATCTTATCATACAATTCATATACTAAGATTTTTCACTCATATACTCAACTACTATTAAATCTAATCGGTATGCACAAGTTTCATATATGTATGTATACAGTCGGTATACATACATATATTTTACAATTACAATCAATCGGATATTCAAACATCATAAAATATTTGATTTTTGTCTCACTCATCTTAAAAATCATATCTATCAAAATTTCATATTGATTGATAGTATAAAAAATACTTACACTTTCAATGTATACCGGTTATTAAAATTCACTAGTTAACTAATACTGTTAGTGTAATGTCATAAGCTACCCTAAGACGACCAAATTAGTGCGAAATCTTCAAACCAACAAAGTTAAGAAAAAAACTCTCGAGACATTCATTGTTAAGAAAAAAAAAGTGCTTGTGTGCGAGCGGCGCCTATTGTGAGAGAGTCTGCGTTTCCTTGCTTCGTCAGAAAGAAAAGCAATTATTGTAAGAATGAGAATTAATTTCACATGGGAGCCAAGAATAAGAAATTATATTAGTCATACAAATTAAATCTCCACTCGAGATAAAAGGCTATGGATGGAGTCTTTGTTTCCCTTTCCATATACGCACACACAGCATCTTGTGCATATATATCTAGAGAATATATTGCTGTACTTTCCATATAAAGTGTTTGTCCGATATTCCTGTACTTTACGTTGTTAAGAGAATATATTGCTTTTCATTGGTGACAACACAGTCACACTGAAATTTGTTAAGAGCTTGTTCATTGCACTAAGCAATTAACTAATTTTAGATTCTTGACCTCGTTTTTTTCTCTTCGCCCTAGTTTTAGGATGACAATGGAACAAGAGAATTTGAATCTTCCGCTGCGGCAGAATGGTTCTGCGCCAGCACGAACTGTTGGATCTAAAGAGAGAAACTAGATCTAATGGTCTCCGTTGGCGCAAAACCGTTTGGCACATAGCAAAGGATCCGTCCTCAGAGTTAGACACATACCAACACAAACAAGAGCCACACACTTCTACCCACTTCTCCTCTTGGTCAATTTCCCTCTCCATCCACCAACGCGATGGTTTAGAACCCAATGGTCACGTGAATCATCGTGTACGATTTTATCGATGAGCAAATCTAAGGGTTTCGTCGAGATCTTAAGACTAATGGTGACCTTGAAAGCTAGTTGAAGCATCTTTCGATTTGATAATTTGAGACCACTCTTCCCGAAGCATCTTTCCATGGAAACCAATATCTTGATAATTTTGTCGATGAGCGAATTTGAGGGTTTCGTCAATATCTTAAGCACGTGTTGCTTGTACACGAACATGTTCTCCACATTAGCATTTGGGTTCGAATCCAGCTTGGAAATGACTAATTAATGAAATTTCTAACTCGATTTGATTCATTAGTCATTAAGAGACTATATGAATCTACCCAAGAGCGTTTGAATGAGATGATTCGAGTCTCTTCCCGCTTAACTAAGGTTTTGGGTTCGAATCCAGCTTGGAAGTGACTAATTAATGAGATTTCTAACTCAATTTTCTAATTTCTCCTCCTTATGTAAAACTCCTTTTTTGTTTTTGTTCTTTTGGAAGCAATGTAGAACTCAAGTTTGATTCCACTCAACTAACACCCTGTTGGTCAACCTTTGTGTTAGTCAAACTTTCAACAGTACAAACAATGCAAGTCTGAGACTCTGAGTTCCTATTAGCAATCTACTATTTTATTGTATAAATAAAAGATTGGGTTTCTTAACTAACCTCTTCATAAGACACTATTGTTGTATGAAATAAGTACATCAAAATTGTGGGATGAACAAGGACAGGCTGGAAGGATCCATATCCAACCCCACTTCACCATTATTGTTAGACAAGAAACACTACACCCTCAGCCTCTTTGATAATAAAGCAAAATTCTACACACAAACAATTCACCAAGGAAGAGGACCAAAAACACAAAAAATAAAAATAAAGAAAAGAAGCTCACAAAAAGCAGAAAAAAGGAGTCTTGATTTGCTTTTCTTTTCTTTTTCCTTGCAATTTCTGCTAAGTAAGCATCTTTGCCTCACTTTTCCTTATCCTTTTTTTTTTCAACCAGTGTTGTTGTTGCTTTGGTTTCTCTCTTACCCTCATTTTTTTTATACTATTTTTTTATTCTCTTCTCTGTTCTTTTGCCAGAGAATAATACTCTTCCTCTTCCTGTAGTTGAATTCTTCCCAAGCATTATTCTTTGCTTATTCAGAAAAGTCTTGTTCCTTTCCTCAAAATCTTCCCTGATTTTGATCCATCAAATTTCTATCCTAATTATTTTCTAGGTTTCATCAATTTAAATAAAAAATTGAAATTCTCCTCCTTCTCTCTCCTTTTCTCTTAGCTTACTTGTGTTGAATTTCTATATTTGAGCTTCAAAAAGCTCTGAATTTGAATTTCTACTTTGTGATTTAATGGGAATCTGTCATGGAAAACCCATTGAAACTCAAAAAAACGAAGGAGAAAGAGAAAACACAAACCCAGTGTTTCCAAAAGAAGTACCAAGTTCACACAAAAAAAACAAATCTTTATCAAAATTTCCTTTTTACAGTCCAAGTCCATTACCAAGTTTGTTCAAAAACTCACCAGCGTATTCAAATTCAAGTAGTGTGAGTTCAACTCCTTTGAGAAATCTCTTCAAAAGACCATTTCCTCCTCCTTCTCCTGCAAAGCATATTAGGGCATTGCTTGCTAGGCGTCATGGTTCTGTGAAGCCAAATGAGGCTTCTATTCCTGAAGGTAGTGAGTGTGATGAGGTTGGATTGGATAAGAGTTTTGGATTTTCTAAACAGTTTGGAAGTCATTATGAGGTTGGTGAAGAAGTTGGGCGTGGTCATTTTGGTTATACTTGTTCTGCTAAAGCTAAGAAGGGTTCCTTCAAGGGCTTAGATGTGGCTGTTAAAGTTATTCCTAAATCAAAGGTTCATTCTCTCTCATTTTTTTTTGTATAAATAAATTTGTTTTGATAGTTTCTGTTATGTTTTAAGCACTTTATTTATCCTTTTTTTGGGTTTTTTTGTTTCCAAGTTATAAATTACGAGTCTTGTAAATTCCTTTTGTGTGTTAGTGATCATTCACTATCATTGCTTTTGTGACTTGTAGAATTGAGATTGGCTCGAACCATTTTGTTCATTCCTTAACCCTTAGGAGTTACTCCCTCAGGTCCTATTTATAAAAGAAATTGCAGTTTTAGGTTCATTGAATAACTAATGTATCTGGTTTATAATAGATGACCGGGGGAGTAGGAGTTAGGATATTGTTAAGGAATCTATGCATAAGAAATTTTTGTTGAATATCACATCATTCAATGCAAAGCTTATAATTTCCGATAAAACTTTTCTAATTTTGATTCTTTAACATGTGTCCCTTAAAAAACATTGGTTAGTAGTTGTCTTGGTTTTATTAGTATTTCTAACTAGTGGTCTAAGGAGTGAGGACATAGGTTAAGGAACATTTTTTTGTTACCATATCGTAGGTGCAAAGTATCTCCTAAATGACTAATCTCCATCAGGGACTTTTACTGGTTGGCCACCTTTAGTGGAGTCTCCCCTCCCAACCACTTGTTTCTATCCACAAAGCTCGAACCTGGAACCTTGCTTAAGGGATCCAAGTCTAGTTCCACTCTGGTCAACCTAATATTGGTTTGATTCAGGAACAGTTAATTCAACATGCTTTATTGAATGCTGCCAATTACTTGAAAAAGAAAGTATTGCGTGACTTTTGTGTTTCCACTATAATTATTTTTTTATATACATTAAACACTTTACGCTTTTGTTTTCTTAACGAATATCCTCTAGACACTTGATTAACATTTTGCCAGTTAGATGCTTTCTTTTTGTTGCATGGAATCAGGTGCAATAAGTTTATTGACCAAATTTGGAACCATATATATCTAAAATTTCAATGATTCATTGGACTCTACAAGCTTTGTTTTGCATGGGAACGCCATTTCCTTATTTATCAATGAAGTACCTTCCAAGGATTTATTTTCAATCCATAAGGGTTTAGTGCAAGTATCACAATTAGGAGCATTCTTCTCCATCTGTTTGTTAATTATGCAATCCAGCAGTAGCATGCATTTTTTCTTATGAAAATGGGTGATGATTGACAGATGACAACAGCAATTGCTATAGAGGATGTGAGGAGAGAAGTAAATATATTGCGAGCTTTAAGTGGACATAGAAATCTGGTGCAGTTCTATGAAGCCTATGAAGATGATGATAATGTTTACGTAGTTATGGAGTAAGTTCATATCGGTACTTTATTTTCCTTGTTATGAATCTCCTTTACAAGCTTTCGTGCTACTGCAAATTAGTATTATAATCTCAATCCAAATGAGTTTTCTGGAAAAAGAAAACTTTTTATTGGTGGAATGTTACCTATACTGTTTGACTCAAGATTTAATACTATCTCTGGTCTACTTTATAACAAACAATGCAGTTTTTGGTTCATTGAATAACTGATTTATCTAGTTTATATTATAGACCAGATATATCAGTTATTCAATAATAAGCCAAAAACTACATTGTCTCTTATAAAGTGGACCGGAGGTAGTATTTACTTCGAAGGCAGTTAGTTGATTATGCTATTGGTTTTGATATATCGGATTTATTTAGCCGGAAAATTAATAGCTTACGTTCTACTTTACCTTGTGCTATCCAGGCTGTGCAAAGGAGGAGAGTTGCTGGACAAGATTCTTTCCAGGTATACCATTGTTAGCAAACTTGCATTTTTACCACAAATAAATAAATAAAAGATACAAAGATACATTCAGGTTTAATTATTTTAGTTGCATTTATTAATGACATTCTAACAATGCACAAGTTCAATTGTGGTGTATAGGGGTGGAAAGTACTCGGAAGAGGATGCCAGAGTTGTTATGATTCAAATATTAAGTGTGGTAGCATTTTGTCATCTACAGGGTGTTGTTCACCGTGATCTCAAACCAGAGGTGATTAAGTCACAACTCATAAAGCTGGTTAAATTTTATTTTTGTGGTAGCAAAGAAACTTAGACATCCGAATTTTCCCGTCGTTGGAATTTTTTTCTATGCTTGTTAAATATATGATAATATGACTGAAAGTGAAGTCATTATGATTCTCTAGAAAGTTTCCATATGTTTAATTACTCGATGCATTTTCCTATTAACTATTCTAGCTTTTATATATGATGCACTGATATGGCATTTTTCCTTCCAAAGTCCATATTGGACATGCTCTGATACGCTGACACGCTTGCAACATGCGTCAGCACAATATCAAAGCCCCTTTTAAAAAAATTCTGACACTCCGTTGACACGTCTGCCTTTTCTTCTTGATGACTCTTGACATTTCAAATACATAATTTATGTTGAATGTTGAAAGCCACTCATTAATTGCAGTGAATTATGCTAGCAACACACACTTTTATTGGTTGAAATTCACATGGAGTCACTATGCGGGACGAACATGATTCAGTAAGAACTATTTGAAGTTCAACCAATAAGAGAATGTGTGTCAAAAAGAGCGTGTGGCTAACACTCCTCTTTCACCAGATTCAGTTCCTAATTCCCATTTTGACAGAATGTTTTTCCCCATTTTCCCACATATATATTAATTGCAACAGATGCAATTAATATTACCATTTCTTTACCATATCTAAATTTTCATCACTGTTTTCGGTCATCACCTGTTATTGAACTGCAGAAGCAATACTTGCTTTTTTGAATTATATTTTGTGATTTTTTGTTGTTTTTATATACGTATCCTAAACATACTGTATCCAATATTTTTCAAGGAACGACGCAACTCTGATAAGTATAAGAAGGGCATTGCATATGAGAGAAAAAGAAAAGGGTGTAGGGGAACTAAGGTGGGTCATGTTGTAGGGGAGCAAAACACCAATAACTAACTAATGATGAGTTAGTCGTGGGTGTGCGTGTAGTGCTGAGGTGGCAGGGTCTGAGTGGTGTGAGGAGAGAGAATTGGAGGGAATCAAATAGTGGAATCCGGGTTGTTGGAGGGTAGCTTGGAATTGTAGTGGAGAAATCCCTTGGGAGAGTGTTGGCCTCTCGAAGTGCCATCTTTATTTTTTTTTCTGCACTTGTTCTTCACTGTTACATTGTATCTCAGCAGAATCACACTGATTCTGCTGTATTTTCATATTATCAATCAATATACGTGATCATTTGAGTTCTGTTCTGGCTGGTTCTCTTAATGTCTTTCGTAATACTAAATTGATTGTATCACTCTGTATGTGCCTGTACATATCGTACTGATTTGTTTCTCATAAGTTATCTACTATACATATAATCAAACAACCCACTAGTACCTAAGGACAAGGATGTCTTTCTTTCCCTCTTTAGATTTTAGAATGCTTAATAAGTTTGATAAATAATATTTCACATATAGTTAAGGACTCGAGGCTCTCATAAACCAAATAAATTTTGTGATATGCTCGGCTTGGGCCCATTTGAAATCTGGTCATCACTTTTTTGGTGATGCGCCGAATTATTATTTTGTCTAAATTTTGGGCTCCTGTTACTGTATTTTACCATTATATGTCTAATATTTCAGGTACTTATTTTACACTTTAGAAAGAAAAAGTACTTTTGTGCCATTGGCAGGCTTGGAAGTAATGGAGTTAGAGTGAATGCATGCATGGTGTATATTGGAGCTGTTTTAATCTTCATTCTTTATAGTTTAATAGCCATTCTGAATGAAAAAAAAAATGTATTGAGGTTTATGCTTCAGTTTGGATTGTCACAGTTTTTCTAATCATGAATATTGGTTTCATGCTTCAGAATTTCCTTTTCGCTTCTAAGGACGAAAATTCAACATTGAAGGCCATTGATTTTGGATTATCCGATTACGTAAAGCCAGGTTGGGCATTTTTCCCATTTTCTATACTTTCTCCTGCTTTTCTGACAGAAAGTATGATAACCAATGCTAACAATCACAAGTTCGTTGCAGATGAGAGGTTGAACGATATTGTCGGAAGTGCTTATTATGTCGCTCCAGAAGTTTTGCATAGATCTTATGGGACAGAAGCAGATATGTGGAGCATTGGTGTAATTGCTTATATTCTTTTGTGTGGAAGTCGTCCCTTTTGGGCTCGGACAGAATCTGGTATATTTCGGGCTGTCCTGAAGGCAGATCCAAGTTTTGATGAAGGTCCTTGGCCTTCTCTATCTGCAGATGCAGTAGATTTTGTAAAGAGGCTTTTGAATAAGGATTTTCGTAAAAGATTAACGGCAGCTCAGGCACTCAGTATGTCTTCCCATTTCCAGTGATTGCGTATATGCTATTCAATTTTATTTTTTTATTTATATTTTGATCTCATGAATTCTCTTGCTTATATAGCCTGATTTTTTGCATAGGTCATCCATGGCTAGTGAATCATCATGATGATGTGAAGATACCTTTGGATATGATAATCCAAAAGCTTGTTAAAGCTTACATAGCTTCATCTTCTTTACGTAAATCAGCTTTAGGGGTATGTAATCTTATTCGGCTATGTTTTTGGATTTATTTTTGTATAGGTTTAATTACTATGTAGTTTGTGAACTATTTGAGATTTTTCAAATAGGTCTCTGAACTAAGAATTTTTTTCTTGGTTTCTGAATTGACACTTCTAAATAATTTGTAATTGGGTCCTTGAACTTGTAAATAAGAATGGACCTAATTACAAATTATTTAAAAAATATCCCATTAAAATTAAGGGACCCAATTACAATTTCGTTTAGTTTAGGGACATAATTTATTTTAGTATAGGGTATAGAGTATCTAAAACTTTCTTATATTGCAAAAGCTTTTTACACTATAATAGTAAAACATCATCACATCAATAGATGAGTTTGACTATGATAACAACTACCTGAAAAGTCAACATTTTTAATCATGTGCCAACTTTTTTCATTGACATTTTCTATTCTTGGTCAATGACAAGTATAAATTGTGCTGCCTTCTTTAGGTGTCAAACATTTTTAATTGTATATATTCTGGAATTCAATATTTTAATCTGGGTTAACTAGGTTGACACCTAAATAAATATTCCAGCTAGTAGGATAATAATTAGAGGGCCCAAAAGGAACAAGAATGTAAAGAAAAAAAAAGGTGATTGTTAGGTTTTGTAGAAACTATAATGTTTTAGGGTTGGGAACATCCCCTATTAGAAGGACAAAAAATTAAAAGAAGAAAGGAGAGAGAATTATAGAAATTTCTGAAGTTTCTGTTGAAGACATGAATATGTATTGATTAAAACTGTCATTTTTGCAGGCTCTTGCAAAAACATTAACAGTAGCTCAGCTAGCTTATCTCAGAGATCAATTTACTATGTTAGGGCCAAACAAAAGTGGGTTGATCTCCATGCAGAATTTTAAGATGGTCAGCACATACCAAAACTTAAAATTCATTGTTTCCTTTACAAATTACTTTCCGGCATTAACACTACATTGGTATTTGGCAGGCTATTTTGAAAAGCTCGACCGATGCGTCGAAAGATTCACGAGTCTTAGATTATGTGAATATGGTAAGTTACCTCACTTTTAATTTAATGTTTCAACAAATTAGCTTCACCAAAAATTTGATTTATTACTCATGTTGCAGGTTAGTTCTATCCAATACAGGAAATTAGATTTTGAGGAGTTTTGTGCTGCTTCTATAAGTGTGCACCAACTTGAGGCCATGGAGAGTTGGGAGCAACATGCAAGACGTGCCTATGAGCTTTTTGAAAAGGATGGAAACAGACCAATTATGATTGAAGAGCTTGCCTCGGTATTAGTCTCTTTTATTCATCACCAATGTCTCTAAAATACTCCCTTTGGTCCCATATATAAGTGAAAAATGTAGTTTTAGGTTCATTCAATAACTAATATATCTAATTTATACTATACACCAGATACATCGGCTATTCAATGAACATAAAACTGCATTTTTCTCTTATATATGGGACCATAGGGAGTACAAATATGTAGTTACATGATTAGATGTAGGGAACCATATCTAAGCTGTCATTTTTTTTTCTGGGATAACTAAGATCAAAAACCAAAGAGTATAACCAAATCAAGGTCGCTTAAGGCGCGTTGGTTTTAAGTGGTGCACCAACAAACTCAGTGTTAACCATTAGATATAGTATGCACCGTCGGTGTAAATGATGTGACAACACATTAATATTGACTTGTCATACTCATTAAATGTTGAGGCAACACGTCATTGATTGTATGTGTAGAATATTTATTAGATGGTATAAATGAATTACGTTTTAATTATATGAATATTATATTGGTGCGCCGCTATATTTTGATGGGATCTGAATGCACGATAAAAATTAATTGTTAGTGTCATCTAAAATTAATTGTTCCCAAGAACCCATTAACCACTTTTATTTAATTGTCCTTCTGACTCCCTTAATCTGCATTTCATCAACATGATATTGTCCATCAGATGTATACTTGCTCCATCACATGTACTAATACACTAGATACATCAGCTATTCATTGAACATAAAACTGCATTTTTCTTTTATATATAGACCAGATACATCAATTATTCAATGAACTTAAAACTGCATTTTTCTCTTATATATGAGACCAGAGGGAGTACAATGGTACTAAGCTTTTTCAAACTTGGTATTTTCCAGGAACTTGGGCTTAGTCCATCAGTACCCGTTCATGTAGTACTTCAAGATTGGATAAGACACGCGGACGGAAAACTTAGTTTCTTGGGGTTTGTCAGACTTCTGCACGGTGTTTCTTCTCGTGCGTTTCACAAGGCTTGAGATAAGGAAAACATGGTTGCTATTATTTTTTTATCTTTCCTCATTCACCTTCTATATTTTGATGGGATCTGAATGCACGATCTAACTCCTTCAGCATACCTCAAAGATGGTTTCAGAAAGCTAAAAAGCTGTAGTAGCTGATAAAAATTTGTTAGTGGTGAAGCTATATGCAACATTTTCATACATTAAATTCGACTTTATCTAAGTTTTACACACAACCCTTTACCCACCTACCTTGTTTCTTACTGTTTAGTTTGGTAGTTCTGGAATTAGAGGCTTGTACAGATGATGGTAGACCAGAAATTGTACCTAGGACAAGCAGAACTGCTAAAAAATGAGTTGTTTTATGGGATTATCCCATGTGCACCTATCAAATATCAATAAACTTCCTTGTAATGTCATGTGCAACTCGTTGATAGTTGACAGATTTTGTCTTTTTCTTTTGTATTTTATATTATATATTATATATATATGTTGTTATTATTCTCTTTTCTATTCCTCATTGTGCAAGCCTTTCCAAGGTAATGCCTACTGTGAACTACAAGTTGAGTCAATCTTAGAGATTTTGAAGAGCTTTAATTTTGTATTTCAATGAAATGAATTCATCTTCTCCTTTGATATTTGATTTAAAATTTTTCTTTTCTTTTTATTATATTTAAAAGGAGATCTAACATGGATTAGTAAATTAGCTCATGTGGTCGGAGAGATTGATACCCAATACAGTTAAAAACAATCAAACCTAAACTCAAAGAAGGAAAATACTGGATAGTACAAAAATTTATTGTAAGAAACCGAAAACCATTCATAAAAGCTTGATACCCACTACAATGTGATTTCTTGGATAACTAGAGCACCATTCATTAGCTCATGTCGGACATGATGTCTGCTAATTCAACAGCTTCAACTGATGCCCATCTCATATTTCTGCTAAACCTACTAACCATTTGTATTACTCGTTTCGTATCACGCCTCCACATGCGACTAATTTATTAATTAGGTTAATCGATCCGCCAACATTAACCTTAATCGTGCTCTGCTCTAGAGGCTTCCAATCAGGTGCAACTCCGACCTGGAACTTCCCAACATCCATAACCATATCAGTGTGAGACTCCATATATCTTGAACACGAGCCATACCGACCACTTCCAAAGCATTAAATTGTTTATCCTCAAACACAAATTTGTTTCAAGTGGCGATTCTGATTGTATAAGGTTTGATTGGATCTTAGTTTGAAATTGAAAACTACAATGAAATTTTGGATTGATTAAAATTTAAGACTATATTAACTAATTGATGACTGAACTATTGATGCCATAAAAATAAAAATATAAATTGAGGACTTAACACAGATTCTAGGTAATAGCTTATTAAAATTGAGGACTTAACTATTGATGCCCATAAAAATAAAAATAAAAATTTGGCTAAATATCACTTTTGGTCATTTATCTTTGCTCTTGGTTTCACTTTGGTCCTTTATCTTTTTTTTTGGTCCGTTTTGGTCCTTTATGTTTCATTTTCGTTTCACTTTGGTCCCTTACGTTAGTTTTAGTTAACGGACACCACGGTGGCAGTTAACTGCTGACGTGGCGTCCATTTTTCATTAAATGACATGGCAAAAATATATTATTTAATTTTAATGAAATTACACATCAGCATTGAACTATTTTAATTGTTAAACAATTAAACATCAAAACAATTAAACTGATTTGAGCAATTAAATAATTAAACGCTAAAAACATCAAAACAATTCAACCCAAATGAAGAACAACGATTTCCAGCAACACCAACACCAACACCAACATCAAACGAAGAACAACGATTTCCAACATCCAACATCTTCAAACCCAGAATTTTTCCACTGCGTTTTCTTTCGTTTTCCAAAACATTCAACATCTTCAAACACAGAAAACACAAAATCTAAATAAAACTAAAAACAGTAAAATAAAACTAAAAACATTCAACATGTTTTCCATTAATTGAATCTAGTGATTTAGGCAACCGTTTTGTTTGATCTTGGATGGGTTTTGATCGCAAGAAAGTGATCTAAAGAAGCCCTAAATCAATTTCGTAAAACAACGAGTTTCTGCCTTTTCGCCATAGATGCAGAGTTACAGTTTCAATTTAGTTTCAGTTTGGTCCTCTATGTTTTCTTTTAGTTTCAGTTTGGTCCTCTACGTTTTCTTTTAGTTTCAGTTTGGTCACCTATATTTTTTAAACGAAGAACAGATCTGGAAGAACAGAACCACCACCATCAACAATCAGAAACCCAGATTTGCGATCAGATCTCTTGTAGATCTCGTTTTATATCATTTTTCATTTTGAATCGTTTTTGTTTTGCATCATTTTCGTTTTGAATCGTTTTGTATAATTTTCGTTTTAAGTTTTAAACTTCAGATCTGAATCGTTTAAAGTTTTAAGATCTGAATCTTTTTCTTCAAAACGAATCTGAGATTCAAAAAAAACCCATCGTTCTTCAAAACGAATCTGAGTTTGGTTCCCGGGTTTTCAAAAAACCCATCGTACTAGTGAACCCATCAAAACGATTGAGGTCAAAACCCATAAACGATTGAACAGCAAAACGGAATCTGGGTTCGTTGATGATGTTGGAATCTGTTCAATCGTTCAATATGTTGATGATGTTGGAATTCTTGATTTTGATTTTACGGTTTATGTTTTATGTTTTATTTAAATTAATAAACGAATTTGCTGATGTGGAAATGAGTGTCCCTATGCCTGCCACATCATTTAATGAATTGAGGACGCCACGTCAGCAGTTAACTGCCAACGTGGCGTCCGTTAGTTAAAACTGACGGGAGGGACCAAAATGAAACAAAAATGAAACACGAGGGACCAAAAAAAAGATAAAGGACCAAAGTGAAACCTATAGCAAACATAAAGGACCAAAAGTGCTATTTAGCCTAAAAATTTAAGAGACTATATTAACTAAATATAAGTTATGTGATTACAAGTCTGGCACGTCAAATTCTAGGTAATGGCTTATTAAAATTCGTATGATAAATAGTTTGATTGAGTTCAAATTTATCTTTTATGGTATGTGATGAAGATCTCACAACTTGAATAAACTATTGGATTGATTACTTGATGGCTGAATTCCTTTTTCTTTAATTCTAAATTATAAAAGCTTTAATCTTAGTCCATACAGTCTGATTGGAAGACTCGAACTGATCTTTGAAAAATGATCAGGGTTGTACCTTGTACTACAAGTAACCGAATTAACATAGAACAATTGTTTCGGTAGAGCTTTTCATTGTGTCAAATGCTCATTGTTTTTGTTCTTTTTTCACCAGGCTTGAGATCTTCACTTTGCGTGTGAGTTTATGGTTGTACTCGTCACTTCGATGCTGACAAAAAAAGAGATTTTACCTACAATTGTTAATATTTTGTTCCACCAAACTTCAAAGGACTATTTTAGCAAAAAAAACCTCACGGATTTTAAAAGACTTTCCAGGAAATTAATGACTTTTAGGACTTTGCAGGACTTTCAAGACTTTTTAGTTTGGATTTTAATGGATTTGTGTAGCGACCGAAAAATCCGGACGGAATGGATTCTTCGAAGTTCTTGAATGAAGCCGCCACCAAAGTTTAGTTTAAGGGAAAACATTGGAAAATCCCTATTGAGTGGATAAAGGGGTCTTGCGGACCAGATTTAGGCTCGGGAGTCGTTTATGCGTAGGGAAGGTATTAGCACCCTACGACATCCTTCCTAAGGAAGGTTACCTTTTAATTAAATGTGTAAATATTTATTAATTCAAAAATAATGTTCTTACCCTTATAATAATAAAAAAGACTCGATAAACGGTTAGTTATTTTTATACCTTTTTGAGAAAAATGAGAGAAATGAATTTAAAGAAAAAAAGGTTTTTTTATTAATGCAATTGACAGAGGTCGGCCGCCCTCTGCTCCTACGTATCTCCTGGTAGAGAATCAAATCACACGTAGTTCTTGGTAGAAAAAGGTTTGTGAGTTTGGTGTTTTTTATTTATTTTTGAAATCGGGAGAGGTACTCGTGACGACCAAACAAGTAAAACTCAGAGTGGTCGTCACTCGTAGCTCGTTTGAAAACTGAAGCTGTTATCAACGGTCATACAAGCTAAGCTCAGAGTGACCATCGCTGCTAACTCATATTCGAATAATGACTCGATTTAGAAAGAAATATGACTACATTGTAGTTTTTTGAAAATCAAATAAAAATAGTGAAAATGAATAGGTGTTAACATTTGTTGGGCCTTAGAAAGAGTGAGAATATAGAATGGGCTGAAACCCAACCCAAATCATTTTAGTTAAAATAGAACATATTTTGTAAATGAAAAAAAAAGAAGCTGCTGGAATCAGCTAGCAATACAATAATAGTAAATAAATAAAAAGAAAACTACACAAATGTAAATGAAAAAAAAAAGAAAGCAGAGACCGTGTGAACCATTGGAGTGAAATCCCTAAAAACAAAAACACTGCTAACCAGCGTAAAACAGAGAGAAGGAGAGAGATACATCGTAGGGGAGAGAGAGAGGAGAGGAGGAGAATGGCGGAGGGGGACGGCGCACGGCGATGGAGGGGGAAAGCGTGTTGGTGCGAGAAGACGACGGCGAGGGGGGGCGATCAATGGTACGCGATGGCGACGGGCAAGGGGGGTGCGACGGTGTGCGCGATGAGGGGGTTTGACGGTGGTGAGAGGAACATATGGTGGACGGGACCGACCGGAGGAAAGCCACCACGGGTGGTACCGCGGTGGTGCCGGTGGATGCGAACGAAGGGGAAGCGATTACGGGGCGCTTGGTTGGTGGCGGCTACGATGGTTATGGTGACGGAGAGGGCCATCGTACGGCGGCCAGAGTTTTGGGGGTGAGTTCACGGTGGTGATGAGGTGAGGTTTGGTGGCCGTTGGGGAGGCTTTGAGCGGTGACTGAGCTTGGCCGTGGAGTGGCGGTGGACGGTGGTGTGGTTAACGAACCGCGTTTCGTGAAGAGGAGGAGGGGTGTGGCCGTTTGGGGACGTAGGAGGTGGCTGGCCGTGGGAGTGAGGAGCTATGGTGGCTGTTTGGTGGAGGAAAGGGGGGGGGGGGGACTGTGAGTGGTGGTATTGTTGGTTAATGTTTTTTATTTCTGTCCAGTGCTTGTTTTCCCTTTTTTCTCTTTTGTTTGTGTTATCTGCTGTAGTGCTTCTCTTTCCCATCCCCTTTGTGTTGCTGAGTTTTTTTTTACTCTCCCTTCTAATGAAATTCCTTCCCCCCTTGTTTCTATTTGTTGGGACCTATTTATAGAGAAGTTGTTGATTATTGTTGTTGGTTGTATACAGGCTGGTGGTGTTTGTGGAGAATTGTCTTGGTGTGGGAGAACTGAGAGGCGTGGCAGTGATTTTCATTTGTTTTGGCACAACAGCTGTTTTATACAAAAAGGAGGTATTGGCTTGAACTATAAGAGGCAAGAGCGTATATGGTGGAGAGGAGGGGCAGCAACTTGCAGGTTGGTGCCTGCAAAGTTGTCTTGTTGGTGCAAAATTGGAAAAGCAACAAAGGAACAAGAAGAAATTAGCATTGGCTTAATTCTTCAAATGGCAGCAGCATTGCTGTCCCTAGCAGCAGGGGCGCTTCTGCCCTTTATTTTATTTATTTTATTTTATTTTGATTTAAATTTTTGTACTTTCTTGTATTTAATTTTTGTCTACACATGTGTGTACTAAAGTTGACCTTTTTTATTTGTAAAAAAACTGATTATGGTAATAATAATAATAGAAAAGCAATTATTCAAATCTGATTTTTATTACATTTTCTTATTAAACTAATACCTATAACCATGAAATAACGAGCACCAAAATGAGCACTCGTACACGACGAGAAGTGAACACGCGCCCGCGATTAGAATAAAAATGCGTACATGATTAGGAATAACACGCGCGCATGATGACAAGTGACACGCATGCGATTAGGAATGACACGCGTATGTTAAAAAACATGTGCACGCAACAACGCAAAAATGTTAAGACTAATGCGTGTACGCGACTAAAAATAATACGTGTGCACCATGGAACATTTTTTGGGATTTTTCGAAAACAAGAAACCGATCAAATGTCTACAAGATTATTATTATTTTAGAAAAACAAATCGCTTTAACCTAACGGACAAAATTAGGGTATGACAGCTGCCCCTCTTTATTTATATTTTACTAGGAAATATGAAGGGCTTCCAAATTTCTCGAGTAAAATAGAAATAAAGATAAAAAGACGCTAATTTTGTCAAAACCATGATTCTCTTTTCTTTCTTTTTTTTATAGAAATTCTTGACAAATTGGGTTGACATAGAACAAGAGTAAAATAAGGATCACCGGGGATCTGAAGGAGCACTGGGCTCTGATGGTCTAATCCGCAGCCGATGCTTGACGCATTGATTGGAATTAAACTGAAGGACCGACGAGGTCTGAAGGGCATGCCTAAGCCTGATGGACCAAGATGGTCTGATGGAGCGCAAACTAGCAATGGTACTAGTAAGACGGTCTGCTTGGGGGGGTGGCCTTTTTCGAGCGGCCATGGGGGCAAGGTCAGGTCGTTGACCTGACTTGCGCACCTCGAAGGACGTGCACTGTGTTTTTTAGGCGGACACAGCTAGTCTGAAGGGCCTGGGGCCGGATGATCCGTCGGTTGCTCGATAACGCGACGTGCGATCTGGATTGAAGGACCATTGTTGGTCTGAAGGAGCGCTCGGGCTCTGAGGGACCGCTGGGGGTCTAAAAGGCTGATGCTAGGCTCAGTGCTAACATTATAATTTGAATCTATCTTGACGGATAAAAATATCTATATTTGACCGCATTTAAGGATGCAATGGATGATGTATGCGTGCATGCAGTGTAAGCATGTGCAATGATCGATATCTGGTGGTATGATGAATGAAATGTGGCAGATGATGTGAGTTGAAGTTGATTGAACATGGAGGTTGACAACCAACGTATGTGAATGCAGATAAGATATGAATGTGATTGTGCTGATTAATGATGAATGTGATGGAATGAGCAATTTTTCCTCCTTTTATTTTTTTTCACTTTTTTCTTTTTCTCTTGGTATATAATGAGTGTATGCAATGCAAAGTGTGAATGTGATGCAAATGCCATGCATGGTACAAAGATATGATTAGTGATGTAAAGAAACTCTTTTGTTTTGGGGGCAACGATGAGGCCGGCACTTGACACGTCTATCGAAGCAAACGATGTCATGCATGTAATGCGATGAACGTGCAATGATTGGTATCTGGGGGATGATGAATGAAATGGGCATACCATGGGTGTTGAACCCGATGGAATGAGAAAGTCGACAAACGGTTGTATGTGGATGCAGGTGAGATATGAATGCGACTGTGATGATTGTATGCTATGGTGAATAAAAGGAAGCACATGAACGCATGGTAAATGACATGATTGGTGCAAAAATGTTATGCGTGGAATGTGATGAATGTGCGATGATTGGTACCTGATGATGAATGAAATGGGGCAGACAATGGGTGTTGTAACCGACGGAATGGGAAAGTTGACACACGGTGTATGAGATGTGAATGTGATTGTAGTGATTAATTTTTGGTGTGATGATAAATGTACTGGATGGATTTTTCTTTTTGCTTTTTTTTTCTTATTTATTTTACTTCTTTTCTTGATGCATGCAATGCGAATGTGAATATGATGCGAATGTAATACTTTGACGCAAATGCTATGGTGAATAAAGGAAATACATGAATGCATAGCAAATGATATGATTTGTGATGTAGAATGCTTTTGGCAACGATGAGACCGGCACTTGGCACGTCTATCGAAGCAAAAAAGTGTTATAGGTATGCAATGTGATGAATGTGCCGTGCGAAAGTAAATGGACTACAAAAGGCCTATGAATGATGGATGCTGAAGTTGATCGAAAACAGAAATTGATAAGCCGTGTATGCGACGGTAGATGACATGCGAATGCAGATGTGCTGCTTGGGTGCAGGTGCTATGGTAGATGCATGATTGCATAGTGGAATGATTTATGCTATGATTTGGTTGATAATGCAATGATTGGATGTTTGTTGGGATGTGGGAGGTTTCTTCTGTCTTTTGCTTTATTGCCTTTTTGGTATTTGATGAATGCATGAAATGAGAATGGATACGTAATATTTTGATGCAAACACTATGGTGAACAAAAGGAAATGCCTAAATACATGGTGCGATGATGTGATTGATTGGGATGTAGACAGGCTTTTGGTAATGATGCGACCGACATTTGGCATTTTTATTAAAGCGATACATGTTATGCGTGGCGATGCATGCCCGCATACGCAATGCGTAGTGCACAAGAAGCAAAATTGTGTAGGCAAAACAAGTGGAATGTGAATGCATGTACAATACTGGTATGAAACAGTTGTGATGGGTATGATCAGATGCATGGTTTTAATTCTAGAATAATGAGGACATGTATAATGCATGATTTGTTGGTAACAACACTTTTTTTGTTTTTGTAAGGATGCAAAGATGTTTGATGTGAAACGAAATTTTTGATGCTGGAAACAGAGAGCTGGACATTTTAAGTTGATCGTTCCTTGGAAGAAAGATTTTTGATGGCTTGGACTTGAACTCTGGTAAGCTCAAGATTGTCATCTTGAGAGGTGTGGCTTGCAGCAATGTATTAGTGCCCCTTCTAGAGATCGAGATGCGTATTTGCAGATGGGTTCTCATTTGGTTATGATAACCCATGATGGCTAAGCTTTCAAGTCTAAGATGTTAACTTAGAGGGATTGTCATTATTGCGTGTCTCTCTCTTTGAAGCATTTGCTTAAAATATGAAAAACAGTGTGAATGCAAATGAATGTGCCAGTTGACTCAGGGTTCAAGAAATGTAGGGTATGTGACACGTGAGTGGAGTGAAGGATGAGGTTTATTGGCTCAAGCCTATGAGAGATAAGCTTGCCCCAAGGTAAGAAATGTTTGACTGCCCCAATTTTGACTTCAAATAGTGGGGAGTGAAACAGTCTGCCTTTGTCTAAGGAGGACAATGACAACTAAGGCTATAGACTGATTGAGGGATTGGGAAATATGCTGGTATTGAGGGTGACACGTGGCTAGGAATGAATGGAATGGGAGGCAGAAGGGTTCTTTCGGGCCGAGGGGTATGATGCCCCCGGTCTACAAGAAGACAAGGTTGCCCCAATCCCTGAAAGGTGAAGATTGCCCCATCTCGAGTGGGATTGTGACAGGGTGTAAAGTTAGAATAATGGTTTGGAAATTGCTCTAGTACGGCTACATGAGTGTAGTATATGAACGAGATGAACGATGAGGGTATTTTGGGGATGCTAAAAAAAATCTCCCTGAGCTTGAGTGGAATGGAGGGTAAGGTATTGCCCCATTTTGATATGATAAGTCAAGTAACTGTCTTAGTAGGGATTTGCGGCTTTCCTTGGGAAGGAGTCCGCAAGCTAAGACAGTCAAGAGTTTTTGGTTCAAGAAAAATTCACTTTGTTGATGATCACTGTTATCTTCTCTTGATGAACTTCGAGCGTGCAAGCCCTTTTAAGTTTTTTTTTTTTTTTTTTTTTTTTTTAATAATATCTTTCTCTCTTTTTTTTTTGAGCAAATAAATTATTCTGATTATTTTGTCCTAGAGCATAAGCTTTGAGAAAAAATGGAAGCAACCAATCACTGATCAGAATAGGCCTTAGGATTGTAATATGGCCAACGGTTAATGATTCATGAAGGAAATGATTACTTTGCTCCTGAGAGTGTTCGGGGTTGGTTGAGACAAAGAATCTTTTATGCGCTTTATGGTAGAATGAACCTGTTTTAGGGTTATAGCGCATTTGAGGGTTTATGGGGGATAGGATGCTTAGGCCAAAGGAAGTGTTTGAAGGTTTATTTCAGACAAGGATCTTTTATATGCTCGATGGTGTGAAGTATCAGCTCACAATTTCTACCGCTTTGGTTTTCAGGATTTTTCAATCCTCTTTTTTTTATTTCACTTTTTTGTGATTTTTCTTCTTTTTTCTGAGCTGAGCGAGCTGTTAAATATGGGATTGATCCTTGTCTAAGGTGTTTGAAAGATTTTTGATTTTTTGGCTCGAAGTGGGTAGCAAAGGGCATTTCTCTTTTTTTTTTGGATTTTTGGATATAGGAAAATGGCCAAACTCCAATTCAAATCATGATTGCTTATTTTCTCGAAATTGTAACTATAGGACAAAACTTCATCTTAACATATTTGCTTTTCATTATTTATTTTTTTTTATGCCCTAATTTTTGCTTAGGCTGCTCTCGCGAGTTTTCAACCTAACGGGCTTTTTTCTTTTTGGATTTCTTGTGTTTTTTTTTACTCAAAGGACTTGCACGAGTGTTTAGAATGCTAGCAGAAAATCTTAGTGATCATTACTCTGCCCCAGTATGGAGCGTACAAAGCGTTATTCGTGAAATTTCATCACTGGGGGAAAGCGAATGAAATACTCTTGTGGGGACTGGGCCTTTTATGGATGGTTGGGTCTGGTTTTGGAAGTGGCGGAAAGACAGGGATAGTATAACTGACTCAAACAACGACAAACACACATGTCAGGCTAATTTATTTTGCAAATGCTTCATAGAGAGTTGACATCGGTTAAGATGGAACAATTTTAATTGCTAAAACCACACAAGTTAACAAAATAGACATTTAAGCTTCTTATCACGGGGGTGAGATTTATGTTGGCTGATGCCCTTGGTGGGGCATGCAGTGGCTAAGGGTCGAGCCTATGGGAGTAGGGGTTTGAGGACGATACAGTCAATATTGTAGTGACTATGATGGGGAATGAGTTATTGGTGAATTCCATTGAATGGTTAAGTGGGTAGGTGGTTTCCATAAGTGTGGTAGGATGAAGAGTGAAGAACTTGTTGTTGGTGAATCAAGTTAGGGTATGGCCACATTTTCCAAGGAAGAGGAATATATTTTCAAAAAGGCTTCGTCTCTTATCAAACAGCATGTCAAAAAAACTTATGAGTTTCATTTTTTATTTTTTTGGAAAAATTATTTGAATAAAGCAGAATGCATGAACATATGGATGTTGTACACAGACAATGATGCAGGTGAATGGAATGCATAACGATACCCTAAGCAAGTGTGTGATTTTTTTATTTTTTTATTTTTTAAAGTCCATCTAGAGTGAGAGGCTAACAAAACAATAAAAAAACTATTGGATGATGAATAATGCAAGAATAGAAGAAAATAAAGCGAATCCCAATTTTGTTTTAATGCATGTGAGAGGATTAGCGCCCTTGAGATGGATGTGAAAGGAATAAATGACTTTTGTTTTTGTTTTGTTTTTTTTTTTCATGATGCATGAAGAGGAGTAATGAAGTAATGAATGAATGTAATTTTTTTTATAATATCAAGGCGATATTATTTTCTCATTTTTGGCGTGTGGCTTATGCAAGATGACAAATAAAAAAATATGATATTTTGTTATTTTCTAGATGATGAGATGCATGTTGGTACCATGATAATGAAAGCGATGACCGTATTCTATTATGAATGCATGATAATTTTTTTATTTTCTAGTTGAAAGACTAACTATGCTCACGCAACAAGAATAATCAAGTTAAACGCACCTTGTGTCCTAATGCGTGAAGGAACACATGGTGAAAAATGACGAAAATGCAGATGCGAATGCATGAAATGCGTGCATGAATGATCACTTGGAAAGGTCCGTTATTCTAAATGGTTTTTGGAGACAATGCGGCACGTGACCGATGCAGAGCCTCTTTCATGTATCAGAATGGAATGCTAAATACGTATCTATGAATGATGCGAAAATGATGACATAATTTTTGAAATGATGCATGTTGAAACGGTATATGAAATGACGTATGAATGATCGATGAAACAGCAGTCTTTTATTTATTAGGACGAGTGAAAAGGTGCGTGAATGCTATGTTTTTTTTTTACATGCATTTCGTGATGTTGCTATGATGATTTTTGTGAATGATTATGAATGGATGGAAATGCATGCTAAATGAGATATTCAATCACAATTTTTTTTAATTGTGATCGTGTTTTTTTTATTTTTCTTTTTCATAAAATAAAAAAAAATGCTATGTATGAATGAACGAATAACGTCGCATGATGCAGATGTGAGGAAGGTGAATGAATGATCGCTTGAAAAGATTGACTATCCGAAATGATTTTTCGGACGCAATGCAATATGATGATGAATAATGCAAGAAGGTGGCATCATTTTATTATTTTTCTTTTATTTTTCATGTCAGATGACTAATGCATTTTTATTTTTCTATGCATGAAGAGGAGTAACGAATATAGTATATTTTTGAGTATGCAAGACTATGTAGCGTCTTTATTTTTTGGAGGATGATATGCATGTTAGTACCATGAGAACGAGATGTATATGAAAACAAGTTACTCGTTCTATGGTGATTTTTATTTTCTAGCAAAATATAATGCCCATGATGACAGATATGTATGAAAAATGCGAATGCATAAATGTTTGATCCTAATGCAATTATTTTTATTTTTTCAAGAAGCAGTGCAACATGCATAGAGACTCTTATTTTGATTTATTGGATGACAAATGACACAATTATAATAAAATGATTTTTTTTGTTTTATTTGGGAAATGACACATGAATATGGAATTGTTGTATTTAAACTAGGATGACCACATGAGGGAAATGATGTATGAACGATATGTTTTTTTTTATGTAATTCATGACTTTACAGATGATGTGATGCCTACGCTATTTGATCATGATTTTGAATGATTATGAATGAATGCCGGTGCATGTTAAATATGATGCTGGTCTTTTGTTGATCAAATGATATGCTGACGTTATGTGGGTAAAAATTGTCTTTTTTTTTGAGTGCGAGGAAACAAAATGCATGACACTCGCAGCGACATTTTTTCAATGCGATGTATGAGTATGAGAGATGATGCAACTCGGATAAAATGGACAAATAAAAAATGACGTTTTTGTTGTTTTAAATATGATGAGATGTATGGTAGTATAAGAATGATTTTATCTATATGAATGCATGGTGACTTTTGTATGATGGATGGAAGGAGTGATGTCGTCTCATGAGCAAGCAAATGAAGGAAAGAAGCATGAAGATGTTTTTTTTTTTTGAGTGATTTTATTTTTTGAGAAACGCTAACCAGATTAATAGAAAGGGTAAGTATAATGCCCCTGTGTCCTAGGTGGGTCATGTCTAAATTGGGATTTTCAACATGGTCTAGGGTCGCTTATGTGATCAATCTCTCAGGTGGCTCTATTCACTTCCTCACAAAGGTCTCCAGAGCTAAAATCCTTTTCCTGATATGATCCACAACGATAGCGAGCTACCTGGTGTGGGATACCATGAAAGAGCGTACTCTGGCTGAGACTTTCATGAGAGTCAGACAGATAAAATCCAGAATGACCGTCACTAATAATCTCCACTCGTCCTAAGTTATTTGCAGACCCGGGTATAGGGCCCCACTCAAAGGTGTGTGCAAAAGTGTAAGTGAGGTGTGTGATGAGAGCAAAATACCTAAACTAACCAAACTGGACAAGATGTACAACAATAATAACAAAAAAGTCGTCTACCCTAAGGTTCAATAATATAAAGAAATGCTAATAAATAAATAAAATAAGCATAAGGGCAAAAACAAAATATAAAACTAATAAAAACTTACACATTTAGTTAACCAGGCTTGACTCTCTTAATTTATCCCCAGTGAAGTCGCCAGCTGTAGCGACCGAAAAATCCGGACGGAATGGATTCTTCGAAGTTCTTGAATGAAGCCGCCACCAAAGTTTAGTTTAAGGGAAAACATTGGAAAATCCCTATTGAGTGGATAAAGGGGTCTTGCGGACCAGATTTAGGCTCGGGAGTCGTTTATGCGTAGGGAAGGTATTAGCACCCTACGACATCCTTCCTAAGGAAGGTTACCTTTTAATTAAATGTGTAAATATTTATTAATTCAAAAATAATGTTCTTACCCTTATAATAATAAAAAAGACTCGATAAACGGTTAGTTATTTTTATACCTTTTTGAGAAAAATGAGAGAAATGAATTTAAAGAAAAAAAGGTTTTTTTATTAATGCAATTGACAGAGGTCGGCCGCCCTCTGCTCCTACGTATCTCCTGGTAGAGAATCAAATCACACGTAGTTCTTGGTAGAAAAAGGTTTGTGAGTTTGGTGTTTTTTATTTATTTTTGAAATCGGGAGAGGTACTCGTGACGACCAAACAAGTAAAACTCAGAGTGGTCGTCACTCGTAGCTCGTTTGAAAACTGAAGCTGTTATCAACGGTCATACAAGCTAAGCTCAGAGTGACCATCGCTGCTAACTCATATTCGAATAATGACTCGATTTAGAAAGAAATATGACTACATTGTAGTTTTTTGAAAATCAAATAAAAATAGTGAAAATGAATAGGTGTTAACATTTGTTGGGCCTTAGAAAGAGTGAGAATATAGAATGGGCTGAAACCCAACCCAAATCATTTTAGTTAAAATAGAACATATTTTGTAAATGAAAAAAAAAGAAGCTGCTGGAATCAGCTAGCAATACAATAATAGTAAATAAATAAAAAGAAAACTACACAAATGTAAATGAAAAAAAAAAGAAAGCAGAGACCGTGTGAACCATTGGAGTGAAATCCCTAAAAACAAAAACACTGCTAACCAGCGTAAAACAGAGAGAAGGAGAGAGATACATCGTAGGGGAGAGAGAGAGGAGAGGAGGAGAATGGCGGAGGGGGACGGCGCACGGCGATGGAGGGGGAAAGCGTGTTGGTGCGAGAAGACGACGGCGAGGGGGGGGCGATCAATGGTACGCGATGGCGACGGGCAAGGGGGGTGCGACGGTGTGCGCGATGAGGGGGTTTGACGGTGGTGAGAGGAACATATGGTGGACGGGACCGACCGGAGGAAAGCCACCACGGGTGGTACCGCGGTGGTGCCGGTGGATGCGAACGAAGGGGAAGCGATTACGGGGCGCTTGGTTGGTGGCGGCTACGATGGTTATGGTGACGGAGAGGGCCATCGTACGGCGGCCAGAGTTTTGGGGGTGAGTTCACGGTGGTGATGAGGTGAGGTTTGGTGGCCGTTGGGGAGGCTTTGAGTGGTGACTGAGCTTGGCCGTGGAGTGGCGGTGGACGGTGGTGTGGTTAACGAACCGCGTTTCGTGAAGAGGAGGAGGGGTGTGGCCGTTTGGGGACGTAGGAGGTGGCTGGCCGTGGGAGTGAGGAGCTATGGTGGCTGTTTGGTGGAGGAAAGGGGGGGGGGGGGACTGTGAGTGGTGGTATTGTTGGTTAATGTTTTTTATTTCTGTCCAGTGCTTGTTTTCCCTTTTTTCTCTTTTGTTTGTGTTATCTGCTGTAGTGCTTCTCTTTCCCATCCCCTTTGTGTTGCTGAGTTTTTTTTTACTCTCCCTTCTAATGGAATTCCTTCCCCCCTTGTTTCTATTTGTTGGGACCTATTTATAGAGAAGTTGTTGATTATTGTTGTTGGTTGTATACAGGCTGGTGGTGTTTGTGGAGAATTGTCTTGGTGTGGGAGAGCTGAGAGGCGTGGCAGTGATTTTCATTTGTTTTGGCACAACAGCTGTTTTATACAAAAAGGAGGTATTGGCTTGAACTATAAGAGGCAAGAGCGTATATGGTGGAGAGGAGGGGCAGCAACTTGCAGGTTGGTGCCTGCAAAGTTGTCTTGTTGGTGCAAAATTGGAAAAGCAACAAAGGAACAAGAAGAAATTAGCATTGGCTTAATTCTTCAAATGGCAGCAGCATTGCTGTCCCTAGCAGCAGGGGCGCTTCTGCCCTTTATTTTATTTATTTTATTTTATTTTGATTTAAATTTTTGTACTTTCTTGTATTTAATTTTTGTCTACACATGTGTGTACTAAAGTTGACCTTTTTTATTTGTAAAAAAACTGATTATGGTAATAATAATAATAGAAAAGCAATTATTCAAATCTGATTTTTATTACATTTTCTTATTAAACTAATACCTATAACCATGAAATAACGAGCACCAAAATGAGCACTCGTACACGACGAGAAGTGAACACGCGCCCGCGATTAGAATAAAAATGCGTACATGATTAGGAATAACACGCGCGCATGATGACAAGTGACACGCATGCGATTAGGAATGACACGCGTATGTTAAAAAACATGTGCACGCAACAACGCAAAAATGTTAAGACTAATGCGTGTACGCGACTAAAAATAATACGTGTGCACCATGGAACATTTTTTGGGATTTTTCGAAAACAAGAAACCGATCAAATGTCTACAAGATTATTATTATTTTAGAAAAACAAATCGCTTTAACCTAACGGACAAAATTAGGGTATGACAATTTGTATCATAAGAATTTATTAGATTTGAAAGGACTTTGTGGACTTATGAGATTTGACAAGATTTCAAGGATTTTTAGCATACATTAAAATTTAAGAGAGTCAAAGACAAAAGTAACAAAAAACGATAAGGTTGGGAATAATTTTTGGAATGGATTATAATGGATGAATTGGAAAAATCCATTTATCAACTTATCATTCATTAAAAATGTGCCAAAAATATAAATTTCTTCTTCATGGGGCTTGAGTGAACAAGGATATATCATTGTTTTGGCTTGCATGAATTCTCCCTTGTCATTCCTTAAACACATTCCCAAACCTACAACATTGTGTCCTTCTGAAAAAACTGTATCAACATTGTACATAATGTGGCTCATAGAGGGCTTAACCCACCTAACTTAGGGTGTTAATTTTTGTACCCTCCCACTTGGCTCTTGTTCTGGACTGGACCAAGAGGTCCATTTAGCAATTCCAGGAGGTGCATTTAGCAATGGATATGGATTGGCCCAATCACTTTGGCCCATATCCACAACATACAAGCCCAATCACGCTTAGACGGTTAAGATCAATTCCGCTGATCCGACGATCCACAAACGAGCACGATTCCCTATAAATATCGGCTCGCATAGCCATTTACGAGGTACACACTCTTCCCTTGAAAATTCACTAGCTTATTCTCATACTGACTTGAGCGTCAGAGTGGCTTTGCAGGTACCCCGCCGGGCGCTCACTGACCTCCTGCCAGGGCAGCAAGAGACCTACCAACAGCAGCCGACCAAAATACTGCTAGGTACAGAACATTCGCGACCACAGTGGGAGATATCTATCTTTCACATCATCACTACTCGAACTTTTCTCTTGCTACTCCATGGCTCCCACAGGCAGACCCCGGGTTTAAAGTATTGCCATACCCGCACCCCGACCAGAGGGTACTCCTGAGGGCAACGTCATGACCCTACTTGACGAGGGTACCGGTCAGCCTGACCAGCCCTCGAATGTGAGTCAACTTTTGGATCTCCTGGCCAATCGCACTCAAGCTATGCTGCAGCAGGAAGCTCACCTAAGGGAGATTGAAAGGTGTGTGGCCTCCCTGCCTGAGCAGCCTCCACCAAGCAGGGGAACCCTTCCTCCGACAGCGGTGACTTCAAGGCGCCATCGGTCTCCCCCTCGGAGGCATCACGTCCATCGTTCTCCCCGAAGGCGAAGGCACGTGCATCGCTCTCCTCCTCGGCGTCGCAGGCGTGGAGGGTCAGGTCAGGCTCATCCCCAACATCCCCTCCAGATGATACCTACCAGCCTCACGACTCCCACTCCAGGACCTCCTCACGCGCATCCCCTGATTCTCGTAAGAGGTCGAGGAACCGGGTCGATACCCATCGGAGGCACCACCGGGGATCGCCATCGAGGAGATCCCCCGACCGACGCAGGTATCATGAGTTGGACTATGAAGACACCTCCCCCTGAAACTCAAGAGGGTTTTCGGAAGAAGGACCTTTCGCTCGAAGGGTGGATGAATGCCGAATCCCAAGGGCCTTGGAGAAGCTACAAACCCTCAAGATGTATGACAGAATCGGAGATCCAGACCGCCATCTGGCACACTTCTCCATGATGATGCGCTATAGAGGCGCCAGGGAGCCTGTTCACTGCAAAATCTTCCCCCTCACTCTCGAAAATTCCGCACTAGAGTGGTTTCAAGAGCTAAGGCCGAACTTCATCTCCTCATGGGGGGAGCTGGCGAGAATGTTCACAGCTCGTTTCACTGCTTCCCGGTTGAAACCCAAATCTGAAGAGGTTCTTAGGGCAATCAGGCAGGGAGAGAAAGAAACACTTAGAGAATATCTGGAAAGGTTCAACAAGGAGGCTGCCAACATCAGGAACCTTGAAGACAAGAGGAGACTCTTTTGGATGAAGGATGGCCTCAAGAAGGGAAGTCTGTTTCAAAGGGACATGGGGGTTAACAAACCCCAGAGCTTGTACGAGTTCCTTCGGAAGGCACATAAGTACATGGACTATGAAGAAGACAGCATGGCCTACCAAGAGGAGGCCAAGGTTGGCAGCGAGAAGGGTGATCTGGCTCGTTATGGGCACAGTACCAGCAAATGCAACACCCTCATGGATGACATGGAAGAGTTGATCCGCGAAGGGAAGCTCGCCCGGTACGTGAATGATGAAGAGGATGACATCAGGACTTGAGCCTAGGGCTAGTTATGAATTTTGTTGTTTGAGCACGAATGCATAATGTAAAATCTTGATATGAATGATACAAAAATTCATTTTTACAGTTTTTGCTCTAGCTCACTAGCATTAACACTTGTTCCCAAAGAAAAATTCCTTAAGATCAAGAAAGAAAAATGGTCAAACTTCATAGTTAGGATTGGAGCGATGCAAGTTTGAGACTCAACATACCATGTAGGGAGGGACTGCCTGGATTGCAGGGGCAACCTCAACATTAGCTTAAAGCCAAGATCATCTCTCCAAGTGGGGGAGTCAAGGGTGTCTTGGCGCGCTCGTCTTCCTAGAGCAAAGCAACCAAGGTCACGGCATCCACCCGGCAGGGATCCAAGGCATGGCACCATAGAGGGTGCCTAGCACTTGGCACCCAGGCACCCAGCACCAAGGCGCAAAAAGGAAACAAGGCTTGGTACCATAGAAGGCGCCCAGCACCCAGGCGCCTATGAGGGCGCCATCAACAACAAGGCACCCAAGAGGGCGCTATCAACAGAAGATGGAAAACCATGGCCACTGTCCCCGCAACCTCTGATGGGCGAGTTATCATCAGACCGAGTTCTGATAAACTGCCCCTAGAGCAAACTTTGCCACGAGGCACGAAGCGACTTTAAATGTGTCGCAACCTCTGATGAGCGAGTTAAATTCAGATCGATTCTGATAAACTGCCCCCAGAGTTAACTTTGCCACAAGGCGCGAAGCGACTTTAAACGTGTCGCAACCTTTGATGGGCGAGTTAAATTCAGATCGATTCTGATAAACTGACCCAAGAGTCCCACGAGGTGCGAAGTGACTTTAAACGTGTCGTAACCTCTGATGGGCGAGTTAAATTCAGATCGATTCTGATAAACTGCCCCCAGAGTCCCACGAGGTGCGAAGTGACTTTAAACGTGTCACAACCTCTGATGGGCGAGTTAAATTCAGATCGATTCTGATAAACTGCCCCCAGAGTCCCACGAGGTGCGAATTGACTTTAAACGTGTCACAACCTCTGATGGGCGAGTCAAATTCAGGCCGATTCTGATAAACTGCCCCCAGAGTTAACATTGCCACGAGGCGGTATGAAATTTTACATTCAGATGCGCAAGGCGATGACTGGCACCCGAGGCCACCCAACGTGTGCCAGTTACAATCATAAGGAACAAACTAGATAAAGAGGAAGCCTGGATGTTTCAAAATGTGACATAAAAAATCAGGGGGCAATGACATCGAAGTCAACCCCGTTGGTGTGGTGTTTGACAATCCTCCCGTCTGGAACATCATGATCAAATTGAGAGACGCCCGACTCTAGAATGGCTTCCGGATACAAACACTGAACATGGCAAATCGCCTTATCATATGTGGTATAGGAGAAGTCTACAGCCTGCCCGGCCACCATCTCCACCTTTGTCTCAGCCTCATCCTTCAGTTTCTTCATACTATCCAATTCAGATTGGAGCTCCTCCACCCTCTTCTTGTACGCATCCCTCTCAGCATAGGCCTCCTCCCGGTCCTTCTGATAGTGGCGAGCAGTCTCTTTGGCCCGGCGGGCAGATTCCAGCGCTCCATGCAGATCCACCTGAAGCCGGTTTTTATCCGAGATAAGCCGATCCCTCTCCTCGGTCAGCCCTACATGAAGAGAAAAACAACACAACAGGGTTAAAGATTCCAACCTACAAGGTATCTCAAAGGCTTAAAATAAAGCAGGGTGCCAAACACACGTCCACACAAGCCGGCACCCAAGAGGGCGCTTGGCAAGGAGGGCGCCCATGAGGACGCCTGGCAGGGCGCCAATGTTGAAGCACAAAGCGCCCATGAGGCGCCAAGGCCAAAGCAGGCAGCCCCCATGAGGGTGCCAATGTTGAAGCACAAAGCGCCGATGAGGGCGCCCACGAGGCTAAGGCCCATGTGGTAACTCTAAAGCATTACCTGAATGAGATCTGCACCCCTTCTCAGCTCCCCACTTCGCATACAGACTCTCCCCAGCCTTGACCATGCGCATGGCAAGCTCGAAAGGGTGCTCCGGGAGGTGATCACGCTCATCAGTAGTGAAGTTAATTTCACCCTCGTCTATGCTCTCAAGAGAGGGACGCCTAACAGAAGAAGGGCAGTCAGCAGGAGGAGAACGCTGGGCACTGCCCTTCCTGCGCTTGGACTTACTTTGAACCCCCAGGGTAGCAGAGTCAATTGGAACCATCGGCCCCCCAGAGAAATCTTTAACAGCCCGACTTGGCGCTCCCAGGCTTAGGCGAGGTCCCATAGAGGGACGGGCAGGAGCCGATACTGCGGGAACGGAACTGTTTGCCTCACTAGGTTCGACACCTAAAGGCTTCTTCCTCCTGTCCAAAGAAGCTAATTCGTTGAAGGAAAGCGGAGCGGCCATCTTGTCTTCAAAACAACAATGAAACAAATCAGCAACATAAGTGAAGAGTTAAACGAAGGAGAAGATAAAGGCACGCTAAAACCAAACAAGCAACCTAAGAGCTCAACAGCTTCAGGAATCATTGAAGCCTTTGATAGCTCACTGCACAAAATATTTTGTGGTGTAGTGGGAAAATGACTGACGATTCTCTTAAGCATACTTAGAGTCCTCACTCGGACTCTGATAACTCAGACATGAGGACGGGATAAGACCGAGAAACACGATCAGCATCAACATTACACCACCCAAGGTGAAACTTATCCCGAACCAAACACCCTTGTTCATCAAAGAAACCTAAGCTGTCCACAGCCTTCTGACTAGAGGGGACGAGGTAAAAATACTTAAACCTACCATCATGCTGATTATTCGAATACACTTGAAAGAAATCACAGCTTTCCCGACATTTCAAGCATACAAACTCATAACGAGTGATGCTGCCCGAAGAATCTCGACGACGCTGCACCTCGAAAATAGCCATGAAGACCCTCAAGTTGTATTTCCTCTGTAAAACTCTCATCATCAACTCGAAGCACTTCACAAAGCACCGTGAATTTGGGTGGAGCTGAGAATGAGCTATCTGAAGATGGTTCAAAACTTCCAGGGTACACCCCATTCGTCCGGACTATCTCCTTCGTCCTCGCCATCTCTCAACCTGCAGAACATGGGGCAGAACAAGCAGTTACGAGACAAACAGGAAAACTTGTAGACAACCCCCTCCCCTGAGGATGGAGACTTCAACAAAACAAGAAAGCTAGAAATATAAACTGAAGGTTAGCCCAAATTACCTTAGAAAATTAGAAGCAGCAAAGCTCATGGAAATGTCAAATTGATAATGATGAGAACAAAAAGAAGCAATTCCCCTCGGCACCAAGAAAAGCCCTGAAAGGTCATCAAAAAGAAAAACAGGCTAAGAGACAGAATGAGCAACAAAAAAAGCAGAGTGCCAAGCACACGTCCACACAAGCCGGCACCCAAGAGGGCACCTGGCAAGGAAGCAACCAGCGCCCATGAGGGCGCCTGGCAGGGCGCCAAGCACCAAGGCCCCCTCGGCACCAAGCAAAGCCATGAAAGGTCATCAAAAAGAAAAACAGGCTAAGAGACAGGATGAGCAACAAAAAAGCAGAGTGCCAAGCACACGTCCACACAAGCCGGCACCCAAGAGGGCACCTGGCAAGGAAGCAACCACCGCCCATGAGGGCGCCTGGAAGGGCGCTAAGCACCAAGGCAGCGCCCATGAGGGCGCCTGGCAGGGCGCCAACACAAAAGCAACCAGCGCCCATGAAGGCGCCTGGCAGGGCGCCAAGCACCAAGGCATCGCCCATGAGGGCGCCAACACAAAAGCAAGCAGCGCCCATGAGGGCGCCTGGCAGGGCGCCAAGGCCAAAGCAAGAAGCGCCCATGAGGGCACCACCAATAGAAGAAAAGAAACAACAAACACTTTCCGAGGAGGAAAAACGTTGAAGCAAGTGATCCCTACTCCTCCTCTTCTTCAAGTAGGCGCCCCGAAGGTAGCTTGATCCCTACTCCTCCGCAAAATTTCAAAGTGTGGACCACAAGACGAAGACTCACCAATTTATAGAAGGTAATTAGGTGAGGATAAAACTTATTTGCTCTAGAGAGTAGAAACCTAAAAACATAGTCGTGACAATGGCAGTATCCCACTCGACTTCACAAATTCGGCAAATCAACGAAAGTCCTTCAAGCCAAGACCATCCTTCGGAATAAACTCGGCTTGGGGGGTAACTGTTCTGGACTGGACCAAGAGGTCCATTTAGCAATTCCAGGAGGTGCATTTAGCAATGGATATGGATTGGGCCAATCACTTTGGCCCATATCCACAACATACAAGCCCAATCACGTTTAGACGGTTAAGATCAATTTCGCTGATCCGACGATCCACAAACGGGCACGATTCCCTATAAATACCGGCTCGCATAGCCATTTACGAGGTAAACACTCTTCCCTTGCAAATTCACTAGCTTATTCTCATACTGACTTGAGCGTCGGAGTGGCTTTGCAGGTAGTCCCCCGGACGCTCACTGACCTCCTGCCAGGGCAGCAAGAGACCTACCAACAACATCCGATCAAAATACTGCTAGGTACAGAACAGCTCTTATACCCCACATACCTTGGGAAATTCCCATTTTACCCTAAATGATTTATACCATGCAGATTTGCTTATTTAATAGATAAATCCGTAGTTAAAAAAATTTGAATTTCGGATTTATCTATTTAATAGATAAATCCGTAATTGATTTTTTTAACTACGGATTTATCTATTAAATAGGTAAATCCGCAGTTATAAAATCGGTTACAGATTTATTTATTTAATTGATAAATCCGTAGTTATATTAAAATTTTTAACAAATTATAATTACTTTATTTAATTGGTTATTTTTATTTTTTATCACTCTTCATCAACGGCATAATTTTGACGGTCAAGATCCCACCGACATTTTTAATCAATGGTCCACTTTAATTTGTTTAATAATCTAGGTAAAAAAATCGGTTTTCGGGCAACCTTCTCTGATTGCCCCGAAACCACATCCATTAAATCCAAAAAATCAGGGACCATAACTCCCCTAGAAGCGACTTCTATCGGGACTGCGGGGCTCAAAATCCCAAATTCTTTCGTTTACTATTTTTTATTAATTTTTTGATTTTTTCATAATCTCCAAAAAAATCAAAATTTCATAACGTTCTTTTAATTTTATTAGATTTTTGGTTGTTCTCTCCCCCTTTTATTGGAAGTTCTGTCGTCGTGAATGTGTCCGATAACCAAAATATCATCGATATCTATATCTGTTAACCAGATGTTCCTCCATCATAGCGTGGGATGCTTTTTCCATATCTACGTCTAGTTGGGGCACCGCAATAAATTACAAAAATAAGAAAAAAGAATTAAAAAACAAAATACAAAACACAATTATGGATTTATCTGTTTAATTGATAAATCTTTATTTCAATTTTTTTAACTACGGATTTATCTACTAAATAGATAAATTCGTATAATATAAAGTTCAGAGGGGTAAAATGGGGATAAATGATTTTTGTGGGGGGTATAAGAGCCAACTAGGAGGGTACAAAAACTAACATCCCCAAACTTACTCCGTACGAGATGTACCTAACATTATGGGCTCTATTTTTTAAACTCTTTTCCACTCCTTCAGCTGCATCACTGCCCGGCCTGCTACTGTTTTAACAACGCCCAACTTTTTTATCGCAAACCATAGGGCCCCGTTTGGATGAGCTTATTTTGGAGCTTATGAAAAACAACTTATGGAGATAAATAAGTTTTTGGCTTAAATATCATTTACCCCCTGCAAATATCACGTTTATCCATTTACTCCCTGCAAAAAAAACTTTTAAAACAAACCCAGCAAAATGTAATTGTATCCAGTTACCCCACTGCTGTTAGTTTTGGCTAACAACGTTAAGTCTAGGCTGACTTGGCTGACATTTGGGATCTAGTTAACCCCCTGCAAATATTAAGTGTTTCTAGTTACACCTGCAAATATTAACGCTGTTAGCCAAAACTAACAGCAGGGGGTAACTGGATACAATTACATTTTGCAGGGTTTATTTTAAAAGTTTTTTTTTTTTGCAGAGGGGTAAATGGTTAAACGTGATATTTGCAGGGGGGTAAATGATATTTAAGCCTAAGTTTTATGTTAATTCACAAGTTCTCACTAACAAAAGTTTTATCTCCATAAGTTGTTTTTCCATAAACTACCTTGACAAACTTATGAATAATAATTTTTTTTGACAACTTATGAATAATACATAAAAGCTTATTTATTTGCATAAGTACGTTGTTTCATAAGCTCAAAATAAGCTCTATTCATACTCCTCCAAATTCTCATGCACCAAAGTTGGGATTCTTCTACCGTAAAATCACTCAACACCATCCAATCTATCAATTAACAAATTTTTTATGGTTATATATCCAATCCATCAATTAATTTTTTTAAATCATAAATAATTACTATTGATTAAAAACATTATGCTGCATAGAAAAATACGTTTGTTAAAACTGAAAAAAGTTATAATGTTATATATATATATATATGTATATATATATATATATATATATATATATATATATATATATATATATATATGTGTGTGTGTGTGTGTGTGTGTTAAAACTGAAATTAAGATCGAAACACATATATTTGTTAAAACTGAAAAAAAATTCAACGCAAGGAAACATTAGAACGTTAGAAAAAAAATGTTAACGTAGTGAATTTTTGGTAATAAATGTATGTGTGTGTGTGTGAGAGAGAGAGAGAAGTGGGGTTATTATTTTTTTTTATTGCTGTTAATTAGTCGTGATGTTAAAACTGAAATTAAGATGAAACACGTATATTTGTTATTAAAACCGAAAAAAATTCAATGCAAGGAAACATTTGAATGTTAGAAAAAAAAATGTTAATGTAGTGAATTTTTTCCAATAAATGTATGTGTGGGTGTGTCTGTGAGAGAGAGAGAGAAAGAAGTGAGGTTTGTTTATCTCAAGTAGGTAGCTCAGTTGGCGAGCTAAGGGATATCGAAGGAGTGCACCAAAAAGAGTGCAAGAATGAGGTCCTGGGTTCAAAACTAACATTCTCCCACCCCCACTAACATTGCTTATAAAAAAAAGTGAGGTTTGTTTTCAAGGTTTTAATTGCGGTTAGTCTTGGTATTCTGAAAAAATGCAGCTATGTGTCCGTAGATGCAGTCGTAGACCATGAAAACATTGATGTTGTGGATGCAATTATGTATGAAATATATTTAATTAACTTCAAACTTGTATTTTCTTTTCACTTATTCAATTCAATGTATTATTTGGTCACTCGCTCCTTATACTTCAGTATAGTAACTGAAAAGAGAAAATCTTATGATGATGATGATGACGACGATGATGATGAGGCAGATCGTGAAAATGATCTCCCAATTAATTTAAAGTACAAGAGGCAGCCTATTACTACCACTCCAAATGACGGTAATATCATTTCACCTTCCACATTTTCATTATAAATTGAATTAATATTTAATATTAAGTACTAATTATATTGTACCCATATAGCTATTTAAAAATTATTCATTTTATTTTCATCTTCACGCTCATAGATATTCAACCCATTGATGGAAGAAAATTGCAGCATGAAAAGGAAGACAAAACAGACCTATTGATTGATCTTTTGTAGGAACACACAAAGAATGCAAAACTGAATATTTACGAGGCAATTTGTAAGTAAACAAACTCCATTAAAATCAAGGTTTTTTTTTTGTTTAATTTGATTCAATTATATTCTACTTCATCTATTCATCTTAAATATTGCTATCTTCAATGCTTTCACCACCTCTCATTTATATATCAAATCTATGTGTGTATATATGTATACATGTATATGGAAATGCACCTTCACCTATATTAAAGGTGGTGAAAACATTGAAGCTAACAATATTGAAGATAAATAGATGGGGTAGAATAGAATAAAAATGAATCAAATTAAAAAAAATACTTGATTTTAGTGGAGTTTGTTTTCTGACAAATTGTCTCAGAAATATTTAGTTTTGCATTATTTGTTTGTTCCTGCAGGAGATCAATCGATATGTATGTTTTGTCTCATTTCTCATGTTGGAAGTTTCTTCCATCAATGGATTGAATATCTATAAGCGTAAAAATGGAAATGAAATGAATGGTTCTTAAATAGCTATATGGTTACAATATAATTAGTATTTAATATTAATTAATTCGATTTATAATGAAAATGTGAGAGGATATTGCTGTCATTAGGAGTGGTGGTAGTAGGCTCCCTTTTGTATCTTCAAATAATTGGGAGATCATCTTCAAACCTTCATCATCATAACATTTCCTCTTTTCAGTTATTACTGAAGTGCAAGAAACAAGTGACCAAATAAAACATTGAATTGAATAAGTGAAAAGAAAATAAAAGTTTGAAATTAATTAGATATATTTATAATGAATAATGAAAAAAATGGAAGGTGAAAGGAATTACGTATTGTGATTTGGTGTGGTTTTGATCATCTGCCTCTTGTACGTTAATAATATAGGTAGACCATCATCACCATCTGCCTCATCATCATAAGAAGTATGTTTCCACAGTCATCTCAACTATACTTTTATTGGCCAATTTGAACCTCCCCTCCTTAATAGCCTCCTAAATCGTTTTCCTGAAGACTATGCAATTGGAGGTGGCATGATTGAAGGAGTTGTGCCACTTGTACTATTTCTTGCCTTTGAACTCTTCGGGAGGGGGAATCTTGTGGCCATCAAGTAGCCGAATTTGCTTGTCTTTCAACAAGTAGTCAAAGATCTGGTTAGCCTTGGAAATGTCAAAAGAGTACTCCACCCTACCCTCGGAATTTTTCTTCTCTTTACCTTTGGCAGGTCTCAGAGTAGGGCAATAATAGACTTTGCCTTTGACTATCTCAGATGGCATGATGCCTGTCGTGGCATCGATTGAGTCTTCATAATCAGAGTCATCCTTAGCATCCACAATGGAAAATAAGTGTGGGCCCCGGCTAGCTCTTTTCTCTTTCTCTTGGATGAACTGTTCAATTTAGACAGCTCTTAAAGCTAAGCTACTAAGGTCAGCAAAGGCTTGGCCCACCAAATTTTCTTTCAGGAAGTTGTTGAGCATTTACCGACCATATTCATGAATCTCTCAATGAAATCGGCTACTGGCTCATCAACCTTCACCCTCAAAATCACGAGGTTTGCAGCAATAACTTCTGGTTGTGGCCAATAGAATCTATCACGGAAGCACATTTTCATGTCTTCCCAGGTTTGAATTGAGTTTGGTGGAAAGGAGGAATACCATGTGAAAGGTTGTTCTTGTCGAGGATAAAGGGAACAAATATAGCTTGTGAAACTTATTCAGGTTTCCTTCCCCACACTGAGCCGTGAATCGGCCAATGTGTTCCATAGTTGATTTGTCATCTTCTCTAGAAACGGTAGTAAAATAAGGAGTTTTGGATCCCCTCGACAGAGGCACCAATCTGTCCACCAACTCAGGGTAAGGCTTCGTGGGTCTATCAAGGGCTTTAGTTGCACACCAAAGTATTTATCAATAGTGTCTCCAATGATATTGGGATTCAGGAGTTGGAATCCGGGAGGCCTAGGATCGACTGCCATAGGTTGTCTGGGGAACTTTGCATTCCTGGCTGAGGGGGTACCAGAGATGGACTATCAGCCCACGTCTGCCCTAGAGCCACTTAGCCAAGGTTTGCGAAGCTAGTTCCTTGTACTGGGGCTTGGCCAACTTGGTAAGGTGGAACCTTTTTCCATGTCTGCTCGTCGGTGTTGCTTAGCACCTGTTGTGATGGATATGAACCCATCAAAGGTTGAACGTACTGCTTCAGAGTAGGGTTGGTTGGGAAGTAGACTAGCTAAGCCAATAGGGTTTGGAGCCCATGCCTACTAGTCGGGTAGTAGCCACCAAGCATGCCATGTCTTGCCTATGGGCCAGAGGCTTGCCTTCTGCATATTGTGGATTGTTAGCCATTGCAGGGGGTCCATATGGTGGTCCCTTTGGCAAACCAATCTGCTCCATGGCCTCGGGCGGCCTTCTAGCCATTTGCATTTGTCCAGGTTGAAGAACAGCTGAATTAGTTGCAACATTCGCCATGTATTGCCCCTTCGTGTTGGCAGTGGCAAAATTACTTGACTGGGGAAATACAAGATTAGGAGTTACCTGAGGTGGAGACACCTATTGAGGTTGAAGTCAATGAGTGTCACGAGGATGGGGGTTTGAATTGTGACCCTTTTAAAAATTAACGTGAAATAATGTAAATAACTTACAAGTAATATTAGACATTGTTAGTGCAAGTGTTATGTTGAGAAAGGTGAGTTGAAATAGTCTTTTCAACTCTGATGGTGAGTAGAGAAGAGTGAGTTGAAACTGTCTTCTTAACTATATTTCTGAGTTGAGAAGGGTCGGTTATTTTTTTTTCGCAAAACAGATATTTGCACAGTGAATAGAATGACTTTCAAAATAGCTTTCTAAGGTAAGAGGTTGTCTTTGAAAGACTTATCCTAAGTATAAAATACTTAATAATGATACTTTAGATTTACCACTTTGAAAATACTTGAGAAGGGTTGGAAAACAGTGTTTTAGAAAAACTATGAGTAGTTGAGAAGGGTAAGAAGACCAGTCTTCTCAGTTTTCTAAAACCTTCTCTGAATAGAGAGTTTGAACAACAGTTAAATAACAAGTTAAGAAAAGCAGTAAATAACACAATGATGTATAGTGGTTCACACAAAACCCAGGGCTACACCCACTCCTCGCACCTAGTGAGTATTTCCACTATTTCTCAAATAGTTACAACTTTACAACCAGCCTATGTTTAAAGTTCTTGTGGTAGTTTTCTTGACACAGCTCTACCTACTTTCAAACCTAATACAATCCTTCTGGTCTATTAGGTGGCTTCTAACAAGCTTCTCAATCCAAATATATAGCAACACATGCTACTTAAGAAGGTTCTAAAGGTTGTACATTTCTATGTTTCGGTTTTTGTGGGATTATAAGAGCTTGGTTAATACAAAGTAGGTTCAACAAAATCCTAAACACAAGCTAAAATACATACTCTGAAATGAAATGAATCCTTAAGATTATGATGTAGTAGAGTATTGTTGAGGAGAAGACTTGATACTTTGAGAAGGTTGGAAGTTTTGGTTCAATGTGCTCTCACACCCCTTCCAGCAATGATCCAATGAGTCTTATATAGCCAAATATATGTGTATTAACTGTTGGTCGATGGTTTAGAGTCGTTGGCAAAGGATTATAGCTGTTGGAGTCCTTTGGGAGAGAGGACAACAACTTTTATGCACTTCTGCAGAAGACAGCAACTTTACAGTTGTCATCACCCTTCTCTGCTTTGACTCTTCTCGTCCTTGAGTCTTCTCAAGTTGATGCTTCTCAAGTTGATGCTTCTCAAGTTGATGCTTCTCTATTTGAATGAAATGAATTCATCTTGTCCTTTGATATTTGTTTTTGGATTTTGCTTTTCTTTTTATTATAAAAAGGAGATCCAACATGGATTAGTACATTAGTTCGTGTGTGGTGGGAGAGTTTTTTTTAGATAAGCAATACTTTATTGAAAAAACACTAGGAGTGTTCAAACCCAAACAATCAAAAGTTACATATTGTTTAGGCAATGAAGTGCATCCTCCAGTCAATCAGAAACATTAAAGAAAAATTACATTTAGTTCTATAGATCAACCAACTCCAAGACAAGTGCTTGATACGACAGATAATAGAATCCGTGTTAGGAGGCTCCGTCTTGAAAACTAAAGCGTTCCTTGCCAACCAAATATTCCAACAAGTAGTCAACCAAATGAGGTGCTTTACACTCTTAGTCCGCTTCCCTTTAATCAATCTTCCCCACCCGTGACAATGATCAAAAAGGCTAACAGCATCAATTGGGTTTATATGACACCAACCACTAATCCGGTTCCACACAAACGACACAAAAGCACATGACAAAAACAAATGCAGCTGAGTTTCGATAATACCTCCACAAAATGGGCATAAGGACTCCCCCTCTGAAGCAATAACATGGCGATAAAGTAAATTATCACGCGTTGGCAATGACTCCCTCAACATTCTCCAACCAAAGACAATGACCTTTGAAGGAGTGACACATCTCCAAAGCTTCTCTAACAACTTAAACAAACGCAACAGTTAAAAACAACCAAACCTAAACTCATAGAAGGAAAATGTTGGATCGCACAATTTTTTTTTGGAAGAAACCGAAAAATCGTGTCATTTGTGAGATATGCTTAGACCCCATCCGCGTTTTTCGGTGTGTGGTATTCGTCGTGCCTTTCATGTTATTTTTCTTGATAATAAATAGCATCACTCCTCAAAGATTGTGCATGTTTTGCTAAACAATCAGCAACATTTGAATCATGTGGAACATGAAGCATGCTTACATGCTATTCTCTATCTAAGATCTCTCTAATATCTAGTATAATGTTTATTAAAGGATGATAAGAGTAATGCTTTCTTGGATCAACTAGAGCACCATAATCAAATCACATTCTAGTCGCACCTTCCTATATTCGCGACTAGTTTTTTACCCGTGCATACGCACTGATGATACTGTATGATCGGTGTATTACCATGAAGTCATAATAGTAATTTGGACATTGAGTCGAAGAAATGAAAGGAGATTGACAATCAGAATTACATTGATCCATAATAATGTATTTGGACATTAGAGATAAAATATGCATCCCCGTTGACCCTCCCGTTTGCATCCTCGTTGGCCCCTCCAGTTGGCGCTCTCGCTACGTCTATCGTTGCCACTCCCGCTGCCTCTCCCGTTGGCGCTTTCGTTGTCATTCTCGTTGGGGCTCTCGTTGTCACTCCCGTTGGCATTTTACTCCTTTTTAGTAATTATAAAATAGTTATTTAGTAATTTTTTGTAGTGGTTAAATTGATTGATTTTAACAAAAGTAGTTAAATTGATTAGTTTTAGTAGTTATTTTGTAATTTTTGGTAGGGGTTAAATTGATTAGTTTTAGAAGTTATTTTAAAAAAATCAGATTTTTTAAAAAAACGAATTTAAAAAAAAAACAGTTTTTAAAATATTAATTAAATTAAATTTTTAAAATTATGGAAAAAAGACTTTTATAAGAAAAACAGTTTTTAAAAAAAAAATTAAAAAAACAGTGTATACAAAAATTTAAAAAAAAATCAGTTTTTAGAAAATTCAGTTTTTTTAAAAAAAATTCAAATTTAAAAGAGGTACTATAGCGTGTGCTGTAGCGAGTCAGAAGTGGGAGTGTAGCGGAACTGTAGTGTGTCATAAGTGGCACTGTAGCGTACTGTGGCGGTACTGTAGCGTGTTAGAAATGGTACTGTAGTGGTCTGTCTTTATGTGGTGAATTATCTATTTTTCCCCTAAATTGTGCCAAATGTCAAAATTTGGTGATGTCTATAAATGTAAATTTGCTGGTATGTGTTTTTATTATTTTGTAGTAGATAGATAGATTCCAAGCTAGAATTAACCTGGACATGGTGTCTCTAACTCGGCAGCCTCAATTAATGCACATCCCATATTTCTGCTAAACCCACTAACCATTCGCCCCTCTTCCCACTTTACCCCCTACTTTGATCAAACTGACCGTTTTACCCCCACTCCAAAAAAATGGCTTCCGGAATTATCCTCATATGAGATAATTCCGGAAGCCATTTTAATGAAGTTTTCCGAAATTATCTCATAGGAGGATAATTCCGGAAGCCAAAAATTCATCAAAATGGCTTCCTGAATTATCCTCCTATGAGATAATTTCGGAAGTCATTTTAATGAAGTTTTCCAGAAACATCTCAAAGGAGAATAATTCCGGAAGCCAAAATGGCTTCCAAAATTATCCTCCTTTGATGTGTTTCCGGAAATTTTTAAAAAATCAATTACAATCTAAATTTTGGTAAAAAAATGAAGGGTAGTTTGGGGATAAAACGTAAAATAGGGGTATAACCGTATAAGGGGGTAAGGAAAAAAAACCCAATTATTAATTAGGTTAATTGATCTGTCAACATTACCCGCAATCGTGCCCTGTTCTAGAGGCTTTCAACCAGGTGCAACTCCAGCCTGGATCTGCCCAACATCCATAGCCATATCAATGTGAGACTCCATACATATATCTTGAACACGAGCCATACTAACCACTTCCAAAGCATTAAATTGTTTATCCTCAAACACAAATTTGTTTCAAGTGGTGATTCTGTTTGTATAAGGTTTGACTGGATTTAGGTTTGAAACTAAAAACTACAATGATATTTAAGATTGATATAAAATTTAAGAGACTATATAAACTAATCGACTCTCTTTCTTACTTTTCACTTTTCTTTTACATTCTCTTTCTTTTTTTTTTTCTTTTTCTTTTTACACTCTCTTTCATTCTTTTCACTTTTCTTTTACACCATCTTTCTTCCTTTTTTTCTTTTTACTTAACTTTTTACATAAATAATTATTCTCTTTCTCTTATCACTTCACTTTAATTCTTTTAACTAAATTTCTAAATTTATATAAACACTACTTTAATTAAAATTTTTGAAGACTACTACTATAAACCTAATATCTAAAAAACAAGAAGACTTACGACTATTTAAATTAGTAATTAATATTTGAAACAAATATTTCTTATTGATAATCTAATATCTAACTTTTATTATCTAATATAATCTACTAATCAACTAAAATAATCAATTGAAACTACGAGATAACTGCACTGATAAATAAAAAACACGGGATAACTGCAGTGATATATAAAAAAACACGGGCTTAATATTTACCATTGATATTTATAATTTTTTTTGACAATTTATAATTAAAAAAACACGGGATTAATATTTACCGTTGATATTTATAATTTTTTTTGACAATTTATAATTAATATTTACCATTGATAATTATAATTTTGGGAAACTACTATAAACCTACTATCTAAAAAAATACAGAATAACTGCAATAATCTACTATAATCTACTAATTAACTCAAATAATCTAATATGAAAACACGAGATAACTGCAATAATCTACTATAATCTACTAATCAACTCAAATAGTCAATTGAAACTATGAGATAACTTCAATGATATATAAAAACACACGGGGATAACTACACTAATATATAAAAAACACAAGATTAATATTTGTCATTGATAATTAAATTTTTTGAAGACTACTATAAACCTACCATCTAAAAAACAATAATATTTAATGACTATTTAAACTACTGATTAATATTTAAAATAAATATTTCTTATTGATAATCTACTATCTCTCTTTTACTATCGATTATAATCTACTAATCAACTAAAATAATCAATTGAAACTACGAGATAACTGCACTGATATATAAAAAAACACGAGATTAATATTTGTCATTGATAATTAAAAATTTTGAAGTCTACTACTACAAACTACTATCTAAAAAATAAGTAGACTTAATGACTATTTAAATTACTAATTAATATTTAAAACAATTATTTTTATTGATAATCTACTATCTAACAAATTTACTATCTACCATAATCTACTATCAACTAAAATAATCAATTGAAACTACCAGATAACTGCACTGATATATAAAAAACACGGGGATAACTGCAGATATAAAAAAACACGGGATTAATATTTTCCATTGATAATTATAATTTTTGAAAACTACTATCTAAAAAAACAAGAAGACTTAATGACTATTTAAACTGATTAATATTTAAAACACACGCGACAAATATTTGTCACTAATACCTAAAAAAGGACAAATAATTGTTACTCAATATATAAAAAAGCACGGGATAAATTTTTGTTATTGATAATCTACTATTTATCTTTTACTATCTTTTTTTTTTAATCAAACAGGCAGTCAGCCCGAATTTATTAATAAAATAAAGAGAGATATAAAAAGCACAAGGGGGGACTAGACCAAAACCCTTGGTAATAAGGACAATAATAGAATGCCCAACAAGGCCTCTAAAATAAACAACCATAGAATTCTAATGGAAGAAATTCTAAGGCGAACAGAAAACCCGAAAGGAGGCAGGGCAACACCTGAGAGTCCCCACACAACCTCCACCCACCACCTCCTGAACTCACACTCCAAACCACAACAGCCTGCATCACCTCGCTATCCTCACATTAAGCACATCACAAAGTATCGAGGTTAGAGGTGGAGGCCCGGAGACGATTGGGAGGGGGCAAAGAAGCAGAAGGCAAAGGGGGAGGAGCCCGGCGATCTGCAAACTGCAATCTGGCGTCCGACAATGTACAAACTATCGAATCAGCACCCACCAACAGCACACCCCCAGACATCCGGCGCCGTGACTCCAACCACCATCGCGAAGTCGTGCTACCGGCCAACACCGCGACAACACCTAGCTTGATCGAGGTAGCCGAGCCACCAACCACCACCGCGGCCTTGCGCCCCCGGCCAACACCGTGGCACAATCAAGCAAAACCGCGAGCGACAGGGAGAAGTGCTCACGACAAACGGAGAGGAGGTTCCAAAGTCCGAAACGACAGCCACCATTGCGAACATCAGACAAACCACCGTGAACCACCGCGAAACACCGCAAAAAACACCGCATCCGAAACAACCCCTGCGCGAACAGAGCCACAAACCACCGCGAACAGAAGCACTCCATAGTACCTCCAAAAGCGCGCAGATCCACCAACAGGGAGATCCGACCAGCAACGCCTCGGGGGAGAGGCCGTGGACGTCACAGAGGAGATCAGATCCGATGAAAGGGAGCCCCCAACGGCGGTTCCAACCCAAGCAGCGCCCAACCCATTTTTATTAATTTACAGCCACCGGAACAACCGAAGTCGAACACGAAACGACGACGGCGCAAGAACTTCTCCAGATCCAGATCGCGAAGAGATCCAAATCGCTTAACAACATATTCAACAGATCCAAAAGAAGCGCAGATCAGAGGAGAAGGAGTACTGAGAGGAGAGGGGAAGAAACCGGGGAGGGAGCCCCCCCCCCCCCCCCCCCCCCCCACACCCAGCGGCGGCGCTGTTTTCTTTTTCCCAACTTTTACTATCTACAATAATCTACTAATCAACTCAAATAATCAATCGAAACTATGAGATAACTCCACTGATACATAAAAAAAACACTCGACAACTGCACTGATATATAAAAAAATACAGGGATAACTGCAATGATATATATAAAAGGCTAAATATATATTTTGGCCCTTTATCTTTGGGGTTGTGGTCACTTTGGCCCTTTATCTTTTTTTTTCTCATTTTAGACCCTCATGTTTTTTGTGTGTGTCATTTTGGCCCCTGCCGTTATGTTTATGTTTTTTTAGGCAAATTTTTAAGGACGAAAATGAAATCAATTAAAAACATAAGGGCCCAAAATGAAATCAATTAAAAACATAAGGGACTAAAATGAAATCAATTAAAAACATAAGGTACCAAAATGATAACGGCATGGGCCAAAATGACACACACAAAAAACATGAGGGTCTAAAATGAGAAAAAAAAAAGATAAAGGGCCAAAGTGACCACAACCCCAAAGATAAAGGGCCAAAATATATATTTAGCCTATATAAAAACAAGGGATAGTTGCACTGATATATAAAAAACATGGGATAACAACACTGATATATAAAAAAAACACTGCACTGATATATAAAACCACACAGGATAAATGCACATATTGTTTTTAAATGATACTTTTACATTTTTGGTTTTGATATTTATCAATTTTTTATTTGAAACTCTTTTTTTATCTACTTTAAATTTTTCTTTATTTTCACGGGGTAATGTTCAGACAATTTAAATACTAGCTAAATTCATTCATAAAAAGAACACGACAGCACTTGTCTGTATGCAAGTCATCCTCTATATTTTACAATTGATTTTAGATTAATGAGATTTCAAATTAACGTTTCTATTTGAGGTAATCGTATCACGTAACGCGATTGGCCCGTGCGGATGCACGGGTATAGTACTAGTTGTGAATGAAATCAACACATATTTAAATATAAGTTATGTGGTTATAAGTCTGGCTCGTCAAGTTCTAGGTAATAGCTTACTAGAATTCATACGATAAAGGCTTTTTTTTACCCCCTCTTAGACCTTGTACCCCCGTAACCCATTTTATTCCCAAAATACCCTTCAATTTTTACCAAAATTTAAATGGAAAATGACTTTTTTTAAACTTTTCGGAAATACCTCAAATGAGGATATTTCCGGAAGCCATTTCGATGAACGTTTCGGAAACACCTCAAAAGAGGTATCTTCGGAAGTCATTTTTGACTTCCAGAAATACCTCTTTTTAGGTGTTTCCGAAAAGTTTCTCGAAATAGTTTCCGGAAATATCCCTGAGGTATTTCCGAAAAGTTTAATTTTTTTGTTTTATTTTTTTCCTTTTAAAATAACGTAAACACGAATAATTACGCTAAAATACGACAACTATAAAATACGAGAACCATAAAATACGAGAATGATTAAATACGAGAATTATCAAATCCATGAAATACGAGTACAAATCCGATAATAAAATAAATCACGAGTCAATGTCCAAATCTGATAAAGCAATAGAGAGAAGCTGATATACATGAGGTTGAATTTCGTCGAATGCCATGGCCTCCCGGATACGTCCAGCTGCAGACTCGAGTCTATCCTCTAGAGTCTGTGGAGCAGGTGATGACATCTCCTCATCTGATACAGGTACTTCCTCCGGAGGCATAGTGAGGCGGGGAATCGACACAGATAAGTACCATGGGAGGTAGTCCTCATCGCACTCACCACACTGTCTTGCCTGTCTAGCAGATCTGAGCAAAGTTTGATCCTATAGCAGATCTGAGCAAAGTCTGAATCGGGCCCTGATAGTACAACCATCTCTCCACAATGGACCTAGAAGCTGGACGTGATGCACCAACGGGAAGGGGCTCAGTAGGGATGGTCTGGCGGTATCCAAACTGTCATAAGCACATGTCCGACATGTAAAGCACAGTAATCTCATCCCATAGCAGATGACCTCTAAAAAGCGCAATGGAATGAAATGGTATGTGCTTCCTGTGGTCCTCTTAAGGCCTCCATACGGCATCAGTGGGTCGTAAGGTATCCAGCTGACCCCGAAAATGACTAAGCTTCACAGCGTCATTCTTTTTGTTTCTCCACCTGCAGCAACGTGGACGCTCACAAGAACCACAGTCTTTGCGATCGCTGATGGCGGAAAAATACTCAAATATCCAGCACTGAAATTAGGAATAAATAATTTATTATATAAACAAAAAAGTAATGTCTCAAAAAGTAATTAATTATTACCTGGAGCAATGACGCGTATCCTCCACACTGCTTCCAGACGCAGGCATCATTCAGCTGCTCGTATAAAATGGCCAATGCAGCTGGACCCACACCCAGTGGCCACACTCCTCAAATGTATAAAGCAGCAGGATCCACTTGACCGACACATATGTATGACTCTTGTCGGCGAAGATGGTGTAGCCCAACAATAGCAAAAGATAGCACTGTGCAGCGTGATCAAAATAGCCCATCCCCAGGTTCCCTTTGTAGGCCACCTCCAAAAAACTGAACCTGAAGTATGGTCCTCTGTTGAAATGAGTCTCTGCGACACAATCAACCTCCCGTACACCCAACAGCTCAAACCCTGGCCCTTATGACCATATCAGTAGTAAATCCAACGGTAGGCATCCTAAATGTGCCCATCAGCGGCAAATGGAGCAAGTTGTACACGTCGTCTAGGGTGACCGTCATCTCTCCAAACGGAAGGTGAAACGAGCTGGTCTCTGAATGTCACCTCTCCACAAATGCTGAGACCAGCTCGTGATTGACCACCTGCAAAGGTGTCGAATCAAGCTCCAATAGACGAGCCTGTACTAACCATCTCTCCACCTCTGGGGTGGTGCTGTGGAGGTCGGAACTAAATTATTTTTTTACCATGGGCTGCAACCTTAATTTTACCACGATCCTGTATAAAATTAAATTATATTAATAAAATATATTAAACGACAATAAAAAAAGTTAAATTAATTATTAAAACTATTACCTTTCCAATACGGAGCATCGACACCACATGGGATGGAAGCCGATGCAACAAAGATTGGTCCCTAGGACCCAAATCTAGCTCCTGGTGCACCTGCTCAGGAGCCTCATCATACTGCTGCGGAGCCTCTGCAGCCCCCATAAAATGGTCCTGAGGAGCGTGATCAACAGCAGCGTGTCGATCACGGACACGCTGCTGATGTGCAAAAGCGCGACCGGCCATCCTAATCCCGGTGCGGGTACTAGGAGCAGGAGGAGTCTTGTCGGTATCTCCGTCTCCTGAGTGTGGGGTCTCGCCTCGCTCGAACCGTCGTGAAATCACACGTGGAATTCTGAACGCCACTGCAAAAAAGAAAAAAACTAAATAAATATGTGTTTTAAAAAAAAATCGGAAACATCAGCATTTGACATGTTTCCGGAAATGTAATCTATGAAGAATTTCGGAAAGACCTCTTTTGAGGTGTTTCCGAAATTCTTCACAGATTACATTTCCAGAAACAACTCAAATGATGATGTTTTCGGAAAAATTAATACAGATGCTTCCGGAAATACGTAAAAGAGAGGTATTTCCGGAAAGTTAAAAAAAATCTTACTGATAATTTTAGAGATATGTGAAAATGAGATGTTGGTTTTTGTTTTTTATTGGTAGTAAGGGTAAAATTGTCAGTTTGGTGCAAATGGGGGGTACAGGGTCTAAGAGGCTGGGTAAAAAAAACCGTTGATAAATAGGTTGATTGAGTTCAAATTTACCTTTTGTGCGTGCTCCGGCCAGAAACAACTTATTAACATGGTAAGGACTTGTTATGTTTTATTTGGAGATATATACTTTTTCTGGCGGGGAAGATATATACTTTAATAAGGGTGTTTCTAGGGTGAGAGAGAAAATCAAATCTCTCACCGCTGAAACACTAAAATTGACTGTTGAATATTGTTTAAAATGCTAAGAATGGTTAAGATTGAATCAACCAATACTAAATCTCAACAATTGATGAATTTTTATACTACATCCAACGGTCAATTTTAGTGTTTCACCGGTGAAAGATTTAATTTTCTCTTTCACCCTAGAAGCACCCACTTAATAGTGCTAATTAAGTTGAAATGAAAGAACTAATTAAGAGAATCATTGTCTCCAACGAACCAGTATGTAGCTGATTCTCACGTGATGGTAAATGCCTTGGCCGGTAATAATTCTTTGGGCTAGCACTTTGTCTCCCCAAGCCCAATGGATAATGTGTTAGTTATCCACTCAGCCCCAACTCAAGCCCAGTGAGATGGTGTGGTCAAACACACTCAAAACAAGCCCAAGAAAAATCGCAAAGTATTACGTCTTGGGCCCAAAAGGAATCCGAAAGCTAGGAAAGCTCAAGTGAGCAGTGCGTGAACTCGTTTCTGTTTCTGCGCCTTCTGTTGTTGGTGAACCAATTGAGCCAAGTGTGTCTAAGCCACGGCAAAATTCCTCTTCATTATTCTCTGCTGAGACAGTCTTATGTGATGGGTCTATATCAAGTGGTGATATTGTTGTTTGTAACAATAAATTTTGGGCGTTACAAGGTAAGTCAGTGGCGCAAAAGGTATGGGATGCAGCAAAAAAATTGGGTGTTGAAAGAACACTCCCGGATGAAAGATCTGTTGCTATGATAGAGGAAGGGGAACGTAGAAATGAAGTAGCGTGCAACATGAGGGTGAACAACAACGGGGTTCCATGAATTTGCTATCTTTAAATATTTGAGGGTCGGGCGACTGTGGTAAACATCGCCAGCTAGCTTCTGTTATTCAGTCTCGTAATTTTGACTTTATCTGTATTCAGGAAACTAAGAGGGAGGTGACTGAAGAGAGGGAGGTGGGTGGGCTGTGGAGTAATCAGTCTTTTAAATTTGCTATCTAACGATCGTGTGGCTTGTCTGGAGGCATTCTTAGTTCTTGGTTAGAGAATTCATGGACCATTTTATCTATAGTGAATGACGAAAGTTTTGTGGGTATAAGTTTCTCTTTCCCAAATTATATTGTGCATATCATTAATGTCTATGCTCCTTGTTCGTCTATTGCTAAGAGGAGATTGTGGGAGGAGTTATTGACTCTCAAACAAAGTTTAGCAAGCTGAGAATGGTGTGTGGTTGGTGATTTCAATGTCGTGACTCTGGTGGAAGAAAGAAGGGGGAGAAGTGGCGCAAGCTCTTCTATGGAAATTTCAGATTTTAACAACTTTATTGCGGACATGGAATTGATTGACGTTCCAGTAACAAGGTAACAAGTTCTCTTGGTTTAGCACTGATGGTTTATCTATGAGCAGGTTAGATAGATTTCTTGTTTCTAAGGGTTTAATAGATTTGTGGGGGATTTCGGGCCAATGGATTGGAAATCGTGACATATCCGATCATAATCCTATTTGGCTTCTTCGATCAGTAAAGGACTGGGGGCCTAAGCCATTTATGCGTGTTTAATCTTTGGTTTGATCATCCTGAGTTTGCATCGTTTGTTAGGGGCTATTGAGAGAACTTGAATGTTGTAGGTTTCAAAAGTCATGTTGTTAAAGAAAAATTGAAGCTGTTGAAGGAAAATCTTAGACGTTGGAATAAAGAGGTTTTCGGGAAGATCGATTTGAATACAAATTCTTTGGTGAAAGATTTGAATGCTCTAGATCATGTTTTGCTAGAAGGTTGGGATAGTGAGGTGGTTTTACAAAGAAAAGAAGTGACGGCCTTGTTTTGGAAGGAAATTCATATGAAAGAATCTATTTTGTTTCAAAAATCAAGGGCTAGTTGGATTAGAGAAGGGGACATGAACTCTAAATATTTTCACTCTTTTAAGAAGTTTAGAAGACGAAGATGTAGTGTGGTGATTGTGCGCGATAATGGAGAGTTGATGGAAGAGGTGGATGAGGTTAAAAATACGGTGAAAAATCACTTTGAGAATTGTTTTTTCGAGCCATGTAACATTCGGCCTACTCTTAATGGTGTTTCGTTTAAGCAATTGACCGGAAGAGGATGCTGATTTCTTGGTTCAAACCTTCTCGGAGGAGGAGATTAGGGAGGAGGTATGGAATTGCGATGGTAATAAGAGCCCGTGCCCGGATGGATTTAATATCAGATTTATTAAGTCTTTTTGGGATTTGTTGAAAGTTGATGTTGTTGTGTTCCTTAATGAGTTCCACGATAAGGCGTTTTTACCTAAAGCTATTACGGCATCTTTTATAGCTTTGATTCCTAAATATGACAATCCGCAGGGATTGGGGGAGTATAGACCATCTCTTTGATTGGTTCTCTATACAAAATTTTGGCTAAAGTATTAGCTAGCAGGATAAAGCGGGTGCTTCCTAAGGTAATTTCTTCGTGTCAGTCCGCGTTTGGGGGGGGGGGAGGCAGATTCTGGATGGAGTGGCAGTTGTGAATGAGATTGTTGATTTTGTGAAGAGGTCGAAGGATGATTGTTTTTTGTTTAAAGTAGATTTTGAAAAAGTTTATGACTCAATTTCTTGGAATTTCCTCTTTTATATGCTGCAGCGTTTGGGTTTTCCCCAAAAGTGGATTGCTTGGATGAAGTCGTGTATTTGTAATAATACCATGTCGGTGTTGGTGAATGGGAGCCCCACTAATGATTTCAAGACCTTTAGAGGGTTGCGTCAGGGGGACCCTCTATTCTCTTTCTTATTCCTTGTAGTTGCGGAAGGTTTGTCGGAGTTGGTTGCCAAAGCGGTAGAGAATGGTTCTTTTGTGGGCTATGCTATTGGGGATTCTTTGAGTTTTCCTATTATGCAATTTGCGGATGATACAGTTCTAATGGGGAAACCTTCATGGGATAATTTGTGGGGTATAAAAACGGTGTTGAGAAGTTTTGAACTAGTTTCGGGTTTGAGAGTGAATTTTCACAAAAGCAAACTCATTGGTATTAATACTCCGGAGGGGTTTCTTGAGGCAGCATCTTCGTTTCTTCATTGTAAAAGGGAGTCCATTCCGTTTAAATTCTTGGGAATTTCGGTGGGTGCTAATCCTAGGAGGGTGTCAACGTGGAAGCCGGTGATTGATATGCTCAAGAAAAGATTAGCTTCTTGGAAGGGTCGTACGCTCTCTATTGGAGGACGAGTCACTCTATTTAATTCGGTGTTGAATAGTATCCCGCTCTATTTCTTCTCGTTCTATAAAGCACCAAAGGCGGTGTCGTGACCGTGATCCCGACGTAGACGGCCCAAAAATCGATTATTTTAGGAGTCGCAACCCAATTTATTTAATAGGAAAAATTGAGAAAAACCTAACTAGAAGTTATTGGTCTGCGTAAACTGAGTTGGATTCGGGAGTCGATTATGCATAGGGAAGGGCAAAAACTTAATTCCACTACACCCCTAATACATCTCTGTCCTAAGACAGTTACCCTAAATCTGATTGTGCAAGTATTAATAAATTACTTAGTCATTTGATTACCCCAAAATTAAGTAAAAAAGAATTATTTAGAAATAAATAAAATAGGGACCTACTTAAGAAATTTTAATTTTGACTTGACGGGGAAGCCCCGCTCCTACGTATCTTCTGGTGCAATGAGGAACTCAATAGTCACGTAGTTCTTCCTGAAAAAGTTTGTTGGTTGGTTGATTTTATTTTTTGAAGGGGTTTAAGAACAAAGCCGTACAGCTAAAGTCTCATAAACCAGGATTGCGAGGTTGACAAGATGTCCATCTCAATAAAGCTCATTTTTTTTAGTTTTTTTTGGAAAATAGGTGTTAAAGAAAAAAAATTGATTATTTATTGGAAAAACTTAATTTAGCTTGACGGGGAAGCCCCGCTCCTACGTATCTCCGAAGCGGAGAATCAAAGGCCACGTAGTTCTTCTTGAAAAATATTTGTGTGTTAATTGATTTTAATTTTTGAAGGGGTTTAAGATCAAAGTCGTACAGCTAAAGTCTCTTAAACCGGGATCGACAAGATGTACATCTCAGCCAAACCCATTTTTATAATTTTTATAGGTTTTTTTGTAAAAAGAAAATTTATTTTGTGAAGAAATAATAAAGAGAAAAAAAACGAAAAAAGGGGGTGAAACAGTAAAATGGGGTGCAGCTAACCACGAGGGTTGTATTATTAAAACTGGGGTGCAGGCAGTAGCCCATTCTCATTTTTAGTGGGCTGGTCCGTTTCTCCAAAGCAGAAAAACGTGGGCTTCGGGGGGGTTCTCGCAACAAACAGGGGGGCACAAATAGCACACAGCCTTTTTGTTATTCACAAATAAAATCCAATATTAAAAAAAACTAGGGAGGTCGCGAATCAGCCGAAAAGGGGGGTGTGGTTAGTGTTCTGAATTTAAAAAAAAAGGGTGTTGTATAAGTGGAACAGGGGGTATAGTTATGAATCTGATTACAAAAATTAAATAGATAACTAAGTCAGTGAAATAAGGGACAATAAAAGGCAAATTCCAAATGAATGGAACCCTAATTCCTTCACTTCCAGTGCCGCCACACATACACAGTTGGGAGAAAGAGAAATTTCAGAGAGAGAAAATGAGAAAGAGAGGGATTTTTTCGAAAAAAAAACGGAAAGGAAGGGATTTGAAGGGAAAGTTTCAGTAAAAGGGAGAAGGGGGTGAAAAACGAAATCGAAAGAGAGGGGGGGAGGCATGAACGGAGAGGGGGCGATGGCCACGGTGGAGAGAGGGGACGGGTACGGTGGCGATGGTTGTCGCCGTGGCGAGTGGCGGTTCATGGTGGTTGTTGGTTCGTGAGGGAGCGGGGTGTGGTGGCTGTTCGGTGGTGGCTATTGGGTGGAGCGGCGGTGAGGTGGTGCGCTGGTGGTGGAACGACCGTTTATGGTGGTGTGTTGGCGAAGGTGGAGAGAGAAACGGATGAGGGCGAGGAGAGAGAGTGACAGTGGCTGCGAGGGTGAGGGTGAGGGTGGTCATGTGGCGGAGATCTCGCCGGAGACGACGGTGGTGGTGTTTGCCGGCGGTGTAGCCTTGCAAGGTGTGGGCTATGGAGGTTCTCTATGGTTGTTGTAGTGGTGTTTGGTGGGTGGTTTTCGTTTTGGGGTGGATGGTGGTGGTCACGGTTGTTGTTGTTGAAGTGAGGTTTTAATGGTGGTTTGTGTGGTGGGTTTGATGGTGGGGATGAGATGAATGAATGGCTATGGTGGTTGAAATCATTTTTTGGGGTTAATTTTTTTTCTGTTTTGAAATGCAATGGTTCAATGTTTGTTATTTTTTCCTTTTCTTTTTTTTGTTGCAGTGCCCTCTCCCCCCTTTTGCTTGCTGTTTTTTTTCGTTCCCCCCCCCCCCCCACTAATTTTTCTGTTTGTTTCGTTTTTTCCCTCCTCTTCCCCTTTTGGTTTGCTGGCTTTGGGATTTTATAGATAGACCAACCTTCAATTTTGCTTTCTTATAACTGAATTGTCTCTTTCAATTCTTAATCTATGATGCTGACTTCTCTGTTGGTCTGCTATGGCTACTGACCTCTGCTTATTTTCCAATTTTGTGTGTACAGGCTTGAGGGTGTAATAGGCACATGCGAGGGAGAATAGGTGCTCTATAGTCAAGAGGTGGAAATGGAAAAAGGAATCCTGAGACACCCAAATAGTGTTTGGACTCATCTCTATATGTAAAAGAGATCGTGACAAGAGAGAGATAAAGAAACAAGTTGTATTTTAATTAATTTTTTTTGTACTATTTTGTATTTTAATTAATAATTTTTTTGTCTCTATATGTGTACTAAAGTTGACCTCATTGGTTGTACCCTATTTTGTAAAAAAAAACTGATTATAATAAAAACAAACATTTATTTAAATCTGAATTTTTTCTATAATACTAACAATAATAAAAGAAAGTCCGATTAATAATAGCACGGACACATGCCAAATCGTCCACAAGCACAAAATAGCACGTGTGAACTAAAAAACCGCAAAACGAAATATTTTTGCGTTTTTTACCAAAAAATGAAAAATACCGGTTAAAATCGAGTGTTTACAGTTGCCCCTCTGTGCTTAATTTCTTACGATATAATTCAAAAAACCAAGTTTTGTTGTATTATCAAAGTAAGAAATAAGTACAGACATGAACCTCGAGTTTAACCGGTGACATGTGTGAATGCGGCGTGATGAAAAGGTTGAATCGATACTAATAACTAAAGAAGAGTGAAATGCCAGGGCAGGACCAGTGGCATGAGAGAAAGAAGAAATGCAACGCCAGAGTAGGATCGATAGCATGCAGATAGAGGAAAATGCCAGGGCGGGACCATTAACATGAAAATAAAACAGTGCCAGAGCTGAATCGGTAGCACGAATTTTTTTAAAAAAAACAATGCCAGGGCGGGACCATTAGCATGAAAATAAAACAGTGCCAGAGCTGAATCGGTAGCACGAAAATTTTTTAAAAAAACAATGACAGGGCTGAACGGTAGCTTGAAAGTAAAATGCAAATCGAGGGCGCGACCGGTAGCTTGCAGTGCCAGGGCGCGACCGTTAGCACAGTAAAAAAACAAAAACAATGCCAGGGCAAGACCGATAGCATAAAAAAATCAAAGCCAGGGCGCGACCGGTAGCATGCAGTGCCAGGGCGCGACCGGTAGCACAATAAAAAACAAAAACAATGCCAGGGCGAGATCGGTAGCCTGAAAGAAAAATGCAAAGCCAGAGCGCGACCGGTAGCTTGCAGTGCCAGGGCGCGACCGATAGCACAAAACTTAAAAATGCGATGCCAGGGCATAACCGATGGCATGCAATGCCAGGGCGCGACCGATAGCACAAAACCTAAAAATGTGATGCCAGGGCGTAACCGATAGCATGCAGTGCCAGGGCGCGACCGATAACACAAAACTTAAAAAATGCGATGCCAGGGCGTAACCGATAGCATGCAGTGCTAGGGCGAGACCGATAGCACAAAACTAAAAATGTGATGCCAGGGCATAACCGATAGCTTGCAGTGCCAGGGCGCGACTGATAGCACAAAACTTAAAAATGCGATGCTAGGGCGTAACTGATAGCATGCAGTGCCAGGGCGAGACCGATAGCACAAAACTTAAAAATGCGATGCCAGGGAGTAACCGATAGCATGCAATGCCAGGGCGCGACCGATAGCACAAAACTTAAAAATGCGATGCCAGGGCGTAACCAATAGCATGCAGTGCCAGGGCGTAGCCGATAGCACTAGAATAAAATGGCAGTACCAGGGCTGAACCGTAGTACAAAATCAAAATGACGAGTGCCAGGGCTAAACCGTAGCATAGAAGGGAAATTAAATGCAATGCATGCCTTGCTTTGAATGACTCTATTTTTATTATCATTACTTTTTCACAAAGAGACTGGAAAAACACATGCTTCTCGGTCATGAAGTGGAATGCATGGTTTGACATGAATTGTATGCATGTTATGACATGAAATGTATGAGTTATGCATGCGCATAGAGATGGACATGTTCTAAAGGTTATATTTGTTGAGGATATCTTTTCGTGTATGTTTTATTTGAAACCAATCACGCTTGTCCTCGGTTGGAAACTTATCATTATCTTTGCCTTGCCAGATCTCTTTTCTTTTACGATCCTCATGACACATTCCAGTTTGACCCTTTCTCACAGATTGTCGTTAGCTCTCTAAATCATATCAATGATTCCAAATTGTTGACTCTTTTTGAAGCATTACTTAATGAGCATGCATAGATTCACGGGCATTAACAAGCTGGGCTTTTTTTTGTGTTTCTGGATTGTTTGTTTTGGGTTTCTGAAGGTTTGGAAGTGAATGCTGTTTGCAAAGTGAAAGAAATGGGAAGACGAAGAGAAACTGAGATGGTTGGGAAAAGGGATTAGGCTTGCCTCGAGGTTAATCTTTTTGAGCATTTCTATTTACTTGAGACAACTTATTTGGTAGAAATTGGTAAGATGTTTTACACAAAAGGAATGACTACTTGGTGTAAGCTACCAAAGTTGGACTTATGAAGGGTTTTGCGAAAGATTTTCCCTTATGCAGCAAATGATATTCTCAAAGAGGAAATAACACTGATGTTAGAAAGTAGAGTTTGACTCACAAAGGGCTACTGCAATTTTTTTTGGCGTTGGTAAAAAACATGGTCCCAAGAAAAAAAAACTACATAGGTGTGGCTCATAGAGTTTAAACGGTGTAAGGTCTCGCAACATTTCTGCCCCCGTTTTAACGAAAGGTGTTGTCCCGAGAGAAGATTACGCTGATGTAACAAGCGAAGTTGGACTCATTAAAGGGTTATACAAAACTTTTACCCCAAAATTGGTGCACGGTATTACCCCTGGGATGAAACTATAATAGCATAGCACGCAAAGTTTGACCCATGAACGTCTTGCCGAATGCTTGCCCCAGTGTTGGTGAAAGGCGTTGCCACTACAAGAAAATCGACGATTTCCGACGGCAATTTTCGTCGCAAATGCAGCGATTTTCGTCGAAATTGACGTTTCCGACGAACTTTCCAACGGACAAAAAGTCGTCGCAAAATCGCTCGTCGCAAATCGTTTTCGATGGATTTTTTCGTCGGAAATGTCTCCGTCGCAAATTTTCGTCGCAAATCTGTCACAGATGTTCGTCCAAATTCGTCGCAAAAAACCATTTCCGACGAAAATTTTCGTCGAAAATCAGTTGGAAATTTTTAAAAAAAAAAAAAAAAAAAAATCTTCTGAAGGGTTGTGGTAACAGAGTGAGCACTTACAGTTTTACTAAAGCTAATAGCTTGTCAAAACAATACAAAAGTATTATACTCTAACATATCTAAATATACTGACTTTTATCAATAAACTTGGTAAATTTATACTTTCCCAAAGCAATAAACTAACTCTATGCTTTCTCTTTACCAACCAAGCTTTTCTAATTTATCTCCTTTTTTCAAGACGATTTCTTTTTGGTCCTCTTGATATTAGCTCTTCCTGCAATGCATTATAATTGGCACATCAATAATAAGTAAATAATGAGATAAAACACCACAAAGAGAGGGGGAGGGGTAAACCTTGACATGAGATCATCATTGGCAACACCCAACATCCTCACTGCCAAAAGACCAGCATTAGTTGCATTATTAACTGCAACAGTGGCAACTGGAACACCTCTTGGCATCTGCACAGCCAAAAATTATGTTTGAGTAAGAGAAGACTACATGTGACATAATATATCAAACTTTGAGAATTGTAGCAGGTGACTACTAATGCAAATTCCTATTCCTATGCCAACTTATAGTGTCAATGGCACCATTTTTTATAACCTAGTAGAGATTATTAGTGAGGATAAGTTATCTGATCACTAGTTTGGTTCATTCATGTCATGTAATCACTTGCTCAAAGCATACATAAATAAAGCACGTCAAAATCAAAACAAGGATAATTTTGAAAAGTGACAGAAGTAACGAGATAGGAAACAGAAAAACAAAAGAAATTTGTATTGAATCTCACTCCAAACAGAATATGTATTCCCTTTTTATTACACACTAACATATTGGTAAAGAAAAAAAAATGAAACTGACAATGGATGGACAATGGATGGAGCTGTTCCCCTTACAAAATGATCAAAACAGAATGAAAGAAAACCAAATAATACCAGATTTTAAGATTGGGCATATTCATTTACAAGGATTCCAATCAATATTGATCATAGCTTTTAAGAAAGAAGCAAATAATACCAGATTCACAAACAAACTACATAATATTATCTCATCAATAGAAACATCCTAGGAAACATCAAAAAGCGCACAGAAAGGAAGTGTTTAATATTTGAAGATCATTGAAAAAAATACCTGGACAATTGACAAGAGTGAATCAATTCCATCCAGGGAAGAACCACGCACAGGAACACCAACTACAGGCAAGAGAGTAAGAGCTGCAACCATACCTGAGATTTGAAAGTTTAATCAATAATTAATACGGAAGTTATACAAAGCACAATTGAAGTAATTTACCTGGCATAAGAAAACATCAAATCTGGAGTTCGGTGTGCTGAAACTATTCTTACCTGAAATTTGATACATGTACATCAAGGTAAGGATAAGTAACTTGAAGCAGGACAGCCCCTCTCTTAGGGAAATTAAAACAATTTTACCTCATGGGGCACACCAAACATCTCCAAGATTTCAGCAGCACTTTTCATAACAGGAATATCAGAATCTGAACCCATTATGATCCCCACACGTGGAGGAACTACATTTAATGAACAAAACAAAGCATGATTAAGTGTGAGAAAAACAAAATTTTAACTTCAAATTTGAAAATACAACATAAAGAGTGGAGTTTTGATCTTTGCCAAAGAGAGAATTGAATGCACGCAAATTTCTAACTTATCAGATTTCCTTTAGAAAATTTCATAATATGAAGATGATTAAGAAAACCGCCATTCTTCATTGTTTAAGTAACATAAGATCAATAACAACAAAGATAAACTGAGTGAAGAGAAGTTTGTCCCAATAACCTGCAGTCTTGTCATCTATTCTTTTCCCCTCAACCATTATTGCAAGATTGCTTTCAATATTGCTTAGGGAAGGCCCAACAATAGCACCGGGGATTGTCAAGGCCCTTTTGATCAATTGAAGACCAATTGCGTCATTTCAACAAGAATAGGAGAAAACCAAACCTCTTAAATTAACAACAGAGAAGGTAAGCCGAAAGGAAAATGGATAAAAATTAAATGCTAATAATACCTCTTCTTCGCCTAATAAATTGTACATGATAGCTGCTGGAGTTTTCATTGAGGGATCACCAAGAGGAAGACCTACAACAGCCCGCAAGTGTTGCTCATATTGCGAGGTGTAACAAGACTCAATTGTGTGATGCCCGCTATTATGAGGTCTAGGTGCGACTTCATTTAATAAAATTTGTCCAGAAACAGAAGCACAATCACTCAAGGGATTAGCAAATAAAATGATGCATTTGCAGCAACAGAAACCTTAATAGTAAAAAAGAAACCAATGTATTTAGAAGAATAAAACATTGAGGCAAGTCCAAAGTTGATAAAGAAATAAGTTCACAACCTGTCCATCTTCAGTCAAGAACAATTCAACTGTGAACACACCAGCACCTTCAAGTGAGTTCACAGCATTGAAAGCAACTTCAGTGGCACGCTCCCTAATCTTCCATTTAACGTTAGTCGGAGCCTTCTCAGAAAATCAAAATGCAGCACAAACTTGAGAATGATAGAGAAACTTATGATACAGGCACAATTTCTGCAAGTGGTGATTCTCTCATTACCCACAATACCACTGCTGAAGGTATTGATGAACCTGAAAAAAGTGCCAGCTTCAGAGTTAAGGGGGAAACCATTTTAGAAAGCAATCACCAGTGGTACACAATGTTAAAGTTGAATGGAAAATAATTGGATGCAATATTGAAGACAATTTTTGAGAAAATAATTGGAAAATAATTTGATTAACAGAATGCATGCAACTTTGGTAAGAATGAAAAACTTATTCTTGTAGTGTAAGAATGAAGCAAAGCACTTAACTTATACCAACAACAAATACATTTGTCCCCAGACAAAAGCATCACAAATCATAAAACCAAATCAAATCCTTAACATTTGCAAAAACTAAGAAAACATAAAAAAAAAAAAACACCAAATTTGAACAATTAGAAAAGACAAAAGGCACATACCAAATAGCCTCTCAAGAAAGTTTGGATCTTGACAACACCCCTTTTCTCTCTACTTCCACTTAACGAACAAGATTTGAGTATGCTATATATATACCCCATAATGTAGATATTCCAGTCCCCTTGCAACATCTAGTGCTATGCTTAGTCTCGAATCCCAGCTCAATGGCTCGTTATTTTTGCCTAAATTATAAACACAAGGTAAGCAAAAGGGATCACAAGAGTTCAAGTAAAAATTCTTCACAGGTCTTATTTAAAATATGAAATTCTATTGATAAAAAAATATGAAAATAGTTTTTCCTATAGCTAACTTTTGATCAATATTCAGTAGGCAAAAGTGGTAATGACAAGAGTTGCTCTCTTTCTAACCATACAAACGAGAAGCTAGACTGTCGTTGATCATGTAAATGTAAAGGAGCATATGATGTCCTCTTTCTGCAACATATCCCACCAAACCCACAAAATTTTTGTGATGTAATCTTCCAAGTAATATGACCTGCTAACCAGAAAGCAAAGTATGAGAGAGTATAAATCACATTATTTCCTAATTCATTACTGATATTGACAGTGCAGAATATCCTATTTGAACAGTAAAGTTGTTTGTGCATTCACTACATAAGCATACTTCAAAGAAATTTATATGGACATGCAGATGCAGACACATTAATAGAAACTTAAGGCAGCATACCATAGTTATTACCTATTACCTCAGTTAAAAATTTCTGCTCTCCGTGTCCCTGTCCCAACTTTGCAGGTCCTGATGCTACCAAAATTTGAAACCCAGATGATCAAAATTCAAAAACAAAAAATAAAAAGAGAATCTTCTAAAATGGAGGGGGTTAGGGTTGAATGCTGCAAAATTGGGGGTTAGGGTTTCGGATCAACAAAAACATGGAGGTATTTCTGTAAAACAGAAGTAGTGAAGAAGAAAATACACTTACCTTTTAAGAAGAGAAAGAGAGGAAAGCGACTGAGAGATGAGACTCACTGGTCACTGGTGGTGGTGGTGCTTCAAGCAAGGCAGGAAGTGAGGTGGACGCGACTGTGGAGGGATGGCGGAGTTGATGGGCGGTGGTTGAGAGAGAGAGCGAGGCCGCTGATTAGAGAGTAGGAGAGTCGCGCGATAGATGAGATCAAGAAAACCAGAGGTCTATGAAGATGAGATTTGAGTTCGAGAGGCTATGAGAAGGGAGATGAAATCGATAGGCTGAGAAAGGAGAGGAGGAAAGGCGCTGAGAGAGGGAGAAAATGAAGGAGAGGGTGAGAGGCGCTGAGAAAGAGGGTGAGAGGCGCTGAGAGAGGAGAGGAGGAGAGCATCGAGGGTGAGAGGCGCTGTGAGGAAGAGAGGCTCGTTTGAGGAGAGTGAGAGAGCATCGAGGGTTTTAGTTTTTTTTAATTCGTGTCTTATAGTTTCCTACGGATATTTAGTGGCTTCCGACGGAAGTGTCCGTCGGAAATTTGCGACGGAACATGTTTTCGTCGGAAACGTAAGCGGGAATTTAAACGCCTTTTTTCCTGAACATTTGCGACGACTTTTTCGTCGGAAATCCGTCGGAAATTGCCCTGAGAGAAGACTAAGTTGGTATTGCAAAAAAGTTCAATTCATGAAGGGTTGTGCAAAAATTTTGTTGGCTCAGAGTGGGATTTCTTGAGGCTCCCAAAGTTACCTCAAACCACAAAAATTTCCCCAATGTGTCATTCTGTTAGACTCGAAAGGAAAAGATTACGCTAGTGAATGAACATGTCAAACATAAACTTCTCAAATGTAGCTTGATTCCCCTTTTGTGCCCTAATTTTTGCCTAGACTGCCCTTGCAGGTTTTCAGTCTAGCGGGCTTTGATTCCATTTTTTTTCAAGACCTTAATTTTTGCCTAGACCGCCCTTTCGGGTTTTCGATCTAGCGGGTCTCATTCTTTCTTTTTTCACTTTCTTATTGTTCATTTTTTTAGAGCAAAGAATAGTTAAAAGAAAATAAATGATTTATCTCAAAATTAACATTATGGAAATGAAAATAATCATTCATCTTTCAGAGTGGACCTTTAGAGGCTTAAAACGTGGGTATGAGTTATGGGTTAATTAAAAGAAAAAGGATTAGAAGGTTCAAGAATTTTTTTCATGGGTTATGGGTTAAGAAGAAGAAAAAGGTTAGAAGGTTCAAGAAATTTTTTCATGGGTTATAGGTTAAGAAGAAAAAAAAGGGTTAGAAGGTTCAAGAATTTTTTTTTCATGGGTTTTGGGTTAAGAAGAAAAAAAAGGGTTAGAAGGTTCAAGAAATTCTTTTATTGGTTATAGGTTAAGAAAAAAAAGGATTTGGAGGCTCAAAAAATGATTTATGGGTTAAAAGGATCAATGATCTTCAGTGCATTCAATTTCCTATGGGGCTCCGAAACATCACATTTTTCTTGTCAAACCCATTCTCCTTCTTACATGATTTTGATTTTTTTTTTTTACTTCTCTAGTTTTTCACTTTTTTTTTCGTCATTTTTCACTTCTTTCTAATTTCGCATAGCTGATTTCATCCTTCACCTTTTCTTCATTTATGACCCTCATTCTCTTTTTTTTATACCCTAATTTTTGCCAAGCCTGTCTATACAAGTTTTCAGTCTCGCGGGCTTCATTTTTTCTTTTATCTCATTATACCTTTGGAAATCTAAATGCACTAAATTTCACTGAGGGTCGAATCCTTGTCCAGGGTTTAATGAAAGGAAATTACAGGCTCAAAGGGGACAGCAAGGGTTCGTTTTGGGGATAGAGAAAAGTGGCCACTCTTCATTTCAAGTCATGATTCCACATTTTCAAAAATTTAATTTCGAAATAACATTCACTTCTTTACACATTCTTTGCTCTTTAATTCTTTTTCTTCTTTTTTGTCTCTTTTTTTTTCTTGTTTTTTTTGGGGAAATGGACCTTCAAAAACCGATATTTGTTCACCGGTTCATCCTCGAATGATACACACAAAAGGGCTTCGAGAATTATCACCTGAGGCAATCTTTGGATTGGGGACCAAATCTTAAGGGATAATGGGGTGTAAAGAATGGGAAAGAGCTTTTAAGTCCCTGCAAATTCATTAGTATAAAGCTTCAAGAAAGCCAACTTGAGTTTACACAACATGATTACAAAGTGCTAATGACAATCATATTCTTTTGCTTTGAGCTTTTAGTTCAAGAACTAATTCCCAACCTTATGTCTCCCTTCCCTTTTGAATGCCCCCTGAAATCTTCCCACTCAGTACACTTCCTTACGCCTCTTTCCAACAAGTCTCAAAAGAATGATCTGATTCCACGAGTCAACGCTTGATTGATATCCACCTTGATGCAAGCACACAAAATTCAACTTTCTCTTGGAAAAATGTGGACGGACACTCAATGACTTTTAAAATTCTTTATTTCAAGAAAAATTATGACAAATGAAAATGTGTCCAGAAAAAAATGATGCTATGGAGTGCATGGGTATATTTTATGTATGCAAACACGTCCTAAGATGCAATATGCATTTGTTTTGTAATGTTTTTTCTTTTCTTTATGCAAGAAATGAAATGCAATTTTTGTACTTATCTAAAGGAGACATGCTATGAATATTGGGGAATGACAATGTGATTTGTTTTATTTACACATAGAGGTATGCACAACAGGAAACAACGATTTTATGTATATATATGCAAAGAAAAAAATGAAATATGAGAATATTTTATGATGTTATGCTATGAAAGTGCATGAACTATGATGAATGATGGATAACGATGCAAGTTTTTTATTCATGAAAATGCACCCAATATGTAGACAATATTTTTCCGGGATGCAACACAATTTTTAATGCCTTTTATACGTGAAAAGCACCTACTTTTTTTTACTTTATTTTAGAAAACCTATTATAAAGATTTACAAATGACAATACACTTTGATGCGTCTACTTCTAAGATATTGACAACATGCTATAATGAAATATGGAGAAATTTTGTGATACTTTTCCATGAAAGTGCAAGGGTTTAATGCTATGCATGTAAATTTTCAAAGAGAAAAGAATATGATCCATGAGGAATGACAATGTGTTTTTTGTCAAAAAAAATGATGAATGACAATGCTAGTTTTTATTTGTTCAAATTTTTATTTTTAGTTTTTTAAAAGTTGCAATGCAACTTTTTTTTTGAAACAAACAGACTATAAATGAATGACAATGGGATTTGTATTTGCTCATGAAAGTATGCACAATTTTTAGAATACAACATGGTCTTGAATGCTTGAAATGCAATGCAATTCTATTTACTCATGTAAGTATGTACAATATGCAGCAACCATTTTTATGTATAGACAAAGAAAAATGAAATATTGAGAATTCTTATGATGTCATGCTATGCATGAACTTAGAGCCATCATGCAGATGTTTATGCATGGAAAGGAAAGAATACATGATGCTTGACATGATTTTGAATATTTTTGTTCGGTTTTTTTTTTTTGAAAAAGGGAATACAGACGCATGAGTGTTGACGAACAAACTTGCCTTTTGCTCTGATTTTTTTCAAAATATGAATGAATGAATGAATGAATGAATGAATGAATGAATGAATGAATATGCGAATGTATGGTTTTATTCACCGTGTCGGGAAATTGTAAGCTTTCTATTTGAAGAGAAAAGTATGATTCGAGTTGTCTGACTTGCATGTTTTTCACTTTCATCCACTTCTTTTGTATAGAAAAAAGGGTTTATAATTTCCCGACAGTCTTTGAAATGAATGCAACATGAGTTTGTCTATATATTTTTTTTATGACATGCAAAGAAAATAAGAATGCAGGAGATATGGTTGCAGGATTAAAATATGATTTTCGGGTTTTTTCAAAAAATGGGAAGGAAATTGTATTAGTGTTTGCCTTAATGCAAAAGTATTAAGCTCCTTTGTGTCCTAGAGGGGTCCCTTTGGGAATAGATCTAAGACTTTTTCTATCAAGTGAACCTCTCAAAGGTAGCTCAATAGAGTCCTAAATAAGGTTCCTAGAGCCAACGACCCCAATTAAGAGTGCTAATCGCGACCATAGGCAAGCTATTAGAAGTGATAGCATCCCCAAAAAGGGACCAAACTCTAGGTGAGACTTTCGTGACCACCCAACAGGACTTACATCCAGTAGGCCATCACTACGCGGTCTCGTTCTAATTTAAGGTATGCTCTAGTTCGGGTGTAGGACTATTCTCACGTGTGTGCAGAAGTGTGATAGTGGAGTGTGTGTAGGAGCAAAATGTTAAATATACCCCCTAGCTGCAAAACAAACAAACACATATACAGAAAATAATAGTCTTCTACCCTAGGGTTTATATCAAGCATAAAATAAAGATATACGAAAAGAAACTAAAGAAATAAATAAAAGTAAAGAGGGGTAAACAAATACACGTACCTTATAATCATTGCACAACCAAACATACCAGGCTTGACTCTCACTATCCTCAGTGGAGTCGCCATCTGTCGTGACCGTGATCCCGACGTAGACGGCCCAAAAATCGAGTATTTTAGGAGTCGCCACCCAATTTATTTAATAGGAAAAATTGAGAAAAACCTAACTAGAAGTTATTGGTCTGCGTAAACTGAGTTGGATTCGGGAGTCGATTATGCATAGGGAAGGGCAAAAACTTAATTCCACTACACCCCTAATACATCTGTCCTAAGACAGTTACCCTAAATCTGATTGTGCAAGTATTAATAAATTACTTAGTCATTTGTTTACCCCAAAATTAAGTAAAAAAGAATTATTTAGAAATAAATAAAATAGGGACCTACTTAAGAAAATTTAATTTTGACTTGACGGGGAAACCCCGCTCCTACGTATCCTCCGGTGCAATGAGGAACTCAACAGTCACGTAGTTCTTCCTGAAAAAGTTTGTTGGTTGATTGATTTTATTTTTTGAAGGGGTTTAAGAACAAAGCCGTACAGCTAAAGTCTCATAAACCAGGATTGCGAGGTTGACAAGATGTACATCTCAATCAAGCTCATTTTTTTTAGTTTTTTTGGAAAATAGGTGTTAAAGAAAATAATTGATTATTTATTGGAAAAAATTAATTTAGCTTGACGAGGAAGCCCCGCTCCTACGTATCTCCGAAGCGGAGAATCAAAGGCCACGTTGTTCTTCTTGAAAAATATTTGTGTGTTAATTGATTTTAATTTTTGAAGGGGTTTAAGATCAAAGGTGTACAGCTAAAGTCTCTTAAACCGGGATCGACAAGATGTACATCTTAGCCAAACCCATTTTTATAATTTTTATAGGTTTTTTTGTAAAAAGAGAATTTATTTTGTGAAGAAATAATAAAGAGAACAAAAATGAAAAAAGGGGGTGAAACAGTAAAATGGGGTGCAGTTAACCACGGGGGTTGTATTATTAAAACTGGGGTGCAGGCAGTAGCCCATTCTCATTTTTAGTGGGCTGGTCCGTTTCACCAAAGCAGAAAAACGTGGGCTTCGGGGGGCTTCTCACAACAAACAGGGGGGCACAAATAGCACACAGCCTTTTTGTTATTCACAAATAAAATCCAATATTAAAAAAAACTAGGGAGGTCGCGAATCAACAGAAAAGGGGGGGTGTAGTTAGTGTTCTGAATTTAAAAAAAAGGGTGTTGTATAAGTGGAACAAGGGGTATAGTTATGAATCTGATTACAAAAATTAAATAGATAACTAAGTCAGTGAAATAAGGGACTATAAAAGGCAAATTTTTCTGTTTGTTTCGTTTTTTCCCTCCTCTCCCCCTTTTGGTTTGTTGGCTTTGGGATTTTATAGATAGAGCAACCTTCAATTTTGTTTTCTTATAACTGAATTGTCTCTTTCAATTCTTAATCTATGATGCTGACTTCTCTGTTGGTCTGCTATGGCTACTGACCTCTGCTTATTTTCCAATTTTGTATGTACAGGCTTGAGGGTGTAATAGGCACATGCGAGGGAGCATAGGTGCTCTATGGTCAAGAGCTGGAAATGGAAAAAGGAATCCTGAGACACCCAAATAGTGTTTGGACTCATCTCTATATGTAAAAGAGATCGTGACAAGAGAGAGATAAAGAAACAAGTTGTATTTTAATTAATTTTTTTTGTACTATTTTGTATTTTAATTAATAATTTTTTTGTCTCTATATGTGTACTAAAGTTGACCTCATTGGTTGTACCCTATTTTGTAAAAAAAACTGATTATAATAAAAACAAACATTTATTTAAATCTGAATTTTTTCTATAATACTAACAATAATAAAAGAAAGTCTGATTAATAATAGCACGAACACATGCCAAATCGTCCACAAGCACAAAATAGCACGTGTGAACTAAAAAGCGCAAAACGAAATATATTTGCATTTTTTACCAAAAAATGAAAAATACCGGTTAAAATCGAGTGTTTACAAACGGTTATTAATTCAATGGTGAAAATTCAAAGAGATTTCTTGTGGGGCATAAATGATGGTGATAGAGGTATGTATTGGGTGGCTTGGGAAAAAATTTGTCAACCAAAGAGTGAGGGTGGACTGGGTATTAAAAATTTAGAACTATTCAATGTGTCTCTTTTGAGCAAGTAGAAGTGGAGGGATTTGGTGGATGTTGATGCTAGTTGGAGAGGTCTCTTGTTACACAGATATGGTGATTTTAGCGCGGCTTTTATTCATGGCTCGAATGATGCTCTTAGAAGAGGTGCAGTGGGTTCAATTTGGTGGCGCGCCTTGTTGAATTTAGATAGTTTCTATTCGGCTGCTGTTAGCTTTGGTGCGCAGGTTAGTAGGAGGGTGGGTAATGGTCGGTGCGTTGATTTTTAGAACGATCAGTGGCTTGGAAATATTCCATTCTCTCGGCTGTTTCCAGCTTTATTTGCTGCATTTGGCGCTAATTTTGTTACTGTACATGATGTGGGAGATTGGCATAATGGGGTGTGGATTTGGAACGCACCTTGGATGTCATTAGCTGATCCGATTGTTACTGCTGTTGATCCGATTGGTAATGCTGATCCAATTGTTACTGCTGAAGCGGTAAATTTAATTTCAATTTTGCAGGACGTTCGGCCAGAAAGTGATCGGGAGGATCAATGGTTTTTGATGTTTGAGGCTAACAAACTGTTCTCTGCTCGTTCGTGTTATAAGCAGCTGATGTCCGATGTTCTTGAAAGTTCGGGCAGCGTCATTAACAGCTTGTTGGAGAAGTTGTGGCGTTTTACACCTTCCAAGGTTATCATCTTTGGATGGCGTTTGCTCCGTGATTCATTGCCTACGCGTGGAAATTTATTTCACCGCCGTGTTATCTTGTTGGAAGAGGACTCGGTTTGTCCGTTTTGTGGGTTGGAGAGCGAAGGATCGCAGCATTTGTTCTTGATTTGTGCTGTCGCTGCAGCAGTTTGGCAGCACGTTTATGACTGGTTGCGCGTTCAGCCACCGAGCCTCATGGATTTACCGGATCATTGTTTGCGGTAGGCAAGGTTTGTAAAGGCAAAAAGCTAAGAGAACTCGGTATCTGATTTGGTTGACAACTTGTTGGAGTATTTGGTTGGCTAAGAACGCGTTGATTTTCAAGAATGAGGCTCCTAATATCAACTCAATCATTATCCGTATTAAGAGCTTAATGTGGAGTTGGTTGGTTTATAGAATCAGTTGTAATTCAATGTTAAACAATTCCTCTTGGTGGAATGATACTATTGATTGCCTAAACAATTTGTAATTTGTTGTTTGGGTTTGAACACCCTTAGTGCTCCAATCAATGAAATATTGCTTATCTAAAAAAAATTAAGAGAATTTAATTTACAAATTTTTAGGATATGAGTTGAGACAACTTTAATTTAGGACAATGCTTCTAGCATTTCGATAAGAGACTCCTAGTATTGCAAATGAATTGATAAGATTCTTAATGTTACATAGAGTCAAACTTATGATGAAGCAAGACATTTTCGCGATATGATCACGAGTGTTACTGAGCGCATAAGTTTAACTCTAACACTTTGTTCGGTAAAAAAGAGCAGTGAGCGGATAAGCTAGCAGATTGAATTTAAAGTGTTTGATAAAATTAGTGGTTAAACTAACTTATAAATATAAAATGACATAAATGAACATTTGTAATTAATGCTACAAAATTAAAGAGAAGATTCATTTAATGGTGGATAAATGAGGAAAAGGTACACCTACAATGGGCAGACCTACATATAGGTTAGGGTGTGCAACTGCACTCACTCAAATTTAAAAATTTGCACCAATACCTCTATGAAAAATATATTTTCACACTCTTAGTTTTATTTTTTGCACATCCTGCTACTATTTTTCTCTTTTCATTCCTAGTTACTCTTTCCTATTGCAGCTCCATAAGCAATTGGTAGTGTTACTATGGGGTGTAAAAGGAGTGTATGTATGGCCTATGAATACCTTTATGAGAACAACATTATATAAATAAAGCTCCATTGTCGGTTGTTCTATGTTACTTCGGTTACTTGTAGTAAAAGGTACAGCCCTAATCATTTTTCAAGGATCAATTTCAGTCTCCCAATCAGACTATACAGAGTAAGGTTAAAGATTTGAAGGATCAATCTTTCAAATATTTAATCGTACTCCATATAGTTGAAGGAATTGAGTGAGATTATTTGATGAGTATGAGATTTATAGATTATACTAAAAAGTCTTACGAAATTATCTAATAAAACAATCCATCTAAAACTTTATGTTTTTGAATAAAAATGGATTTTTTAAGTTGTAAAAAATCTCAAATACTATTGGATTTCACTGCCTTTCTTAAAATTCTGGATAGTTCTAATTGAATACCACTAGATTTTTTTATATTAGCTAGAAGTGTTTTTTACACATATAAGCTAAAAGTGTTGATTGAATATCACAAGTTTTTTACTCTAAGAAAAGTCTTTTAAAATCCTTTAAAATCTTAAGGGTTCCATTTTTTTATCCCCCATCCTTATACCCCATACCCCCCACAACCCTTGTGAAAAGTCAAAAATACCCTCCAGCCTTAACAAAAACTTAAAATCCTTTCTCATTTGTCACATACTTCCGTTTTAGAGAGCAAGTAAGTCCGATTTTTTTCCTCACAGAAGTACCTAAATCCGTAGTCACGGAAGTACATAAATCCGTTTTGATAGAACTTTCAAACCGGATTTACATAAATCCGTAAGAGTTTCTAAAACTTCAAAACGGATTTAGGTAAATCCCTTTCTGTTTTGAAAGTTTCCAAACGGATTTAAGGTATATTTGTAGTTTTTTTTTTCCACAAATTAGGTAACAGATTTAAGGTAAATTCGTAGTTGAATCTTTTTTAAAAGTTAGGTAACGGATTTACGTTAAATCCGTAGTTGATTTTTGTCAAAAGAATTGCTAACGGATTTACGTTAAATCCGTAGGTTTGATTTTAATTATTTTTTAATTAAAAAACTAATGTTTTTTTTTGCGGTGGCCTACACTAGAGTTGGTGGCAGAATCCCACATAAATCACCAGGATTGATATTGTGAGGGCAGTCCTCGCGATCGAGTTGGATACCTGCAGGTCATTCCTCGTGAATCGCTTGAGGGTCGCCCAAGCCATAGATAGGTAATGATGAGTTTGTCTGTTTGGGCTAACAGTGTTGCTGATACTATATATGGCCACGACTATTGGTGCCAGGGAGGTGGGTGAGGTTCATCCGACTTAGTTGCCATGGTACTTTAGGATATAAGTTCCCCGTCTCCTTCCAGTAGTAGAAGCAGCAACATCAGCACCAGCAACAACACCAGCAGTACCAGGGGTGATGGGACCTGAGGAGAGACTGATGACTATTAGCTGTGGTTACGGATGTTGATACAGTCGGAGTCATTCCTCGAGGCTCTCCGGTGTATGCCACGCTTTGGGGCATGATTGACTTGGCAGAGGGAGGAGACCCTTGAGTTATCTATTGTGGATTTATCTATTTCTTTTTTGTTTTTGTAGTATTTGTTTCGTTTGAACTATTGTTTTTGTTTTTGTGTATTATACTCGTTACCCTAAACATTTATTTTCTTTGATGCAAAAGCGGATTACATTGAAACAACAACACAAGCAAACATAAAAAGTAATACACAACAGAAACAAATACATTTCTTAGAAAACGATCTACTGTGACGGCCCAGGTCCTCCAGCATAACAATGGCGTATAATCTCATTGACATTCCGTTGAGTCTCCATGTACAACTCTAGAGGACTAAGATACTGATACTCGTCATATATGTTCAACACGACTTGCACGTCATCGTCGGTTTTCACATCCACGGAGGACCAGTAAACACAGCCATCAGATCCACAAGCAGGTTTTCGAAAAGTGATTTTAGTAACCCCTCGGTCCCCTTCACTTGAACCTTAAGATCTACTTTATCTTTCAAACCAACGAACGTGATGTCGTCATTGAGCCTGCATAAAACAGAATCTGAACAGGAGAAAAATACACCATCTTCTCTCTTGGTGATTTGGCCACGATGATGAATAGCGGTAAGTGTGCTGTAGCTTGAGTACTGAGTGGAAAAGTGTTCATTTTGGAGTGTGTTGGTGTGAAAGAAGTAAATCAGAGTAATCGGAGTGAAATATTGGTGTGAAAGAAATGAGGGTGAGTGTGGGTTTTTATAGCAATGGTCGTTGATTATGTGCCGTTGATATTGTCGGTGCGATCTACACCGTTAAAAATCTATCCGTTGGGGCACAGTTATCAAGACGAACAAAAGTGGGTCGTTGGAAAAAATTGTCGGTGCAATCTTGGCCAATTATCTATTTAAATTTTACAAAACGGATTTATGTATTTATTAGATAAATCTGTTTTGAGTATTTTCAAAACGGATTTATCTAGTAAATAGATAAATCCATTTTGTTAAATTAACAAAATGGATTTATCTATTTTTTAGATAAATCCGTTATTAAAAATTTACATAACGGTTTTATGTGTTGTTGAGGTAAGTCTGTTTCTTAAAATTATGATAACAAATTTATCTTTTGCTGAGGTAAATTCGTTGTACATTTTTCTTTAAAACAGATTTACCTAAATAAACGATAAATCCATTTTGGTTTTTGTCCCAAACAGATTTATCTTTAAATTAGATAAATCCGTTTTGTCAATTTAGCAAGGGTAATATGGGAATAAAAAAATTGGTGGGGGTCTAAAATATAAGGGTTGGGGTATAAAAAACGGAACCCAAATCTTAAACCGATACACCCCATTGAGTGGGAAAAAATAACAAGAGAATTCATCTAGGCTCTTTCTATCTTCACCCCATTTTTTTTCTATTCACACCCCATTTAACTAGCAATTTATCAAATATTCGAGGCTTAAATATATGTTTGGCCCCTACAAATATGGCCATAATCCATTTAGACCCGTGTAAATTTTTTTTCTTCAAAATGACCCTTGCAAATATTAAGCGTTTACAGTTAAGCCACTCTGTTCACTTTCTATCCAAAAAAAACTGACGTGGCTAACGGGGATGACGTCAGCATGACATCATCAATGATTAACAGAGAAAGATTAATAGAGAAAGATTGAAACGATTCAGTTCCACTTCAGACTATTCCAAAAAAAGGGAATAATTAATAGAGAAAAATTGACACAATTCAAAAACGATAATCTTTCTCTGTTAATCATTCATGATGTCATGCTGATGTCATCTCTGTTAGTCACGTCAATTTTTTTAGAAAGAAAGTCAACAAATGAACTTAACAAGTGTAAACGTTTAATATTTATAACGGTCTTTTTAATTTTTTTTACATGGACCTAAATCGATTTGCAGGTGGCATACATATATTTAAGGCGATATTCAAATTAACATAACTCATCTTACTAATTTCCCTACAGTGATAGAAATTTTGCAGTATAGTTGAGAAGAATTGAATTTACTGATCAGTAGCAAAATTGCCAAGAAACTTTCTTCACGCGACGCGAGTCTCGAAATCACAGATACATACATGCGTTCATTCATTCAATTTCAATGGCATTTCAGAGAAGCTCAAAGGGGAAACCAAAAGCACCTAGATCTACAATCATGGTGTTGGGCGCAGCAGTAACTGCAATTGCGCTACTATTCCTACTCTCCTCACTGGTCTCCACAACTATCTCTCCAAAATCACTCGTCAAATTGCGAAACCACTCCGAAAACAAGTACCTCTATTGGGGCACCAAAATTGATTGCCCCGGAAAGCATTGTGGATCTTGCGAGGGTTTGGGTCACCAAGAATCAAGCCTCAGGTGTGCCCTAGAAGAAGCCATTTATCTCCATAGGTACGTAATTTATCGAAAGTGAGCTCTTTTAGCTTCACTTTTCGAGGGTTTAATTTTAATTTATGGGAATTTGCAGGACTTTTGTTATGCCGTCGAGGATGTGCATTAATCCTATACATAATAAGAAAGGGATCCTTCATCATTCAAGTAATGCTAGTTCCGACGAACAGTGAGTTTGTTTTGTGGCTTCACTATCATATATGTGTTTGTCAACTTTTCTGCATCGTAAATGTTAAGTTAGCTGATAGAGGAGAAGGGATAACGAAAAACTAGCCAATTAAATTTAAAGTCTTTTCTAATTAATATTTTAAAATGAGAGAGCATGTTAATTTAATGGAGGATAAATGAGAATTTTAATTGAAGTAATAAGGGCAACAATAAGAGAAAACGCTATAAGTTGGATGGTATCAACATGGTTCTAAACACATGCTTAGATGTTTTTAGTCTAAGTTTGATGTAAAAGTTAGAGTAAATATTTCAATCTAAAGCAAAACATACTTATTTTTTTCTGGTCGAAGTGAGGTTTTGAGGAAAATTTGCCTCACAGTAACCAAACATTTGTATTGTTAACGAAAATTGTGTTTGATAGAGGCAAAATCATTTTTGAAAGCTTCCATCATGAAACCAAATATACACTTAGCTGGCTTTATTTTTCCATCATAGGTGGGCGGTGAGTTCTTGTGCCATGGACTCTTTATATGATGTGGAACTCATGTCGGAGACTGTTCCTGTAATTTTGGACAATTCAAAAGAGTGGTATAGGGTTCTGTCGACAGGGATGAAGCTGGGAGCTAGAGGAGTTGCTCATGTGGAAGGAGTTAGCCGTGTCGAGCTTAAAGAAAGTAATCGCTATTATGATCTTTTACTCATAAACAGAACCGCTAGCCCTCTTTCTTGGTAGGTTGTTTTTCCTTTCCAAATTGGTTAGTCAAGTATGCGGAGCTGCACTTTTTTTGTTTGATTATATTGTGAAATTAAATTTGATCTATAGAAAAGAAGTGGGGTTATTGTTATCAAGGTTTTAATTGCGATTAGTCGTGATGCTTGGTATTCTGAAAAAATGCAGCTATGTGGTCGTAGAAGCAGTCATACTGCAAATGCAGAGACCATGAAAACATTGATGTTGTGGTTGCAATTGTGATTGCATGCTGCTGTTATTGATCTGAAGTTGTAACCGCATTACAATTCACAAGTTGTGCTGTGAATCATGCCTTACAAACTTTCAAAATAATGCTACTATGTAGATGATTTCTCATAAAATAGGTTATTATTTTCCTTGAGCATAGATCCTTCTCAACGACGAGGTTCTAATGATGGCCTTCCAGGTTTATGGAATGCAAGGATCGGAACAACCGTAGTGCTATAATGTTGCCATATTCATTTCTTCCCTCAATGGCTGCAAAGAAACTAAGACACGCAGCAGAAAAGGTTTACTTCATACGTAATCTCTTTAAGTCCTTAACATCCACATGTTGAATCAGTTTAATCTTAAATTTGTTTTTTCTTTCGCGAAAGATTATAAATCTATTTCTTCAAGCGTGCAATTTTTACAGTGTAAACATTTTTTTGCTCTTTTATATTGGATTTGGATAATTGGTATCAACAAGAACCTGTTTGAGTTATTTCAATGGGAAATGTTTGGCAAGGCTGTCTTATTTCAGCTCTTGGTAGATTAAATGGAGGTAGACTAGAGGATTTCTTGAGCCATAAATGAAACATGTATCTTTTCGTGAGCTACCTTGTTCATGGAATTGACTTAACTTTTCTGTTATACATTTTACTCCCATAAGAATTTTATTGAGGCTTCCCCCCTCACCCGGTGCTCTCTTCCCCTCTTTTTTTTAACCTACAATGAGAAAAGGAAAGAACCGGGGAAAGCAAGAAATAAGTGAAAAAAATAAGAGGCTAAAGAAAAGATACATGAAAGAAAACTCATTTTTGAGCTCTAACAAAAGAATTTTTGGAACTGAATCCAGGATCGACTGTCACTAAGTGCAGTCATTTTTTACAAAATGTACAACTCATTAGCAGACCCGAAGAAATTAAACTTTAAACTAATGCCTTTTGTGACTGACTGCCATGTAGAACTCATTGGCATGGCTAATTAGTATATTAGGAGCAATCATTTTCGGTGAGGTTGGTAGAAACATAACCAAGTCATCACTAATACACATTGCATGACTCTTTGGTGGGAAAGTAGTCAATGGAATGATTGCCGTTGATAGAGAACAGCATGACAAACACCAGATGGTTTGGGCATGGAGATGAGGATGCAATGCTTGGGATTGAAGACACGGGTTTATTTACATCTAGAACAAAAATCGGGGTTGGTTTGCGTTTGAGACATAGATTGGCAGGGATCACAATATTTGAAAAGAGCTATACAATATCCAAAATGATGATCGGAAAGGGCTTGAGTAATGGGACTACATCCAAATGACTTTTCCACAGCGAATGTAGGGAACAAAGGTTCTGATAGTGTTGAAGCAGAGGGATTAGTCATGCCTGAAGCCATTTTTAGTTAAAACAAAGGTTGGATAAATTGGAAGACCTAAGAACTCTAAGGGTTGTTACATTGAGCTACGAATCCACAACTATCCAGGAGATGACAAAGAAGAGATTAGCACTAGAGGGACTTGTGGTTGGGGAAGTGCATGAACAATGCCAGCTGTGGAGTGTGTACCAATAGGACACTACTTGAACAATTTGGGTGGAAGGAAAGAAGGGAAAATTTAGAAAACGATATCGGAGTGAGCCAAATGACACCAATGACAACCCTCACTTGGCAAAAATCAGAAGATGACTGGATGGGTTGTGTCTGCATGTGGAGGGTCTGGTTGCGATGTGCGTGTTAGTGTGTGGGGTAACTCGGTTCTGCTTGAAGTAACCAAGCATAGATCAATCTATTTAGTATATATGAAAGTCTAAGTGTGGTCATTGGCTGGAATCTTGCAAAAAAGTGATAGGCTAATAGAAGGAGGACACAATAGAGCTGAGAAATGGCACGACTATGTGCGTAGGGAAACACCGTGGATAAGGACAGTGCTGTCATAAAAGCTCATTGGCAAAGAACTGGAGAGGGGGCGCTGGAAAGAAAACACAAGAAAGACGACTAACTTGAGGAAAGAAAATAATATTGGAACTAACATTGAGCTCTTGATAATGCTTGATACCATGGGGATGTTATAAGATTTTTAGCATCTAAGTATAGAGGGAGGAAAAGGAGTGAGTGGACACAAATTACTTCAAATTGATATTTACTCGACATGAGACGACTCCTCTGATGTGTGACAAACAAAAAACACGATTCCTCATTTTATGCTTGTACTATACTCTTAGTCCATATTTGTTAATAATAAATATGGACTTATTAAATATGAAAACAGATTATGAAACAGGAAACATAGTAATCCATCTTAAGAGATTACCTAAGTTACTCTAAAATGTTGGAAAATAAATATTGCTTTTATGAGGTACTTTTCATATCTTCTAACAAGGTTAAAGCAGTTGACTGTTTTGTGTACTGTGTAATCTTCTGCAAGGAACCTAACTGGGTTTTACCATGTATAAGCAATTGTTGTCATATGCGATGAATAAGTGAAATCACCCTCCTCGGCCTCGCTCCTCAAAAGAACATCAATGTTTTTTACCTTACACAGAATTAGGATATTATGTGCTAAATGTCCTCAATTTCCTTATAGATGTATTTTGTGGTGATCATGTAAGCTTGCATTCACTTACCACAAGGGTAAAATATTTAGAACAGCATTGTAATTTTTTGTTGTAGCCAATAGGAGTTTGCTCTATTTTCTGCAATTTTTTGAACTTTTAATTCTTATGCACGATCTCTTTTTGTTACATCTCAATTTCTGATGAGACTCTTATTTACAGATCAAAGCTCTACTTGGTGATTATGATGCCATCCATGTTCGTCGTGGCGATAAAATAAAGACCAGGAAGGATAGATTTGGTGTAGTGAGGACCCTGCAGCCACACCTTGATAGGGATACCCGCCCCAAGTTTATTCTTTGTAGAATATCAAAGTGGGTCCCTCCTGGAAGAACCTTGTTTATTGCTTCAAATGAAAGGACTCCAGGGTTTTTTTTTCCGCTCTCTGCCAGGTAACTGTTTTCATGTTTGCATTATGTAATGTTTTTCTTTGGCAACACTGAGCTTGCTCAGTAGTTTGACAGTAACTGAAACATTTGAGTTTAATGCTGTATGGAGTTTATTTTGTTTAGGTATTGATCAACAAAACAATATGCATATGATTGTCATTTATATTCTGGACTTTTATTTATGGGTCCGCATTCTTTACATTTGGATTTGTTTGAAAATGCAATTATTGTAGTATGCCAATACGCATTTCGGGGAACCCTTGTTGAATTGGAGACAACACTCTCTGCAAGTTTTATTTTACCGTGTCCTTTATCTATTTGTTGATTGATTATTTATGGCTAGTTATTGATCTTACGTCTAATGATCACTTGATCATATCTAACCATTATTAATAGAAATTATGTAACAATTACTCTGAATGCTTAGTTTTAGGAGGAAACTTTCTGCTGGCATCAAATGCTCTTTTTTTATGCTCTTGGTGATTCAATTTTGCAGGTATAGATTGGCATACTCGTCAAACTATAGCAATATGTTGGATCCGGTGATTGAGAATAACTATCAATTATTCATGATCGAGAGGCTTATAATGATGGGTGCTAAAACATTCATTAAAACATTCAAGGAAGATGCGACAGATCTCAGTCTTACTGATGACCCAAAAAAGAATACCAAAAATTGGCAGATACCAGTTTACGATGATGAAACTTGCTGAGACATACACCTAGTATGCCACATTTCTATGCAATCCACACGATGAGAAAAAAATACATTATGTGCCCGAAATCCTTAGGTAAGAAAATTTTGTTAAGAGAAAAATGAGGGTGGATTAGTTTGTGTTGTAAATTGTGATGTTAGCTACAATCAAAATTTAATTAATTCATTACCTGTATGCACTTGTCTCATAGTAAAGCTGAAATGACCACTAATCTAAAGTTGGACACTAATTTGTATGCACGTGTACTCTTTCATCCTATCCTGCACTTACTATTGTTAGTAAACTCAGTTTCCTTTACCTTCTTCATCAAACTATATGGCTTAATTTATACACCCAGCACTCAAGGTTGTCAAACTCGAGAGTCTACGTAAACTCGTGGAGCATAGGTGGACTCGACTCGTAAACTCGTAAGAGTCTACCGACTATCAAAGAAACCCATAAATTGCATACACACATGATATAATATAGGTTAGCACAACAATAGCTCAACATTTCAACTACACAACAAAGCAAAGTAGCAAACCATGATATTAAAGTGTGTTAGTGCATTATTACTAGATAAGATCATACTATATTAATTACTAAAACAAAATAAAAATAGTATTGAAAATGTAAAAGTAACTTTATAAATCTAGTATATACTACAGGAAATAGGTAATTCAACCTAAGTAACTACCAATATTGACCATTAACTACATTTAAGGCCTAATCAAATGTAAAATTGTAGACTCGTAAACTCGCAGTAAAATCGAGAATTTACCGATTCTATCAGAGTTTACTTGAACTCGTACGAGTATACGAAAAAGAGAGTTTACCTGCTAGTTGACTCGTTTTTGTGATCTAGACTCCTAGACTCGTAAACTCGTAAGAGTTGACTCGAGAGTTTAACAACCATGCCAGCACTTGTGATTATAAAGCATAGTTTTTTTTTACCCAAATTATAAAGCATAGTTGACAATATTTACAATGGAAAAGTTATTTTACAGTTCGATGATCCAGTTATAGTCAGATTTGAGATTATTTTTCAAGCAAAATGACATGCAATAACACATACAAAGAATAATAGTATGTTTGGAAAGTCAGGATTTTCATGGTAGGATTGATGGGTAGGATTGATGGGGCCGTAGAAGCTACAACTTGGAAATTTTAGAGGGATTTTTTTTTTGTACCCCCATCATCTCCCAGCTACCCCCACCGACTCTGCGAAAAGACGCAATTGCCCTTAACAAAATTTAAAAATCCCGAACGTATCCTGATTTCATTTTTTTTTTTGGAAATCGGATTTAGGTAAATCCGATTTCCACTAAAAATTTTAAAAAATTTAAATCGGATTTATTTAAGATGGGTAGATCCGCTTTTAAAAATAACAAATCGGATTTACCTTAAGTGGGGGTAAATCCGATTTGTTATTTTTAAAAGCGGATCTACCCCATCATATAAGGTAAATCCGCTTTTAAAAATAACCAAAGCGGATTTACCTTATGTGGGGATAAATCCGCTTTGTTAACCCAATTAATAAATAAATAAATCAGTTAAAATTTTAAAAACAAATTTCGACCGTCTTTTGGTTCTGTTTAGTGTGTAGTTCGTTAACACGTGACGATATTGTACGTCGGGAGAATAATTTAGGCTAAAAAATCAGTTTTCGGGCAACCTACTCAAATTGTAATGAAACCACATTCTTTAAATCCGAAAAATATCAAGGATCAATACTCCTGAAGAAGTGACTTCTTTCAAGACTAGGGACCTCAAAATCCCAAATTCCATCGTTTACTATTTTTTATTAATTTTTTAAATTTTTCATAATCTCCAAAAAATCTGAAAAAATTTGCATAACTTTATTTTGGTTTTATTAGATTTTTAGTGGTGTTTTCATAATTTTTGGATTAGTTTTGGCTGTTTAACGGTTTTTTAGTAGTATTTTATAACCTTTTTTAAAAAATTAAATAAAAAACAATTTTTTTAATAACAAAATCGGATTTACCTTAGGTGGGATAAATCCGATTTTCTTTTTTTAGGGAAATCGGATTTACCTTAGGTGGGATAAATCCGATTTTCTCTTTTTTTAGGGAAATCGGATTTATGTACCCACTAGGTAAATCCGATTTCCAAAATAACAAAGCGGATTTACCTCCAGCTAAGGTAAATCCGCTTTGTTATTTTTGAAATCGGATTTACCTATTGGGCACCCCCATATGAGGTAAATCCGACTTTAAAAATAACAAAGCGGATTTACCTCAAATGGAGGTAAATCCGAGCGAATTAAAAATTGGACAGGGGTATTTTCGGGTTTCACTTTTATGTGGGGGTAAATAGGGAGATGATGGGGGTACATAAAAAAAAACCCAATTTTAGATTGCCGCACGTTTACTTATAAGTACTGTGGATCCAAACGAGCATTAAGAAGGCTATCGGAATCTAAAATTAAGAAGACCAAACCTATTTCAGTTTAATAGTAAATTTAGAATTATGTCTCTTTTTTTACTTATAGGAATTATGTCTTGCCAATCAAAACATTGGGAACTCGCCCCAAAAGAACCCAGTTTTAGTATTACCCTTACAAAGTGTAATATAGGCTCTGTTTTCCTTTACCTCTTTTTTTCATCAAACTATAGAGCCTATTTTATACACGCGACACTTGTGTGTATAAAAAGGATAATTGATATTTTTTATGATGGAAATGTTAGTTTACATTTTAATGATCTAATAAAATCGGATTGCTGATAAACTTTCTTTGATTTTCACCTTTGCCGTGCTTTTATAATTATAAAAAAAAAAGAATTAAACATGTACTGAAATGACTAAGATACTCATGAGGGGTTTTTAGTAACTTAGGTCCGACCCACTCGCCATATCCGACCCATGTATTGAGAGAGCTCTATTTAAGAGAATTTCCCCCATCGAGGAAAAGTCTCCATTCCTTCTTGTCACTACACAAACCCTAACTTGCTAAAGGAGTTGGACCTTCCACTTCTATGCAAGAAGAAAACCCTGGCTAGAAACTCATATAACGCACAAAATCAAAACCTTGTAAGAAAAAGGAAAAGCGAAAAGGAGAAAAAAAACATGCAAACATGTTTGGAGAAGAAAAGCTCTGAAAGAAGAAAAACAAGGATCACCCACCAACCTTTGTATGTAGGGGTTAGTTGAAACCCCGGAAAAAAAAATTGCACTTACTGCCTTATATAAATAGCCAAAATCTCCTGAAATTTTTATTTTGAACCCCTTAAAAATTTTAAATTTCACTACTAGACCAAGTTTTGCACCCATTTGACACTGACTTTAAAAAATTTGACACCCCTAACCCCGGGGTCCTGGGTCCGCCACTGTACATGAACATGTGACCACTGCCCGAGTGCCCGGTCCTGGACCCAGAAATACGCCATGAACTAGGAGGACAAGTGCTTATTGTTGGAATCGAGAGGCTCTCTGCAAAGGAAGTTTGGGGATGAATTTATTATGTTCTTTTTACTTCAAAATGAGGTCTTTTACATCCTAAGAAAATGTGTTTGGATCCTCTCATTCCTTCATTTCTCTCCATCACAAAATATAATGGTGGGAGGAGAGAGAAAATGATTAAAAAATAATAAATAATGATAAGAGAGAATGAAATTAAGAGAGAGAGATAGAGATGATGGAGGGTAGGGATGTGCATGGTACAAAATCCATACCACACCACACCATACCTCTTTCAAATCCAGTTTTGGTTTACCTTTTTTCATAAAACCGGTTTACATTTCTAAACTGGTTTGGAACCGGTTCGAAACCGGTACGGAACCGGTTCGGCTTTTAAAACCAGTTTACCATTTTAAAATCGGTTTTCCCTTCCAAGAACCGGTTTACCCATTTTTAAAACCGGTTTTTGCTACCCAAAAAACGGTTTACCGTTTCCTAAAACCGGTATTTTTTGTCAAAAACCAATTTTTTGTGCCAAAAACGATTTACTACTTCCCAAAACTGGTAACATGCCAGTAACATAAAAATTTCAGTAACATAATATTCCATACATGACTTTTTGGTTGAATACCAAAAACACATAGAAAATTCCAGTAACGACCCCATTGGCTGAACGGTTTCGCATTTCTGGCATGATGATATAGAGGACCTCAACACTTTATGATATTCAGTTGATTCCACCATGGAAATGGAAGAGATTGAGAGTAGAAAGAGGAGAGAGAGAGAGAGAGAGAGAGAGAGAGAGAGAGAGAGAGAGAAAAGGAGGTGAATCACCGCAAACTCTAAATAATAATAATAATAATAATAAATGAATATCACTGCAAATTCCTTGGTAACTCTATAGAATCACTCACTTTCATAAATTCACTACCATTATTTTGATTGGGAGCTGAATTGTTGGCTTTCTATTGAAACAGCGGTGCCAAATTTATGAATTGATGATGGAGATCGAGGAGAAGTATGTGAAGGATATTCAGATCTGGAAATTTCGGGAATTACCGGTTTAGGGGAAGTAATTACCGGTAATCCATAAGTGGGAGGGGGTGGGTTTTTTAAGGAAACAGTACGGGCTTTTAAAAATGGTTTGGTACAGTATTCAGTACAGTTGAGGTTTATTGTAACTGTTGCACACCCCTAATGGAGGGAGGTGTAGGGTTAGTGGGAATGAGAGAATCCAAGTCCTAAGAAAATCTGTAAATTTATTATATTTTTATCTAAATTTTATTTTTCAAATTTTTGATTTGTTCATTCAGTGAGCAACTACTTGTACTTTCAAATTTACGTTTTTTGTTTGTCTTCACAAATTTATCCAATGCTCCTTTTTGTGATTCAATCAAAAATTCAACTCTTTTCTTATTTTTGAGTTTCGAATAATCCGATTCATATTTTCGAGTTGACATTTATATTTTTTAAAATAAAAACAACAAAATCAAGTGAGATTAAAGAGACTTGGGGTGGTTGCTCCTTATCTAAGGGCGAGGAAAGAAGTTATGATTAAAAAGAAGTTATGATTAAATAATTACTGCTCCGGTTCATCCCTACTTATTTTATGAGCCTTTTCTTGTTGCCCTCCTCTCTTGAGGATGAGATTCGGAGCTTGATCAATGGCTTTTGGTGGGGAGGAGGGGGATCGTAGAAAGGGTATCCATTGGTTGTCTTGGGACAAGTTTTGTATTGACAAGGATCACGATGGTATGGGGTTTCGTAACTTGTATGTTTTTAATGTAGCCTTGATCGGAAAGCAAGGTTGGCGTCTTATGCACAACCTTACGCCAGTGGTTACTAGGCTCTACGGAGCGGATGCCGTTAAGGGGAGCAACTCTAGCTATGTTTGCTGGAGTATTCATGAAGGTCGTCTTGTCCTTCACGAGGGTTGTGGATGGATGATAGGGGATGGTTTCAACATTCGCGGGTTTGGTGAAAAATGGACAGTGGATCGCATGTTTATTACTCAAAATGAAGCTGTCATTTATAATCCTATACTCAGAGTGTCAGACCTTTTTATTCACAACACCAAAACATGGAATGAGCACCTTATTAAATCGATTTTTAACACCACCACTGCAGCATCAATTCTCAATACAAAACTCTATGATGTTGTGAATCATGACCAACGTGTTTGGTGGCCTGAATCTTCAGGCGTTTATAACATCCACAGTGCGTACAGAATGTTGATGGAAAATGTATTAGGGTATGTTTGGATGGAGGGTTTAGGAGGGGAGGGGAGGGCTTGATTTTTAAGTCTAAATTGAGGAAGCTATAAAATGTTTCTAAACAAAAATAAAGTGTGATTAACAATGTTTTATCATTATCTATCATGTTATTCTTTCAATTTTTTAAAATCTCAAATAGATATTAAAATATAAACCAAACCCTCCAAACCCCTCCCCTCCAAAACCCTCCTAAATCCCCCTCCCAAACATACCCTTAACTACCTCTCATTTACAAGCTGATGGCAATTGGAGGTCCCTTTAGAAGCTGAAGATCCCGCCAAAATTTAAGCATTTCATTTGGAAACTAGGACATTCACCCGTGCGATGCACGGGATGTGTTAGAGAATAGTTCGGTGTGAATGTGTGGTACGAAATAATTGTCTACAAAAATGTAATGCCCGATGTGTGGTAGGAAATAATTTACATGAAACTCTTGGTAGACCTAATGTTGAAGATATATTGTGTGGTACCTGATGGACTTTAGATTGAAATTTTTATTATACATGTTCAGTGATCCATTTTGAAGTCTATTACTATTAATAAGATGTTGTAATGAGAAAGAATATGTATTAGAAGCATTGTTCAATTTTTAATTGTAGGTAATTTATTTGTTTTGTAGCTTTGGTCTTCTAATCTGCCACACGTAAAATCAATTTTTACACTGTGAAGATCTTTTCCTTCTCATTATTATTTTTACAATAGGTGAAGAAGACTACTTTTGCACTATGCAGGGTGGTAGTGAGATCAATGTAATTAAAACCGGGCCGAACATAGAACGGACAGAGGCAACGGTTTAAGGTTCTTGGGGTCGAACCGGTTGAATTGGGGTCAGACCAGAATTAGTTAAATAGAATATTTAATATTTTTATTACAATATATAAAAGATAAAAAACAAAAAAAAACATAAAATTCTTAGTTTCACACCACAAAAATTAAATTAGACTTAAGTTAATTAAATTAGGTTTCTATAATATTTTAAATAATATTTTTGTGTTCACATTGAAACTACAAAATTAGACTTAATTGAAACCAGTTAAAATTGCAAGTGCAATAATTTTGTGTTCACATTGAAACTTGGTTGTAGATAGTCTTGCAAGTGCAATGTTTTTGTGTTCACAATGTAGGGAGGAAGGAAAAGAAGTCATAGAAGTGACACTTGGTTGTGTTCACATTGCATACTTCCAAGATTTAACCAAAAAGTGATATAGCGTTGGTTGTGTTCACATTGCATGCTTCAAAATTTTACCCAAAAAGTGATATATGCTAGGTTGTGTTCACAATGGTTATACCAAAAAAGCCTGAAAATGGAACCGGGATTTATATATAGAGATTATGCCGCAACTGTATTTCAATCAGATCTAATCTTGGACATAGACATATTTCTGTCAATGATGTGTGCTCGTGGTGTAGGAATGAGCCAGAATCACTCGTGCACCTTTCCATTCTTTGCCTAAAATTTGCAGCTTGTTGGAATGCGGTAGGATTGCAGCAGGTGCTACTGAACCATGCACTTGTAACTAATGATTTTTGTTCCTTAGTTTTTTATGTGCTGGACAGGTTATTGATGCATGATAAAGTGGCTTTTTGCATGACCTTATGGTGCATTTGGCAAGGTAGAAACAACCTTGTGTGGGAGAATAAGGTTACTGATGCAGCCACTATGGTGCGGAAAGGTAATACTTTATATCATGAATTGTACCATGCTAGAAGTCTCACAAATTCTGCCACAAACAATAATACCACTCTTCAATATGTCACTGACGAAGTGAAGTGGTCCACAGTCCACACCTCCCGTGGGTTGAATAAAATGCAATATTGATAATTCATTCTCCATGTTTGACAATAAGGTGGGAAGTTTCCGTCTTCCGCTTTTATTACCGCGCTACAGTAGATATTTATTTATATAGTTGTAGCTTTGTGTGTTTTGGATTGAGTTAGTTTAGTCCAAATAGGCTTCGCTCTAAAAGCCCAATAATCACTTCACTGCAAATTGCTATGCACATCCTCTTAAATAATTTGAAGAAAAGATGTACATCTATTTATTTTAAGATTTAAGTTGTACAACTCAGGCCTCTTAAACCGGGATTGACAAGATGTATGTCTCAATCAAACCCATTTTTTACTATTTTTATGAGAAAAGAAAAGAAAGAATCTAAGTGCATTAACATTTATTATTTTTTTATTTTTAGAAATAAATAGTAAAAAACTAGTTGTTATGCAAAAATGAATCTATTGTTGCTACTATTGCCTTTACTTTTTGTTAGCACTGTGGCTGAAAAGATGTGACGAACGGTACCTGCAAAAAAGCAAAAGTTAGGAAAACAACCGGAGGGGTCTTGACGACGCGCCCTTAAGGATTTATCCGTCTCTACAGCGCAAATCCCCCGAGGGTACAACCGGTCTCGTCTGATTACACAATAGCGAATCAGGAATCCGAAGTGGCAAGAAGGAACTGTTTAGTGTTTCAGGAAAGATAACCCAGGAAGGTCAGAGAAGAGAAGAGCAGCGTATTTTATTTTCAGAGAAGAGCTGATTTCGTTGATGTATCAAGCGCTACTCGACTAGCGTTTATATAGGCTCTACCGATAACTAACTCCAGAGAAAAGAGTGGAAGCGGAGCGCATAACAGCCTTCAGCTTGCGCACCAAGTAAGCGAAGTTAGCTGTAACCCGCCTAGCTTGTCCACCAAGCAATGAACCTGGACAATTTTGATAAGATGAATGTGGACAAGTCTTGGCGGCTAAGGAAAGCCGTTTGCGAAAAAACCGAGTAAAAAATAGTCTCACAGAGATGGTCTCAGCTTGTGCGCGCGAGGAGTCCCACTTACTAGCTTGTTTATCAACCCTCACAAGGTTTTAATATAAAGGCTTTGGTTTCCACAAAGCCAACCAATGTGGGATTTCCCCACTTTTGTAATATCATATAAAATCAATTAATTTTACAACAATCCCCCACATATTTCAAAAGTTTCGAAAAGAATAAGAAAAGGAAGTTTCCTGGGTTATCATCGTAGATGTAATGCATCGGAGCTGTATAGCAAGCTATGGAACCAGTCCTAGACAGATGAAACATAACATACAGTGAATTGGTTTAGCAAGCTATGGAACCCAAGACACATGTTATATGTTAGAGATTTCACCATCACATTACACCCCCACAGTTCTTGCTGTTTCCGCCGTTTTGCGCTACTAGGCCATGTGCGTGCTCGGTATTCATGAGTGCTCTAGAGATCTCGGCAGGATCTCATGCAAGCGGCCCCACTTGACACTCTTATAGGTGATTTCATCAAGTGTATGCTGCAAGTCATACACCACCCATAAGGGCTATGATAATCATTAAAAGCTTTAAGCTTAACCTCTTTAACCCCGCAGTCTAGCACTATCACAATAACATCATAACATCATAGGAAGGGACAAGAATAAAATTAATTACGTGAATTAATTTTCCAGTGCTAGCAATATTGTCAAGAAGCGACTTGTTTTTACCACATTGAACCTTCTTCATGGGATCTCCAATCACAAAGGTTGGGTTACCATCACTTCTTGATTTCAATTGGCTTAAGTCTCATTCCCCTCGATGTTTCAAATATCAGTTTCTTGCCTAGGGGTTTTGTCAGAGGATCGGCCAAATTCACTTCTGACTTTACATAATCGATCGATATTAATCCATATTTTTGCAATTGTTTGACAATGTTGTGTCTCAATTGCACATGTCTATTTTTGCCATTATAGGTCTTATTCTTTGCAACGGCTATTGCCGACTGACTATCACAGTGTATTGACACTGATGGTGTCGGTTTCATTCCCAATGGAATTCCAGCTAAAAGGTTGTTTAACCATTCAGCCTCAGTACCAGCCAACTCTAGAGCTACAAATTCCGACTCCATAGTCGATCTAGCAATAATGGATTGTTTGGCTGACCTCCAAGTTACCGCACCACCACCAAGTGTAAAAATGTAACCACTAGTGGATTTGGTCTCATCTGAATCAGATATCCAGTTAGCATCACAGTATCCTTCTAATACTGCGGGAAATCCACTGTAAGTAATACCATAATTTATGGTACCTCTCAAATATCACATAAGGTGAGCAATTGCCTTCCAATGATCCTGACCAGGGTTATGAGTATACCTACTCAGACGACCGACTGTGAATGCAATGTCTGGTCGAGAAACGTTCATTAAATGCAGTAGGCTCCCAATTATATGGGCATACTGAGGTTGGTCAACAGGATCACCTCTATTTTTCTTCAAGTGTGAGTTAGCTTCATAAGGAGTACTCAGGGGGGTAGAGTTATAGTGACCAAATTTCCTAAGAAGTTTTTCAACATAATGTTCCTGTGATAGTATAATACTACCACCTTCCCTGATAACTCTAACTCCTAATATTACATTTGCCTCACCCATATCTTTCATATCAAAGGTAGATGAAAGAAAAGATTTTGTTTTAACAACAATGTCAAGACAAGTACCAAAAATGATCATGTCATCTACATATAGGCATATAATCACATGTTCTCCACACACAGTTTTAGTGTAAACACATTTATCAACATCAGTTGTGGAAAAACCATCACCAATCAAAGTTTTGTCAAATTTTTCATGCCATTGTTTTGGTGCTTGTTTTAAACCATACAACGACTTAAGGAGTTTGCATACTTTATTTTCTTGACCAGAAACTATACATCCTTCGGGTTGAGCCATATAAATTTCTTCTTCTAAGTCACCGTTCAAAAAGGCAGTTTTAACATCCATTTGGTGAATAACAAGTTTATGGATAGAAGCTAAAGCCATTAATACTCTAATAGAAGAAATTCTAGTTACTGGAGCAAAGGTATCAAAATAGTCAATGTTTTGTTTTTGAGAAAATCCTTTTGCTACTAATCTAGTTTTGTATTTATCAGTAGACCCATCAGGGTTATATTTTCTATTAAAAATCCACCTGCATCCTATTGGTTTTGCTCCAGGAGGTAAATCGACTAAAGTCCAAGTTTTACATTTTGAAATTGAATCTATTTCAGTTTTAATGGCTTCTTTCCAAAATTTTGACTCAGAAGAAGAAATTGCTTCAATAAAGGTTTCAGGAGCTTTTTCAACAAGATAAGTGTAAAAATCATTTCCGAAGGATGTTTCTTTTCTTGGTCGTTTACTTCTCCTTAGTTCTTCACATGGTTCTTCACGTGTATCGTCACTAGTAGTCACTAGTGATTGTCTAGTCGTACTATCACGTTTCAGAGGAAACATGTTTTCAAAAAAGTCAGCATTTTTAGTTTCGATGATAGTGTTGTTATCTAGAACATCACTTCTCACAACTAGAAATCTATAAGCAGCGCTATTTTCGGAATACCCTATAAACGCACAATCAGATGTCTTGCAACCATTTTTTCTTTTCTTAGGGTCAGGCAACATAACTTGGGCCAAGCACCCCCACACTTTTAAATATTTCAAGTTAGGTTGATATCCTTTCCATAGTTCATAGGGGGCTTTCCCGGTTTTCTTATGAGGAGTTCTATTTTGTATAAAGCAAGCAGTTAGGATAGCCTCACCCCACAAGTTATTTGGTGCACTAGAACTAACTAACATGGCATTCATCATCTCTTTCAGGGTCCTATTTTTCCTTTCGGCTATACCGTTAGATTCAGGTGAATAAGGGGGAGTTGTTTCATGTATGATGCCTTCTTTTTCACAAAAATCATTAAACGATATATACTCTCCTCCGTGATTGGATCTAACTCGTTCAATTTTCCTATCTAATTGGTTTTCTACTTCTGCCTTATATGATAAGAAAGCTTCAAATGCTTCATCCTTTTGTCTTAATAAATATACCTTAGTATATCTCGAAAAATCATCTATAAAGGTCACATAATAATATTTACCACCTCTAGTTGGAGTTTGTTTTAAATCTCCTAAGTCCGTATGAATTAAATTAAGCAACTCAGTTTCACGTTGTACGGGGGGACAGGTTTTCTTAGTTAGCTTGGATTCAACACACACGCCACACTTGCTATGTTGATTATCGCTAATTGTTATCATGCCAAGACGTTGCAATTTAATAACATACCTAAAGTTGATATGACCTAATCTAGCATGCCACAGATTACAAGAGTCAATCAAATAAGCAGAAGTAGAAGCATTGTTATTCAAATCAGAAATGTTAAGTGCAAAAAGTCCATGATCATAATAACCCTTTCCTACAAAGACATTGTTTTTAGTTAAAACAATCTTATTAGATTCAAAGGTCACTTTGATTCCATGCTTCAGCAGTACTCCAACAGAGATCAAGTTTGCCCTTATATTAGGCACATGGAGCACGTTTGTGAGAGCCAATGTCTTTCCCGATGTGAGCTTTAGAAGGACTTTTCCTTTTCCCGAGACTGGGGCAGTATGTGAGTCACCAAGATAGATTTGTTCTTCTCCTTCCCCTACAGGAGTGTAGGAGGTAAAAGCCTCTCTGTTAGCACAAATATGCTTGGTGGCTCCAGAATCTACCACCCACTTGTTCACATCAGTCGCCATATTGACCAGAGAAACGACAGCAGCAATGACATCGTCATCCTCATCATCATCTCCGCCGGCATCAGTCAAGTTGGCGTTTGCCTTAGGAGGAACCTCGTTTCTCACTCTATGCCTGCATTTAGGAGCATAGTGTCCTGAGTTTCCACAAACAAAACAAAAACCCTTTTTCTTGAAATCAGAGCCATGAACAGGGTTATGATTATTGTCATTTTTGTTGTTCTTATGATCAGCAGATTTTTTAGAGTCGTACCTTTTGTTTGAAGACTCAGGTTTGTTTTTGTCATACCTTAAAGATTTATTCACCACCATGTTTGCTCGAGCAACCTCTGATCTAGCCTTTGATTTGTTGCTTTCCTTTCGATTGGTATATATCTTCAATGATGACATGGGTCAGCAGCTCGTTTAGCGACAGTTGCTTGTGCTCGTGTTTCAGTTGTTGCTTGTAGTCCTTCCATGATTCAGGCAGCTTCTCAATCAGGATCCCAGCAACAAACTCATCAGGGAGAACAATACTTTCAGCCTTCATTTCCTCCACCAACCTGTAGTACTCATTGATCTGGGCTTTGATTTCGTCATGCTCATTCATCATCCAGCGATAGTAGTTGCTGATGACGAACTTTTGCTTGCTAGCATCTTCAGCAGTGTATTTGAGAATAAGGGATTCCCAAATTTCATTAGCCTCCTTGTAGGTGCAGTAGATGTCAAACAGGTCGTTAGAGAGAGTGCTGAGAATTGTGTGACGACACACTTTATTGGCATGTGTCCACAATTCGACCTGTTTGGGAGTCGCAGATGAGTCGGGTTTGGAGTCAGAGAGTGCCGCAACAACTCCGTGCATGTCCAGGAGAGAGCTTATGCGTTCCTGCCATCTACGAAAATTTTGGCCTGAGAAGACCTCAATTTTGGAGATGTCAGGAAAGGGTTTTGCATAATTGACAGGCACAGAGACAGGAACAGTAACGACGGTGCTGGTGTCGTTGGCAGGAGAGGAGGCGTCGCCGTTGTTGTTGGTTTGATCAGCCATGAGAAATAAATCCTTAAGATTGTTAGCGCTGTGGCTGAAAAGATGTGACGAACGGTACCTGCAAAAAAGCAAAAGTTAGGAAAACAATCGGAGGGGTCTTGACGACGCGCCCTTAAGGAAGGTCAGAGAAGAGAAGAGCAGCGTATTTTATTTTTAGAGAAGAGCTGATTTCGTTGATGTATCAAGTGCTACTCGACTAGCGTTTATATAGGCTCTACCGATAACTAACTCCAGAGAAAAGAGTGGAAGTGGTCTTGGCGGCCAAGGAAAGTCGTTTGCAAAAAAAACGAGTAAAAAATAGTTTGGTTCAAAGAAAATATAGGCTCAATAAGTCCAAAATATAATAATATATCAGTAATTAAGAATAAACGCAAGGCTGGTCGTGCGCCCAGGGGGGGGGGGGAAATCGGAAGATATACACTGAGCCCCACAAAGATGGTCTCAGCTTGTGCGCGCGAGGAGTCCCACTTACTAGCTTGTTTATAAACCCTCACAAGGTTTTAATATATAAAGGCTTTGGTTTCCACAAAGCCAACCAATGTGGGAGTTCCCCACTTTTGTAATATCATATAAAATCAATTAATTTTACAACACTTTTTACTTTAGCTATGGAGATTCAGCTATGGAGATTCGGAGCGATGATGACTTCCGCACCATGATGGAAGCACATGCTAATGTTCCAGCAGGACGCCGTATATTGAAGCTGTATGTCGAAACAATACGCACTCCGGGCGAGATCATTTATCTTTTGCAACAAGGACTTTAAATTAATTGTAATCAGGGTTTGTTATGTTTCGTTCTTGTTGCGTTATGTTTCTTTATTGTTTCATTGTTTTTTGTGTTTGATGTACGATTATGCTTTGTAATAATAAACTCGTTGTTTAAATTAAATACCACGGAAATATAAATTACTTAGTACTACTGTGTGTTGCGGCCCCTCCTGCTATAAACACAACCCCACTTCCTAAGTCTACGGAATGGCCTCACGAGGCTCTTCATCCGGTCCAGTATGGTCCATGTCTGTGTCCCCTGTGGAACTCTCCCATCCATGGCACGCTCCATCTCATCCACCAAATCAATCATCTCAGGTACTATCTATCAGATAGATAACAAAATTTATTAAAACCACTACATGTTTAATAATTTAATAAATGATAATATGTAAAAGACGTACCTCTCTAGTGTCAGGCTCATCCTCAAGATGTACATAACTGGACGACAATAGGAATGGGTGTGAGACCCTCCCAAACCAGTCAAAGTACCCTGGTACGGTGTCTAGGTGACCCAGTCTAGTAGGAGGCCCCCGCTCTATCAAATGCTGGTCGAAGTGTGCCCACATGTCGTCACCATCCTATAATGTTACAACGGACCTAGTAGGAGATTTGGGGTCCTCTGGGATCCCCTGTACCTGCCCAAACTACCCGATGACATGATCTGGAAGGTAGGGCACTATGCACCCAAAATGACGTATAAATCCTCTGAATAGTGTCAGTGCCTCAAAGGGTATGACATGTCTATGACTTGTGTAGGGGTCCCAGGTGACCTCATCTGGGTGAAGCCGATCCAGTGCAAGTCGAACGACCTCCCTGTCCACGCCGGAAGTTTCCACCCACCGCTTGGCACGTGGCTGTGCCTCATCATACATAGGGTCCACATGTTTGATGCCGAAGTTGGCACCCTGGAAGTGTTCAAAAACCCATGCCTGTAATGAACATATGATAGATTAATTATTAACCCTACAGTAACATCGTAAACTGATTAAAAAATTAACTATAATAGATACTTGAAGTAATGTAACATAGCCAGCCATCTGCCTATTTTTCTTTTTGTTGGCATCCCGTAGCTGGTCATATAGATGGGCAAAGGCCATCCCCCAACGTGTAAGTACCAGTCTGATCCAAGTCAATCAGCATACCAAGATATGCCAACTTCACTTTGTTCCCTAACTTGTCGGTGAACAAGGTGATGCCCAGCAGGTAAAGAAGATACGCCCTAGCAGCATGTTCCCATCACTACAAGAAAAATTGGTTTTTTCGGCGGGCAAAATCCGCCGGAAAAGCCAAAAATCCGCCGAAAATGTGGACTTTCCGGCAGATTTTTGGCGGCGGTAGCCAGCTCGCAGGAAACGGTTTCCGGCGGATTATCCGCCAGAAATTTCTGGCGGATTTCGTAGCGCCGAAACATCTGGCGGATAATCCGCCGGAAAATCCAAAAAAAATTTGTGTGAATTTATCCGCCGGAAAGTCCACAAATCCGCCGAAAAGTCCACGGCGGAGTATCCGCCGGAAAGTCCACAAATCCGCCGGAAAAAGGCTTTTTTTTTAAAAAAAATTAATTATTTTTAAAAAATAAAAATCATTATTTTTCATTTAAAAAATTAATATTATTTTATTAAAAACTTTAATTGATTATTTTATTAAAAACTTTAATTATTGATAAAAAATAAAATTTAATAATTAATTAATTTACTATTTAAAAAAATAAAAATTAGGAATGAAAATTAATCATTAATTTAAATAAATATATATCCAAACGACAACAAAAATATCCATACAATAAAAAAAATATTCATACAACAAAATAAAATAATCCAAAGCTATTGGGGCGCCTGCTGGTTTGACTCATCACCCTGATAATAGGTATCATCAGATGAAAGAAAAGCCCTAATCGAATCGATCGAATCGATATTATTAAGATCAATGTGGGGCTGCTGGGGTGACCGCCGCTGGGGGTGCTGGTTTGGCTGGTTTGGCTGGTGGGGTGACTGCTGGTGGGGCTGCTGGTATGGCTGCTTGTATGGCTGCTTGTATGGCTGAGGTGCATACTGTTGGGAATACTGGGGTGCATACTGCTGCTGAGGCCACTGCTGAAATGCACCGTCGTAATGGTGTTGCAGCTGCTGCGGCAGGTAGGATAGCATATGTGATGAGGATGGCCTCGAGTGCTGAGACATCAGCTGATCCTGCAAAAACTTAAAGCGGTCCTCATTTATCCTAGCCTGCTCCACAACTAACCTAGCCTGCTCCTCGATGCGCTCCGCAGCTACCCTAGCCTGCTCCTCAGCTATCATGGCTTTCTCCCGAAGCGCCTGCACATCCCGTTCATTTTGAGACTTAAGCTCGGCAAACTGAAGTTGGGCCTCGCTCAGTTGCTGCGTCAATTGCGTAACAGCATGCAACTCACTAGCATTGGGAACATAAGAGCGACCAGTACTCGAGGATCCAGAATATTGTGAAGCTGATAGACTCGGAATAATGCTTGTTCGGAAAGCAGTCGGTCCAATACCACCTGATCCCACCAAACAATTACTCTTTTGGGGACCAACTGCTCTCTCCCAACTATCGCGAGTGTGGATACGTTGTGTTGCAGGTAACCTGATATTGCAGGATGTGTTTTGATGATGAAAAAGACAAAGGTAAGATTGACGGTCAAAGTCAATAAAAGTGACTAAACGTCAAAGTCACAATCCAAGACAAGCAAGCCAAAAACTGAAGATTCAAGTTTAAGGGTAGTCCTTAAATATAAAGGTAGTCCTTAGGGTTTGGGTGTGTCTTAGGAAAAAGTGTAAGCTCTTTCAAAGGCCAGCTCGTATCTCAAAGTCTCACACACTCACAAAGTTTTTTAAAGTTGCATGCATACTTACGTAAACATTTCTATCACTTTTAAAATAACAAAATCGATTTCCTCATGCATAAACAAATATCAAAATCGATTTTCAGGTAAAATAGAAAAGATAGAATCGATTGTCAGGCCATGTTTTTCAATACACAAATCGATTTCTGAGCCAAATAAATCTTAAGGGAAGAATCGATTCCCAATCTTTTGCACATAACTGAGAATCGATTCCCACTTGTCTCAGGCAAGCTGAAAATCGATTCCTACATATTTTCACTAAGTATAGAATCGATTCCTAGCTTTCCATGGCACTCAAGAATCGATTTCCCATATTTTCCAAACAAAGATAAATCGATTCCTCACCTAAATAAATCGATTCCTAGATCAAATACATTTTAACAAAGAATCGATTCCTACACTATTTTCAACGTAAAAATGAATTCCTCATAGCCTATAAATAGGCAGTGCTTCACGATTCATTTAACACAACACACAACTCAACCCACTTGCATGAAACAGAAAACTTTTGAGAAAACTCTTCACGCTTATACTTTTGCTCGTCACGCACCGTCGGTCTGTCTGAGCTGATCTGTTGCTAAGAGTTAGTTGGGGTTGTATTCTTCAAGTTGTAATATCTGCCTACACTAGAGGTATTTCTGCATTTACAATTGTTTATTATTTAATTGTTGTGTTTTGTTCTAGGGAGTGGGGTATCTCTCTAGGGTAGCTGCATGTACTAGGAAGTGGGGTATCTTTCTAGGGCAGTTGATTGTAACAGGGGTGGGGTATCTCTTGTTATTGTTATATTAGATCTGAGGGCTCTCTATAGGTGGGGTATCCTAGGAGGAGAGTGCCTGAGTCTGTAAAGGTTTTCCAAGGCACCTGTAAGCCTTGTTGTGTTAGTGGAAAATCTCACAAGGGTGTGAGGACTGGACGTAGGTCACTAGGAGGTGACCGAACCAGGATAAATCTCTGCGTGCTTTACTGCTTTCCTGCTTTACTGTTATTCTACTTTACTGCTTTATATTCTAATTCCTTTGCTTCCACTTAACCTGCGCGAAAATTGATCTAAGTCATTGAAAAGGGGAAAAACATTTTTCGAAAGATCTGAAAAGTTTTAAATCTCAATTCACCCCCCCTCTTGAGACTGAAGCCACTTGGTAACAGCGAGTTACTCTAGCCTCCTCCACTGGATCGATATCAGCTGCCCCACTGCTCTGTTGTGACTGCTGGTACTCAGTCAGCCCACCCTGGAACCTCTCCTGAAAAAAATAACCCAACAAATAAATAACTATAGCAAAAGTAGTCTTAATATAATATTCCTCCCCCGATATAAAGATTAATATAAATAATAAACATTAATATATAATTGTAAAAGTAGTTTTACCTGAATATTCCTCGCCCGATCTGTAGCAAAGTCACCGGTGTCCTCCCGCATATGAAGGTAGCGATGCAACTCAGGCAAAGTGATTGCCCTTTGTTCCCTCGCCTCCTATATATATATATATATACAAATTATTAATTAATACACATGAAAATGACTAGTTAATTATAAATAATTAATTAATCAAGTAATAAAGTAATAAATTTACCAAATGCCTGTGATGCGTTGCAGTATTAACACTCCCCCCTGTGTGTGTGCAGCCACATTTTTCAGAAGCACGGTTCTTCTTGGCTTTCTCACAAAAAATCCTAAATTCTGGTGTCTGCTAGTACTCCTGTAACCCAGCCCAAATAGAGTCTCCCATATAATATGGCCTCGCATTCTTACCGCCCGCAGTAATTCAGAATAGCGATGGGAACATCTCTTATGGAAGACTCTCTCAACTTCCCTTTGCTGCTCTGGTAACCATGTACATTTTTCCTATTTAAGAAATTTACAATAATGTTCTTAATTATAAGACAAATATTAATTAATCAAGTCAATAAGATAATACACCAAATTAATTAATTATTTAGTAGATTAACAACTTACCAAAAATGATTTTAACATCCTCTCAATTGCCTCTGTATCTTTTCTAACAGCCGTCCAATTCTTCCAGCTGCTGGTGAAATTCTCCTTGATTGTTTTTGTGATGGCGGTAGCTATAGTCTTCGAAGGAAGAAACTTGCATTAAAAAAAGATGAGTTTTATTACCTCAAATTATATAAGTTATATAAAAGGAAACAAAAATAAATTAATAAATAATAATATATATACTTACGAATCGCCAGCAGTCTCCAATATGATACGCCCATCAGGTGTATACCTCACCACCTCACGGTCAACAGTGAATGTGCGTACCCCATCAGAATCAACATCTGTCGGGGCTAAGCCCTCAGTAGCAACAGGAATCACTGGGTCCCCTGCAGCACTAGTACTAGCACCCTCAGACCCAGGTGGTGGCAAATTTCTGCCACCAGAAACAACAACACGAGCAGGCTGAACATGACGCCTTAGGCGAGTAGAAGTCTTCCGCCTGCTAGTGATGGCGGCATCACCCGTGACAGGTGGAGGAACATATGTCTCGTCATCGGATCCTGAGTGAACAAAAATATATAAACATAAACATACTAAACAAGGTTAACATAAACATACTAAACAAAAATATATAAACATAAACATAAATTATATCGTTGATTAAAAATAGGTTAACATATATATATATATATATATATATTGTTGAAACATAAATTACTAATTGGAATCCCATTCATTCTCAAAATCATCATCATCAGAGGAGTGAATTCTTGATATACCAATGTGGTCTGTTGCATCTTCATCAGCATCTTCTTCGTCATCAACTTCATCGTCGGTGTTTGGCTTATCACATAAACGACTAATGAGTTCAACTTGAATCGCTTCATTTACATTAGACATCTCTTCCATTTGATATGGCACATCTTCCACCGTGTCATCATTTGTCTCAATGCGACCTCTTGGTTTTGTTTTAATTGCGACACACCAACCACGCCTATCAGTCCGCGTTGATGGATAAGGGACATAATAGACTTGTCTCACATTTTGTGCAATGACGAACGGATCATACAGTCGATATCTACCATTCATTTTAATGTCCACTGTATTTGACTTTGGATTCCTCGAGCCTTGGTATAAGCGGCAGATAGAACATTGCTTTTCGTGGAACCGGTTTGCCTCTGCTCATCCCTTTCCTATTGGCACGATAGCGTGGCTCTCCACACAGCTTGCATTCCGACAACTCTCCATCATTTATGCCAAACTCATTGTTATAATAGAGCATGCAACCAGACACACAACAATCAATTCTTTTAGATTTTAAGCCAAGCTTCGATACCGGTCTTTTAGCTTCATAATAACTTTGCGGCAAAAGCCCTCTAATGGGGGTTGCATCCAACATCATTTTGGTCATATATTCCATGCACAACTCAGCAACATTAAATTGAGACTTAAGACCCAACAACTGAACACACATTGATAATTTTGAGTCTTTAGATCCTTCAAATAATAGTTTATTTGTCTCACTCAAATACATGTAAAACCTTTGAGCTTCCTCATTTGGAACTTCTTCAGCATCATATTCTGGTTCTTCAAAATCCAAATTTACTCCAACATCGTCAGATATCATTCCCTGATAAACATCTAACGGTTGTATAATTTGGCCTTCAGATGTCGTAGTCGCTGGACAACTACTTGATGTGGGAGCTACTACTTCAACCGGAACATTAACCGCAGGAACTGCAGCTACCCTTGGTCCTACTTCCCCGTGACGAGTCCATATCCAATAATTTGGCCTAAACCCATTATTGTACAAATCAAGTCTAACTTCTTCTTCATTTTTTATAAATCGAAAGGAACATTTCAAGCACGGACATCTAATACCGCATTGTGCCGCAAATTCTTCATGGGCCTTAGCACAAAAAATAAACTCTTCTACTCCTTCTACAAAACGTCGCTTTAAACCGGATCTTCCAGGAAACAATCGATCATACATCCAACTACGATCCATAATTTCAATATCGATCTATGTACTACACTACAACGTAAATGAAATAAACTATCAAATAAACTATCAATTACTTTATATTTTGATATATATTGATATATTAATTACTTTATTTTGATATATCAATAAACTATCAGATACCAGCAACACAATGAATTTTTAGATAATGATATATATTAATAATTTAAACATTATAAATAATAATTGCAAATTTAATTTTAAATTTCAATTTTTATAAGACAATATCTTTTAATAAAATTTATAAGTGAACTTAATAAATAACTTTTTTCAATATAAATTATTTTGTATTATTATTGCAAACAAAATTTGTAACAAAATTTTACTATAATTAGTGAAGTAATTAATATTTTATTAATTTTAATATTATACCAAAATTGTGATTTAAGAAAACCAACTTCTAAGACACTACAATAAGACACAGGAACATGTATTCAAATCATCGACAATAAGCGTTATTAAAAGTCACCAAGGACTAAAAGAAAAAATCCAAATTTTACGGTGACCAAAAGTTGGTAAAAAAATTTTAGACACTAAAAACAAAAAATACATATATATATATATATATATATATATATATATATATATATTGATATATTAATTACTCTACTTTGATAACTAACCGTAGTGAAGAGAAGGCTCTGACTTGAAGCGTATCCCCAACTCGAACAAAGAGGAAAAATGAGGAACGCAAACTCAAACAATACCTAAACAAACAACACCACAATTAGTAACAAACTCATATTATAAAATAATTCAAAAACTAAAACTATTAACTCATGTTACAAACATACCTTAGATCAAAGAAATTTGCCAAAGAGAGGGAGAGATTTAGTAGAAAGAGGAAGAGAGGAATTTCAAGAAGAGATTTAGTAGAGAGAATGAGAGTATTGGTAGAGGTGTGAAGAAGAAGTGGAGAATGGAGAAGGGATTATATAGGAGAACCAAAGTCCAACGGTCAAACGGAGAATCCGCTGGAAATGTCACTTACCGGCGGATTTAGAGGATTTCCGGCAGATTTTCAAATATTAAATTTCCCGCCCTTTTCAAAAAATCCGCCGGAAATGACGTTTCCGGCGGATTTTAGTCGGTTGGTTATTTCCGGCGGATTTTTTCGTTGACCCAAATCCGCCGGAAATACCTAAAATCCGCCGGAAATACCTAAAAATCCGCCGAAAATACCTAAAAATAAACGGCTCAAATTTGTGATCTAAAATTTTGATCAACGGCTCATGTTTCCCCACGCCTATTATAAATTGGGCTTCATCTTTCCCTTCTACTTCACAAAAACCCTAACCCCTTCTCTGCTTCTTCTCCACGAAATCGTATAAACAAAAAAAAAATGCCCCTAACACAATACTCAGAGGATTCTTCCCTCACTATCATTCATCATCATCAAGGCATCATCACCAACAAAGTTGATGGTGTCTGTTTCGAGGGGCGAGACACAATGCAGTGTAGGCTTAAACACAACATAACATTCGCTGCCCTAAAAGATAAACTGCTGGGTAAGGTGCAAGTGGAGGGCGACGAGCGAGAGATAACCCTTATAGTTTATCGGAAACCCGATTGGTCTGATGGACGTGTGCACGGATCTACAATGGATGTCAAGAACGACGATGACGTCCAAGCAATGATGTCCATCTATGTCCTGTTTAAATGGAAGGGTTATCTGCATTTGTACGTGGAAACCACACGGACCGTCGCTGAGATCCTTAGTCGTTTAACTCCACCAGCTCAGTAGTTTCTGTTATTTTATCGTTTTCGTCTATTTTAAGTTTTATGTACGGTGACGCTTTTTAATAATAAATTTCTTGTTTAATTTAAACGGTACTGTAAACCAAAAAATAATCAACCCAATATTTATTCATTACTAAATCAGTGACGTTCAATTACAATTATTGATAAACAAAATAACAGTAAAAAACTACAATTGGGTAACAACAGAGCCGGATCCAGCATCACTCGCAGTATCACTGTCACTCCCACTTCCATCAGAGGCTTCCACACTCTCAATACCCCCATACGCTTGGCAGATGGCATGCGTATCAGTAAGGATGTTGCCAAAGCGCCTGTTGTTGAGACCACGAATACAAGGGCCAAGTTCCAAAACAAAATAAAAGTCACCAGGCAACTCTAGTCTCCAAATCTCATTTGGAATGGAAATCCTCCCAGCATTTCGTTCAATGAGGGTAAATGGGAAAATGGGGTGGAAGACAGTGAGGTGGAGGTGAGTCTTTTTTTTCTATGCAAGGGTTGAGAAAATAACCGATTCTTAAACGTGGGTCTTCACTAGATGTTGGTGAGACCATGTTTTCTACTTTGGTATATAACTTTTTTTTGCCCCAAATCTCATTTGGAATGGAAATCCTCCCAGCATTTCGTTCAATGAGGGTAACGAATTAGATCATACCTGCAACCGAACATATCAAACACAACATCTGGAGAAGGGATTTATATAAAAGAAACGAAGTCAAACGGTCAAAAGGCAGAATCCGACGGAAATGGAATCTACCGACGAATTTAGGGTGTTTTTGGCAGATCATGGGGTTTCCGGCGGATTTAGGGGGTTTCCGGCGGATTTACCCCGCGTTTTTTTCAAAAAAATCCGCCGAAAAATACCTTACCGACGGATGTTTTTTTTTAAAAAAAATTCGTAGACTCAAATCCGTTGGAAATACCTAAAATTCCGTCGGAAATGTTTCAGAGGAAAAAAATCCGCCGGAAAAACCAAGAAATCCGCCGGTAATGTTTCTGCGGATAAAATCTGCTGGTAAGTCCTAAAATCCGCCGGAAATTTTTCGGCGGATGTCAATCCGCCGGAAATTCCTGGCCGGAAAAACAGTTTTTCTTGTAGTGCATCGCGCCTTAGCTATGGCCGTAGGGTACACCACGTCCCTCAACCACGAGATGGACACATACAACCCTTTCGCCTTTGTCTGGGCACAGCATCTGCGAGGTCTACACCCAAGAAGTCAATCAGTAACTCTCTCCATGTGCCTTGGTGTAGTCGGGCATGTTAAAAAAACTCCCAAATATGGGGATTGTTGCGCCCGAAAAAGCCCCCGAGGGAGAACCTTCCTCGTTTACAACTTTTCTTGAAAACAATGAAGCCGCCACCAATACTTATTTAAGGAAAGTATTAGAAAAACCTTTTTTAGAAAGCGATTGGCCTTTGAAAACTGAGAGTTTTGAGGTTCGGGGGTCGGTTACGCGCGGGGAAGGTATTAGCACCCCACACATCCTCCCTACTGAGAGGGAACCTTTAATTAAATGTGCGGTTTTAAGTGTTGATTTGAAAAATACCTAAATTTGCCTCTTTATTTCTTGTTGAAAACGAATTAAAGCAAAAAAAAAAACTTAATGAAAAAATTTTATTTTTGGTGCTTGACGAGAATTAAACTCTCGCTCCTACGTATCTCCCGGTGCGATGGAGAATTCAAAGCTACGTAGTTCTTGGTTGTCTAGAAAAAGGTTTTTGATTTTTTTTTTACCTTTTTTAATTGTGAAAATTGGGCATTCATGATGATCAATTGAGCAAAGGCTCCAAGTGATCACCACTAGCACCTCATTGTTTAATAATCATGCAAGCAACGGCTTCACGAGACTATTAACAAAGTTTTTGATTTAGTGAAACTCCTTAGGAAAATTCAGGCATTCATGATGATCAGTTGAGCAAAGGCTCCAAGTGATCACCACTAGTACCTCATTGTTAATAATCATGCAAGCAAAGGCTTCACAAGACTATTAACAAAGTTTTTGATTTATGAGAAACTATTTTGTCTTGAAGAGAATTAAATTAAATTAAAACAAAACAAAAAGGGGGGGTGAAATGGTAAAATAGGGTATTATTAGTCGCAAGGGGTTGTATAATTAAAACTGGGGGTGTAAATATTAAGCAGCCCAGTTCCCATACTGGGTTCAGCAGCCCACGAAACCTGGGCCTCTCAGGGGGGTTCTCACGCAGCAAATGGAGGGGTGTACGAAGTAGGCGCAAAACCCACTATAAAAGCCTAATTAAAAAGGAAACCCTAATTTTCAAACCCTAAATCCTCTCTTCTCTCTCACGGCGCCGCACCATACCCATCACCCTCAACCCTGCTTTTTCCTCTTCACCGAAACAACAACATCCTCCTCTCCCTCACCACCGTTCTCACCTTCTTCACTAACCAGCGTCGCACGGTCCCCTTCCATCCCTAACTCTGATTTTCTCAACGTCGTCCAACACCTCCTTCTCATCCCTAAACTTCGCTCCCCCTTCTCTCAACGGCGTTCACCCTCGTCCTCTCACCATGACCCTAATCTCACTTTCGTTCTGCTCCTCCTCTCCGAATCAACTCCCTCTCTCTCTCTCTCTCAACCTCAGCCTCGCCTTCCTCTCCTCCGCCGTAAACATCAAACTGAATCAGTCTCTCTCAACCGATCCACTTTCTCTCTGATCTGGTTTCCATTGATGATGTGGTTTGGTTCCGTTGCTGACTGTTTGGGGCGCGGTGGTGGAGGAAAGGACGGTGGCTGGTTCGGTGGAGAGAGAGAGATCGGCTCTGTTGGTGGTTTCTTTTTCGTCCGATCTGGACTTGTTTTGCGACGGGAATGGTGAACTCACGGTGGCCTGCGGTGGTCTATGGTTGTGGAGTTGGATCGGTTGTGGGGGGTTTGGTTTCTGTGTTGGTGGATGGTTGCTATTGTTGATGGTTTAGGGTATGGAGGTGTGCGACGGTGATGTGGTGGTGACCGTGGGTAGTTTTGGGTCGTGGTGGTGAGAAGAGGTGAAGAGTGGGTTGGCTATGGTGGCATGGAGGAGGTGGTTCGGTTTGACGGTGACGCACGGCGAGGCTACGACGGCTGTCTACGGCCAACGGCCACCATGGACGGTGGCCGGAAAGTATAAGGGTAAATTTCGACTCCCTTTTTTTTTGTTTTCCCTTTCTATTTCTTCTACTGATTTCCTCTTTTATTTTCTGATTTTAAAAAAAAAATTCTAAACCCTAATTTTTTTTAAAACCTAATCTGTTTACGTTGTTTCCTTTTTTTTCTAAGGAAGCCTAATATGTCCACAACATTAATATTCACAAAAAAACATGAACTGAACCTACTACAAACTGATTTCAAATCAATACCAATTTCAGTTTTTTGCAAAATAACATAGTATGTATTGAACTTGGCAAAATATAGAGAAAACAAAATCGTGGCTACCTACTTTTGTTCCAGCCTCAGAAATTCTTCTTTTGATTGCTGTTACTGCTTCTTAGGACTCTGCTATTGCTGTCTTTGCTTTGACTGCTACTGCTTCTATTTTTTTTTTGATTTAATGTGAATTTCTGTGCATCCGAATTTTCTGTCTGAATCCTCTCTCACTTCAATTTCGGATTAGCATTTTATAGTCATTTTTTGAAACCGAAAATTAAAGTTTTTGATTACTGATTATTACTGGTTAATGGCCTTGTCTCCTGGACAGCTAATAGCTGACTCAGGGCTGACTCCACCTCCCCCCCCCCCTTTTTAGCTGCTCATTTGAATTAGCTATTTTTCAGGTTTTGGATCCAGGCCCAGCAGTTCCAGCAGCTTTTGGGAGACCTGCTGAAACCCTAATTTGCTGTCTATGACTTGTATTTTCGGATCTGGCCATTTGGGCCTTTTTGATGTAATTTTTTTGTATTTTTTTTTTGGACATTTGGACTCCTAAACACTATTAAATTGTAAATAAAAATAAATAGAATTTTTTGACATTTTTAGACTATATATACTGCTCCAAATAAATTAAAATAGACAAAGTAAAAAAAAAAAGAAATTGGGCCAAATACAAAAGCGATATCGGACCCAACTAGACAAGTGCGTGAGAACGAGGCCCAAATAGAATAACTAAGCCCGTTGACCACTAAACGCTAAAATTATCTCAGAATCGCGTTCTTAAGCCCAAATTGAAACGACAAGCCCAATCGCGAAAAAAAAAAATGACTTTGTTAGCCCCAATTAGGTTTGACTAAATCCAAATACGAAGATTAAATTGAAGAACGCACGAAAAGATCGATCATTCGCGTGCATGCCTAATTTAAAACAACGGTATTTCGATTTAGTTGAACAAGGTAATTGAAATTGGCCAGGGTTAGTAACTGAGACGCCATACTGATAATTCTCGTAATCACGCGACTTCAAAACACGATTTAAGTAAAATAAACGACTAAAACTAGAAAAAGAAGACGGACAAAATTGGGGTATAACAGGGATGTGCAACAATGATGATACATCATCGAGCGTGACACTCATCTCACCAATAGGTAGGTGGAATGATGAAGTATCTGGCTGCCAACGCTCGATGAATGAATTTAGGCCCTCCAGAGAAATTGGGAAATCCTAAGTCACTCAAAGGAGTCAGCCCAGAAGCCATCACAAAATTGATAATGTTTATATGCGGCACAATCTGGCTATGTGCGTGTGAAATAATCCTTAGGTCCTTATGATCTTGCATTGGCAAATGGTATCCTAAGCTAAAGTATTCAAAAAAATAATAATAAATTTTACAAGATATATGGTAAGTAACTTACATCACCATCCCATAAGGATCTAGCAAAATGAGACCCGTAAGTGGGCAAGATAGGTCCATCCTCCAGACCACCCGGGAAAGGGAATGTGGAAGGAGGGGCAGCTGATGTGGAAGGAGCAACCTCCTGATGTGGAAGGAGCAGCCTCCTGATGTTCATCCCCAGCTCCTGATGTTCATCCCCAGCAGGAACATCAACACTAATATCAACTGTAGGACCAGCAAGATCAGCTGCCGAATGGTGAGCATCACGCTCAATGTCATGCCCTATGTCCTCCTCTACTACTGGGGCCTGGTCAGCGTGCCTACGCCTGCTAGGTCCAGCTATAGCAGTGCGTGCATCCTCCTTCTTTTTACGGTTTGAAACCGTAGGAGGTCGCCTCCTTCCGCGAGGCTCAGGCTGTGACTGGGAGTGCCCACCTATCGTCTTGACCATAACTGAAGAAAACAAACAAACGGATAAAACAAATTAAAACAAATAAATTAAAACAGATAAAACAAATTTAAACAAACAAACATTCTGTTAAATTCTGTCAACGACAGTTCGGAGGGCCTAACCGATCTAGTTCGGCAGCCCTCAACCGAACGTTATGCAAAAATTCTGGAAAAAAACATGGTTCGGAGGCGCCTAACCGAACGGGTTCGGTAGCCCTCGACCGAACCCTTTAAACTTGTCGTCGGCCCCAAATTGGTTCGTTTGCCTGCAACCAAACCGTGCGATAAACCAGGAAAAAAAACGCAATGCTAATAAGAATACGAGAGAGTTCGGTGAGAGAAGCGAGTACCTGAGAAACGTGAGGGTGAGAGAAGTGAGAGATGGTGAGTGAGAGTGAGAGAGTTCGGTTGAGGGGGTGTTAGGGTTCGGGTGATCTGAGTGAGAGTGAGGGGGGTGTGAAGGGGTTAGGGAGGGAGAGTGGGAGATGAAGTGTTTTTAAGTTAGGGGTAGTTTTGAGATTTAAGAGGTTATGGAGTGTGTGTTGAGTAGGGAGGGTGTTGGGAAAATCATGGCCCTAATTTTTTAGGCATAAAACCCTAGTTTGGGCCTATTAGCCTTTTGGGCCTATTAGCCTTTTGAGCCTACTTTTCCACCTTTTTTTTTGGTGAAGGGCCTACTTATCCACCTATCGGCTATTTTGTTTTTGTCAAAGACAACCTAAACAATAAAGATCTTTGACAAAGATAACCTAACAATAAAGATGAAAAAAAATATATTTTTTTATCAAAAAGGATGAAATCTAAATACAAAACATAATAATAAGAAAAACATGGGTGCTTCCGAGGTGAAAGAACAAATCAAATATTTTACTGATATCAAATATGATCGTAGAATGTAGTATAAAAATTCATCAACGGTTGAGATTTAATATTAGTTGATTCAATCTTAACCACTTATAACATTTTACATAATATTTTATGGTCAATTTTAGTGGTTCCGAAAGATATTCAATTTGTTCTTTCACCTTCTGGGCACCCAAAAACAGTCAAATTTGTTTGGCTCGCGTGCATGGCAAGAATGGGAATTGAAACGGACGCACAGTATATAAGAAAGGAACACTCTCAAAGACTCTCTCTCTCTCTCACACTCACTCTTACGTGCCATTTCTATTCTCTAACTACCCTTTCTCTCACTCTCTCTCTCTCTCTCTCTCTCTCTCTCATCTGTCGTCCCTCGCTGATCAAAACTCCAAACCCTAGAATTGCAAGGTTTGTTACAAATCCCTCTTCTCTCGATTTTGGTCCTTTCTGTTCCTCTTCCATCCTACGTTTGCTTTATTGGTTTGCTTTGTTTGATCGGATTATGATAGAGGAGGAGTTTTATTTTAGGGGATTTTTAGGGTTCGATTTCATCTTTTTCCTTTTACGGATTTCTTCGTTGACAAAATCAGTGATATGTTTTTTGTTGTTTTGTTTATTTCTCTCTTTTTTTCGTTTTGATGCTTGGTACTCAACTATGCGTTTGTAAACCATGTATGGGTTTCAGTGATGGTTTTCGTTAGGGTTTCACTGGCGGTACTCAACATACGCATCCTTATCGTTAATTTTACATTTGTAAAAAGATATATTATTATAGGAGCAAGATTGTTTCAAATTTGACTTCATTTTGTTCTCTGTTTTTCTATTTTGTTTGAAGATATTGCAAGAAAATAATTTTTGATTTATATGCCAGCATCGGTGATCTTTTATGATGTCTGATATGATAATGAGCTTTTGTAATATCTTTTTTTTATATGTTCCACTTAATTTAAACAAAATGTAAGAGCATCTTTTATTAATTCCTTTGTACCACTTGCTTACACTAAAGTGAATTGAGTTTTAATTTTATTGGAATAAGCAAGTATTTGGTCTCACAACAACCCTCAGAATCTAGAGCTCATAATTTACTTAATCCTGTTTTTGAAATCGTGGTAAAGGTTGTGTCACTGTCAAATACATTTATGATGGATTCATAATATTTCTTAATGCAATTATGGAAGTGAGAAGCCTGACATTTGTGTCTTAAATTAGGTTTACTTGCAATGGCCTCAAAACGCATCACTAAGGAGTTGAAGGACCTGCAGAAGGATCCCCCTGTTTCCTGCAGTGCTGGTCTGTTTTCCCCAACATCCTCCCTCTCTCTCATCCATTCCTATTGTTTCATTATTTCAGAATGATGCATGTATATACTATATAGTATGTACTCGTACAAGCAAATAATATGTTATGGTATTCTGGATCATTCTAGCTTCTCATGTGTACACATTCTTGTTATATTTCCTTCTTGGTGTCATTTAATGTGTTATCTCCTCTCATACATTTGTCATTTTCGGGCATGAGTTATTTTAAACTTGACATACAGTTTAACTTATTAAGTCACAACTTAATTACTGCAACTTGTCTATGGGGAAGTACATTATACCTGGAAGAGATGCAACCAGTTTCTTTTGTATAAATTGTGATTTCTTTTCTCGGAACTGAAGATATGCTACAATGAAGATGAGTTTTTCTTATGAGTTGACTGAAAACATCTGTTCCCAAAGCTAAATATATTTGTCAAGTAACACTTGTGAAAGTGGTAGTTAGGATTTCTAACTTAGTTTCCTACAGGGGTTTTGAAAGCTGGGGAAGACAACTGGTTTGGGCATGTATGGAGAAGACTTATAGAAAACTCAATTAGGATAGTCGATTTGATGGAGAGGATCAGTCTAGTATAAAGACATTGGAGTAAGAGGAGAGAATCTTGACTATACAATTCATATAACCATATAAAAGTCACATACTATGTTTTAATCTTGACCTATGTTGTCAATAGCGCTCTATAGTTGCTCATGGCTTCTGTTGGTAGTCTGTAGCAGCTGCCAAAATCATGGCTGTTTGTGGGCGTAGCTGCTGCTTAATGCTTCTGGAAAAAACTTTGTTTGTTTTTTTGACTTGCTTAAGACCTTGTCCATATTCACTCATTGTGCTTGTATGAAAACAGCCTTTTAATTTATATGTGTGTACATGTATCAGGTGAGAGAGTGCATTCACATGAGGAGATCATCCTCTCATACTCCCCTGAAATGACCACTATATATAATATATCCTCACACACACAGACACACACATTTGTCAATACATATATATATATATATATATATATATATAAAATACAATAATGAGTTATCTTTTGTATGCCTTGCCAAGAACCCCTGTCCTAAAATTTCTTTGTTATGATTAGTATATATTCTACTCATGCAGGCCCTGTTGGTGAAGATATGTTTCATTGGCAAGCTACAATTATGGGTCCTGCAGACAGCCCTTATGCTGGTGGTGTATTCCTAGTGAACATTTACTTCCCACCAGATTATCCATTTAAGCCACCAAAGGTAACTAACCACCACTAACATGTTGGGGTTAGAGCTTGTAGTTGTAATCGTTGTTTGTACATAAGCATTGCAATAATTTTTTTGTGATATTTTATTGAAATTATGTACTTGGGCTTGCATGGAGACTTGTTGGTTTAGTTGTACGAAGAGTTTATAATATGGAGGTAGGGTAGTCCAATTGCTAGAAGCAAAGATGTCAAGAAACATTAGGTGAATCTAGAAAGAAGGATTTAGTGGACAATGATTATACTACAAACATGATTGGTGATAGACCAATGTGGTGTCGAGTGATCCATGTAGCCTATCCCCACCTAGTGGATAAGGCTCGGTGGTGGTGGTTGTTGTTGCTGTTTGTTTTGTTTTAACTACTTTTTTGCCAAATAATCTTGTGTAGTTGGCATGCCACTCTCTCTATTAAATGCTTTCATTGCCAAACCGTTATCAAATCAGAACCTCCTTGGTCCATACCAAGATATGGATAGAACAACACACTTAAATCTGTAGCTGCAAGTGACGAAGAATCACTTTACTTCTTTGTTTTGTATAGCAGCTTGGTGATGCAGTTATGATCATCAATTTGAAATTTGCCTCGTAAAGTTTTACTTTTGACCTTTATATAATGTCATATTGTTATTTACTGCATAGGTTTTATGTTTTCTGATTTCGTTGAGTTCCTTTATCTTTAGGCCTGTAGTATGTCTTCTGCACGTTTCTTTGATTTTGTGTTGAAAAAATGTCTAGTTTATATGTTGGGAAACTTATTCACTATGTGGTTTTTGCAGGTTTCCTTCAAAACAAAAGTATTTCACCCCAACATTAACAGCAATGGAAGTATCTGTCTTGATATTCTGAAAGAACAGTGGAGCCCTGCTCTTACTGTTTCCAAGGTATGAGACTATTCCCCAGTTCGAATTAACTTTTATTTATGGGAGCTTTTTATTAAAATAACTTAAATAAGCTTATGGCTGTGTAACTTATGAAAAAATTCCTGACAAGTGCATAATTGCATATATGTTTATGTATAACATCATTGGTAGATATTCTGAAATAAGATGTGAAGCTTATTTCAATTTGTATGAGTAATTATTGCTTATTTATTGCAAAAAACTAATTTTCTTTTCTAAATGTGTTTCTTAGATGTTTATGTAGTTAAAAAAAAAACCTTGCCTAGCTTCCCCAATTTTTCGATTAAATGTAAGGAAGATTTACAAAGAATTCGGAATTTATATCTGAGGAATAAAATGGGATTTACAATGAGTTTTGGATTTAGATCTGAGGAATAAAGTGGGAAGCACAGGAATGTTTTAATCACCTAAGTTCAATGGCGGAGCTTAGTGATGAAAGGGAGGGTTGTGTTTTTTCCTTATTTTATCATGTTGAAACAATTTACCATATTGAGGGAATACTAAACTCCTTAATTATATACCAAGTTATCTCTATTCTCAATTAATAGGTACAGAGTCTTATATTTTATCATATTTATTCATATTTTTTATATTAGTGGCACATATAAGGAGAGTTGGCCTGAAATAGTAACATTTTTTACATCTCTTGCATTTGTTCAACAGAGGGGAGGAGATATGAGGGATTTTAATACATGAGAGGGGAAGTGAGGGGAGATATTTTAAATATATTGTGTTGGTTCAACGAGAGGAGAGGGGAGATTTTAATGGAGAAGTGTAAAGTTACATTTTCACCGTTGAAACATTTAATGTCACATTACATAAAAAGATATGTAAGTCTAAATATTAAATAAACATTATCTCTTCTCCATTCCCTTCCAATCAAACATACACCAAGAGTTATGAATAGATGTTTGATTATAGTATAACTGTTGCTGCAGTAGACATTTTTATGGGTTTGGATTTATCTTGCATTGTTGCAGGTGCTGCTGTCAATTTGCTCCCTGCTGACAGATCCAAACCCGGATGACCCTTTGGTGCCTGATATTGCCCACATGTACAAGAGTGACCGAGCCAAGTATGAGACCACTGCCCGGTCTTGGACCCAGAAATACGCCATGAACTAGGAGGACAAGTGCTTATTGTTGGAATCGACAGGCGCTGTGCAAAGGAAGTTATGGGATGTCAGTTGGTATATATACATATATAGTACTGCTTTGATTTATAATAATGAAAACCTTTGTCTTGGACCAAGAAATACCGTAGTAGTCTTGGTTAATATTCTTTTAATTTGCTTTGAAGTTTTCAATTTGAGTACTACGTTTGGAATGTTAAAGATCAGAATGCCTCCCCTCGAAACACAAAAAGATCAGAATGCCCTTCGAAATTGTGAAAGCACTAATGTAAATTTAAATAGATCCGTACGTAGAGTCCAATAGGTGGTATAAGTTTGAATGAAACAAGTAGGCAAGTGTTCAAAACATTGCTTTGGTACAAGAGGCTATTCATTCTACTAAGTGAGTAGGGGAAGATAGGTTTTATAGCTATGAAATAGATTTGGAGTGTATGATTGTCCAAGTTAAAGACAATTTGAAAGCTATTGGGTTTAAGGACGGTTTCTTGGAGTTGGCTACAAGTTGTATCCATACTCCTCTGCTAGTATTATTGATTAATGGGTATTCTTCTGTTAGTTTTGATTGTCAAGGAGCATTAGCTGAGGAAACCCATTGTCTACTTTCATTTTTGTCCTTTGTATGCAATGTCATGGGCAAGAGATCTCTAGGCCCACTCGAGAGGGAGCGCGGAGTCTATGTCCCTTTCAAAGAATGATGCTCTTTTAGTTAGCGTGTTCTTTCCTGCGGATGATTTTATTCTCTTTAGGGAAGCTCCTATTGAGCAGGTGAATGTTATGATTAGTTGCTTACAACAGTTCTACGAGAGGTATTTGGGGGGAATGGTAGAATTGAAGAATCCAGTATTTTTATGTCCAACAATGTAAATGATGAGTTCACTAGTGATATCGTTGCTGTCTCGAGTTTCAACATTATTTATAACTTGGAGAAATGCTCGAGTTGTCTTCACAAGCATAAGTGTGTTATGGATTATGATTTTAACATTCAGCGAGCTCGAAGAAGACCATACTCATAGAAGCTAGGCATATGCCTTTTACGAGTCGTATTACTTTGACTCAAGATTTTCATCAAATCCAAGCATACAGTTTGTGCATAACGCTGTTAAGTTGAAACTCAAGGTCTTTAATTCCTTCAAATTGGTACCTTAACATACATCACATCAACAAGTCACATCATCGGTCACAAATATAGATGCAGTTAGGCATGATAGCAGGCATATTGCATATGGACCTCAAGCCACACACATAATCATGCATTTACTCAACATTAACATATCAAGTGTCATCTTAATTATGACTCTTTGCTTTAACAAGGTTCTTGTATTCTCAAAATAAGATCAATAGCGTAGAATAAATAAATAAATAATGTAGTACGAGACATATGGGCCTCACTCGAAATTGGATGGATTTAGAGAAACTCGGTGTTTCGATGATGGAATCATGAGATGGAAACATAACATAATGGAATCTTTGCAGTTTTTTATTGGTTTGGTTCGATTTTGAACACCCATAGATAATTGTTCTTTGGACACAATGTTTCAGACAATGTTGGATTTCGATGAGAAACAAGAGAGAAGTAGAAAAACAATGGAAATCTTCGTAGGGATTTCGAGCCTTAATTAAGTAAGGTTTAGAATAACTAAAGGGAGTTTTAAACAGGTGTTTAGGCTTAATATTGAGAATCCCAAATGTTTTGATACCACTGATGGTCAAGTTGGGTTATTTGGGTCACTTCTAATTGTTAGTAGCTGGGTGCCCCGTGCTCTATTATAGACTTTGGCTCTCCCTAAAAGTGATTTAGGGCTTTGTTTTTTTCACTCTGGTTATGTCGGTGGGATTTGGGACGTCGTCCTAACTACAATCCTAAACACATAATGGCATTCAGAAGACATACACATGCAAGCATATCCTAAATCGCCGGAAATGAAAATGAGTGTGTTACACCCTTCAAAGCTTTCTCATGTATGCCTTCACCTTCAGTAGTAATCACCTTGAACTCCTTCACTTCATTATCTTGAGCCTGGATGATGATAGCAATTAGCAACCACCTCAAAAGGGTAGCATTTAAAATGGGAGAGGAGAAAAACATTCTCATGATGGGAAAGTGCCTTTATAACCATTGATATAATGATTAAAATATTGGATGGTTAAAATTTTTAACCTTCAAAACATTTAACATGTCATGTATACCATATTTTTCATAAGGTCCCTCTTTATTCATTCAATTACTTTTTATATTTACAATTTTTACCCAGATTTTTTTAGTCTTGTTTTTGTAATTTTTGTGTGTTGGGATTTTTTTTAACTTTTTTTATATCTAACTTTTTTTTTTGCGTAAAAAAATCTAACTATTTTTTATAATACATGAGTCATGAATGTAATAGAAATAATAATAATAACTAATAGATTTTTTGGTTATTACGGACATGCAGCCTAAGTTTTTTATATTACATGAATCATGAATGTAACAGAAATAATAATAAATAATATATTTTTTTGTAAACTTTTTTACTGTGATAATCACGAAATGGTTATCATGGTCAGACATGTAGCTTAAGTTTTTTTACACCGAAGTCTTTTTATCAAAAGCTGATCTACACATATGCTTCTTCCAATGATTCGGCCCCGCAGCATTTTTTGGGAGAATTGTGGAAATCAATTGTTCCATCGAAGGTTGTGGTTTTTGGCTGGCGCTTGTTGCTCAACTCTCTGCCTGTGCGTGACGCTCTTTTGCGCAGGAATGTTCTTCACTCTGAGCAGGTGGCGTCTTGCTCTCTTTGCAGCAACAACTCAGAATCGGTCAACCATTTGTTTATTTCTTGTAGGTTCGCGCAAGCTGTTTGGCAGCAGATGGGGAATTGGCTCGGATTTTATTTTGATTTGTCTTTGGATATTGTTGTTCTCTTTCTAGCTTGTGGTCGTTTATGCAATGGTAAAAAGGCAAAGCGAACGAAGCATATGTTTTGGCTAACAACTTGCTGGAGTATTTGGCTTGCAAGGAATAGCGCTATCTTTAAGAATGAGGAACCAAGTGTCGAAGCAGTAATAACCCGCATCAAAAGCTTAACTTGGAGTTGGTGTGTTTATCGTTTGAATTGTTGCTCATCTTATTCAATTTCAATGTGGTGGTCTAATCCACTACAATGTCTGAACAATATGTAATCTAGTAGGGGAAGAAACAGTGGGTTAGGTTGATTGTCCTCACTGTAGTGCAGATTGTACGAGATACTCTTTTTCCTCCCTGAGTCTTTTTTCCAATGTTTTGGCTCAAGGAGGTTTTGAGGAGGCCCTCCCCCTTTTCTTTTTCCCCATTGTAAGGGTTGGGCACCCCTTGTGCTCCCTTTCAATGAAATTATTGCTTATATCATTTTTTCTCCAAAATAACAATTACCCTCACCCCTCTTCCCTCTTCAACATACTGCTCAACCACCACTATCAGATGAAATTGCCAGAAAAAAAATTAGTTGTTGCTAGAAGTTTAATCAGCAGTAAAACCGCTTCAATCCTTCATTCAGTCATTGAGTTCTCAACTGCAAAAATTGAAACTTGTCGAAATCGAATCAATTTTTCGATTTGCATTCAACTCCTTTTCCATGTACAATATTGACTACAATTTCACTTACAATTAAGTAGTATGCTTTCTTTTTCAGAGAATAACAACAGAGAAAGCATCTTGTCCATTGATTTGTGGATGCTTAAGAGTTCGAGAGAAAGAGAGAGCAGGGCGAAGATGAGTTCGTATGGGAGAGATGGTGATTTCGAAAGAGATACCAGTGCCTGAGACATGGGGATTTCATTTTTTTCTGCAAAATTACCTTGCCAAAAGTTGTAAATATAGATAAACTTTAGGTCAAATATATAATTAGATGAAAATTGTAAACAGGTTGTTGAAGGTAAACATGGAAGTTTCTCAATGTGGGAAAGTTTTTATACTCTCCTAGGATAAATGCCACCCCTCAAAAGTTGTTACTGGATATATATAGTTGGTTAAGAAGTTTGTGAGTTTATTTAATAGTTAGTATGCCTATAAATAGGCTTGATGTAATCATTTTAGGCATACACTAACTATTAAACAAACTCACTAACTTCTTAACCAACTATATATCCAATATTTGTGGAAGCATCCTCACCAATCTAGGCTACTAAAGCGACATCTTGGCCAACATGGCTGCCTGAAAGAAAAACTTTGTTTCAACAATACAATATTTGCTCAAGCACTATGTCAGTTTTGGTCAATGGTAGCCCGGCCAACGATTTTAAAGTGCATAGGGGTTTAAGACAAGGGGATCCCCTTTCCCCATTCTTGTTTCTTATTGTGGTGGAAGGATTATCTGCTTTGGTTGCTAAAGCGGTGGAGATTGGCTCATTCCAAGGCTATTCTATTAATAATAATTTGCGTTTCCCCATAATGCAATTTGCTAATGATACAATGTTGATGGGGTAGGCAAGTTGGGAGAATTTGTGGAGTATAAAGACTATTCTTAGGAGTTTTGAATTGGTATCGGGGTTGAAGGTCAATTTCCACAAAAGCAAGATTATTGGGGTCAATATATCAGACACTTTTCTTGAGGCAGCAGCAACTTTTCTCTTTTGCAGGGCAGAGTCTTTTCCCTTTAAGTTCTTAGGGATCTATGTGGGGGCCAATCCGAGGAGAATTGCATCGTGGAAACCGGTCCTTGATACTCTTTGCAAGAGACTCTCTTCTTGGAAGGGAAGAACCTTATCTATTGGTGGTCGAGTAACCCTTGATAAGTCCATTTTAGTTGTCTTTTTAGTATTTATTTTAAGTTATTTAGTATTTTAGTTCTATTCTGGAGCTACTTTACTACATTTTGTTTTATTTTTATTGTCAAGACAAGTATTGAGCAAAGCAAGTGAATTTGAGCTTATAATGCATAAGGATGAAATCTCAAGGCTAGCGGTGAAGTTTGGAGCGAATTAAGGCAGGCTGCTCTGCAGCAAAATTCTGGCAGCACCAGAGGTCTCATTTTGCACTAAACTTCCACTGGTGGAAGTTGCACTTAAAATAGCAGCAGTTGCGTTTTGGTCTCATTTTGCACCAAACTTTCACTGGTGGAGGTTGCACTTAAAATAGCAGCTGTTACGTTTTGCACTGGTTTTCCCAGTGGAAGTTGCCTTTAAAAACTGTCTGTTTTTCTATCAGCAGAGTTGTGTGCAGAAGTCCAAAAGTCTTCATCTTTCATATTCTGTAACTATTGTAACTGTTGTGTATCTGAATGGTTATATCAGTTTATGACTCTAGGCCTATAAATAGCACTATATTCTGAGTATGAGAAACAATTTCACACTTTTAACTCCTTGCTCAAAGCTATAGAATTTCTACTTCATCTTTATATTCTTGTTCTTTATTTTTCTGCACTTTTATTCTTCTTGCACTTTTAATTTCTGTTTTTTACATTTCCAACACTTTACATTTCAGTTCTTTACTGCTTTGTTTACATTCCGTCATTTACTTTTATGTCTTCATCTTCTACTCCCTCATCTACTATGATCATGTGTGAGTAGATTTCCTAGTCTTGGGATTGTGGGAAACAATCCAATGATGGGTCCCTAATCAATTCCAAGACTAGACTCTATCTTATTAGAACTTGGTTTTTAATCTAACCCCATCATATCAATTCATAAATCAAATATCAAACGAAGTACCGAAAGGTGAAGTTTGATATTGGACCTATGAGGTTAGACAATGCTATCAAAACATGAAAATGAATTTTAATAGTATTGGGACAATAAGGATGTGCTTAATGGGTCTCTGTGATGATCAATCATGAGAATAGGTTTGATCGTTGTTTTGAGACACATTCTTGTTTTCCGAAAGGAAACTTGAATTACACCAAAATAATACCTTGTCCTTAAAACAATTTCGATATAAGATAGAGGATAGTTAAGGGACTGCTTAAACTCCGTCATTGTGATTTGACCCATAATCCTAAGGCGTCTTCTATATTCTGAATTTTAATCAAACAACATCCCTCTTCCCAAAAATCATTCCCTTTCAGATAATCAAAACTGAAAATTAGATTGGTAATCACTTAAACTCCATGTGGGATCGATACTTTTTATTACGCGATAGAACCGTGCACTTGCGGGCCTATCAAGTTTTTGGCGCCGTTGCCGGGGAGTTAGTGATATTAATCGACTTTTTGGTACCGGTTAGACTGAAATTTTATTTTCTTTTATTTTCTTCTTTTTTTTCTTCTGATTCTCTTATTCTTCGAATGCGAAGAGTTCGAAGTCTCGGAGAGATTGTTCAACCAATTCCTAAGATTGAAAGATTCTTACATAGAAGAAGAAGAGAATTGCGCAATAACCAAGAAATGACGGATAGTCAAAATCGTACTCTCAAGGAGTATGCTACGTCTTCTATGGCAGAACCCCATGGTATTATTGTGCATCCAAACGTTGATGCTAATAATTTTGAAATCAAACCGTCTTTACTTTCTATGGTCCAACAAGATCAATTTTCTGGATCAGCCACTGATGATCCAAATCTTCATCTATCAATTTTTCTTGAATACTGTGGCACTTTAAAATTAAATGGAGTGACTCCCGAAGCCATAAGGCTAAAACTTTTCCCTTTTTCTTTAGGGGATAAATCCAGAGCTTGGTTTCACTCACTACCTAATGAATCTGTCACAATTTGGGATCAACTAAGGCAAGCATTCCTTGCTCGATTTTTTCCCCCAAGCAAAACTGCTCAACTGAGGAATCAAATTACAAGATTCACTCAGAATGATGGGAAGTCTCTTTATGATGCATGGGAGCGTTTTAAGGAAATGCTAAGGCTTTGCCCCCATCATGGACTGGAGAAATGGTTGATCATCCACACTTTTTACAATGGTTTGTTATATACCACAAAGATGACTGTTGATGCAGCTGTAGGTGGCGCTCTAATGAACAAAAATATTGAAGAAGCTTATGCTCTGATTGAGGACAAGCGTGAGAGCCATCACTGCTCCATCTCTACAAAAGAAAGAGCCAGGTAAGTATGAAGTCTCAGCCATTGATCATTTAGCTTCTAAGGTAGATGCATTGTTTGCTAAATTTGATAAACTGAGTGTAAATGCTGTTTCACCTTCTCCTACTACTTCTAATCCACCTTGTGAAATTTGTGGCATAATTGGCCACACTGGCACAGAATGCCAACTAGGGGTGTCTACTACTGGCCCTGAGCAAGTAAATTACGCTCAGAGGGGTGATCCATTTTCTAATACTTACAATGCTGGATGGAGGACTCATCCAAATTTTTCTTATAAAAATCCTCCATCCAACCCCTCTTTTCAACCAGCAGTAAGACCACCCCCGGGATTTCAAAATCAAAACAATCAAAGAGGTCCTCAGAAATCCAATTTGGAAACATTGTTGAAAATTTTTGTTACTACCCAAACAAAGCAAAATGAAGAATTTAAAAACCAAGCTGGATTTTTGAATGATACTCTCATCAAATTAACATCAAAAATGGATTCAATTGCCCATAACAAGATGTTGGAAACTCAAATCTCACAAGTGGCTCAACAAGTCGCTTCGTCCTCAAGAACCATCGGAATGTTTCCTGGACAACCTGAACCAAACCCCAACGCCCAAGTTAATGCTGTCACTTTAAGGGAGTGGTATTAGAATAACCTAAGGGAACTAATGAGGATAGTGTGAGTGAGAATGAGAAAGAAAAAAGAGATTCAAAATGAAAGTGAGGTAGCTGAGATTGAAAAGGAGAAAGAACCACCTTATGTCCCACCACCAACTTACAAGCCCAAGATACCGTTCCCTCAAAAGTTTTCCAAGTCTAAGCTAGAAGAATAGTTCAAAAAGTTTGTTGATTTGCTGAAAAAACTTTACATTAACATTCCGTTCACGGATGCTTTGTTCCAGATGCCATCATATGCAAAGTTTTTGAAAGAAATTTTATCCAAGAAAAGAAAAATTGATGACAATGAGACAGTGGCCCTGACGGAGGAATGTAGTGCTATAATTCAAAACAAACTTCCACCAAAGCTTAAGGACCCAGGCAGCTTTTCCATTCCTTGTGTGATAGGAGCGAGACCATTGAAAAGGCCATGTGTGATTTAGGGTCCAGTGTGAGCTTGATGCCATTATCACTTTGCCAAAGGCTAGGCATAGGAGAGTTAGAACCCACCACTTTGAGTTTACAATTAGCTGATCGTTCCATTAAACACCCTGCTGGCATTCTTGAGGACATTCCTATCAAAGTAGGAGATATTTTTATACCAGCTGACTTCGTTGTTATGGAAATGGATGAAGACTCCCAAGTTCCAATACTTTTGGGGAGGCCTTTCCTCGCCACTGCCGGTCCTATAATTGATGTAAAGCAAGGTAAGATGGAATTTAATGTAGGAGAACCAAAGATTTTTTTTTGATTTTGAAAAACTCAAAAATAGTCCTTCCACCTCGGAATCTTGTTGTATGATTGATATTGTAGATCGTTGCGTGAAGGAGTGCTCTCTAGCACCACCTTCTAGTGATGGTTTGGAAGTATGCTTGATTAACAATGCAAGTGAAAAGTTAACTGAAGATGCCCAAGTCTATGCTCAATTGTTGGATGAGAATATTCCTATAAAAGGCTTGGGCATTGAAAAATTGGTTGAGGAAAAATCTGTTTCTCATCCAAAGGAAGCACCAAAGGTTGAGTTGAAACCTCTTCCATCATCTTTGAGGTATGAATTTCTGGGCCTAGACTCTACTTATCTTGTTATTGTAAATGCAAACCTAGATGAGGTTGAAACAAATAAGCTCCTTAGTATTCTCAAGAAATATCCTAAAGCCATAGGGTATACTATTGAGGATATTAAGGGAATCAATCCCTCATTGTGCATGCATAGGATACTACTTGAAGAGGACTATAAACCATCAATTGAGCATCAAAGGAGATTAAATCCTAATATGAAAGAAGTTGTGAAAAAAGAAGTTCTCAAACTCCTTGATGCTGGGGTAATTTACCCAATTTCTGATAGCAAATGGGTCGGTCCGGTTCAAGTAGTTCCTAAAAAGGGAGGCCTAACAGTTGTCAAAAATGAAAAAAATGAATCTATTGCTACTAGAACTGTTACGGGATGGAGAATGTGCATCGATTATAGGAAGCTTAACAAAGCGACCCGTAAAGATCATTTTCCCCTTCCTTTCATTGACCAAATGTTGGAAAGGTTGGCAAGGCATTCACATTTTTGTTACTTGGATGGGTATTCCGGATTCTTCCAAATACCTATCCATCCAAATGACCGAGAAAAAACAACTTTCACTTGTCCTTTCGGCACTTTTGCTTACCGAAGGATGCCTTTTGGTCTTTGCAATGCCCCTGCCACCTTTCAACGTTGTATGACGGCAATTTTTTCTGATTTTGTTGAAGACATCATGGAAGTCTTTATGGATGATTTTTCAGTCCATGGGTCTAGCTTTGATAACTGTTTAGGAATCGTGAAACTCTCACTCGCATTCTCAGTTTCTCACACTCTCAGGTCTCGCATTCTCTCACACCAGTTCTTCGCATTCTTCACGATTCTTTGCGAAACCCAGTTCATAATCTTCATGATGTAAGCTTCACGATTCTGATTTCGAAACCCTAACCTTTCTGATTTCGCGATTTTGATTTGAAGGAAGCCACAGCTGATTGTCTCTGTGATTCTTCTTCACGTTTCTTCTACACCATGATTTCCACCGATTCACGATTCTGTTGAAGATTGCTACGATTTTGATTCCATTGATTCATGATTCTTCTTGTTGATTCACGATTCTTCGCTTTCTGTAAGTATGGTATTGAAATCAAACTTTCGTGTAAATAATGACATGCTGCTATTGGGTGTGTGATGTGTATGTATATGTATATTTTTCCTGCAGTATAATAATTGAAAGTTGAATCTGATTGTTCTTTCAGGGTAACCAAACAGAACAGAACTGCAGGAATTCTTGAGTCATGGCTGATGGCTTCTAAGTAAAAACAACCTATCAATGATGTCCAGAAATATTCATCGTTCCCAAATATTGTTATGACAATATATCTTGAAATGAATTAATGTCCAGAAATTATTTCATTGTACTCATTCCAACTTTTAATCTACACTGTTATTATATAGAATGGTTTATCCTTTAGATATGTGCTTTATGCAGCACAGTATATAGAATGTTTCCTACACAAAATATAATCTGCATTCTTGTCTCACTAAATGGTTTATCCTCGCAATTGTATGATATCTAGTTAGATGATGACATTTGGTTTGATTGTTTTTAAGACCCATGGGCTAGGTTGGGCCCATGAAGTTGAGTGGGCTTTTTTTCAAAAAAAAGGGAATTTAGGGCCTGTGGGATGGGTTGGGCCCACAGGGCTTTATGGGGTTTGGGGCCAATATGGGGCTTGTGTTAGCGGGCTTTTAGGCCCTAGAGCCATATGGGGTTGGGGCTGGGCTGGCCCACATGGGCCAAATTGCCGGCTCTACCCCTTGCATATGTAATTTGTAAAGCCTCCATGTTTTAATTTTGCAAAGCCTAAAATGAAGAAATATATGATTCAACCTTCCTTGTTGTATGCATTGGTTGTATGGTCATGCAAGCTTGCAAAACCACTACATAATGTGTAAAGTCTTGAAGAATTAATTGCTAATTCAACAAATGTGATCGTTTTTGGGGTTTTTTTACGCTTTTAATTGGATTGTTCAAGTTTTATTTACTTATAAATCTGTTTATGTCTTTTCTTTATTGGTTAATTTCTTCCTAGTGTTTGAATCCCTATAAGAAGTATCTAACCTTTATATAGTTAATTAATTGAATAGGGGATCATACCACAGTTAATTTACGAAACTCTAAGACCAATTCAATGACATTATTTCAGTTGACATTTAAGGTACACGCTTGTTGTGCGTTAATGCTTTCTCTAACTGTTGCCTTGCATGGCCATGGGATTAATTATTGATTAGAAGGAAGAGTAGTTCTAAACTAATCGATAACATGACTTGAGTCCCTCGATTTCTTAGGATGATGATCATTGAGAACCACCACTTCACCCGTTCACCGTTACATGCCTAGATTCTTCATCTTGAGAATAAAATTAGGAAGGACCTTAACCAAGGGCCAACTTTGGCGATAACTATTCTTTACGAGTTAAGGTTAGTCTAACAAACTATTCGATGAACGATCGTAAAACAAGGCAATGTCAACACGATAAGAGCATTAGTGATTCATTGATCAGAGCATTAGTGATGTCAAAACCACAAATACAAAACTATGGTGTAGTCTTTGCTACGCCCAAAATAAAATTAAGTATTAAAATTAGTTTTAATAAAATAAAAAGGTTAATAATAATAAGTTATTGTTTCCCTATATCTTGTTATCTTCTACTACTTAGGTGACCTTTCATCTCTTTTCTATCATAATTGTTTACTAAAAGAGTCTTTTCTCTCACATTTGAATTTATAATAATTTTATTGTTCTATTTTTGTTGCATATTATAATTTGATAATGTTTTAAGTTTATCCTTGTTTATTTTTCCATTTCTATTTGGCATGTTACTAGTATAAATCTCGTGTTTTAAGTTTTCTCTAATTGTTGTTTGTATTTAAATTCATAGCACTTTTAGTCTTTTTTTTATAAAGTTCATTTTGCTTATAAAAAAATTCGTTTAGTTTTTTTCCCCTCATAAAAAGTTTGCTAACACTTCTTTTTGCTCTTGATCGAGATACACCATACTTCTCGAGACGGATTTACTTGAGCTAAATTGGGGGCATTTGCCCCCATTAGTAAAAATTCTGGATTCACTGCATACTTCACTATATAATGCTTCCCATACCAAACCTAGTAATAGAAATAATAAACGCCTTCCGTGACAGTTTTCAATTTGGCAAAAACTAACAGCTCCATAGAAATCCTTGTAGCTGCAACGCAACAGAAAATTTCACGCACCTAGATTAGATTGTGACAGTTTTCCTGCTTTAGGGACACAGTTTTGCTGCGCCAGTCTAATTTACAACCCATCCGTGACATCTTTTTTAGGTTGTGCAATTTGTTTTTGAGAGCAACTCCACTCCACCAATTGTAGCCAATCCATGCATGCAGCCCATGTAGTAAGTGCTTTTTGGAAAGCCTTCATCCCATCCATGTCTTTCATTACTTGACTTCCAACTTGGACATAATCCCATGCTTGAGTGGGTCCTCTTTGGTACCACCAATATTGTCATATGTATTAAAGATAATTAAGCACATAAACTCCTATGCAGTGAGAAGCACCGACACAGACATAGATATTGGACATGACACTAACTCAGACTCATAAACACCAATAATAATTTGAGAAAATTGAAGTGGTTGAAGTGTCGATATTGGTATGAGTGTTCAGCCAAACACGTGTTGGACACCGGCTATGTTGCATGAGTACCCGTACGATACCGACACCGAGTAGAGTGCTGGTACAGGATACATGGTTTTTCAAAAAACTAAAGTACGAGGATATAACATCAATTTGATATAAACATGACTAAAAAATAGAAAACACAAATAAATAAAACATGTAACAAAAATAAACAACGGATATATCCTCTCGGACAACATCTACTAGCTAGCTAGCTAGATACACGTTTATATCAACCAGAGACATCCTGAAACCAACAATTTGTGGTGTCTTCGTATATAATGAGATGGTGTCCTTTTTGTTGTTCCTATTCACAATTGAGGCATAGATCGATAAAGTTTTATCAGCACGTACGTGTTGGAGAGGGGACCATACTCTTTACGTTTCTCGTGACTAATAAGCATGCAAAGCAACAAACAGCTGTGGATTCACTAGCACAAAAGCAATATACACCAAGATCAGTGAGGGAAGCTTCCAAAAAAAAGTGACCCACCAGCTCATGCGAGAAATCTGATAAAACATGTCGGCGAAAAGAGTTTGGATAGTCCCATAATGTTCGAAATTTAAATTTTTTTGTTACCATATTTGTACATGAGAAAATAGTTAAAACCTGTGTCACTAGATTTATACTAATACTGATACAGTAAAAGATTTTCATAGTTATAAGGTTAGTTTTAAAATGTTATTACTGTTGTAGGGTCTCATATATAGCATGGACCTTGAAAATTGGGGATGAGTACAAGCTATTTTTTATAAAAAAAGTTACCCCTTGGCCCTAAAATTTTTGTAACAAAAAAACACTCTTCAAGTTCCCTCCAATATATCCTATCTCAATATTTTTTTTTTAATTAATAGATAAGGGAACAAGAAAACATCTATATAAACTCTTGTTCTCTACTCCTTTTTATCAACTTAGCTAGCTAGCATAAGATGGGGTTCTTGAGAGTCTTTCTTCTTGTCATTCTTCTACTACTACAGGTAATTGGCAGAATTTATATAGTCTCAAAATACAAAATGCCAATTTAATTAGCTCTATTTCTTTACTATGATAAACAATAGTTGATTTTTCTCTAACAAATTATACTTGGCACGTGTCTTCCCAATTTCCCATTGTAGGTGTTTGCAGAAGCTTCATCAGCCAATTCTCTTGAAAATGTACGTCATCCAAAAATTTCTAATTTCCTTTCACTTGTTTTTTCGTAAATTATGTGCTCTTATATAATTACAAAGCAAAACAAAATTCTAATTCGCAATATACGACTTGCTATTTGGTTTGCAGACATATGAAGGAACTCAAACTTTGGCCCTTGACAAACACGTCCAGTTGAACAAAATCAGTAAGTTGCACACTCTTTTTACGTATTTTTTTTGTCACCTTAGGCAAAATGACAAATAAATACCAAACGCACAAACACACTATATATCACACGGTTACACTCAGATTTGAAGTCAGGAGTCGGCTTTTCATTTTGCTAAAAATTGTCGATGCGACCAAGTTTCAACTACTTGGATGAGTGGAAATTGTTTCCTATATACTACTTATAAATTTGGAGTCTCATTATTCAAATTTCTAGTGATCTACTCTTATATAGGATTAGTTAGGTCTACCACACGACTTTCTTTTATATCAAATCTGGTTTTTTCCATATTATTTTTTTGCTTAAATATCCTTTTCCATCCCTAGTAAAACACTGACCTTTGTTTTTGGTCTCTATTTTTATTTTGCTGTTTTTAATTTGATACGACTTTAGTCCTCCAAATTATGAGACAAGTTGAATTTGGTTAAACGAAAAAAATTTCGCCAACTTATAGTCCCTGCATATTTGAAAATGTATCAACATTAGTCCTTCATTCCTATACAATCAGAAATTCCAACATGACAAATGGAAGTCATGTCAGCACATACCACGTGGACTTTTTAAAATAATGTGACATCCGTATGGCAAACTATATTATTTAGAAAAGTTTGTGCGGCATGTGATGACATCGTTTTCGTTTGCCACATTGGAATTTTTGAACTCCATGGGAGAGACTAAGTTGATACATTTCCAAACATGGGATTTAAAACTTGACAATTATTTTTGGAGACAAAATTCAAATAATAGCATATCTTTAGAGACTAAATCATAATTAATCCAACAAAAATGTAGATAAAGATCAACAAAGTAATTTTGACTTATGTAAATAAGGGCTAAGGTATGTAGCAAAAATAAAAAATGGTCACTTTCTTTTGCATCAAACTATATTAAATATGCTCCCAAGTAGGTAGCCTAGTTGGCGAGCTAAGGGATATCGAAGGAGTGCACCAAAAGAGTGCAAGAAGGAGGTCCCGGGTTCAAACCCCGAAAACTAACATTCTCTCACCCCCACTAACATTGCTTATCAAAAAAAAAGGACTAAGGTAACTAAATTATTTCATTTCAAAAGCAAATATTTATATATCTTTCTTATGAACTAGATTGCAACCATGAATGCTCTCGAAGATGCAGCAAAGCATTTAAGAGGAAGAGATGCAAACGAGCTTGCAAATCATGTTGCCACAGATGCCACTGTGTACCCCCTGGTACCTATGGAAATAAGGAGGTTTGTCCGTGTTATGCAAGACTCAAGACCCATGGGAATAAGCCTAAATGCCCTTGAAGTTTTTTGATTTTCACTCTTATAATTGATTATTAAGTGTAATAAGGAGCAGAATCCAGTTAAGGCAAGGAACTTATTGATCAATATAAATTTGTTGGTGTAATCTCATTTACATATATCTTATTGAGCTCAACCAAGTGGTGAAACATAAGTGCTATGTAGACATTATAAGCACATGTTGTGTTGTATTTTGTGAAATATTTTAAAAATTATAAGTATGTTATTGCTTGGCTTTGAAACATTTTAAGACTTTATTTACTAATGTGTATGGTTGATCTTGTCAACATCTTAGTTGGCGTGTTTCATATTTGGTGAGGAATTTGCTTTTGCAAACTAAACTTAATTAGAGATGAAGAAAATATGAAATCTTTCATTTTTTTTCTCTCTAATTTTGACATTTAATCTACCATTTTTTCTTGTAGTTAAAAAATCTCCTACCACTAGGCATTCGAAGAGCTTACTTATACTTATCTTATGATATAACTACTTGTGTAAGTGTAAAGTAAGTAATTTCAAATTATCCAAAATCACACTGACATTATCCAAAATCACATTATACCATCATAAGCTCTAGCAATAAAAATGTAGAACTGAAAAAGGCAACAATGAAGTATTAAAAATTATATTTATTTAATGTACACTAAATCATCTGTAATAAAATACCTACAATTTACAAATTCCTTTCCAATTTGGAAATTTGTAAGCTAGTTAGAATGGGGAAAAATTGTGAATGCTTTCAATCAAAGCACCTGAGCCCCACTTCACCTAAATGTATCTGTTTGACTAAGAGTTGCTATATTCTATCCCTGATACTCTATTCAATCTATGTCAACATGCCAGCACCTTTCATCAAGCCAGTACCCCCACAATGGGGAAAATCTAGAAGGAAAACAAATCCTTGGTAAATGTACAGATCACCTAAATCAGACACCCTTTCAAATCTATGAAAAAAGGAAAAAGCAGCAGCTACAACATGGTTTCTTGGGCTGGCAAAAATTATTCTACCAGGCAGATGCTATTTGGCACGGAAATCAGACTTAAATTTGGTCAGATTCTTGGAGAAGGTTTCCCTGTTCTTTGCATCCAAACTGCGCGAAACATCTTCCATTAGCTTTTCAAAGCACAAGGACAGTCGGTGGTGTCGTTCAGGTGGCTGCACAATGATTCAAGGAAAATTAAGATAATTAATACTTCAAATTAGTACCACTCTATTGGCATTCTTTTGAACAATTTGGTTTTTTTGTGATGCATTACAGTTCGGTTCGCAATACAGTTAAGTTTAAACTAGCGTAATACAGACAACAACAAAGTTTATAGATAGCTTTTGACTTAAATACGAAACCATGTGCCCTAATATTATGTATTAATTGCACAGTTTATTTTTGGTATATTGCAATTGGTTTTGTTTAATGTTATAAACATTAATCAAATGAATTACTAATCAGTTTATTAAATATCATAGAAGAGGTAATTAATATTTATGATCATATTAATAAAGTTTGAAAAAGCCCGCAATATTGCTGATTTATGTAATAAGAAATGCAGGACAAAAGCAAAGTCTATATAAACAGCTTTGGACTTACATACGAAGCCAAAATTTGAGTCTTGATATTTTTAAACATCTGCATGAAAACAGAAAAGGGATTTGTCAGTATATACTGTAGGAATCATACATTTTTGTAGGGAAGGGGAAAGTGAGAGGATGTTGTTGTAATTCTTATAGTAAAAACATGTTTATTTCAATAGGAATAGGCTTCTTTTATAGGAGAATTACAATCGAACTCAGCTCTTTAATTCTACGAGTAATAGAATAAAACATTAAAACAAATATAACGGAGATAAAAACAAAATCAAATAAAATCATATCTTGTAGATTCCAATATCTTCTAGAATCACTGTTTGGAAAGAGTGACAAGTCTTGAGTCAATGTTTAGCAAAGGAGTTTGAGATACAAACTCTTGGGAGGCTAAAGTATTTTCTGGGAAACGAAGTGACTCACTCCAGGAAAGGTATTTTTATATCTTAACAAAAAAATATGACTGATCTGCTCAAAGAAACAAGACAGCTTGCAAGCCTGGAAGTTCACCCATAGATTTGAGTCAAATTGGGCAACTCGGACGAGGGTGCTGCTGTGGATAAGAAGATGTACTAGCGATTGGTTGGGAAATTAGCCTATTTATCTCACACAAGACCTGGCATTGTATTTGCTGTAAGTTTGCTTAGTCAATTTATGCATGGTCCAAGAGAAGTTCATTTGCAGGCAACTCATAGAATTTTGCAGTACCTCAAGGGAACCAGGAAGAATTTTATATAGAAGGAATGGAAATGTAGTTATCGACGCTTACACTGATGCTGATTATACAGGGTCATCCCTGATATGAGGTCCACTACTAGATATTGTACCTTTCTTGGAGGAAATTTGGAAACTTGGAGGAGTAAAAAACAAAATATGGTGACTCGTTCTAGTGTTGAAGCTGAGTTTGGGCTATGGCACAAGGAATGTGTGAACAACTTTGGCTCAAAATTATTTTGGAAGATTTGAAAATTAAAGTTGAAGCTGAGTTTGGGCTATTGCACAAGGAATGTGTGAACAACTTTGGCTCAAAATTATTTTGGAAGATTTGAAAATTAAATGGGGTGGACCGATGAAGCTTTACTGCAATAATAAATCAGCAATCAGCATAGCTCATAATCCTGTTCAACATGATTCAACAAAACACATCGAGGTGGATAGTCACTTTATCAAAGAAAAGCTCGACACTGGTCCGATTTGCACTCCATATGTACCTTCACCAGGGCAACTTGCAGATATCCTCACCAAAGGATTGAGCAGTCCAGTTTTTGAGGGAATAATATCCAAGCTGGGACTAGAGAATACCTATTCACCAGCTTGAGGGGAAGTGTTGGAAATAAACCTACATTTATTGTTTCTCTTCCCAAGTAGATTAGGTTCATTGTACAACAGTAGAATAGGTTCGATGCATCTTAGGGAATAGAGATTGCTTAAATACTTATCTTATAAGTTGTATTTCAAAATTATTATTGTGTATAAATTAAACATTCTGCCGAGAGCCAATTCACTTACGCACATTCAGAAAATTCTGCTTTCCTTTTTTAACAAATATGCTAACATATTTCCCTTCATATAGGTTATGTTTATTTTCTTTTGTTTTGGTGGATAGATATACTAGTTTTCATTGTAAAAGAGTTCCTTTTGGAAAGGAATTTCTTCACTTAGATATAGATTTTGTTAACTTGCTTGGGTTAGATCTATGTCTCCCTAAGTGTGGTTGTATTCTTTATTCATTTTTTATATTTAATAAAACTATGGATTGCTGCAGAATGCTAAGCAATCCATTTTGCCTAAAAAAGTCGAAAGAGATACTTATTTTTGCCTAAAAACAGTCGAAAGAGATAATTATCTCCAACATCAAATCTGACTCGATCTTGTGACATCTTTTGATCTTTTAAACTTAAACCTTCTAGAATTATTACTGCATGGACCACCAAAAAACCTTATGAAAAGCCAAGAATGTAGAGATATTGGGTTCTCGGACAGTCTATGTTTCCAGATTTAGACAAAATGCATAATATCAAATATCTGCATGATCACATCCTACTCAGACAACGAAGAAAAATGGGTATTTTGCATACCAACGTTAAAATACCAGGCAAAAAAAATGTCACAATAAGGAACTTAATTTCAAAGTTATAACTACCTTTAGTCCTTTTTGTAAGAAACAAAATGGTCTATTTTTTGTCTTAAATATAAGTAACAAAATTAGGGATGGCAAGACGGGGTTTGACCCGCCGGCCCGGCCCGCCAAAAAAGGCGGATTGGTTGGGATATTGTGACCGCTAACCCGCTGAGCCCGCCCCGCCAAAAGGAGAAAACCGCGAGTTTAAGACAAGAACGGGGTGGGTCGGCCCGCAAGCCCGGTTTTTTTTTAAAAAAAAAAAACATCAGAGTCAGACAGACCAGTCCATTTTATAAAAAAAAGTAGGTCCCAAAATTAGAATCGAACGCACTGCGCACCCCAAGCCCAACTCGTTTTGTTCATTTTAGGTTTCACTTTTCACTTTTCACTTCTCAAACAATTGATATATAGATCCTAGTAATTCCAATGCTATTATTGTTTTATATTTTTATTTCTGTTAAAAAAGGCTTTATAAAAAAACTGTTTTAAAAAGGAGGTGAAAAATCTAATTGAAATTGAAATTGAAATGTTAAAAATAGGTGAAAATTTTGTTCAAAAAAATTAGAAAAAAAAAACTAGGCGGGCCAGCCCGCCACTTGGCGGGGCGAGCCAATATGTTGAGCTCGCGGTTAGTTGGCGGGCCAACCCGCCCCACCCCTATTTTAGCGGGCTTTAGGCAAAGTGGGGCGGGTCGGGGCGGGTCAGCCCGTTTTGCCATCCCTAAACAAAATGATGTAGTATTTGGTCCTAAGTATGAGAAACAACTTAATTTTCCACAATACTAGTAGCAGTAAACCCATGCAAATGCACGAGCCTTTAGAGGGGGGAAAAGGACTGGCGACATGCCACATTTGACAGAGAGAAGACCGAAAGTGGTAAAAACAATGATGTGAAAACACCATTGTGGCAGATTATGTGATTTGACTAGAATTGACAACATCAATTTGAGTTTATGGCATCTGAAACAAGCATAAATGTAACATTAAAATAGAACGTAATAAAAACAAAATAGTCATTACCTCTTCATTGATTAGTATCATGCTTAGAATTGCTCTGCCAAGAGTCCACTGATTGCCACGGTCCTCCAATACAACAACCTCAAATAGGGTTCTCAATATCTGAGGAGAAATATTAAAAATATTAATGATTAAGACATGGATAATAAAACAATAATGTGAGAAAAGATTCTGAAGAAATTATTTTATTTTTTAATTTATGCCTAATAATCGGAAATACAACATAAAGAAATGCTAGAAATTTGAAAATAAATAAACAAAAAGATAATCCCATAAACTATAGGAAGAAGAATAACATTATTCTTGATCACAATCCATATAAGACTTGAATCTCAAAATATCTCAAGTGTCGTGATCACAATCCATATAAGACATGATTCTCCAATTTAGGTCCAATGAGTGTGTTTTTCTAGGTTAATCTCCCTCACATAAAGAATACAAGTGTCTTGACTCCTCTAGTAGATTGTTCATATCCAAGGATGTCTTATTCAATGAGGTCAAATTTCCCTTTCAGTCTATACACTCTACCTCCTCCAATTTATACTTCCTATCCACTTGGTGTTTTACCTACTATACTTGGTATCAATCCTACCACCACCACCCCCATCCTTACATCTCCTCACCGTGCCCCTTTTTCATCTCCCTCTGGCTGTAGCTCGGCTCTCCTTGCACCTACCTCTCCCTGTCCCTCCTTGGTCTCCACATCTTCTCCCTTACCTGCCTTTGCATCCACAACTATTGTCCCAGATTCCACAGTCTCTCGCTCCGTCTGCATCTGGCCCTCCTTCCCCTTAAATTCTCCCTAACATTCACCCCATGCAAACTAGAATGGCATCTTCAAACTTTGATTGCATCCCACACTTGTCCTCACAATGGCTGAGCCTTCCTCTACTTCACAAGTCATTGGCTCGCCTAAATTGAGACAGGCCATGCAACTTGACTAATATGCGTTGGTGACCAACAATACTCGGACCCTTATCTTTCTTCCTAAAGGCAAAACTGCTATTGGAAATAAATTGAGTTTTTAGAATTAAAGAAAATCCTGATGGTATCATCAAAAAATACAAGGCAAGACTTGTGGCTAAAAGGTTTCTTCAAAAGTTTGGTAATGACTACTCAGAGACCTTTTCCCCTATGATTAGACTAGTCACAGTTAGGGTTGTCCTCACACTTTCCCTTACTAATAAATGATCAATTCAATGTCAATAATGCCTTTCTCAATGGACTTTTAGAAGAGAAAGTCTACATGACATAGCCTCTGGGATTTGAGTAAGGTGACAAAACCATAGTTTACAAGCTAAATAAGGCAATATGTGGCCTCAAGCAGGCACCTAGGGGCTGGTATGCTAGATTAATTCAAACACAGCTCAACTTTGATTTTTCAACTAGCAAAAGTGATCCTTCTCTTCTAGTGTATCATAAAGATGGAGTTTGTATATACATTCTCATCTACGTAGATGATATTATTGTTAATGGTTCCTCCCACGTGGTTGTTCAGGCTATCATCAATTGGCTTGGTGCGGTCTTTGGTCTTAAGCAATTTGGTGAATTTGATTATTTTATAGGAATAGAGGTCATGTGTTGTGCTTCTAGTTCTTTATTGCTAACTCAAACCAAGTATATCAAGGATCTTCTCTTTAAAGCTGACATGGCTAAAGCAAAGGGGATCTCTACTCCCATGCCAGCCAAACTCAAGTTATCCAAGTTTGGCTCCGACTACATGCAAGAAGATCCATGAGTTTATCATTCTATAGTGGGTGCTTTGCAGTATGCTACCATCACTAGGCCTGAGATTGGATTCTCAGTGAATATGTTGTAAATAATAGTTACTTTGTAAATATTAGTAGTCCTTGTAATAGGCCCATTAGGTTTAGTTTATCACATCTTGTCTATATAATAAGAATTAGTGAGTGTAGTAAAATACAGTTGAAATATTACTCAAATATTTTTCCACAATAAGGCATGCCAGTTTTGGCTCAAGGCATGCCAGTTTTGGCTCAACCTTTAGACTCACATTAGACTGCTCTTAAACGCATTTTAAGATACCTTAAAGGCTCCATGGACTTTGGTCTTGCTTTGCAGCCTGCTTTTGGTCCATTTCCTATACCCTTGCAAGCCTGTTTTGATGATGATTGGGCTTCAGATATGATGATAAGAGGTTCACGTCTGGTGCATGCCTTTATCTTGGCCCAAATTGGTTTCTTGGTGGTCCACAAAGCAACCCAAGGTAGCTAAGTCTATAGTTGAGTCTGAGTATCGCAGCCTAGCTCTTATTCCCTTTGAGGTTCTCTGGATCCAATCTATGCTTCAAGAGCAACAAGTTCCTCGCCACACTCCTATAATATACTGTGACAACCAGAGTACAATAGCTTTAAGTCACAACCTGTCTTACATTCTCGTACAAAGCACACATGGAGCTTGATCTCCTGTTTGTGCGTGAAAAGTGCTCAGTAAGTCTCTCTCATTGTGAGTTATGTTCCTGCTGAAGCCCAGGTTGTTGACATCTTAACCAAGCCGCTTGCCAAGACTCAGATCAGTCACTTAAGAGATAAACTCAGAGTTCTAATTCATGATCAGTTATCCATCTGAGTTTGTGGGGGGGGGGGGGGGGGGGTAATAGAGAACTAGTTAGTATGATAGCATTGGCACACATGTGTGCAGTTAGTTACGCTGCCAACTCAGCAGTTTGTTACTGATGAGTCAGCATTTCTGTTAGCACTGGTTAGTGAGTTTCTTACACTGGTTGTAACCGTAAGCTTCATTGAAGCTCTTGTATAAATATCAAACTCTCAATTGTAAAAGATTCAATTAAATAAAATCAATACAAACAGAATTATTCTCATGATCAATTTCAGTTTCTCTTAAACAATCAGATACTAATTAGTAGTGATGGATTCAGCTTTAAATTTAGGACAATAATAATTACTTCACTCATATAGCTTAAAGGTTCAGATAAGAGCAGTTGGTTATTCTGAGAAATAAGGAACATATAATTATAGCTATTAGATTAAAATTAATGGTTTAGATTAAGTTATTAATTACTATTGGGAAAAATCCAAGTCCCACATTGACTAGAGATATGGTCTCAAAAGAGTTTATAAGTGGGAGGCAACCCTCACCTTACAAGCCGGTTTTATGGGGTTGAGTTAGGCCTTAACCACATTCTAAGATGGTATCAAAGCCTATCCAAGATCCGTTGGGCCACCCATTGTTGGGTCATGCTCCAGATGTCTATTCTTGGGCCACTCGGGTCACGCTCTGGCCAGATGTCTATTCCTCGGCGTGAGGGGGTGTGTAGAGTCCCACATCGGATGTGATATGTCCTGAAAAAGAGTTTATAAGTGGGAAGCATCCCTCTCCTTACAAGCCAGTTTTGTGGGGTTGAGTTAGGGCCAATCCACATTCTAAGATGGTATCAAAGCCTATCCTAGATCCTTCGGGCCACCCACCATTATAATCCACGCACCAAGCCCAATAGTGCTGGGCGTGAGGGGGTGTATTGGGAAAAACCCAAGTCCCACATTGACTAGAGATACGGTCTCAAAAGAGTTTATAAGTGGGAGGCAACCCTCACCTTACAAGCCGGTTTTGTGGGGTTGAGTTAGGCCTTAACCACATTCTAAGAATTACAAAATCTCATGTCATCTTTATTTAAAAAGGAAACACTCATATGAGATTTATAATTAATGAGGTAATCTAAACCTTTTTATTTAATTTTTATTTAATCTAGCAGTTAAAAATAAATATTCTCATTTCTCACAATAAACAAGTATTCTCACATGAGTCGTCCTATACACTTGAGCGTGCATACACACACATTCACAAATTATTTGACATATAAAGACCGAAAGGTATTCGTAATGAGTATGTAACACAAACTTTTAAGAAAAAAATTGACTATAACATTCAATTGACTATTTACAAAGTGTTACTTTTAAGAAAAAAAAGTATTTTAGCAGCAAGCCAGTCACAAACTTACTCTAGAAAATAGCTCTGGGCACTCAGAAATGAGTCGAGCCATATTAAGAGCTGCTTGTGAGGTAACCAGCTCTCCAACAATGACATGGCCGAAGTAAAATGTAGCCATGTTGTCAACAGCAGAGGCACACTACATACACGAATGGAAATTTAGGGTAAGAAAGTAAACAAATAGCATAGCAATAGCATCATTTAGTAAGTTGCACTTAGTTTCCTTGTTCGTGAGCATATACAAATTGAGATGCATTTCATGAATTAAAAGTCGTAATTGACTGTCATGACAATGGAGTTGAATTATCACACCTAAAAAATGTGCAAAGTTTTACAAACCTGTGATGATATTCTCTCACTTAGATCTTTAAGGCCTGACTCAAGAGATCCAACAATAAACATAAATGTAGTTTTATCCAAATTCAGAACATAACACAAATGACCACTGAAAAGAGTCTCCAAAAACGCAAAGTATGCTGCTGCAACCTGCAAAATAGAGAAGAGAAAAAAAAGTTTGCAGCTTAGATATGTCGTATGTCAGTAAGTAACCCTTAGAATCTTTTTATTTTCCTTTTATAATCCAAACTCAGTTGCCATAATTTTCCGTTCTTTCTTGTAAGGCAGATTATTTTTTGAAGACTACTCCAGGAACAAAATTGAAAACTGCAGAACAGGTCCAACCTCTGTTAACACGATAAATAAACACGGCACGAGCCAAATACAAATGTACATGAAAGAAGGGTCAAATACTTAACTGGCTAAATATCTGTTTAAGAAAACAGGCAAACAAAATAGTCATTAAAACACTTACAGTTAACTAACACATTAGAGAACATAGCATAAAGATAGAGTAATACCTTCCGAAATGCAAATATATCAGCCAAAGGAATCGACAGTATCAACTTTACAGTGATATCAAGAGCATCAACCAGTGCTCTATCACCATAAAGTTCAAATATGCCGAAGTTGACAAAATTCCCAGAAAGTGCTGCCACCAAAAAAAAACACCAATGGATAATGTAAATATATGATGCTCTTACTAAAAGGTTCACATACGCAGACAAAAGAAAAAGAACAGCAAATACTAATATAAATAAGACTGCAAATGTGAATGAAAGAATGAAGCATTATGAAACCAGTTTCTACAATATATAAAACAGACTGAGAATTCATCCATCATGTCGTCTCTATCATTTGGACAACGTGTAACTAAATTTTAATTACTGCAACAATACTGCATGTATACCATGACAAAATTACATCAGGAGCAAGTAAAAAAATCCTTTACCTGAGAGCAACCAAGATATTTAGAAAATAAAATAGTAAAATGATTATGAAAAGTGGTTGGGAGATGATGGCTCTGGAAAAATGAATTTACCATTTTGTGTTAAGGTTTAGTAGCCAAACATGTCATATATCAGAACTTAGATGACTTAATGCTCCTAATAGAACAGTCCATCTCACGACATCCTTGATGTCAAAAGAAAAATTCGAGAACTATAGTAAACTATCACAGTATATACAAACCTCGTGCAAGAATTATCAAACAAATCGATATCCCCTTGTATCTGAATGTGTACATGTCTGCTTTATTAGGAAGACGCAGAACACTTGACCCATATGCAACGATCAGTTTACTGACTTCTCGGAAGAGTAGTATCCCATTAGGGGAGGAAATATCAAAAGTCACTCGCTGAGATTTGTTTAGGACTAGTTCAGCAACAAATTTCAACAATGGAGTTGTGACCTGCATCAAGTTATTGAAATCAAACATCCCTTCGGAGTATGGAGATTAGAATTGTGATACTGATAGGAAGATCTACAGGATTAGGTATTTTGACATTAATTATTTAATGGCTCCATTTTGTTGAAAAGTATATCATTTATTTAGGGATTGTATCTTCTGTTTTATATGTATAACTATTAACTAGTCTCCTTAGTTTCTTAGCTTCCTCTTTTATGAACTCTCCTATATTAATATATAAATGTTGTATATGTATATGATTGATTATGATTATTGATTGATAGGGGTTTCCTCAAGCAATTCAGAAAAATATTGCAAATCCTAACAGGGCATTGGAGCACTTTGGTCGATCCTCCTTTTTCATTCCAGTTTAAGGATTCAGTCAGAGAGTTCCTAGTCAGCCATTATCAGCACATGTGGTGCACACGATGCTGTCCCATCATGACAGGACAAGACCCTGGTGTCGTTCCATCAGTTCAAAAGCAGCTAACATGTCTCTCCCAAATGCATCATCGCCACTTTGCCCTTATTTTGAATTTGTGAATACACACACTATGTATGTACTCTTAGAATTTAAGCTAAGGGTCTAACTCAACCCTAGTTACCCTACAAAACCGGCATGTTAGGTGAGGACTGTTGAGGCCTTATAAGCCCAAATTAGGTCATTTTATCAATGTGGGATTCTCAAAACACCCCCTGATGCTCAAGATTGGACGCTTATCTGAAGCATGGTCAAATGAATATCCAATAACATGGCACTCAACACACACCATCACGCCTAAGATAGGACATTTGGAATGTGGACAAAAGCATGAGGAATAAAAAAGATCTTGGCCCTTCAACAGATCTAGGATAGGCTCTGATACAATCTTAGAATTTGGATTAAGAGCCTAATAAGCACAACTTAGGTCATATCTTTAGTTGATGTGGGACTCTCTACACACTCTCTTAGTAGGGAATGGACATCTGAAGCATGGGCTAATGTTGGTCCATTGACATGGATCTCAACATATGCAATGCAAATATCTAGTAAATACTAGCCCTTGTTCTTTACTGGGGTGCTGAATGGCCCAACGGCCCTCTCTAAATCAAAAACAAAAACCATAGCCTCCATTTCTCCCATCTGCCGCCCCTTCCTCACACAATCATCTTGTTTTAGAAAAACATAGTCGCTGCTTCTGAAACCACCATAATCTTGAACATGCAATTCCACCTCTATTTCCTTTGCACTTCACACCATCTCTCACCCACATGTAATCGTGATGCGAACAAGGTTAATGAAGGGAAGGGCATATTAGGAATATTCAGAAAGTTAATGAAAGAAAGAAATGGAAACCAATCACTTGGGGACCACAAGCACACACCACAATCTGATATAACAAACTCTGCCTACGTGGCAGTGAGTGGAGGGAATGGAAAGAATATTCAGAATGAATTGGAAAGAGAATGTGAGGTATAAGAGGGCGAAGGAGTAACGGTTTCATTAGGCTGGTATTGGGATTGGCTTGGGCTAGGGACTTGGCAATTGGATTGTCATTTCCATTGTTTCATTGTTTTTTCCTTATTTCTCTTGTAACTCTTTCCTAGGGCTGATATCAGTTAGACTCAACACCTATATTCTATCAATAAACAGTTTGTTGTTCTTTTGGAATGAGATGGATCTTGGTACCCATCAAGTGGTATCAGAGCACCCGATCTTCGGTGCTCAAAAGGATACGCAGAAGAAAATGGAGTTCAGAACAGAAGGCTCACAGCACTCCGAACCAGAATGGAAAGAGAAGCTTGATGAAATCAAGCAACACCGGGAACAAAGGACAAAAGGAAACGGACGTCGATCGCGGCGTGATCATGCTCTGTGCAGAAGGAGAGTAAGAAGAGATGAAGTTTCAGAGAAGCTTCACGAGATCTATTTAGATCAAAAATTGCGAATGTTGCAGCAATTTTATGTTACGGAGAAACCAGGAAAGCCAAACGAAGAAGAAGATACAGAACCAGAAGCTGCGAAATCTGAAACAGATGAAGCGGAGAAGGAAGATAAAGAAAACGCAGATTGCGTTTCGTCCCTGAGGCTTGCGATAGCTCCAAAACAGAATGGGAACAAGCAGATGGAAAAGAACCTGAGAGATCCGAATTTGCAGATTTCAGATGTTGTGGAATCATCGCAGCAGGTTGATGATGAACTCGAAACAGAACAGATGATCAAGAAGGAAGCATCCCAACGGAGTGATGACAACACTGCCACTACGTTGCCGGCGATCTCCATGCCCTGCCACCGGAGCCACCAGAACCACCGGATCGTGGCTTATTGATGATGGAGGGTGTAGTTTGCGATTGGAAGGAGCAACGTCTCACTCTCGTAACAACGGATGAAAATGTTCTAGAAGAAGCAGAGCGAGACAGTAGTGGCGAAATTCCGTCGTCGGAGGAATCGACGCCAACAGAAACGTCGTCGGAGTTGCCTCTTCCACTGATCTATGGAGCGGCCATGGATGAGTGCCCCCCTCGTGAGTTGTTGTTTCTGTCTCACGAGGTTGACGTGATGATATTTCGTGCGGCAAGGAAGCGCTACCCAGAGTGGGTAGAGAAGAAAGAGGGATCCGATCGGGGAGAAAGGGGAGCGCCGCCGTTGGAGGAACTGCCGCCACTAGATTGTGGAGCGACGGTGACGGAGGTGTGCCCGACTTGCGATTGGGAAGATCAATTTCTCTCTCTCGAAGCTGATGCATGTGAACTTAGGTCTGTTGGTGTGATTGGTGTTATTAGTTTTGATGTGGGCTTCTCAGCTACCGTTGGTAAGTCAGCCCGAATTTAATAATATTGGGTGGGTGTTGCAAGTAGCTGGTGGTTTAGAAAATAATAAAAGGAATCATCGAAGTGCACTGTTGGCAGTACCCACGCCACTCCTGGATCATTTCTTCAACTACTTTTTTATACTTCAGCTATCTCGCTTCTTACACAAACAAAGTAATAGCAAACCTATTAGAGCAGCTCTTTGAAAGGAAACAGGGACCAGCAAACATAGAACACAGGGGTTTTATTATGCTTGACAATGGTGAAGTAAAAGAAGAGGAGATTGGTGGGATTTCTTGCACTGATTTTCAGCTATTATTCAAAGGAGTTTGCAAACCAATCAAGTTGCTAGTGGGAGTTGGTAGGAAAGGGAGCACAAACAAGTCAGTCATGATAATGCCTCCTCTTGTTTATCAATGGGATCCAGGTGACTCTAAACAAGAGTGGTGGGATCCAAGTGGCCTCAAACAAAACGTGGGCATCCCTGAGAGTGCCACATTTGCATTGGAATACCATGGGAATCAAACACATCACCACCACCACCAGGTATTTTTAAAATCTCAACAAAAGGCATGCCTCTTTGACGATTCTAGTGGTGATTATATGAGCTCAAAGGTATCCAAGAGTCCTGTTTTTTATAACCAAATAAGCACTGTTGAATTTATTGTGGATCAAGAAATTGTAATAGCCCGCAAATGTCATGCGCATCGAAGCTCTATCTTGGTCCCTAGTAGAGATTTTGCTTGGCGATTATGAGCCATGTTCTCACCCGAGAATTCCAACCTCTTCCTTGGACATCTTTGTGGTTTATGGTTGTGAAAATGGAACACATTCAATGGGAACATGGAGGAATTTTGTTGCCATTCTTAGAATACCATTGTCCTATCCAAGAAATGAAGGTAGTGATGATAAAACAAGTTGCTTGTGTAAGTGTACATTAGTTTCCTATACACTGGCTGTATACTCTGGCTTTATTAAAGGAGTTAATCTCTGATCAGTAGTTAGATAAAACTGACTCAAAGTCAGTTAATAGTTTGTAACAGCATCAGTTTAATAGTTAGTCACAGCAGTGCTTATCCTGTGCACTGCTGAGTGTAGGATAATGAAAGATATAAAAGCCAACAAGTGTAACTGTTCACTTCAGTGAAAAATATATCAAGAAAAGTCAGTTTCACTCTCTCTCTCTCTCTGTTTCTGTTAAATTTCACATGGTATCAGTAGATCCGTAGATCCATGGCGACTGAAGAAGAACCCGATCTCACTCCGCCGTCGTCTCCGCCGCCTTCTCCGGTAGCAACTGCAGTTCCGATCGCTACAGCGCCTCCGATTCAATCCCTAATCACTTTCACGTTGAAGATTTCTGACAAGCTTGACGAGAAGAACTTCCTCGTATGGCGTCAGCAAGTAGAACCGATGATTAATGCGCACAACCTTCTAAGTTTCATTCACTTTCCAGACGTTCCGCTTCAGTTCCTCTCCGATTCCGATCGTATCGCTCGTAAAGAGAATCCTCTGTATCGTAACTGGCTCAAGCAAGATCAGTGGTTGCTATCATGGCTGCAATCGACTCTCTCAGGCGCGATTATGCCTCGTGTTCTTGGATGTGTTCACGCCTTTCAACTTTGGGATCGTCTTCACGATCATTTCCAAAAACTAACTCGTGCGAAGGCGCGCCAGCTTCGCACAGAACTGCGTGCGACGATGCTCGATTCTTGCACCGTTGATGAATACTTGCTTTGCAACAAGACAATCATCAACAATCTAGCCTCCGTTGGTGATCCGGTTCCACTTGCGAAACACATAGACGTAATTCTTGAAGGTTTGCCTCAAGAGTTCGCGCCGGTCATCTCTGTTATTGAAAGCAAGTTTGAAACGATGGAACTTGAGGAAGTTGAAGCTCTCCTTCTTGCGCACGAGATGCGAAGTGAAAAGTTCAAGAAGAAATCTGATTCTGAAGTGGCTTCCATCAATCTCACACACTCTGTTTCTGGTAATACTGCAACAGACACTGATTCTTCTCAACAAACCTCTGGTAATACTACTCCAAACCCTAATTCTGATAATAATGCCTTTGTGAATCAATTTTCTGGTAATTTTCGTGGCCGTGGTGGCCGTAATGGCCGTAGTGGTCGTGGCCGTGGCAGATTTGGTAATGTGCAGTGCCAAGTTTGCTTTAAATTTGGTCACCTTGCTTCCATGTGCTATCATAGATTTAATCAACAGTTTCAGGCACAAATACCTGCTGATTACCAAGGCTTTCCACCTCCTCCAAATTCCTATGCTAACCTAGCCCCCAATCCTTATGCTTATCCTCCTCCTATGTACCAAAACACCTGGACACGTCCTAGTTACAATCCCTATACTCAATATCCACCTAGACCAGCTCCTCCACAGCAACCATCACCGTATCACCAAGCACATATGACCACAGCCACATCTGCTACAACCACTCCTCAACAACAACTTCTGTGGGCTCCTGATACTGCTGCATCTCTTCATACAACTCTGCAGTCTCAAAATATTCACCAGCAGTCTCCTTTTGAAGGTCCTGACCAAATTTACATAGGGAATGGCCAAGGTTTGAATGTCAAAACCTGTGGCTCTTCTACTTTTTCTTCTCCGATTAATCCTCAAGTTAGCCTAGTCCTTAACAAACTAATTCATGTTCCTAAAATAACTAAAAATCTGTTAAGTGTAAGTCGTTTCAGTGCTGATAATAATGTATTCTTCCAGTTTCATGCTAAAGATTGTCTTGTATTTGATCAGGCTACCGATGAACTTCTCCTCCATGGTCCAGTGAAAGGTGATGGACTCTATGAATTTGCTCCTTTCCAGTTTCATCACTTAGCCAACACCACTCAGCCTTCAAGTAGTCCTGGCACAGCTTCTGTTTCGTCTGGTGCTGATCAGCAACCACATACTGTTTCTGATTCTGTCTTAAACCCATCTGTCAATGCTGTAATTTCCCCTTCCCCTAGTCTTAGGACCACATGGCACTTAAGACTAGGCCATCCCAATCATGTAGCTATGAATACTATATTCTCAAAGTGTAACATTTCTCTATCAAATAAAGATTTCTGAGTTTTGTGCTGCTTGTATCATGGGAAAGGCTCATAAATTGTATGCTCCACCTTCTGAAACAACATACACTACACCACTTGAACTTATATACAGTGATCTTTGGGGCCCTGCACCAATTGAATCTACAAACCAAGCCCTCTATTATGTCACATTTGTAGATGCAGCCACTAGGTTCACATGCCTTTACCTTCTAAAAAGAAAATCTGATACACTACCTATTTTTAAACAATTCAAAGCCTTAGTGGAAAAACAGTTTGGTTTACCCATCAAAGCTGTTCAAACAGACTGGGGAGGGGAATTTAGACCCTTCTCCACATACCTAGCAGACCTAGGCATCATTCACAGACTCATTTGCCCTCATACACACCATCAAAATGGGGTGGTTGAGAGGAAGCACAGACACATTGTTGACTTAAGCTAATGATACAATTAAAGATACTCTTAGATAAGGTAGGATCATATATCCTAACAGATGAATAGACAAATTATACAAAATAAAGTAAAATTAAGATGATAATATCGCTCCTTGAATTGCATTGGTTATTTTGTGGTCACCCAATATAAACAGCATTGAAAGAAAAGTGTGTAGCATACCTCTGGAACATCAGCATAATGTGCACTAGCTTTCAAAAGAAGTGGCATGTGCGCAGGATAAAGCCAATCAAAAAGGAATCCATATGTTCTGCGACTGTTAAAAAGCAATCAAAAGAATCCAAAATGAACGAATACGGTCGAGAATGGAGATAAAGGAAAAAAAGCAAAAGCAGAAGCAATAAACCCACAAGGCCCTAGAAAATAAAACAGAGTTTCATTTAAATAACTGCTAACCTATTTGTCGCCATTGCTAATCCTCGAAGGTCACGCATCAACCCAATAAATGCATATTTTACCGCATCTGATTGGAACAATGGATCGGGTGTTGAATGCAATCTAACAAAAACCTGACACAAAAATCATCAATCAGAATGCAAAAATAATCAACAGGATAAATCGAACAATATTCAATAATAAATTGGTAATACTATACTATGCTGTACATTGCATACATTTGCTGTTCCAGGGTATGTATTTTGATCTTATAGTTATTTAGAGATGTAAACAGTGTCTTCATTGATGTAATAAAAAAATTATATGCACAGAAATCAAATGAACCTTTTCCCAAAAGATTTAACCAGTTGACTCAACTTGATAAAAAGGATATAAAGAAAAAGTAAAATTACACCTAAAGCTCAATGTTGCCCTTTCTAACAAAAACTACCAACCTGTAGGAAAGGTTCCATTGAAGATTTAAATTTCAGCGGGCTATCTTCCATGAACAACAGCATGCCAATAGTATAATACAGGGTTGTTCTGCTGCGGAAACATTCCCAATTTTCTAAAAAAGAGAATTGTTCCCTCTGAAAAAGAGATAAATGAGTTTGAAGATACAAAAGATTAGATTACCAGCTTCTAAAAATCATGCAATTCAAAACCAAAATCCTAAACGCTACTACTTCATGGGATGGAAGGACCTGCATGAAAAGTATACTTTCCAAGCCAGTTTCCATGTTAGACATGCCGAGGGATTGTCTAATTTTATTGCAGTGATGAGCTTATTTGATACTTTGTTTCATATATCTCTGGTCAGGAGTGTTTCTTGCTATATGTTAACAAAGGGTTTGTCAATAGAACGCCTCGGTCAACTTACTTACATGCTAGGAATAATAGATATTCATTCCCCAACTTGAGAGAAGTGTTGTGAATAGTAGGTTATTTTGTAATTCTTAGCATCAGTGTAATAGGCCCGTTACTCAAGCTCCTTAGGTTTAGCTTATAGTGTTGGACGTGAGAGGGTGTATTGAGAAAAACTCAAGTCCCACATTGACTAGAGATAATGAAGGTCTCAAAAGAGTTTATAATGAAAGAGCACTCCTCACCTTTCACGTTTGTTTTGTGGGCTCGAGTCAGACTCAAAGTCTAAGAAGGTATCAGGGTCTATCCAAAATCCAGTGGGCCAACCGCTAGCCACTCGTGTCACGCACGCTCTAGATGTCTGGTCTTGAGTGTGTAGGGGTGTGTTGAGAATCTCACAACGGATGTGATATGGGCTAAAAAGTGTTTATAGGTGGGAGGCATCTCTCCCTTTACCGTCCGATTTTGTAGGGTTGAGTTCGGTCAAACCCAAATCTTAGGAAGTATAAAGGTTAGTTCTTTGTATTTTCTGTTGCGTTATTATCCACAAAATCATAAATTGTTTAGAGTTTTTATTCTCTCCTCTTTACCGATACTGTATAATTTTAATATGTAAGTACTTCAAGAGCAAAATAGCAACAACGAAGTCAAAAGTGCATCTCATCTTTAATGGCTAAAGGTAGCTCACATTCTGATTTGAAATTATGTCCTTAACAGTATGCAACTTAAGAAGCAGCTTTCCCGTCATGTAACTACAAAAAAAAAATACCCTTATCAAATTAAATAGACAACATCCAAAATATAAAATTATGTATAGTAAACCATAATACTCCAAGGAAGTAGAAACAGAACCAGACTAACCCTGATGCCATTTCTAAAAACAGACTCAGCGAGTGATCAATGACCTCCTTGCACTGCAAATAGTTTTTTCAATGTTATGAACTCGATAATAATAATGCAAAGAATTATGAAGTCTACAATCCACGACCTTGGTGTAATACTTGAGATTGGCAGCAATTTTTCCCACTATAAGATTTAGTAGATGCAGATGATCATGGAGCCCAAGAAGTTCAGATAGTCGAGCATATAACTGCTGTAATTCCCATCCAAGAAAGCGAAAAAAAAAATACAATGACTGGACTTTGTCAAGAATATTTGAAACTTGAAAGGAAAATAGCTCCCAAAGCATTACCTTTGAAGAAAAAACAGCTTGGTCACCAATATAACACTTTCTAAAATGTTGTAAAAAGGTAAGTATAGCTCGATCAAGTCTTTGCTTGCTCACATCTCCATATCTCTAAATTTATCCAATAGTATCAACAAATATCAAATATAAAATATCAAATATCAAAATATTTTACTTGAGTACTTTCAAGAAGAAAGCCTACTTAAAATCAAAAGCAGCTAGAACTTTATGCTATTATCATCAATAACTAAATTGACAAAGAATCATAAAATCCACAATTAAGAAGCGGGTTATTGGTGCTGTAATCAAAATTGACCAACATTGTGAAATATGATTCATCAGGGATAGATATAATCCAAAAGTATCAAATGGACAAACATTATATCATAGAGCTCCTTTAAAATTGATATATTTATTTCCAACCAAAAACAAGAGTTCCGATGGCCAATTTCAAAAGTGGAATAAGCTTCTAGACTCTAGCAAGTAACTTTATCAGAAAGGAAGATGCAAAAATGGGGCTATACATGCCTAAATAGAATTGGACTCATGAAAGGAAAGCTCATCAGTAGATTAGTAAATGTGGAGCTCGAGGCCAAGCATCCAATAAGGGTGTAAATGAGCTGAGCTACTCATGAGCCTGACTAATTAAATAATTGATCAGTCTTGGTTTTTTAAATAAACAGTATTGTGTTCTTTCTATTTTAGGTTATATTCATAGGTATTATGTTACCTGCATTGATGACTTTTTAAGGTATCAATTGTTTTTAAAGATAGTTTTGAGTTATCTTGTGACTTTCAAATGTTTTATTCAAAGATTAGACAACAATTCATGTTTTGCAAATGATAATGTAAAAGAATAATTTTATGTGCCATTTAAATCATTTATATCTTCTCATGGCATCAAACAATAGTCTAGTTGTCCTCACACACTCCAACAATATGGTATGACTGAATGTAAACATCACCACATTGATGATAAAGGTCGGACATCATTGATAAATGCTAAGGCACCACTGAATTATTTGGGTGACGCTTTTCTATGTAAATCTCCTATAAAAGGAGCACACTTATCAATGAAATAAAAAAGTTGATTTACCCAAAAGAAGAACAACAAGGTATCAGCAAACTAGGATAAACAATCTAAGTTAGAAAAAACTTAAATCCTTGTTAGAGAATGAGCCACCCAAATAACCAGCGGCATGCCATAATGGGCTCTGGTGACAGCACTGGCCCCAGCAGCGGTAGCACTGGTGCAACACGCACGACCGGCGCGAGAATAGGTTGGGCGACCAGCAACAGGACAAGAGGCGCGACCGGCAGCGCAGGTGGAACAGGGGGTGGTGGCACAAGTGGCGGCTCTGGTGGAAGCTCCTTCGGGTTTGATGGTGATCTCTTTAGCAAGGGAGGAGGATCTCATGGTTGTTCTAACTCCCTCCAGGTCAAGGTTCAACGGAAAAATTACACACAGTGGTCCCAAACTGTCTGACTAACTATCTATGGCAAAGGAAAGTATGGCTCTCTCAATGGTGATGTCCGAAAGCTTCTAGAAACGGATCCAGCCTACAGATTCTGGAAATCTGAAAACCCCCTAATTATTGTCTGGCTTATCAACTCCATGAAGCGAGGAATTGGGAAACCGTTTATGTTCCTTTCTACAACAAAGGAGGTGTTGGATGTTGTGAGGGGAACTTATTGTAACTTTCAGAACTCCTCAGATTTATGGTCTCAAATCGAGACTGTGGAAGGTCATCAAACAAGGTGATCAGGATGTGACTACTTACTACAATGAATTGATGACTTTATCGGAGGAGCTAGATCTATGTTACGAGGACAATTGGGGATGTTCTGAAGACAGTGTTCAACTTTTCAAAAGACGAGGAAAACGATCACGTGTTTGTTTTTCTTATAGGTCTCAATCCAACCTTGGATGAAGTAAGAGGTTGAATTCTCGGGAAACTCTTATGCCTACCATTTGTGAAACTTTTTCGGATGTCCAAGAGGGGGAATCCCGACAAAAGGTTATGATGGGAAAATAACCGTTTGTTCCCAACACTGACAGCTCTGCCCTCATTACTTGAAACTTTGAATATGGCAGAAAAGATGGCAAGAGGCCAGACAAGCAATGTTGTGATCCCCATAAGCACCCATGGCATACTCATGACACTTGCTGGAAATTACATGGCAAGCCTCCAAAATGGGAAAAAGAGGGTGATGGTCGTGCATTCCAAGCTACTACCTCTAATCAAGAGAAGCAATATTCCTCAAGCTCACTTCCAATCACTAAAGAACAACCAGAGCAACTACTAAAACTCCTTGAGCCTCAAAACACCTCTTGCTTCATAGCCTAAACAAACATCTGTTTTACGTCTATTCTCTCTAGTGAAAATAAGAGTCATTACTGGATTGTTGATTCAGGTGCTAAAGATCACATGACTAGCGAGTTGAGTCTTTTTTGTTCATATAGTCCTTGTGCAGGTAACATGAATGTTAAAATTGCTAACAGCTTTTTCAGTCGTGGCAGGAAAATATTCAAATGTCCTTTCCCCAAAACTAACTCTACATGATGTCTAGCATGTTCCTAAATTGTCTTGTAATCTGTGTTAATAAATTGGCCAAAGTTAATAATTGTAAAGCTAAATTTCGAGCTTCTGATTGTGTTTTTAAGGATTTGAACTCGGGGACGATGATTGGCAGTGCTAAGGAGAACCAAAGACTCTACTACCTTGAGGATGGACTTGGATCTATACACCAGTTTACACCAATAAGTTCATGCTTTGAATCTACTTTTGTTTACAATATAAAGAATAATGTTATGTTATAGCATCTAAGGTTAGGCCACCCAAGTTTTATATATCTAAAACATTTGTTTCCTCATTTGTTTGGTAATCGAAAGATTTCTTCTTTTCAATGTCAGATTAACGAACTTGCTAAACATCATCGCGCTTCCTTTCTTATGCACTCTTACAAACCTTCCACACCTTTTTTTTATTCATAGTGATCTTTGGGATCCGAATAAAATTACCACTTTATCCATCAAACGATGGTTTATCTGTTATCACTTTCATCGATGACCACACTAGACTTCGTTGGGTATATTTATTCAAAGAAAAATTTGAGGCAAGACAAATTGTTAAAAACTTCTTCAAAATGGTGTAGACCCAATTCAACGCCAATATACAAATTTTCAAAAGTGACAAGATCAAGGAAGAATAGTAAAATACAATTTTGACGACTTGTAGAGAGATACAAAGCCCAATTGGTAGGCAAAGGATTCACTCAGGCTTATGGAATAGACTACTCAAACATTTGCTCCTGTTGCAAAACTCAACACTATCAGAATCCCGCTATCCGCTATCCCTTGCTGCCAATTTGGACTATCCCTTGCATCAACTAGATGTAAAAAAAGCCTTCCTTAATGGCGATTCTGAAGTAGTATCCATGGAAGGTCCTGTGGGTTTTGAAGACAAATTTGGGTCAAGTGTGTGCAAATTAAAAATAAAAAATCTCTTTATGGCCCCAAGCAAAACTCAACACTATCAGAATCCTGCTATCCGCTATCCCTTGCTGCCAATTTGGACTATCCCTTGCATCAACTAGATGTAAAAAAAGCCTTCCTTAATGGCGATTCTGAAGTAGTATCCATGGAAGGTCCTGTGGGTTTTGAAGACAAATTTGGGTCAAGTGTGTGCAAATTAAAAAAAAAAAAATCTCTTTATGGCCCCAAGCAGTTCCTGAGGGTGTGGTTCCATAAATTCACTCAATCAGTAAAGAAGCAAAGGTACATCCAAGGGCAAGCTGATCACACCTTGTTTACAAAGTTTAGTCCAAATGGGAAGATAGCTATCCTAATAGTCTATGTTGATGACATTAGTCTATGGGAGATGATGTAGTAGAGATGGAGAGGCTAAAGATAAAAATCTAGCAACTGAGTTTGATTCTATCACTTCTAACTTTAAGGAGTTGACTCTATGTAATTCTCCTATAAAAGGAGAACTCTTATCATTGAAATTCTTAGAATGTGGTTAAGGCCTAACTCAACCCCACAAAACCGGCTTGTAAGGTGAGGGATGCCTCCCACTTATAAACTCAATTTCAGGCCATATCACATCCGATGTGGGACTCTTAACACACCCCCCTCACGCTCAGGACTAGACAACTGGAGCGTGACCCGAGTGGCCCGATAGCGGGTGGCCCAGTGGATCTTGGATTGGCTCTGATACCATCTTAGAATGTGGTTAAGGCCTAACTCAACCCCACAAAACCGGCTTGTAAGGTGAGGGATGCCTCCCACTTATAAACTCATTTTCAGGCCATATCACATCCGATGTGAGACTCTTAACAGAAATAATAAGTTGTTTTACCCTAAGAATGAGTGTGTGTGTGTGTGTGTCTTGTGATCGCAGGTTGTTATAGACTAGTCAACTAGAGATGTTTTTAGAGACTTGGTGAACATATCAGCCAGTTGGTCATCAAACTAACAAATTTAGTAGTGATGTCTCCCGAGAGTATTTTCTCTAACAAAGTGACAGTCTATCTTTATGTGCTTAGTCAATTCATGGAAGATTTGATTTGATGCAATGTGAAGTGTAGCTTGATTACCACATGTGAGCTTCCTATCCCAGTGTTGTCGATGGCGGATGGCGGTTTATGGCGGAGACCCAAAAAACCGCCATAAACATATGGCGGATGGCGTAACGGCATATGGCGGACGCCATGGCGGACCAATTTTTATAAAAAATTAAAAAATATATATACTAATACACATACAAAAAACACTAAAAAAACTTAAAAAAAATCCAAAAGCCTATCAATAAATGTCAAATTGTCATAAGCAACTAAGAACCACTACAAATTAGTCTCCATCAAATTGTCATAAGCAACTAAAAAGTAAGAACCACTTCAAATTAAGTTTAAGACATCAGTTCCGTTGGAACTGGAAGTTGCAGCAACACATGGCACCGAAGCTTGGGAGGAATTTGGTTGAGACATATTCTACAAACTAAGATTAAAATAGAACAGGAATAAAATTTAAAACAGAACAGATGCATTAAAACAGAAAAAAAACTAAAACAAAAAGAACAGATACATTAAAACAATGTGTCAAAAAAAGCATAAAAACAAAAACAGAAAAAACAAATAAAACAAAAATAAAAAAAATAAAACAAAGAGAGCAAAAAAAAAAGTGTATGCGAAGGAAAAAAAGCATGCGAATTGCGAACAGAAAAAAAAGAACCTGCGATGATGATGAGCTGCGATGCGAACGAAGCGAGAAGAGAGTCAGAGACGGCTGTGAACCTGGTCGCCGTCGCAGGCGCAGCTGGTCGCCGTCGCAGGCGCAGCTGGTCGCCGTCGCAGGCGCAGCTGGTCGCGTCGCCTCCTTCACGCCTGCTGGTGGAGAATGGAGAGAGAACAACCAGTGAAGGGAGAAGAAGCAGTAGAGAACTGAGAAGGAAATGGAAAACAGAGGTAGAGGGAGAGAGAAGCGTGTGAGAGAGAGACTGAGAATTGGAGAGCGAGAGTGAGACGAGAGAGATGCGAGAAATAATTAGGGTTTTTGTTATTTAACCCTTTGATTCGGGTCGGGTACACGGGTTACGTCCCAAACCCTTCTTTTTTCTTAAATTTTTCGTACCGTCCGCCATTGCCCGTCATTCCGTCACAGGCGCCACGCTCATGGCGGCCGCCATGGCGCCTCCGACGACACACTGCCATAAATCCGTTTTTTCAAGGCGGTCGTTTGGAAATCCGCCACGCCATAGCGCTATGGCGCCGCCATGGCGGTTATTTGACAACACTGTCCTATCCTAGAGGTATCCTAATTTCAATTGCCGGAGACTAAGTCAGGTAAGATTGGAGGCAGTTGCTGCCATAGCCCAATATCCGGCTTCGACACTAGATCTAGCCACTATGTTTTGCTTCTTGCTTTTCTCCATGAGATCATATTTCCTTCAATGACGACACAATATCCGGATATGGATTTCTTATCCGATGGTGATCCTGCCCAATCAGCATTTGACTAGCAAGTGATTTTGGCATTGCCTTATCTTCGTTTAATAGTCTTCTCCTTGTAATAGCCATTGGGATGCATTACAATATAAATCACTTCCTACTTGGTATCAGAGCCTTAGTCAGCATCTACTAGGCCATATTTAACCAATATCAAATTTATTTGTTTAACATGATTAATCGCATGCCATTTACTGTTTTGGATAATGATATTTCTTATTCCCTTTTGTTTCCTCAAGGCCCCCTTCATGTTGTTCCACCTAGTGCGTTTTGTTCCAACTGTTAGGTTCATGAACTTACTCTTAGTCATGATAAGTTGTCTGTTCATGAAAGAATTCACGAGAGAGAACTTTGAGTAATTCATTATCTGATTGTGTAAAATGAAAGGTGAGTTACAAAGACTCGGTCTCTATCCTAAACTACTTATGGACATTAGTGTTGCGCGATTTCAATATCTAAAAGAACGACAACAAATTTGACAACGAACTACGCAGTTCAAACATGTGTTTAATTACGTTCAGTAGATGGTTAATACTTAATAGATATATCAGGTATCAAAACTCATTAACCATCAAAGTAACTTCATTAACCACGCATTTCAATGTGACTAATCACAATTTTCAGGTATTCAAGTCAACATGAAAATCACCAAACAATTGATTGAAGAGGCCAATAAAGAACCAAATAAAACAGCAACAATAAAATAGAAGTCCCAACAGCTCTCAGAACTGAAGTTTCATTATATGAAAACAGTCATGGCAACAGGACACCACCCTGTGGGTACCTGCCTAAACTCACCCCAAATTTGCGGGGAAAATCTGATTTGATCAGGTGCAAGTTTAGGTTTTCCCCGTTATCCAACAAAAAAGACCATGCAGCTTTTCAAATATTTTAATATACACCAGATTTTATCCTTGAATATTCATGTACCTTATTGTGAATTTCACTGTCAGAAATATTAATCAATTGCAGAACACAAGCTGAAATCTCTGCATCGAGTATCTCATGTGATTCTCCACTGTAATTTAGAAATCATAGACAACTTAACAATTAATTGCCCAAAAGTGTTTAGTTTTTTTCACTAACTGTTAAAGTAATTACCTAAAACCAGAAATCTGCTTTGTCTTGAGAATTGCAGCAACTATGTGTGTGAACCAAGCAAGTTTGGACTCTGTTACAGAGAGTTCATAACTATCCACGGGGATTTGGAGATTTACTTCCTTCAAGAATACACTATAGCTTTGCATGATAGGCTCCACTATCTTCACTAAAAATGAACTGCAACTTTCATACTGAAATTCAATGAATCAATAAAGACGTTAAAAGTATAGATAGTTATTCAAAAAAAAAATATTGTGTGCATTAAATAACATCAAACTCTTGGTATAGTACTATAGTACGAGAAGAATGAAAAAGCATGAACCTGAAATCTACAGAGGTAAGGAAAAAATTCAAGCTGCTCTTGAAGTACTTCCACATTGTCAAGTGGGTCTTCACCAAGTTCATCTGATAGTTCAGACTGTAGTAAACGGATGATTTAAAATGTCAAAATGTGAATAAATACTACACTCACCCATGCATGCCTGTAAAGCAATGTTTTAAAAACCGGACCGGACCGGCCGGTTCAACCGGTTGAACCGGGAACCGGAACCCGGCCGGTTGGTTCAACCCCATTTGATCCGCAGTCCTATTGAACCGCCCAGAACCGGATCGAACCGGGGAAGAACCGGGTTGAATCGCGGTTCAACCGCTTTGAACCGGAAACCGAACAGGATTGAACCGCCCGGAATACATTTTTTATTTTTAAATTTACTTTTTTTCTCCAAAATTTAATATTTTTTATTTTTTGTTTAATAAATTACTCATCCGGTTCAACCATGGTTGAACCGGTTGAACCATGAACCGGAGGCCTCGCCGGTTCGATCTCCGGTCCGGTTTTAAAAACATTGCTGTAAAGAATATTAAAGAATCTGACCTGCAATGAATCAAATCTTGATGATACAAAACATTCTATAACTTTAGGGACATATTCATCTAGCAGGTTAGGTTTGTCGCTCTTGAGATACCGCACACTTGTCACTGATCTAGACCATAAATTTAGAAGGTAGTAAATGCTGCTGCCAGCCCACTGAAAGAAGAAACACATTGATTAATAGAAGTTGCTCTTTATATTTAATGCCAGGCCTTTTTACAATCTAGAGGATTAATGGAAACTATAAAAACAAATCAGCAGGATAAACAACTGTTCTATATCTGAGAAAAGCAAGACAAAAAAGAAAATGAAAAACCGAAATATATATGTATCAGTTTAAATGACTCTCCAATCATTCAGAAATGTCTGACATTCACCAAACAAAATGCATCATTTAGTGACTTTAGAGAACATATTAACTAGTTATAGAAAAATACCTTCCAAGACTGCAACGATTTTAATGTGAACTCCGCTACCAAGTGTATCCAATCACTATAGCCTTCAGCATTCACAAGTTCCGACAACTGTAGCAGAGATGAAAGGGGGGAAAATAAGAGATTGTCTTCATTCACCAAGGTAGCCAATACTAGTAGGAGTTCATAACTAAGGTTATGGTTGAGTTATTTGTGTATATCTATTTAATGGCATGGACGACAGTGTTTTCACCAAAAACTTTGAGAACATAGGGACTTATAGAGCCATAGTGCGTTCAAAGACCCAGGTTATGATAACAACTGGGTTCAGCATTGGTGGATATGATGTCGCCAGAGCTGGATGTTGTGGCGGTGGTGAAGTTTCCACAGGAAAAGGCATATGAGCAGAAATGAGAGGAAGAGAAGAAATGGGATGAGGTTGAAGCTAGTACAAAATAGAAATTTTGGATGGTTCAATTTGTACTTTTAATAAACTAAAACACTGACCCGCTGTACAAGTTACAAGCAAAGAATCCCAACTATCTATTAAACTACTACTATACCTAACGATTTCGCATAATGCTCTACTGTGAACCATATACTCAAGAAACTCATCCTAGGCCTACCCTCAAAACAGTACCTTCCTTCACCCGTCCCATCACTATGAAATTGGAGCTACTTTAGTCTGAGCTCTTCTAAACAAAACCTTGACCATCACTCATCTTGCTCAGGACCAAGTTGCAAATGTTCCAGCTTCGATTCTCTTCAGAACGAACTCAGGGTGTTGCAGGGGAAATGATTTACAGGTTTGTAATACTAACTCTCTTTTGTTTATGATAGTGTTGTAACTGTTACTTAGATTATTAGTTTTTGCTGTTGGCTTGTTAGATTTGGTCAGATGACAGACTTTAATTGTAGCTGTATGATTCTGTTGAAACAGTATGTCAACTTTACGACAGAATCTGACTCTGTAAATGCAAGAACTAATATGAATAACATTTCATACAGTTCGTTACAGAAATTTTACTTAGTTTCTCTTCCTCATTTTCTTCTAGTTTTCAGCATTTTCTATTTTTCTTTCATTTTATTGACAACAATCAAACTCTCTCAATCAAGACCAACCCAATTGTAAGTTCCTAGGTGGTAATCAAGTAACATGGAAAAGTAAAAACAAAATGTTGTTGCCCAAACATGTAGAGGTTAATTTCAAGTTATGGCATAAGGATTTTATGAGCTGCTATGAATGAGGATCATATTGGATGACCTATGAATAAAGAAAAAGATCCTGCTAAGCTATTTTGTAACAAAAATCTGCCATTAGGTATTGCACATATTCAAAATGTCGAGATAAAACACATTGAGGTATACTGATATTTTATCAAGGAGAAATTATATATATTGAGCTGATAACATACTAAAAAGCTACAAATGATAATATACATTCACCAACATGAGAGAGTGTGTTCTGTAATTATCATTAATAGTTCTATTTAGGAAAGATTATTTATTTTGTTTATCATCTGTACAGGCTCTTCTCCATAATTCCTGTTACTAGGGCAGATTTATTCCCCATAATATATCTCTATTCTAGGAAAGTAGTTATTGCATTAATAAATGTAATAATCTATTAATCTTAAAATCCATCAGAGAGGCCAACAAAACAACCCTATAAATATAAGAGCATGGTAGGTTGAAAAAATCAGAACAAAATCTTCCTGATGCCTATGAGTAGGTTGTCATCGTTTATCCTTCGACACAATAATTTCTAGAACAAAGCAAAGTCCTGAATACTTAAATGCAACCACCCATGGCTACAAGCAAAATAAATTTATGACTGCCACTGAGCATCTGATATTTAATGTATACATGAATGGAAACAGTAAATAATTGAGCCATCAGCCATGAATACAATTATTGTTCTGAATAAATATAATATCAACTACAGAACCTCTAGAATAAAAAATATTCAAGATTTATCTCTAGAATCACAAATAATTCTGATAGCAAGATACCAACCATCTCAAACTTAGAATCTTTAATCATATCCAAATTAGAATCCCTTTTGATAATTTCTTCATCCTTCTATTGTTGAGGTGATTTTCTAAAATAAAATATTCTAAACAAACATCCTGAGAATAATTATGTAAGGAACCCTTACTTAAGCCCCCTTTTTAACCCCCGTAGTTCAAAGATAATATGCATGCTAAGTGTTCAAACCTGAGATGTAAATAGTATGTCTGATAGACCATATGAAAGGTATAACAGAAAACAATACAGACAGTCAAAATGAATTGTAGAATTTAAAACTTATGATCTACTTCGTTAAGTCACACAGGGTGCATATTGTTGAGTAATAATCCTAGAAAACAAAATTCATGTGTACACTAAAGGAAACAGGTAGAAATAATATCTGAGATACAGAAAGAACCAGTAAGAACATTCGACTCACCTGATAATTTACTTTAAAGCGACTAAGAAGCCGACAAAATGCATGGTAGTTGTCATGATCAGCAAGACCTGGTGTACAATGAATTATAGCATCAGCCATCTTCTAAAAAATATATGACAGTAAGTCCGAAAGTTAGCAACTTTCCAAGTCTTTTATTTGGACTGTTACTTAAACTAATTAAGGTTAAATTTGTTTCTATCCCTGGAAATATATTTCTCTTTGTTTTTAATCCATAAAAAATTCTGTAAGTTTTTCATCTATGGTTTTATCACCATAAGCACTTTCCGTCTGTATTGGTAAATTATTTCTGTTAGCTGATTATGTAGCAAACAGATTGCCATACTGTTGCTGCAACCTAGACACTTCCTATCTGGTGTTACAGATCATCACCACCTCCCCTTAACCATCACCACCACAGAATATTCCCCACAACCACGACCCAGACAAACTCCATGATGCAATCCACCTCAGTATAGGCTCAGACTTACCAGTGCCTTCTTTGCCAAATACTATGAGAATCCAAAAACAATGAAGGAACCCTTCAAAATCCCTCTAGGCTCCATGATGGAACCTAAAAATAACCCTGTTCTAGGTAACTGATGACGCAACTAATGCTCCCAGGTAAGTAAATTACACTGCTAGCTGGGAAATATATGTGTGCACATGCTAAAATAAGTATAATCCAGTTTTACCTATGCCACTTTGCAAAATTTCTTTTGTGCCCTGCATTAAGTGGGACAAAAACTTTGATCGCGCAGCTTCACTGGAAAAAAAAGATCGTCTAGTAGAGGCTAGACGCAACAAACACTCCAATGCCTACAAATAAAAACAAAAACTAGTATGAAAAACCATAATATATAGAGGTTAGATACCTGAATAGATCACCAAATGGGAGTTGGGAACAGGTAAAATGGATCAGAAACTTCTTTACATACTGATAGATAAAACAGAACACCATATTGTAATTCAGAATTTTGCCATCATGAGTAGAAATCAAAAAACAAAGGACCCGTGCAAATAAACTTCACAGTTGCAGACATGCATTTATGTTCAAATTCAAAAAGTAATTAGATAAGGTATAAAATAAAAGGACAATGGTCAAAAACTATATTCATTGATCAAACAATATCATACCTCACAAGTTCAATAAGGCTGAAAAATGAAAAACATATAACAGCAATGAATGATGAGGATAACAAACCATGACATGGTATTGAAAGAAGCACAATTTCAGGCATTACTATAAGAAGTAAAATAAAAGAAAACACCTTGCAACAGACTGCAACACAATATGCACACCACTGTGAATACGTGTTTGATTTTAAATTTATTGGAAGAAAAAATCAACAATTTTAACAGGAAAGGAAAGCTAAAACCATTGTAGGAAGCTGATGTAACTTGCTTTAGGTGGAAGGAATATAGCAAATAAAGAGAAAAATAACTTCGACACAAAGTAGGGATTTCTTGTGAAAAACATAAATTTATCACAGGAAAACACAAGTATAAAAATAAATCTAGACGGGTGCTTGAGAAGGCATCTACAAAATAATGTATTAAATTAAAAGTACTTTGAAGGCATTGACTTTCCTATCAAAGGATGCTAATATAAACAAACCTCTTTTGAAAATGATTGATTCATTGCATAATAATCAAAAAATATTTGCAGTGTTGAGGAATCCTCAAGGGTAGGCTTCCAAGTTGATGGAATCTGTACGAACAAAGTGAACTCCAAATCAAGAACTGCAAACTAGAGGAAAGCAAAGAACAACCATCTATATGAACAAGGGAATATATATATATATATATATATATATACCTGAATAGTGCCAATCTCATCTGAACTTTCATCATATGATGTCCCCATAAAATCAAATGATAAGCAACAGAGGGAAAGCATAAGAGACAGTTCCTGCAACTTACTCCCAACTGAAAGTTATACATAAAGCACAATTACAAAATTCAGAGCATGGAATCATTATATATCTTCAATAATAAATGTATACATCTATCACCATCATAATAAAAAATTAATATACCATCAGCTTTTAACTGGAAGAGAGAAGTCAGTGAAATATGGAATATCTGATAAAGTGATTGATCCCTAAAAGAGCTTGCAATCCTACGTTGACAAGTAGCAGGCAATCCGGCATTGTGCTAAAAAAGAACACAAAAAATATAAGTAACAACAACAAAATTATCAGCTAAATAAAGGTAAAAAAGTTCAAATCAAATATAATATGCAGTGGGTTACCAAGGCAGCGTTAATATATAGATATGTATTCTAGTTTTTCATCAGTGGGTGGACAATCAATCCCCCAAAGGATTCAAAAAGCAAAATATATTTTTATTTGTTCACTTGTAAGGGATTGTGCCTCTGGCCTTCCAATCTCGAAGTCACTCTCAGAGAATGTCTAAATGCTTCTTTTTTCCTACATTTCTTCCGTATTTTTGTTAGAGTCGGGAATCATTTGGGGTAGAGAGAACCACCCAAACATCGAATAATATTTTTTCTTCCTTCTCTAGGAATATGAGAGGGGAACATAACAGAGTCTTGAAACAGATACAAGAGTCTTGAAAAGTTACAAATGCTTCCTAAAAACCAAATAACTGCTAGAAAAAACAATGAAGAAGAAAATAATATAACAAACAAGCTAACATAACATTAATTCCTTTTCTAATATTCTTGGCAAATAATGTCACTTGGACAAGCATCTCTAACTTTGTTCCCTGCTGCACGTCACAGTTGTTCTCCACTCTCAAGTACAAAGGAAGGAAACTGAGCCTCGATTGCATCAACAGATTCCCATTTATCAGAAAGAGAAAAATCCTTCCAAGAGAATCAAAACCTCATATTAACCATGAGGGGAGTGGTACTCCAAAGCCATTTTGAATTGAAGAGATTGATAGCTATTGTCAAAGAATAAAGGCAAATCAGGAATGTTACATAAGAGCTGGATTCTACTATGCTTGGACAATTCTTTCCAGAAACTACTAGCTAAAGTCAAGTCCCGATCATTGATAATGGACTCAGGTAACCCGTGGAGTTTCAAGACAATGCCAAAGAACTTGTTTGGGGTAGAGAGAAGCCTAAGATGTCTATCATTGATAATTGAATTCTTCAGTATTTCGAAGCGGAGAGGGTGTTGTTTAGAAGATGTGGAAATTTCACCACGGGGCCGTAGACAGATGCAAGTTAAGCAGGCACGATCACTAACAGAAGTTATATATCAGGCTATTGTATGTTTCTAGGTGAAAACATAGTCAAATGGAGAAGCAAGAAACTAAGTGTAGTTACTCTGTAAAGTGCAAGGCTGAATTTCAAGCTATAACACAGATTTTGTGATTTATTATGGATTATGGATGAAAATTGTTTTGGCTGTCTTCAAGATTTATGAAGATCCTATGAAATTGTTGTGACAACAATTTAGTTATTAACATTGACCATAATCAAGTTAAACATAAAAGGAGGAAACACATTGAACTAGACCAACACTTCACTAAGGAGAAGCTGGATAGTGGTTTGATGGCAGTAGCATGTTCCTTTATGGGACCAGCTGGCAGATGTAATAACCAAGGACTTGTCAACCAAACAATTTCAGGAATTACTAGCAAGCTGAGAAGGATTCATATTCATTCACCAACTTAAAGTGGGTGTTGTAAATAATATACATGGCACTATTTTAAGACTACTTTGGGACAAAATAATATAAATTCCCTTTATTAGGACAGATTTTGGAACTACTTTTCCTTTATTAGCATAAGCCTATAAAATGTAAATCATCTATATACAGATTTCTTTAGATTTTGGATCTAACTCAACCCGACAAACTCGACTTGTATGGTGAGGAGTGCTCAAGTTTTAGAAGCTTTTATTAAGCACTATTCTTTAGTCAATGTGGGACTTGGGTTTTTCCCAACAAGATTAATCCGGTGAATAATATTCAAAAAACTGTTCCTTTCAACTAAAGATATAGCAAGTGCTGTGTCTTTGTATAACATCCTATTAAATGAACACATTCCTTCGGAACATAAAATATTGACTACCTGATTCATCTCAGAAACAAGCTGATTCAATATCTTCAAACCTATAGCAAAATGATATTGTGCCTGCTGAAAGCATTAACAGTGTGAGATTAAAATTCAATGCAATCAGAAGATTAATACAAAAAGAGAAGCATAAAAAACGATGGGGAAACCCAATCAAAAGAAAAGAAAACAGAACAAGCAAAATGAAGAATAAAAACCCCAAAAAATCCTAAACCACAATATTTCAGCAACAAAGAAACTAGGGAATATATGTCCAGGATTTAACAACTATTCAAAATTGGTGAAAGTTAACAGAACTTGCTTCTGTCAATCATGAACTTTCAGATTGTGCTACCCAATTCCTAAGTGCTAAGTGGTTGGGTAATATTGCCGGAATACAAAACTACATTGCCAAAATAAACTAAGCACGTCTTGGCCTAATCACTATATGAAGTAAATATGAGTTTCAATGCGGTGAATGTTTGGTTGTATGAAATTCAGTGTTTGCCTTTTTGGGAAGATAGTGGGTGTATAAAACATTTCTCCAAAACAGTTCCACATATTTTTGTAGAAGCAAAGAAAGCAAGCTAAAGTTTTGTGGTGAATGTTTTAAAACATTGGTGCATTTGGGTGGAGTATAACTCTACCTTTAACACTAGTGTAAAACTGGAGTACTCCTACGGAATTCAAAATCAGATAATTATATTCTAAAAAACCACCATTGTGTTAAAATTTATTAAGAAATAGACCATGTTTAACAAATTTTACATCAATTTACAATTATCTAATATGCCATTGAGATGTGTCAAGATTTACAACATCACACTTTCATAAAATATAAAAATAAGAAGAGTAAACCCTCAAATTGGTTACTCAACCATCACCATCTCTCCAGTTTAGTCTCTAAACTATAAAAATATAACAAATAGTCCCTAAACTAATCTATATCCATCAATTTAGTCCCTTAGACACTTTCAAAACATAAGATTTGACACATAATCAAGGCAATAAATGATTATAATTTGGATCGACAAAAATCGTGTTCTTTCTAAGTTATCAAATGGTGTGCAAGTGCTGAACTCTTACACTACTGAACTTGATCCCCCCTCTCTCTCTATAATATGCGATTGGATCAATCAACACCGTGTGTCAAACTTTTACACTTACACCATTTAATAGTTTGCTATACACTGTGAAATTAACTACCATTAGATTAAAAGTTCTTATGAAGTAGATCAAATTGACAAAAAATTAATACAAAAACTATCTGATATTTCTTTGCACTTATTTTAATGAACAATATGTTAAATACTCCCTCCGTTCCATCCCATAATATAAGGCCCCATTCCACTTTTCACGGTTAATAAGAAAAGTTGGTGGTGTAATTAATATGTTAAAATTTTGTATGACAATTACTAAATTACCCTAACATTCAATGTTAACTTTTCATATACCAATACAATTTAATACTATTAATAAGGATATGTTTGGAAAAAGAGTAATAAATGTATCTAGAAAGTTGTAAGGGAGGGGCCTTATATTTTGGGACAAGTAAAAATGAAAAAGGGGCCTTATATTTTGGGACGGAGGGAGTATATGTCTGTTATTAAATAGCATGCCAATGATTGTCCAAATTATTAAAAATTTTATATGCATGATTGTAAAGTTAATATCACACAATTCTATGGTTACACATCCGTTAAATTCGCATTCTACTAAGTTATTAAGTGGTGTAAGTATAGAAGTTTGATGCCCAGCGCCAATTGCCATACATACAAACATACACACAGAGACCAACTTAATATTATTTATACACACACATCCACATGTATAAAGAGAGTGACAGAAATAGAGAGCAAAAAACATAATATATCAAGAAAAAATAAGGGAAACTCAGCAAGGCCTGAAGAGATACTGGAATCACACACAACTCTTTAATTGACTAGAGATGCATGCCACACAACACAAGCCACCAGACAACGCAAAAACATAGAGAAAGAGCTTTTATGCTATCTAATTCATAGCAGATCATTAGCATTAATACTATTAGCTATAACAGATCAATCAAAAAAATTAAACTTCAGTGCTGGCTGCTACCATATATTTCCAAATAAATTCCCGAATTCTTGTAAATAATTTGCACAATTTTGCAGAAAAATTATATTAAATACGACATAAATGTTACTTGAACATCAAGTAAATGCAATGTACTAAAACAAAATGGCCGTGAGATGTAGAAAATGGCATGTGTCACATAGATGTAGCTGTCTTATGAAAACATGCCATGTCACCTGACTCAAGAAGTTTGTTGCCTCCTTAACTGCCTCCGTGAATCTGTCATCATCAAGCCACCCAAACTTTGTGATACGACAAAAGAGTTGGATCAAGGATCCAAGCACAAAAGGCTCCATTTCAGGTCCTTTGCTAGCCAGATAGTTTATGAGATAATTTCCTTCAGAAAAATTGTAATTTGATCAATATGGGAAAAAAGAAAATGGCAAATGAAGCAACCATAACCTTGAAAAAATGACAGCAACACAATCCAAATTTATGAATATTTTTCCAAAAAAAAAAACTGAACAGTAAATAGGAGAAAATCTCCCTTGGATGATCCATAAAATATGTTGATAAAAGGATAAATAATACATTTTTTCCCAAAGACCCAAGCCAAATATATATAGCCCCTAAAATACTCCTAGTCAAAATCAGCTGCAAGCAAGCAAGAATATTACGAATATCAATCCGGAGCTGTAATGGAAGGCTTTGCTCTGTCACTTGCTTCAACAAGCTCGAACTAGCCAACATCAATGCATATGGAGAGGATGCATTATCAAGAAGATATTGACACTGAGAAATGTAGTCGGCATTTGAGGAAAAGCATTTCAGGGTACTTTCAGCATGTGCTCTCTCAACAGAGTCCTGGGAGTTATAAAGCCTTTCACACATAGCTTCCAGTTGAGCTAAAGTCTCCATTCTTCACTGCTTAGGAAGTGTATCCAAGAATTCAGATGAAGTCAGTTCTTCTCCAGTTTCCACGTCTAAACAATATAAATCTACAAGATTTCATGTGAATTCAGGAATATATTTAGAGGTGGAGACACAAAAGGAATATAAGGAAACAGTTCAATACAAATCATCAAACACCATTGAAGTTGATCAAATTGGATATAGTATTACTAAAATATAAAATGTTTACAGGAGTACAAGATAATATTTCAACTCTGGAACTGTTTGAATTACAAGAATACTCTAAAATACAAAGATAGCTCAGCATAAAAGATGATAGCAGAAATCGTCAGCAAACCCAGCCACAATAGCACTGGTCCAAGAAAAAGGAGCAGTATAGTCCTGACAGAAGAAAGTAAATGTTAAAATTACTTCAAAATTTGATTCATAAAATAGAATCTTCAACTAAATAAAACAGCTATTTTCCGCCACACCAAAAAGAAAAGGAGACATATAACCCATGGTCATTCTCATAACTTGTCTTGATCAAGAAATTGTTCTAATTTCTTAGTGGAACTCGTTAATGCCCTTAAGGGCAACATAATTAAAACAAGAAAAACATAAGGAAGTACCTATGCCTGTCTGGATGGATACATGTATATTAAATGCCATTCATATCATAAGGGAAATGAAGACAGACTCTAAAGCCTTGAAGAATAAAATAAGTAGAAATTCTTCACAACAAGGAGCAACCATACACAATGAAAGAAAAAGAAATATCCTCACCCACCTCATTCTAATTAATTTTGTACAAGGTAGCAACAGGCATGTTCCATTTGCATATTTAAATAGGGAGTGCTGAGATAGAGGATTCATAATCAGTCATTGAACTTCTCCCTAACATCTTAAGCTTTTGAAAATTTAGATTTATTGACATGATTTATGATTGCTTCACATTAATTACATTCATTATTGGGGAAATCCCACCCACTATAAGAACAGTATCTTCAGGTCACTATGCACATCATAAAGAAGGAATCAATCCACAATGAATGACCAATTACCAAGTAATGAGACCCAAGCACTAAATGTACCTAGAGACGCAATTTGTAACCATAGCGACCTAGCAAGGGTTGGCACATAAAATATGAACCATCTATGACTTGAAGGGGAAATACTTTTAGTGTTTACTTGAAAAGCAAATTTGGATTTGATAGAGACACCATTAAAATGTGCCTGGCCAGTTTAATCAAAGAAGCCATCAAAGGCAACAAATTGATATGATAGGCAAGAACAGGATAGCAGTGCACTCTTCTGGTGTGCTAGGGCAGCTTTTCTAGTTCAGGCAAGGAACAACTTTTGGCATGGGTTTGGTACATCGAACATCTTAATTCTTATTTTATTTATGAACATTATGCACTAAGTAGTTAATTATTAATTATATATTATTACTATCCAACTTAGTCAAATATTTTACTGTTTTCTTCTTTTCTCGGGTTAACGCCTTTCTCCGATAAGGCCTCCACATTTAGGTGCCTCTTGCTTGGCATGATAACCCATAACCACCTTTTTCCATTGATAACCCTGGACACATTAACTCTACAGTACCAACAGATCATTGGCAATATCAGATAAAATCTAGCTTTAAGTTATCGATTTTGATCCCCTGAATTCTACTACTATTAACACATTGAGGTAAATAAATTTAAATTTTAAAACCTACGATAGATTCACATATTGAAACATAGCAAACAAAGAAGGTGCGGAATATTTTTATGGCTTACTTCTCAATGCAACATTCAAAAAAAAAAACACTGACACCCTTCCCTTTTCTTCAGACCATGGACAATAAATTTCACATTCCCAATGCAGTACAATAACAACGAGACAAGAGCACAGTTTGGATAAACTTTTACTTATAAAGAGTTTCTCAGTTAAAACAAGTTTATGATTCTTCACTCGAAAGCAACACTTATATGCTTTTAAGTATCTATAGGGAAGTTAATTTCGACTTATTCTAGAAGCAATTATTTAAAAAACTCATTAAGAAGCTTATCCCAAAGACTCCAAAGTCAGCATTTAAGGTGACAACAAAAAAGCTCTTAGTTCAAACAACGGTCTCCTGTGATCCTAGCACACAGTGATCATGAAGAGAGAAAAAAGCTACTCAAAAAAAATACAAAAACAAAATCAAACAAACTCTATCAACATAGCAGCACATAAGAAACATATCATCACAGCAAATTTGAACAGCACCGCACATAACAGTGAAGCAAATTTCCGAAAACATTCATCACTCATCAAAAGAGGGTAAAAACACGTTAAGATCAAACAACATAGGATGTTTATCCATTTCATAAGCCGATCATCAATCACAGCGATTTACACACATCAACAACTCGGAAAAAATCAAAACGAAAAACAAAAACAAAAAACTGATAGTTCATTTACAACACACAGAAACTAAGCGTTATAGGATATAGCAAAGATCGATTCTCTAAGATTGTGAATGGAGTTCTTACAGAGAGTAACAATTGCGAGGGTTTCAGAAGATTCTGAGGTTTAAGGTGTTTTGTGAGAAGAGAGGGATAAGAGAGAGTTTCAGAGTTTGAGAAGGAGGAGAAAAAATGAAGCTAGCGTGGTGTTTGGGACTTTTATATAACGATTAGAGCCACGCGCTTAATTTTTTTATTTCTTTTGAGAAAGTGTAGTGTGTCTGTGAGCGGACCTACCACTGTGCAAATTCTTTTAAAAATAATATTATTTTATTTAATGTGTTTATCTCTTTACTATTGGAATTGTCCAGTAAATAGAGAGGATCTAAATCCGGAATGGATAGAGAGAAACCGCTCATCGTTAAGAAGTTTTGTTGCTTACAAACACCATCCAACGGTTAAGGGGTTGGACATGAGTCTAGGGTAGTATCTTCCCAAAAAAAAAAGTAAATAACAAAAAATGTGTGCCGATTGTTTTGTTGCAGATGTATTAATGTTTTACGCAATCTACCGTTGATAGGTCACTAAAGAAGCCCGTCGGTTAATAACACCTAAAATATCACTCATATTATGAATTATTATTAGTTATGGTTGTAAAACAGTTTATGTCGATAATGTGTAGGAATTAAACTCTTGTTTTAAAAAATTCTTATTTTATAATATTATCTTTTAGAAATTATTTGAATAATTTACCAAAAAAATTAAAAGAAATTCTTTAACCAATATTTAATTTGTTTATGTACATATTATTTTATATTCCAAAAAATGTAAAATTTTAAATTTATAATATTATCTTTTAGATAATCTTTGACCAAACTTTAATTTGTTTCTGTACAGATTATTTTTATATTCCAAATAATGTTAATTTTAAATTTATAATACTATTTTTTAGAATTCTTTGACCAAAATTTAATTTGTTTATGTACAGATTATTTTTATATTCCAAATAATGTTAATCTTAAATAAATTTTGTTGACCAATTATTTTAACATTTAATAGTATTAAAATACTACAAATACTTATACTTATTACTTATTTTCTTACATTTATGTATTACATTCAATTCAATGAATGTAGCATTTTTTTTGTTACAAGGAGAAAAACAAAAAAAAGGCTAAGGCCTAACAAACGAAACGCCTAAAACATCAGCTAACAAAAGATTTTCCATCTCTGTGGGGGGTCTTCCAAAATCTGTAAAGGAGACTGTTGAGACGCTCCTAATTTTGCAAGGAAGTCTGCACAAAAATTAGCCTCCCTGAACACGTGATTAACCTCGACCTCCATATTTTGGGAAATTAAAGATCGCACATTGGCTATGTCATTACCATGCCTATGAAAGTTTTGTTTGGCTTCCTTTAGCAGTTTCAAAGTGAGAAGAGAATCTGAGTGACAAAGAATCTTTCGATAGCCCTTCTCCCAACACAACTCCAACCCATGTAATAACGCTGATATTTCAGCTTGCAAAACCGAGGATGCTCCGAGAGCACTGTAGAATCCCAGAAGGAAGTTACCATAATCGTCCCTTACCAATCCTCCAAAACCACTTACATAACTTTGAGATGGGAATTTCACTACATAGTGATCAAAAAGGCATTAACATAATCATAAACATCAGAGTATAACCTGCTCATAATAATGGACCAAATAAAACTAAAGCGGATTAAAACCACTTACATAACTTTGAGATGGGAATTTCTCAATTACAATTCCGAAATAAGTACTCAAAAGATACTCATTCGATAAATTATACATAACTATGGTCCAATTACAAGACACGGTTATAACACGCTACATGACCTTGATTACAATTCAAGGATTTAAACCTAATAATACATGAGCAGGGAATAAGCAAAGTACATAAAAAAGATCGTCAAGGGATCTTCCCTCTAACTAAGCAGCTACAGCGTACGCCATTTCACCTCAATCTGCTTTGCTTTCCCTGCACATCTGAAAACACCACAATATCAACAGTGAGATTATAAATCTCAGTGAGTTCTTTCGCACCCCCTCACATATCCTCTCTCAGTGTTTTCCTTTTTCTTATGAGCCGTTCTCGCTCATATCTTATTCTTGTCTGTGAATTAACATGCTTGTCTTTTAATCTTGTCTGTGAATTAACATGCCTGTCTTTTATTCTTGTCCGTGGCTTAGCATAATCTGAGATATAATGCTAGGTATTCTAGAATACCCAATATCAACGGAAACCCCAATTCGTATAGCTATACCGAATAATGTTAGGGCCCTAGCCCTGGGTTCATGACTCCCCTCTGCTAGGTATGCTACATGAACTCGGGATCGTCATTGTCATACCCCAATTTTGTCTGCTTCCCTTTTTACTACTCGTTTAATCCGCTACGATTTAGTTTTTTCGCGTCATTTAGGCCTACAGTTCTTATTTGGGACCACACTCCTCTAAATGGGCCTGACGTTATCATTGTCTAATCGAACCTATATTTGCGCAATCGAGCCAAAACGCAATTCATGCAATTTTTAGTAGTTTGTTGTAATTGGGTCTTGTTCTTCTAAGTGGGTCTCATTTTAGCGCGTTATTTGGCTCGGCCTGATTTCGTTCTTGGGTTCGACCCAACTTCAATTTTGCATTTGTTCACTTAATTTAAAAAATAAAATAAAATAAAATAAATCATAAATCACAAAAATATTAAATAAAATCAGATTAGAAATTATATTACAAATTTGTCCAAAATGCCCAAAATACAAAAAAAGAATAATCCAAAAAAATACAAAAAAAAAAATAGAAAAAACGAAAATATAAAAAAACACAGCAGCTTCAGCACCTCTCAGCTGGGCCTGTCCTTGCTCTGCTTGCTGAGCAAGACTTCTCAGCAGGGTCCATTACCTGAAACAAGAAAGAAAATATCATTCAGAATCAGCAAATTGAATTCCAAAACCTAAAAATCCCTATAAAAGCATAATGACTTTCACAGAAAAAAAAATACACACAAAAATTCACAGAAAAATCCATACGAAATTTAGAGAAATTCAGAGTAAAAATTAGGGTTTCACACTGAAACCCTAACTGCAAAGCATCAAAAAAATCCAGAAACATAAGCAGTCAAACAAAACAGAAGCAGCAGCAGTAAAAGGCAGCAAGCAGTAATAGCAGGAGACTTTTCAGAGGCCGGAGTATAGGTTGGTCCCAAAATTTTGTTTTCCTTAGTTTTAGTTTATAATAAGTGGTTTTGTAGAAAACCCTGTAGTTGTGATTGGGACTTATAATCTGAAGTCTGTAACAATACGAATCTGAAAAATATATGTATGAGCTAGAAATTAGGTCTTCAGTTTATGCTTTTGCTAGTGCTATGAATAGACACAGTGCATAAAATAGGCTTGTAAATAAATTCAGGTTAACTTTCTAAATAGGGTTCATATTGTAAATAGACTTGTAAATAGATTCGGGTTCGAAAAAAAACAAAAAAAAAAAACCATTAACAGAACCAAAATAAGAGGAGGAAAAAGTAGAATAAGATTTGGCACAAAAAAGGGTAGAATCGGACCTGTTTCAAACTGCCACCGACGACGGTGGTCGTCGTCGCCAGGCGAACCACCGTACTCCAACCCCAATGCTCGTTTCCCCTTTCGCCATAACCATCATCGTGTGCTTCCCAACCGGCCACGGCCACCATTGCCGGCGACACCGCAGTACCACCCACGATCATCTCCTCCGGCATATTCCCCTTTCTCAGTCGCGTCTTTCTCTCTCTCCCGTCGCCGTCGAAGCCCCTTGCTTTTTCCCGTGCGATCGCATCCAAACCAGAGGACAACAGCGTCACCGGCTACCACTGTTTCTTCCACCATGGTCACCGGAGCCGTCGCGCTCTCTCTGTCCGTCCCACCGTCATCTTCCATTCCCTTTCTTCTCTCTTTCTCGTTTTCTCTCTCTCTCTCTGTCATATTCTCTCTCCGCGAATCCCTCCCCCCTTTCCTGAAATTCGCAAATTTCTCCCTCTCTCTCTTGAAGAGAACTGCAGCGGCGTAGCAAGAGGTGAAGGAGAATGAAATTAGGGTTTTGCAAAAAACCCTAATTTCCCTTTTATACCTCTCCCGTTTATTTTTCTATTTTAAAATAAAAATAAAATAAAACAGATTATTTCTTACAGTCCCCTCTTTCAATAACACACACACACCCCTGAAAAGCCCATAAGTTTGTTGACTGGCAAAACCAACACTGGGATGCTTTACGCACCCCCTTTTAATAATACACCCTCATTCTGTTGACTTTACCCCCATTTTACTATTACAGCCTTGTTTCGTTTCTCCACCTATTTCTTCTACAAAAACTCAAAAATAAATAAATATTTGATTTCAAAAATATAAATAGGGGGCTAAGTCGACTGTACAGTCGGGTTAGCCAGTTTTTTAGGACCACGAATGAACTGTACGTATCAAGTCCTAAAATCTCTATTTAAAATACAATTTCAATTCAAGAAACCATGAACACACAAACATTTCTTTCCTTTCCAAAGACAAGTTTTCAAAAATAGGGGATTAAGTCGATTGTACAATCGGATTAGTCAGCTTTTTTAGGACAAATGAACTAATCACTCAAGAGTCCAAAAATCCCTAAATAAAAAACACCAACAAACAAATTTTTTCTACGAAGAACTACGTAGCCTTTGATTCTCCACCCGGAGATACGTAGGAGCAAAGGGCCGGCCCACCTCTGTCAAGTGCACTAATAAAAAACCTTTTTTAGTCTTTTCCTAAATAATTTCTTAATTCAAAAAAATATCAGGTCTTTTCTTTCTTTTAATTTCTTTCAATTCACAATAAAAGGGGTAAATTAAACGTTTTCAAAATTAACATCTTTTACACAACTAATTAGGAGGTAACCTTCCTTAAGAAGGATGTTATGGGGTGCTAACACCTTCCCCATGCATAACCGACTCCCAAACCCAAATTTGGTCTCAAGGACCCTTATCCAACCCAAAGGGATTTTCCAATATTTGCCCTTAAACTAAACTTTGGTGGCTGCTTCATTTTTTAACCTTCGAGGAATCCTTTCTCGAATTTTTCGGTCGCTACAGCTGGCGACTTCACTGGGGACTTTTAGAGAGTCAAACCTAGTCTAATTAGTTGTTAATTTAACGTTTATTTTTACCCTTATTCTTGTCTTTTATTTTATTGCATTTATGTGATATGTGAACCTTAGGATAGAAGATAATATTTTGCATCTGTGTTTGTTTGTTTTGCAGCTTGGGGGTATTTTGAACATTGCTCCTACACACACGTTTCACTATTACACTTCTTTACACACGTGAGTACAGTCCTATACCCGGACTTGAGCATAACCTAAGTTAGAACGGGGTTGCGTAGTGATGGCCCCTTGGACGTACGTCTTGTTGGGTGGTCACGAAAACCTCACCCTAGAGTTTGATCCTTTTAAGGATGCTATCACTTCTAATAGCTTGCCTATTGTTGGGATCAGTGTTCTTAACTAGGGTCATTGGCTCTAGGGACCTTATTTAGGATTCTATAGAGCTACCCTTGAAAGGTTCACATAATAGAAAAATCTTAGATCTTTTGATCCTAAGGAAACCCTTCTAGGACACAAATGAGCTTCATACCCTTCCATTCAAATGAACATTCATACATCTCATTTCCCTTTTCCAAGAAAAAAATAAACAAAATATTCAAAAATCATCATGTATTCTTTTCTTTCCATGCATTAAAAAATAACTGCGAGTATCCTGCATTTCATTTCATCGCAAAAAAAAAAACAAGAAGCAATTATTATCCATATAACACAAGCATCTCATTCATTCATAATCACTCACAAAATATCATCATCAAATAGTGTAAGCATCGCATCATTTACAACATCGTTATTATTCTTTCACTCATTTACAACATCACAGCACATAGTGACATTCATGCATCGTTTCACTCATATTGTGATCCTAGATCAAATCCATCATTACTCCATGCATGCATCATTTCCAAATAAATAAATAACCAAAAATAGTGTCATCATTCTTGCATCATTCATCATCCAAAATATGTATTTTAGTTAGCATTTTGCATATTGCATTGCCTCTGAAAAAAGCAAAAAATCATTTAGAATAGTTAGTCTTTTCAAGTGATCATTCCTACATGCATTTGCATTTTCATCATGCCTATATATTATAATTTGTTCATTCATGCAATGCATTTAAAAAAAAGCATAAAAAGAAAATGAGCATAATTTTAAAAAAAAGTTGTGATCAGATGAGACGTTCTTGCGAAATTATTCTTCTTTGGAAAACTTTAGCCTACTTAGTTGCAAACTCAAGGTGTGTCGAGGCACTCAGTTTACCAAATTATCACTATTAGCAGCTCGTTCACATTTTTTTTAACAAAGTGCTGCATCTCATCCATCCCATGATAAATGACCGAAATGGTGCATCAAAAATTTCTATCTTGTTTTAACTAATGTTAACTCTCTATGAAGCATTCTTATAGTGAACTTGCATGACATGTATAGTTACTCTTGTTTGAGTTAGTTAATGTCCCTACATTATCATCATCCCCCCGTCCAAGTCTAATCCCACCCCGACCACCCATAAAGTACATACTCCCCCACGTCAGTACCTAGTTGACTATTTAATTTTTCCCACCAATGAAATAACACTTTAGGTCCTCCATACTGGGGCAAATTTGTGATCACTAAAATACTTTGTCAACATTATATTCACTTGGTCCAAGTGCAAGTCATTTACAAAAAAAAAATTCAAAAAATGCCTGTTAGGTTGAAAACTCGTGAGAGCAATCTAAGCAAAATTTACGGCATAAAATGAAATAAAGAAAAGGAGCATATATATATATATATATATATATATATATATATATATATAAATAAATTTTTGTCCTAAAGTTAAATTTTGAGAAAACAAGCAATCATGATTTGAAATGAAGTTTGGCCAGCTTTCTATATCCTAAAAAGAAATACCATTTGCTACCCCTACGAACCGAAAAATCAAAAAAAAATCACCCTAGACAAGAATCAATTCCACGCGTAAAAATGATGTATATCGCTTTTATCAGCTCACTCAGCTCAAAAAAAAAGAAAGAAAAATCACAAAAAAAGAAAGTGAAATTCAAAAAAGCGAGGATTGAAAAAAAAAATCCTGGAAAAAAGAAAAAAGCAAAAGTAGTAGAAATTATGAGTTGATACTTCATACCATTAAACACATAAGAGATCCTTGTCTGAAACCCTCAAACACCTCATTGGGCCTAATTATCCCTCCTTTCATAAACCCTCAAACACTTCATTGGGTCTAATTATTCCTTCTTTCATAAACCCTCAAACACCTCATTGGGCCTAATTATCCCTCCTTTCATAAACCCCCAAACACTTCATTGGGCCTAATTATCCTTTCTTTTATCAACCCCTAATCATCGGCCACATTACAACCCTATAAAGTCCATTCCGATCAATGACTGATTCCTTTTGTTTTCTCAAAGTTTTAATTTTAGGACAAATAAGTTTATTTATTTACAATATGTTTGCTCAAAAAAAATCAAAAAAAAAGAAAGTTAAAAAAAATCAAAAGGCTTGCACCCAAGGTTCATTCAAGTTGCATTGATATAAAGACACAAGACTGTCAGTCTTTGGGATTCACCTAAAAGAGAACCAAAAGTTTATACTAGGATCATTACCTAGATCCCAAAGTGGGACATTCCTTTTATCATCCATACCACTTGAACTTGGAGATTCAGCCATTGTCCATCCCATTCATATACCACACCCAATCCATATAGCCATACGACCAACTCCAAAAACCCATAACCTTAACTCTGTCACCTCTCACAGTCTCACTAAAATCAACCATTTGAAATACCATTTCAAAGTGGGGCAATCCCCACACCCTTCACTCTACCTAAAGTGAGGGAAATTTTCCCTACATCCATTTCATTCCCTTACTCACATCCATAAAACCACACCAGGGAAATTTCTCAGCCCATTACCCTAAATAAACCCTTTCACTGTGTCACTCTAGCCAGGGCAACCTTGTCCTTTTCATAATTGGGGCAACACCATATTCATGGGTTGAAATGAAACAAAATCTTTTGCTTTCCACCCTTCATTCACTACAAAAAACAGAACAAATTGCGGGGGTTTTTTTCCGGAGGTTTTAAAAACCCCCTCAGTTTAGCGTTAAAAAAGGAACTGGCATTTCCCGAGTCAAAAAATTTGTTTCAATTTGAGGAGGTTTAAAACCCCCGCTATTTGCAAAGAAAAAACCTCCCCAAAAAAACACTTTTACCAAAGTCTTTCCATTTTCTCGCTACATTGCTTCGATTAATCTCTTCTCTCACTCTTCAGAGTCGCCAGGGTTCCACTTTCTCCTCCATTCAGTCGCTTTTCTCTACCTTTCTTCAATCTTTCTCTTCTCACTATTCAGTCAGCGGTTCCATTCTTTCGCTCCATTCGTCGCTCTTCTCGCTACCTTGCTTAAGTTAACAGTGAGTTTCCATTGTTTCCCCAATCTCGCGATTCAGATTTTCGAAACCCTAACCCCTCTCTCTGTCCTCAGTTTCGTGAAACCCACTGATTTCTCAAGATGAAATTGGGATCCCTCAATCTCACGAAACCCTAACCCCTCTCTCTTTCCTCAGTTTTGTGAAACTGGAAATCAGATGTTGCACGAAGATGGAAACCAGTTGAAATCGAGTTTCTTTCTCAGTTTAGTGAAACCAGCGAGTTGAAGAGAGAAACCCACTGTGAATCAGTCACGTACACTGCTGCTCGGCGTGCGACTCTGCTACTCCTTGCGTGCCGTGCGACTCTGCTACTCCTTGAGGTAAATGTCTTGGCTTCCTTTTTTGCTTTGATTTTGTGACAAATTAGCTGAACAGTAGGTGACAAATTAGAAAACCTACTGTTTATTATGCTTGAATCAAATTTAATCGATAAATTATCATGTGTGTTGGTTAAGTTGGTATAGAATCTAAGATTTTGGGTTTGCATTTTATGAATGGAAAAAGTAGGTGGCTAGAGTGCTTTGTTTAGTTGGATTTAATGTGACTTGAATACTGGATTCCCATTAAGTAGTTTGTGTTTGTCGTGAGAGATTCCCATGTGTTAGAGTGAATCATTTGTTGAACTTGTCAATGAGCCACCTTTGGAACCTGGATGTTTATTAGTGAGTATCATAGACAAGTTAGTAAGTAGTAGAATCGTGTTTGATGTACTCAATAAAAATAATATTTTTATGACTTGTTAAATTGGTACTTATGAATCAGAGTAACTAAAATGGAAAATTAAAATAAGTAGAGAAACCTGTGCACATTAGTTGAAAATGTTATATTAGTTTAAATTGGTACTTATGAATCAAACCTGTTATACTATTGCTTACTTTGTTGGTCTGTTGGTAAAGAACTTTGTTGTAGCATCTGCAGTAAGTTGGTCTGTTTTAAAATTGGTACTTATGAATCAGACCTGTGAATCATAACCTGTGCACATTAGTTGGTCTGTTTAAATTGGTACTTATGAATCAGACCTGTGCACATTAGTTGTAATGTTTGGTCTGTTGGTAAACAACTTTGTTGTAGCATCTGCAGTTGACCATGGACAGTGTCAGATCTGGTCCCTTCAGTCCTTCGTTCTCAGAACTTCCTCTTCCTCGCAAAATCTATCATCTGCTCGGAGATTGCCGCCACGAGACTTGGCGTTCTCTTTGATCGATCCTCTGCTGTGAAGCTAAGTGGAATGTTCGGAGGAGCTTACATCAGATCCTTCAATTTTCTCGGCATCAAGTTTGTTTCCCTTCCCTAAATATTCCTTGTTTTTTTCCCTTTCTCTCTCTGAATGAAAGGTTTTGCGTTTTAGGTTAAAGTTTGATGTGAGAGAATTAGTGCATCAAACTTGTTTTTCATTAGTATAGCATTAGTTCAATAAGCTAATTAAGGAAATTGTTTATTGCTAGGATTACAATCTTTGGGGTAAATTTTGTTGAGCTTAGAGCAAGGAAGTCATGCCCCAATTTTAGAAAAATTCTGCAGCGAAGAATTATTAATATGGTCAAAGTGAAGTTAGTTAAGGGCATCTAGCAAGTGAGTTCTTCCCTTCCCTTTTAGACTATGTAGGGTTTTGGTACATTCTTGATATCTAGATAATGATATGGAGCTTCTTGCTCAGTCATAGTTGTCTTAACATTTCATGAGTTGTGGTTGAATTTGACCTATGCTTGATTGTATGATATGCTATATGGATTATGAAATTACAATGTGGAGAATATGTGGCTTGTTTATATGCACATATGATTTACAAGTGTTTAATAGTTGTATTAAGAGTTGTAATGGATAAGATTAAGAATTATCTGACAATCACCATATGGTATTTATTGTCTCCTTATATGATTTATGCCTTTGGAAACGGTCGAATTAAGTTGGGTTAAACCAAAACTGAGTAATGTTAAGTTTCACTTTCATTGCCCATCAATTATGCTTACCACATTGCTGTAATTTTGATGCTCACAATGAGTTGGAGTTTTAGATTTCTATTTCACTACCTTAAGAGGATATAATTTTGATGTCAATGTATAGGATGGAAATTAAACAATAATACTGTATATCAATTATTGTGCATCTGAGATGATTGAAGGGTAGGGCTTAGTAACAGTACTAATATCTGTTTGTCTGCAATTTTGTTTACATGTAGTCATTTTGTTTTAATATCCCATGTTGGTAGTCACCCTTTTATATTATCTATGGCACTTAAGATAAAACGTAGATTGATTCATGTGTTGGTTACTCCTTCTCTTCTTTATATTACTTTAATTGATTACTCCTTCTCTTCTTTATATTACTTTAATTGATTACTCATTCTCTTCTTTATCCTTTTGTTTGAGATTTTGAGTTGGTATATATTAATGTTGATATTATTGTATGATTTATACCCTTTATTTGCTTATCATTTCATCCTGCTGTCCTTTGTTTGCAGATTTATTGAAACATTGAACGATTGTGCCATCAAAGCTTTGTTGATTGGTTGAAACATTAAAGGATTATGCGAAGTAAATGTGATGAGGCAAGTGAATCTCGATCTAATAACCAACTGAACAATTGTTCTGTTTATGAGGAAAAGCATCTTCCCATTGTGCCTTTTGAGTTGAGGTTGTGACAAAACACAAATATTGGAAGTTCTTCACGGCACAGAACATGAAGAATCTGCAAGAGGATCATCTAGTGCTAGCCAAATTTGATATTTTTTTAGGATTTTTTAGCATAAGATTTTTTTTAAGCTACTATAAATTGAGCTGTATGACATTAGATATTTGAGCTACAAATGTTTATTTTTATTATGATTTTTAGAAATTTGACATTACATGTATGTTATCACAGTTATATTCTTAATGAAATCTTTGGTCTTTTTGATTAAGCTTAATAAGTATTCTCAAAGATGTATGTATATTTGCTAGTAATAAAAATGTGGTAATGAGATGAGAAAAAAAAATATCAAATTGCAAGAAAAAAGCTCTTGTAAAATCACTCAAGATCTTGGGAGGTTTATAACCCCCTCAAAAAAACCTCCACTAATTGTGGGGGTTAAAAACCCCCGCAATAAAACCCCCGCTAAAAGACATGATACCAGCGTTTTTTAAAAACCCCCGCAAAACGATTGCGGCACTTGAAACTCCGGCGTTTTTTAAAACTCCCGCAGATTACGTTGCGGGGGTTTAAAACCCCCGCTAAGTGACTTAAAAACCCCCGCAATCTGTTCCGTTTTTTGTAGTGATTCCAAAGTCAAGGCATTCCCAATTCATCATCTCTTCTACACCCCTAGTTGGTGTCATCAATAGAAAGGGGTAAACTATTCACTTACCTTCACCAGCAGTCTAAATTGGGGTAGTCCCACATTTCTTGAGTTGGAGAGAACCCACCCTTCATGACTTTTGCAAAAACTTGTCATTCATCCCTTCATGTGCCACATCTGTCTTTACCCTAGGTCTCTAGAGCCCCAAGTCAAATGACTCATTCATTTGTATTTGCACTACTCTACATCTTTACTAAACAATGCTTCAAAGAGAGAGAACACAAGCTAATAATTGTGATACTGAAAATCCACCTAGTTAACTTTGTGGACCTAAAACTTCGGTCATCATGGGGCATCATAATGGAAAAGCAAAATAAGCGAGTCTGCAAATACAGTTAAGTGCTTTTTCACATCAGTGTCTGTAAATAACCACATTGAGATTGCCGAAGTTTGGATCAAATCTAATTTTTCAAAGGAATGATCAATATTCACCTCTGCTTCTCGCATCTCATCATCACCAAAAAATGTTTCTATCAATCATATCATATCATCGCACCATGCATTTATGCACTTCCTTTTATTCATCACAGCGTTTGCATCAAAGCATTAGATTTGCATCATATTCACATTCTCATTTCATGCATTCGTCATATACCAATAAAAGAACAAAAAAAAGCAAAAAAAAAAACAAAAAAAAGAGAGAAAAATCATTCCACATTTCATTCATCACCCCACCAGATACCAATCACTACACATGCTTACATTACATGCACGCAATTGCATTATCAGACTTGCCAAATATAGATAGCATTTCCCCTCTTAGGTAGATGCATGCATTAGGTATGTTCGGGTAAACACGCCGAGTGTCGACCCCTATATTTTGTTTCTCCTAAATCAACGCTCCAAGCGTTGATTCCATCTCACAATACAGATTGTAGTTTCAGCACTGAGTCTGACACCAATCCTTTAGACCCCCAATGGTCCTTCAGAGCCCCAGTGCTCCTTCAGACCTACATTGGTCCATCAACCCAGATCACACGTCGTCATCGAGCACCGACGGATCATTCGACCCCAAGTGGTCCTTCAGAGAAGTTGTGTCCGACTAAGACATAGTGGACGTCCTTCGTGGTCAACATATCAGTTCTAGACCTGATCTTGACCCTCACGTCCACTCGAGCAAAGGCCACCCTCAGACAGACCGTTTTACTAGTACCGTTGCTAGTTGCGCTCCATCAGACCATGTTGGTCCATCAAGGCCCAGGCAGCCCCTCAGACCCCGAGTGGTCCTTCAGAGCCCTAGCGCTCCTTCAGATCCCCGGTGATCCTTCTTTAGTGTTTGCAGTTAATACGCCAAGTGTTAATCGCCCCTCGTCAATTCTCTAACCCGTCACTTCCCCCTAAGCGGACACAATTAGCGTCTATTCTATCTTTATTTCTATTTCTACTACAAAAATATGAGGACTCCTCACCTTTTCTAGTAAAATATAAATACAGAAGGGCAGCTGTCATACCCCGATTTTGTCCGCTTCCCTTTTTACTACTCGTTTAATCCACTACGATTTAGTTTTTTCGCGTCATTTAGGCCTACAGTTCTTATTTGGGCCCACGCTCCTCTAAATGGGCGTGACGTTATCATTGTCTAATCGAACCTATATTTGCGCAATCGAACGCAATTCATGCAATTTTTATTAGTTTGTTGTAATTGGGTCTTGTTCTTCTAAGTGGGTCTCATTTTAGCGCGTTATTTGGTTGGGCCCGGTTTCGTTCTTGGGATCGGCCCAACTTCAATTTTGCTTTTGTTCACTTAATTTAAAAATAAAATAAAATAAAAAAATCATAAATCACGAAAATATTAAATAAAATCATATTAGAAATTATATTACAAATTTGTCCAAAAGGTCGCAAACAGAAAAAAAGAAGGCTTAAATGTACTTTACCCCCCCTGCAAATATCCCCATTTTCCATTTACCCTCCCGCAATTTTTTTTTTTAAAAAAACACCTTGCAAATATGAAGTGATTCCAGTTACCCCCTGCTGTTAGTGTTTGTTAACAGCGTTAATTGTATGATGACTTGGCTGCCATGTTGGATTGCCACGTGGATATCTTCTAGGGTTTAGGTCATCTTCTTCATTCAGAAACTGATTCAATCTGATTCTTCTTCAATCTTCGTCCATCTTCTTCTCTATTCTTCTATCTTCTTCCATCTTCGTTGGTTCACAACAATGGCCACAAGCAACACGTCTTCGAATGCTGTATCAAGGCAAGGGCAAGCTCAACTCCCTGTTTGTGGATGTCGCGAGCCAATGCGTTTATGGATTGCTAACACTTCTGAAAATCCTGGTAGAAGATTCTTGAAGTGTACTAATTGGGGGGTAAGTAATATGGTTCATTATAATTCTTGTTTTCAGTTTATTTTTCCGGTTTTCTGAAAATCCTAAGATTTGAATGAGATCTTCTTTGTTTTTGTGAATCTGTGTAGAAGCGAATAAGCTGCAAGTTGTTTGTTTGGGATGATGAACTAGATCTTCATAAAGTGACCATGGTGACAGTTTCAGAAACAAATGAACCTAAGGCTAAACAGTTGGAGTCAGCAACAAACATATTTGCTCAATGTAAATGTGGTGAGATTTTCAAGGATTGGGAGTCAAAGAAAGTTTCAAGGCTAAAGCAGAAGTTGTTGGATGAGAGGAAGAAGAATAAGTGGATGCAAGCAATGCTAATTTTACTCATTTTGTTTGTAGCATTTGAGAAATTTGATTTGGTAAAAAAATTGGGATTAGGGTATCAGTATTGTAATCTTAGTATTTGTGTTAGTGTTTGTGTTATCAATGAATGGGTTGCATTAGGAGCAATGTTAGTGACAACCCGTTTAATGTCCATGTAAACTCTTGTTTAATTATCAATGAAGTTTAAGTTTAACTTTGTTTATCAATCCAAGTTAAAGTTTGTTTAGTAATTCTGTTATTTCTTAATCTATTAATCCAAGTTACAATAATAATGATGTAAGACAGAATTACACAATTGACCAAGTTATATGGATGCAAGAAATATGTTAAAGCAAGCTAAATGGTAAACCAAGACAGAATTACCCATTCAAAGTAGGAACTTGAATTCATTCAAGTCATCATACATTTATATGTTCCAAAAGGTACACACCATACACATTGCTAAAACAAAATACATGACTCCTAAAATTGACCAAGTCAGAATTACAACAGAATACACAAAATACATGACTCCTTCATTCTTATGTTAAACACCCATCATTGTTGATTTCTTCACCATCTTCAACCATCAGTGGCTTAGTTGGGTCACTACCAGGACCAGTATAAGGTAGCACACTTTTCTTGATCCTTGTACTAAATCTAGTCCTCTTGACATTCAAGTTCAATTTTCTTGTGGCTGGAAGTTTTGGGATTATTTGAGCTGGTGGTTTAAAAGGAAGTGAAGCAGATCCCCGTGCTCGTGAAACATTTGGAGCAGCAGAAATAGTATCAGTTGCATATTTTGGAGCAGCAGAAACAACAGTATTCACAGCAGCATTCACAGCATGTTGATCATTCATAACAGCATTCACAACATCTTGATCATTGACAGCAGCATTCACAGCAGAACCAGTTGCATTGGCAGAATCTTCCTAGGCTTAGGCATAACTCTATGTGGCCATCTATTTAGGCTTGCCCTCTGCTTAGCAATCCTACTCATTAAATAATCTCTAATCCACTCACACATACTAAGAATAGGCTTATCTCTAGCAATTAAAATGGTACTATTGAAAGCCTCAGCCAAGTTATTCATTACAATATCACACTTAGGATAAAAAGTTAAAGCGTGCTTACACCAGTATTTGGTAGGACGGCCATAAGCCACTCCCAACACTTTACATCAACTTGCTTAAGCTCATTCATCTTTGCTTCCCATGCTTGGTAGTATGTTGCCTTTGATGTCCCCATCATAAGGTCCCTAATGATTGTTCCTCCACCAAATTTCTTCTTACAGTTTGCATACAAGTGCAGTACACATAACCTATGCTCTAAACCCATCTCCTCAAACATTTGAATCAAACCCTACAACAGACAACAGAAACTATAAAATTAAAGACATAACAGAAACTATAAATGTAACAGACAACAGAAAGTATAAAATTAAAAAGCCAACAGACACTATAAAATTACCTTTTGTTGGTCTGAAATAAAGACCCATCTCCTATATTGACCAATGTCCTCCAACAATAAGTTTAGAAACCATCTCCAACTCTCCTTGGTTTCTGTTTCAATAACCCCAAAAGCTAGTGGGAAATATTGATCATTTGGATCTCTCCCAATAGCAACTAGAAGTTGTCCACCATATTTGGTCTTGAGGTGACACCCATCAAGACAAATAAAAGGTCTACAACCTCTCACTAATCCTTTCTTACACCCATCAAAACAAAAATAAAAGGATCCAAATCTTGGCTCAAGTGTTGGTATTGGTCTTACCATTGAGATCTTGCAAGTGTTTCCAGGATTTACCCTCATCAACTCTACTGCATACCTCCATAACAGAGCATATTGCTTGTCTGCTTCACCTTCTACCATTTCTTTTGCCATTTTTTTGGCTCTCCAAACCCTACCAACTGTAATCTCAGCCTTGTAGTTTACCCTAATGTCAGCTATTATTTCTTTCACTTTCACACTGTCAGTAGTTTGTAACCATTTAGCCACTGATTTTGCCACCCACCTGGCCCTTGCATTGCTATTATTTAATACCCTAGCACATGTGTGGGGCCCATGCCAAGTCTTCATTCTAAAAGTTTGTTTATGACCAACTTTACTTACAAGTGCCTTAACACCACAATTGGCCTTACATCCCACTCTTCTCTGTGACTCTCATTTTTTTCAAACACTATCTCTTTACCATTTAATATTGACCACTCTCTAATTGCCTCTCTAAATTCAGTCAGACTTTTAAATTCTAAACCAACCTTAAACTTGTAGTTTTTGTTAAGCTCCTCAACCCGAAACTTCTCATATTTTGGACGCCGACTTTTCGCATCACCCTCTTCATCTGGGTCACTTGAATCCAACTCCTCAGACACATAATCATCATCTAGTTGACCCACCTCCTCAACTGGGGTACTAGGGCTAGCACCATCTCTCTTTTTTGGTGTTCTTTTTGCCCTCATCTTCACTCTATAAGGAGTACCATTTATCACAATTCTTGATCCTCCACAAGGGGATAAAATAGAAGCTGATGGGCCTCTAGGTGGTGTAGGAGCTATAGGTGGTGATGGGCCTCTGGGTGGTGTAGGAGCTTTAGGTGGTGTATGAGTTTGTTCTTCATCTCCAAACCCATCATCTTTGCCATATGTTCTTTCTTCCTCACTATCATCCATATGAATACCATTAAGTTCATCTTCACTACCACTATCATTAGCATGTTCAACTACAAAACCTTGTTGTTCAAAATGCTCAACGTAGATATGAACATCAACTTTAAACTTAAGTGCATACTGAGCTATTTCTAATGCATCCTCATCACAAATAAATCTCCTAAACAACACCTCTTCCTCAACTTTCCACCATAGTCTAAAACTAGCAGCCCCATACCCCAACTCCTTCACAATACCTATAGCTTCAAAGTAGCTCCATTTATCAACATCCTGCCCTGCCACAACTACATTACTGCCCCCTTCATATTCAAGTATCAAATTTTTCACAAACTTCCCCCATGGTGGAACACAACCGTAATAGACATCACTGTATAAGCCAACAAAATACATCAGTATTCAAATGGGGCTATAATGGACATTTCATGCTGAATTTTAGACCTAAAATAGACATTACCACAGCCCCTAACAAGTGGTCAACAATCAAAAGCAGTAAAGATTCCCTAGACAAATCAATACGACACCCAACACATTCAATATTGACTCCATCATCACATTTGTACATTAAAGACAGAAAGTACAAAACTTAGTGAGGGAATCTGATGCTAACCTGTCTTCTACGAAAAAGAAACCCTAGCTTCTACTTTATATCACGAGCTCTGAAACTATTCGTCTTCTTCGACTGTGCTTCCTTCTTCTCGCTTAAACAGTAACCCTAGATTCATTTCTTCTCCACGAAACGAGAGAGAGAACGATACAAGAGCCACAATGAGAGTGAGAACGAGAGGAAAAACGAGTGTGCAATTTTGAGATTGAGTGAAGAGTAAGAATCAGAGAGTGAGAATGAGTGGGAATCAGAGGTTAGGGAAGAGTGGAAGACATGGAAGACATGGAATCAAAGGTGAGGGACTGAGCTGAGTGAAGAGTAAAATTATACACACGTGTCATTTAATCATCCACGTGGCAATCCAACACGGCATCCAACTCATCATACAATTAACGCTATTAACAAAAACTAACAACAGGGGGGGTAACTGGAATCACTTCATATTTGCAAGGTGTTTTTTAAAAAAAAAAAAATTTGCAAGGGGGTAAATGAAAAATGGGGATATTTGCAAGGGGGTAAAGTACATTTAAGCCAAAAAAGAATAATCCAAAACAATACAAAAAAAAAATAGAAAAAATGAAAATATAAAAAACACAGCAGCTTCAACACCTCTCAGCTGGGCCTGTCCTTGCTCTACTTGCTGAGCAAAACTTTTCAGCAGGTCCATTACCTAAAACAGGAAAAAAAATATCATTGAGAATCAGAAAATTGAATTTCAAAACCTAAAAATCTCTATAAAAGCATAATGACTTTCACAGAAAAAAATACACACAAAAATTCACAAAAAAATCCATACAAAATTTAGAGAAATTCAGAGTAAAAACTAGGGTTTCACACTGAAACCCTAATTGCAAAGCATCAAAAAAATCCAGAAACATAATCAGTCAAACAGAACAAAAGCAGCAGCAGTAAAATGCAGCAAGCAGTAATAGCGGGAGACTTTTCAGAGGCCGGAGTATAGGTTGGTCCCAAAATTTTGTTTTCCTTAGTTTTAGTTTATAATAAGTGGTTTTGTAGAAAAACTATAGTTGTGGTTGGGACTTATAATTTGAAGTCTGTAACAATACGAATCTGAAAAATATATGTATGAGCTAGAAATCGGATCTTCAGTGTATGCTTTTGCTAGTGCTATGAATAGATCCATGCATAAAATAGGCTTGTAAATAAATCCAGGCTAACTTTGTAAATAGGGTTCATATTGTAAATAGACTTGTAAATAGATCCAGGTTCTAAAAAAACGTAAAAAAAAACATTAACAAAACCAAAATAAGAGGAGGAAAAGGTAGAATAAGATTTGGCACAAAAAAGGGTAGAATCGGACCTGTTTCAAACCGCCACCGCCGGCGGTGGTCGTTGCCGCCAGGCGGACCACCGTACTCCAACCCCAATGCTCGTTTCCCCTTTCGGCATAACCACCGTCGTGTGCATCCCAACCGGCCACGGCCACCATTGCCGGCGACACCGCAGTACCACCCACGGTCATCTCCTCCGGCATATTTCCCATTCTCAGTCGCGTCTTTCTCTCTCTCCCGTTACCGTCGAAGCCCCTTGCTTTTTCCCGTGCGTTCGTATCCAAACCAAAGGACAACAACGTCACCGGCCACCGCTATTTCTTCCACCATGGTCACTGAAGCCGTCACGCTCTCTCTCCGTCCCACCGTCATCTTCCATTCCCTTTCTTCTCTCTTTCTCATTTTCTCTCTCTCTCTCTCTCTCATATTCTCTCTCCGCCAATCCCTCCCCCTTTCCTGAAATTCGCAAATTTCTCTCTCTCTCTCTTGAAGAGAACTGCGGCGCAGCAATAGGTAAAGGAGAATAAAATTAAGTTTTGCAAAAAACCCTAATTTCTCTTTTATACCTCTCTCATTTATTTTTCTATTTTAAAATAAAAATAAAAATAAAATAAAATAAAAGAGATTACTTCTTACAATCCCCTCTTTCAATAACACACACACCCCCCTGAAAAGCCCATAAGTTTGTTGGCTGGCAAAACTAACACTGGGCTGCTTTACGCACCCCCCCTTTTAATAATACACTCCCATTCTGTTGACTTTACCCCATTTTACTATTACAACCCTGTTTCGTTTCTCCACCTATTTCTTTTACAAAAACTCAACAATAAATAAATATTTGATTTCAAAATATAAATAGGGGGCTAAGTCGACTGTACAGTCGGGTTAGTCAGTTTTTTAGGACCACGAATGAACTGTACGGATCAGGTCCTAAAATCTCTATTTAAAATACAATTTTTTTCGATTGCACTAAATTATATCTAAAACTCTTTTGCTAGTTGTAATTAATTTTATAGTAAAACATATATTCTTACAATAGCTTCGTGCAATCTTTTTTACCATTATAATGTTTAATTTATGTTGATAGGATTACTGAAGGGACCAATTGTATATAAAAGGCAACAAGTTGGGAATAATATAGAAAGGTCATCACAGTTTCATATATAATGTGCTCATCATAAAAGTAGAAAGTCGTGTCCCCCTTTAGGGCAAACATTGCACTACTCGTGTGGTCTGCGTCCCCCTTTATTATATTATTATAAGTGTTATGGTTTAGTGACTAAATTGAGTGTTTACTCTTATTTTCTTCTAAGTGCTTATGAAAAATCTTTTCATTTTAAAATCCATCATTCTTCCCGTCAAAAAAAATCCATCGTTCTTCTCCACGTGCAAGTTAAAAAAAGCTCTTTTTTAATTCTTGGCTTGTCAAGAAAAAGAACAAATAACCAAATTGATATTTCCCTTACCTACAAAGAAAGTAACTAATGCAATTTTGATTAACTTTCATTCAAGCCTATGTGTTTAAGAATAGTCACAACTAGTCTAAATTGTTAAATATAAGTTAGTTTGACTTTCTATTGGTTGTATTCTGTATCTTGACTTTCAGTTGCCGACTCACACAAACTATGCCACGTATGCTGAGTATAAATATAGTATATACAGTGAAGCAAATAGAGTGCTCACTGGATTCTGTTTTTTCAGTTACATTTTCTGATTCATCTCTTTCCCTCTCTCTCTGAGTGCATGTGTGTGTGTGTGTGTGTGTGTGTGTGTGTGTGTGTGTGTGTGTGTGTGTGAGTGCAGTGAAGAAGAACTCCAACAAATGGTATCAAGAGCGTGTTGTTGAAGTTTTGGAGAGTGAATCCAGTGTGAGAAAAAACGAGTGAAATCTCAAGAGTGACAAAATCAGTGAGTGAGCAACAATGATGACGAACAGACATTTTCCGGCAAACTTTCCGATCCTCGACGGAAGAAATTACGACCAGTGGAGTATAAAGATGAAGGCGATCATTGGTTATCAGGATGTGTGGGATTTGGTGCAGAACGGACTAGCTCCGTTACCGGCGAACGCAACCGCTGTGCAACAAGCAACTTACAGAGAATCGAAGAAGAAGGATTGAAAAGGCCTGTGTATCCTCCATCAGTGTGTGAGTCCTGCAATTTTTGAGAAAATTGCTAGATCTGAGACGAGCAAAGCAGCGTGGGACATTCTCGCGAATTCCTACGCTGGAGATCAGAAATTGAAGAAGGTGCGACTTCAAACCCTAAGAAGACAATACGAACTGCTAGGAATGGATGAGAGTGAATCGATTGCTGCGTACTTCACTAGAGTTCAAACTCTGATGAATCAGATGCTGTACTGTGGTGAAACGTTGTCCGATGAATCAATCGTGGAGAAGATTTTGCGATCTGTGTCTTCGCGCTTTGATCACATCACGGTGGCGATTGAACAGCCGAAAGATCTGTCAACAATGACGATAAAAGAACTTCAAGGATCTCTTGAAGCACATGAGCAGAGAATGAATGAGAAGAAAATGGTGAAGTCTGGCACTGAGCAAGTACTAGCAGCACAAACTGGCAACAAAACTGGTGGAAATCAAAGAGGACGTGGTAGAGGCAGAAACAATTACAGAGAAGGAAGAGGAAGAGGTAATTTCCATAACTCAAACTCTGCTAAAGGACACTCTAGTGAAAATAATAACAATAATGAACAAGGAAGTAGTAGTAATGAAAGTTATAGAGGTAGAGGAGGTAGAGGTTTTAGAGGAAGAGGGAGAAGATTTGATAAGAGCCATATACAGTGTTATAACTGTGAGAAATATGGACATTTTGCTGATGAGTGCTACAGCAATGTTAATGGTAATGATGCTAAAATGGCAGAAGAAGAGGAGGAGGAGGAGGAATCTCTGTTGATGGTGATTGAAGAAACAGAGTGCAGTGATGAAACAGTGCAAATGGTGACAATTAAGGAGGAAGGTGAGAGTGGTGAGCACTGGTTTCTAGACACAGGCTGCTCAACACACATGACAGGGAGGAGAGACTGGTTTGTTGAACTTGACGTCTCAATCAAGAGTAGAGTAAGGTTTGCTGATGATAGAACCATGGAGGTGGAAGGTGTGGGGAAGGTGATGATAAGAAAGAAGGATGGTTCACTGTGCTTCATTTCTGGTATGCTTTATGTGCCAGGAATGAAGAGTAACTTGTTGAGTATTGGACAACTATTGGAGAAGGGATATAGGATGGTGCTGGAAGACAAGACCATGAAGGTGTATGACACTGAACAGAGGTTGTTAGTGAAGGCAACACTCTCCAAAAGCAGGACATTCAAGATTGAATTGGGTATGCTGATGCAACAGTGTTTAGCTACAGCAGTTGACAAAGAAGAGTGGTTATGGCACTTCAGATATGGACACTTGAACTTTGGTGATCTGAACAGTATGCAGAGCAAAGCAACTGTAAAAGGCTTGCCTCATATCCATGTTCCAAAAGATGTATGTGCAGAATGTGTAGAAAGCAAGATGCCTAGAGGTTCCTTCAATCCAAGTGTTCCAAGTAGATCAAAGAGAAAGCTGCAGGTGATCTTTTCAGATGTGTGTGGTCCAATACAGCATGAAACACCTACAGGTAACAAGTATTTTGTTACATTTATTGATGAGTTCACTAGGAAGCTTTGGATTTATTTGATTAGGAGGAAGAATGATGTGTTATGAGTATTCAAAAAATTCAAAGTCCTAGTTGAAAAACAGTGTGGACAGAACATAGAAATTTTAAGAACTGATGGGGGTAGGGAGTATGTTAATACTGAATTTAATGAATTTTGTGAAAATGAAGGAATAACACATGAGATTACACCTCCATACACTCCTCAACATAATGGAGTGCCTGAGAGGAAAAATAGGACACTGCTTAATATGGTGAGAAGCATGTTAAAGAGTAAGGATATGCCTAAGATATGGTGGGGAGAGGCGGTTAATACTGCTGCATACATCATTAATAGAAGTCCAAGAAAGAGAATGGAGAATATCACCCCTGAGGAGGCTTGGACAGGTGCCAAGCCAAATGTATCACACTTCAGAATATTTGGATCTGTCTGCTACAGACACGTGCCGGATCAACTGAGAACTAAGCTAGATGATAAAGGAGAAGTGATGATTATGGTGGGCTATCATTCAACTGGTGGTTACAAACTAGTGAATCCTGTGAATAACAAAATTGTGATAAGTAGAGATGTAGTGTTTGATGAGGGGAAGACATGGAAGTGGAGTGACAAGGGAGAGAGTTCTACTGCTATTGAACAGAATATGTTTGATGTGCCTGCTGGTGAAACAGAGTTGGATCTTGAGGGTGAGATTGAGCCAGTTGAAGAGAATGATGGTGAAGGTGGCAGTCCTGAGGTACCAAGAAGATCATTAAGACAGAAACAGGTCCCTGCAAGGCTAAATGACTGTGAGATAATGTCTGATGGTGTAATTAATGATGAAGGTGACATAGTGCACTTTGCACTTCTTGCTGAGACAGAGCCAGTAACTTGGGAAGAAGCAATGAAGAATTCTAAGTGGCTGGAAGCTATGCAAGAGGAAATCAGATCTATAGAGAAGAACTTGACTTGGGGATTGGTTGAATTACCCAAAGGAAAGAAAGCAATAGGTGTGAAATGGGTGTACAAAGTAAAAGTTAATCCTAAAGGTGAAGTGGTGAAGTACAAAGCACGGTTGGTGGCTAAAGGTTTCCTCCAAAGACACGGTGTTGACTATGAAGAAGTCTTTGCACCTGTTGCAAGACTTGAAACTGTGAGAGTTGTGGTAGCTCATGCAAGCATGCAAAGGTGGAAGATACACCAACTTGATGTAAAATCTGCCTTCCTAAATGGAGAATTGGAAGAGGAGGTGTATGTTGAACAACCTGCAGGCTTTGTGAAACAAGGAAGTGAGAACAAAGTCTTGAAATTGAGAAAAGCCTTGTATGGCCTAAAACAAGCTCCACGAGCTTGGAACAAAAAGATAGATAAGAGCTTGATCAACATGGGGTATGTGAGATGTATTTCTGAGCATGGAGTGTTTGTGAACTCAGAAGGTGGGGATGTGGTAATCCTATGCCTCTATGTTAATGATTTATTGGTTACTGGAAACAATGAAGCAAAGGTAACTGAATTTAAAAAAAATGATGAATACTTTTGAAATGACAGACCTAGGAGAGATCTCTTACTTTCTAGGAATTGAATTTCAAAGTACTAGTGATGGTGTGCTACTGTCACAGAAAATGTATGCTTCTGATATACTGAAGAGATTCAATATGCAACACTGCAACAGTGCTGAAACACCAGCAGAAGCAGGACTATGGCTTGATAAGGATGCTGACGAGCCAGAGGTTGATGCTGCAGAATTTAGACAGGTGGTTGGGGCACTGGGATATCTCTGCAACACCAGACCTGACATTGCCTTCAGTGTAGGTTTGATCAGCAGAGTTATGGGTAGGCCTAGAACATCTCACCTAGCTGCTGCAAAACGAATCCTAAGATATGTCAAGGCACTATGGCATATGGAATTCTGCTGCCCAGTAAATGCAGAGAAAATGAGAAAGGTCTCTATGGCTTCACTGATGCAGACTGGGGAGGTGATAAAACTGATAGAAAGAGCACTGCTGGCTCTGTATTTCTGCTTGGAACAGGTCCCATCTCATGGAGTTCAAAGAAGGAATCAGTTGTGGTATTGTCTTCACGCGAAGCTGAGTATATTGCAGCTTCAATGGGAGCTTGTTAGGCTATCTGGTTAGACAATTTGATGCAGGAACTGATGATCAAGAAGGAAGGTGTTGTGGAGCTATTTGTGGACAACAAATCTGCAATTAGCTTGACCAAACATCCAGTAGCACATGGAAGATCCAAGCACATAGAGACACGCTATCATTTTCTAAGAGATCAAGTCACTAAAGGAAGATTGAAGCTGAGCTACTGCAGATCAGATATGCAGGCAGCAGATATCTTCACCAAGGCAATGAAGGCGGAGACTTTTAAGAAGCTAAGGAATATGCTGAATATTGTTGATTGTAATAAATTTGCTAAGATGAACTTTGTTATTTGCTTTATGTTAGAAACTAGCTTAAGGGGGTGTGTTAAATATAAGCTAGTTTGACTTTCTATTGGTTGTATTCTGTATCTTGACTTTCAGTTGCTGACTCACACAAACTATGCCACGTATGCTGAGTATAAATATAGTATATACAGTGAAGCAAATAGAGTGCTCACTCGATTCTGTTTTTTCAGTTACATTTTCTGATTCATCTCTTTCCGTCTCTCTCTCTGAGTGCATGTGTGTGTGAGAGTGGAGTGAAGAAGAACTCCAACATAAATGGGTCTTTGAGAAGCAAGAAATTAACCAAATCTTGAGTTGCCTTCTACATACAAAATTAAAATTTGAAATGAGATTCTTAAATAATGAATATTCAAACTGCCCTGCACAAATGCACCCAAAGCTCATCTTTCCTTTTAGTGTTTGTAGCAACTTCTCGTTCATTTCGTACAGTTGCATCATAACAGCTACATATATACCATTGTTTCATAATTTTTTTTTAGAGGTAATATGTAAAAAAAAAACTGACATTCTGCTGTGATTTCCTCTCATTTGTGCATAAATACAGGCTGTGATTTCCTCTATAACAGACATTCTGCTGTAGCAAGAAAAAAAAACTTTGAAAAAAAACGCATTGTAGATGATGAAACAAATAATGTTTAATTACCTCGTATATCAATGTTGGCACACCAAACATCTTCTTACTCTGATAGCATATTTCAAGTTGACATGCCCCATCTTAGTAGTATTGTGATTAAGAGAGAAAATATGAGATTCTTTTTGCTAGTAAAAAGACTAAAAAAATCCTTAATATTAATAGTGCAATTACAGGCACATGCAGTAAACATGAATACAGATGACATTCCGACTTCCGAGTGACTCGGGGGAAGGAGGTAATAAAACATGTTGTACTGGGTCTGCGTTTTCTAGTGTCTTTCTCTAAGTAGATCTTATGCATTAGTTTGCAAATTTTCATGTAGTTAATCATCAATAGTTTTGCTAAAAGAAAGAAAAAAGTATATAAATTTATATGTGAGATATCACGATATTCAACATTATTAATTGAAACGAAAAATAACTCTTATAGTTACATCAAACAATAACTTAACATCGGAATCAATAGTGGACCAAAAATAAATTATTCATCAGCCTTATATGCCCATCTAAAAACAGCATAGCCAAGCGAATAAATTTTTTTCGACAAGTCTGATGGGAGAAACAATTTAAGTAGATAAATAAAATAATAAAATAATCAAAATATTAAAAGGAAAGGACTCTCGAGCAAGTTAACCTGGTTGAGGTTTTTGTATTTTCGCCAAAGTAGGAGAAATCGGAATCCAATATAAACATAATGTTGTCAATAGGAAATCATCCAAATAAAAGAAAGGTGAAAGAAACCATATTACACAGAGTTGAAGAAAGTGTGATGTGTTGAAAGGTACACAAATTGAAGGAACTTTAAAAGCACATCTTGGGGTAATGAATTTATTTTTGAACCGTATTAATGGAGTTCGTAATCGGTAATTTTAAGCTAAAAGAACTGCTCATACCCTTGCAAGGGAATCAAGATTGTATGCTAGTTCCTATATTTTTTTTCACTCATTTGGTGCACTCCTTCGATATCTCTTAACTCGCCAACTGCGCTACCTACTTGAGATGATGTGTATTATTCTTGATTGTGTATAGTTATGATATGATATGATTATGATTCATCTCCCCTTTGACTCCTTTTTTGATTTTTGACCCACCTTTTTTTTTATAAGCAATGTTAGTGGGGGTGGGGGAATGTTAGTTTCTGGGAGTTGAATCCGAGACCTCCTTCTTGCACTCATTTGGTGTACTCCTTCGGTATTCTTTAGCTCGCCACGTTGCCTTTTTTCGTAACCTATGATTTCTCATTAATGTTGGAATATTCCCCCACTTGGAAAGTTGATCCCTCAAATTGTGGCTTGCCAATCACAGCCGTACCATCCATAACCTGCCCATCATTATCTTCTAAAACTTTAAATTGATTTTTCTTCACAACTAGAATATTTGACCCGTGCCATGCACGGGTATAAGTATGCTATTGGAAATTGTTGTCGAATCATTTATATTTTGTAAGTTGGTAGAAAAACTCATGTATAAGTAAATGATGCTATTTTTTGTGATTTGAAAATAATATTTAAACTATCAAACTTTCATATTAATTTGTTATTTTTAAGCACGGTATCATATTGTGGTGATTTGTCCCTCAATGTTGATTGTCTTGGCAATTTCAGTGACATGAGGACGTCGGCTCCCGAGTTCAAACTCGGGAGTGAGCAAAAATATATTGTGGTGATTAGAGTTCTTCATCGCATATTCTATCTCTGAATATGACAATATTAAGAAACATATCATAACATTGTCATGTCAGGTCATATATTTGGTCAAGGTAATCCACTACTGAGTCGCCTACCTCCCAATCAACACTGAGTACAAAAAATACTCGAAGCTTGGAGAGTACTTCTTGTAACAAAGATATCTCAATATCAACCCTACACGTTTTTGGGTTATTCCCCTCTTGCATTTTTGATATCTATCATTTTCCATCCATCCTACTAACTTTTATATCAGATATTGCAGCAGCCTCCATAGAGAATTATCAAATTTGAAAGCTCCCTTCGAATGTTACTTGAATTTCAGCAAGATAACTCTTTGACTCATTGTCTTCAAAGCAATATTAGCAACACCCATATAAATCAATCATTCAATGCAACAACATTCCAATTTCATAAGAAAAGATTTTGCTAATTTTTACAGCAACAAAATTTAACAGCTGGTCATATAATATTGCCACTGAGATACTATACGTGAAGAAAGAATAATGAAAGAAGGCGTTTGCTACCATACTCACACTTTCTTTTTAGTAGTAATATGTTAGCAATGTATACACTTAGGGGTGGCAATTTCTACCCATAAGTGGGGATCCCCGTGGGGATCCCCGTGGGGATTGCCTCGTTCAGGGCCCCGGGGGCGGGGAATTTTCCCGCGTGTGGACGGGGACGGGGATCATACCCCCGCCCCGTTGGGACTTCGCCCCGAATATATCACCTAAATATTTTTATTATAGATGTATACAGTCCGATTTTCTAAACATTGCTAAAAACCCAACACTTCCTTTTAAATTAAATTTTTAAATTTAAAATCTTTGAATTTCTCTCTCTTCTTGTAATTAATGTTGGGTTATCTCTCTCCTCATAATTAATATAATTTTCCTCTCTTTAAAAAGAATCAATAATAAAATTTATTTTTTATAATATATTTACTGATTATTAATATAATTTTTGGACTAATGATTACTTATTTTTTATATCGATAGGTGCATTAAAAAAGGCTTAAGAGTAATTTTTTGTCTAAATAAAAATGTCAAAAAATATAATAAAACGTGAACTTTGTTTGTCTAAAAAGTTGTTAAATTTTTTTTTCCACACAGTTAAATACACGTTATATTTTTTTAGTTTTACCATTATAGATTTATTCAATACAAAATGTCTTCAGTGTAAACAAAACCAAATGTCTTTCTTATTTCTAATGTATCAACCAAGGACAAAAATGAACCAAAAAAAACTTTTTTCTAAGAATTTTTTTAACAAAGCTTGAAAATTCTGGAATGTAACATATTTTTTTAAATTTTAATTTGTAATATGTGATATTAGCATAATTGGCTATAAAGAAAAAAAAGAAGTCTTTTATTTATTTCTAAAATTAATGCAGAGAGAGAAAGCATTAAATTATAATAGAATTTTCAAATATAAAAAAGTACGTAGAATATTAAATTACATGTATGCCCGTCACATTAAGTTTTTTTTTTGATAAAAAAAGAGTTATGTTTGAACAGAGTTGTGAAAAAAGAATTGTATTTTGCTACGTGTTTTCTTTAATGATGATCATATGTCTGATTGTATCAAATTATTATTATTATTATTATTATTATTATTATTATTATTATTATTATTATTATTATGCATTACTTGACATGTCTAAGAGACTAACATCTAAGAATTTGGGCATTAAGATACATTCTCAAATGTATTTTTATTAACTCATAAAAACTAATTTTATTAATTTGGAAATGTAAAATATAATAAAAGAGATCGAGTATACATGAAAGAGATTTAATAAGTGATTCATTATAATTTTGTAAAAAAAAGTGATTAATTATCATACTCATAAATTTCTCGTCACATAAAAATTAAATTAAATTAGTCATTTAACTTATATTCATAATGAAAATAATTTATATAATATAAGTTTTTATTTAATTATTTTTTTAGAAAAAATACTTAAATAACTCTTACTCAAAAAGTCTTTGAGTGTTGATAAATTAAATATTTTTTTCAAATACAATTTGGATACATTAGAAAAACATGTTATCTATTGTACCAAAAAAAAGAAAAACATGTTATTTAGTCTTTATTATGATAGTAACTGTAGAGCATTAATTACAAAAAAAGATATTAATTACCAAATTATTGTAGAAGTGACACATAGAACACAAATAAATTAGATTCATTCTCAAATGTTATATATAGATAACTTTCTCAACTGATACACATTAACACTAGGCGTGGAAGTAGCCGTTACAACAATATTATCATGGGGACAATAATGAGACAAGAATTGTTGGATAGCTATGGCATACAACCAAGTAATGTAGCTCAGCTTTTGTGTTTTGGGGACTTTTGTTAAACATTTTTTGAAGACATGTGCTAGTTGCAACCGACTTGGGGCTACTGATCTGGATCCAACTTTGGCTAGAGATAATGGGCCTAGGAGCTAAATTGTAAACAAACCCAGTCACACCACTATAGATTCCACTCCACACTCTAAAATAGGGTAAGCTTTTTCCACTCCTCTTATATGCCCAATCTTTATTATTGACTGACTTGGGCGTCAGAGTGCTTGCAGGTGGCGGTCTCCCCGCGCTTTACATCGGAGCTGATACCACCTCGGACCTCGGCCATGTCCTCTGGGATTTCGGATTTCCGTCTCAGCATCACCACCGTGAGGTACGATTTTCTCTCAGTGAGTTCCGTTCGAAACATTCGCGGATGTAATAGCTACTGGTTTACATGATAAATTTATTTGTAAAAGGTTTGTGTTACACATTCGGTTACTAGAGTTGTTCATTTTATCTAATGTTTATGTGAAAGATTTAGTTACTTTTTAATGGCATATATCTACTTCTAAAAGGTTTATGCGACAGATTCTTTTTAATGGCATTTACTTTTAAATTTAATGACACGCACTTCTAAAACAACTAAAGGAATACCATAGCAACAAACTCCAACAATATAAGTTGATAGATATTAATGGAAAGAACACGAGTTAACAGAATTTTACTAAACAGACTCCCCCTTCAACAAGCTCTTCTATCTTACACTGCCTGCAGTATGTTTAATTGGGAAATTGCCAATGATTGATAGCTTATAAATCATCCATTTATGGTTTTAGGCTATTATTTTTTTATGCATCATTAACATAAGTATTTAGACTGATGGCCAAGACATTAGCCAATCAAAAGTAATACAGCATGAATAATTTGGTTTCATTTTTGAGAATCAAATTGGTTATCCTAAAAAGAATGCAATAGCAACAAACTCCAACACTTTGCCCATTGAATTTTCATTAATAAGAGATAACATTGAAGGTACGACCTTTCATTACATTACATTGCCTCATGATACAAGAGAACCAAAACTACAAAAAGCATACACCATTACATATCACCCTAATTTAATTCACTATTTACTCTCTACTAATGTTACACCACTTTCAGTCTTTAAGGTTCAACCTTTAATCAAGCAGACCTACTATAATTCTGCCTCTAAGGTCCAAGCTTCCCTGATTACACTTGGTCTTTGTGAGAACAATTTGTTGGGGAAGATGCTGCAACACTTGATCAATGATAAAGATCGATGACGACCGCAGTTGATTCTAAAGCGTGTGTAAACACACTAACCTTTAGGTTCGATTCGCCCCCACCAATTCTAACCAATTGGATGCAATAGGGTGTCTTGCGAATCCCCTTCAGGATACTTTAGAAACCTTGAAGTGATTTGCACAATCACAACAAGCCTATCTCTTGATAATAGTTTACAAAATTATGTTTCTTATATCTCACTCATGCATTAGAGAAATATAAGATGATTTATGGTGATGTAAATGAGAGATATTTGGCCTAAGATCAGAGCCAAATTCGTGTTTTTCTGTCCTCTAAGTGCCCCTATTTATAAATAATTTTAGGCACTTAGAGAAGAGACACAACTCTTCAAATGTATTCTGCCAGCGAATGGTTATGTACCGTTCACACTGAAATGGTATCACAACGGTCGTGTTGGTCTGGTGGTTAATCTTCGTTCCCTTTCCCTTTGAGGTCACATGCTCGAATCCCATTTGGTGCAAAGTTGCACCTTTTCGTTTCATTTTGTTTTAACCGTTAATATTTAAATTAAATCCAACAAAACTAAAATAGGTCTGTTACTGTTTCGAACCTGGGATCAAGCGCTCACCATATCAGAATTATACCATCAGACCAATTGTAATTTCATGATATTAAACAGAATCATCCATATATATTTTGGAAATATATCTCACAGTCTTCACAAGTTTCTGATATTACCAATGAAGATGTATATTTTTCATTGTTCCATCACATGTCTCTGATTTGCTATATATCCTGCAATATTGGGTACATTCGAGGAATCAAAGCAACGATAGGTGGAGGAATGAAAGCAAAGAAGAACAGGTACAACAATGGTTTCAATTTTTGATGGACTCGTCGAAACTTTTTGCTTACTGGAATCTTCGGTACAAATTAAATTTGTAAGGTATCGCCATTCCCATTGTCTTCATAGAGTTTTCTGGTTCGCTGGGTTCAACCTGTCTCCACCTTCTAATTCGATTTTGAAAAGTCGTTTAGCTAAGAGATCCTCTCTCTCTCTCTCTCTCTCCCTCCCTCCCTCCCTCCCTCCTCCCTCCCTCCCTCAGAGGAAGAGGTTCAGACATCCCTAACAACTTGTCTTTGAACGACAACCTCCCTTGCTTCTCACTCCCATCCCCATCAGGTGGCTTTGGGGGCACCGTCGACGTACCATCACCCTCCCTCTTTTCACTCTCCAGTTCATGCTCTCCTTGATTCCACTAAAATGTAGCATTTATTATAACCAAACAAATATTATTATATTTTAGGCTAAATTACACCGGAGGTACTTTAAGTTATTTAATTGTAAAAAGTTTCATTTACGTTTTTTCGTACCACTTAGGTTCTTTAAGTTATTTAATTGTAACAAGTTGCTCTTTTAAGTTTTTTCGTACTACTTAGATCCTGTAAGTTATTTAATTGTAACAATTTGAGGCTGAAAAATGTAAGTTATTCGGCCTTTAAAAGTTTCAATTAAATAACTTAAAAGACTAACTTATTACAATTAAATAACTTAAAGGACCTCGGTGGTACGAAAAAAAACTAAAGAACCAACGTGTTACAATTAAATAACTTAAAGGACCTCCGGTGTAATTTAGTCTATATTTTATTATTTTTAAGGATGTTCATAAATTAAATATTATAATATAAACTAACATGATGTGGCACAAGTGGTAGATATTTGGATCCATTAACCATTTGGTTGTGTTCGATCTCTTGCCTTGCGTATGGAAAAACATTTATTGGGAAAAGTCACTTAAATAGATCTCTAATACCTCGAATGATTAGTCTCCATAGTCGCCTGGAGGATACATTGGTTTATTAAAAAATGAATTATAATATAAATAATTTAAAACAATTTTATGATATTAAAAGGACACGTTCGTTATTAGTTTTTAATGAGTATTAAAAAAAATTATTAAAAATATTCTCATATATGTCCAAATTAATTTACAATATATAACGATATCTCAAACAAATTAACCATCAATTTATTAAATATCTACTCATTTTCATTTTGGTAAAAACATTTCTAGAGTAATATTAATATCTAATTTATATTAACCAACACTGTTGGCCCAGTGACTTAATCTACCCTGGGACACGGGAAGTCGACCCAGTGCTCATGGGTTCGACTCTCGCAGTGGATAAACTCGGTGTTGCAAGTGCAAGATTTGATCCTAAACACGAGCGAAGATTAGTCTTTCGTTAAAAGCGTTGGGACACTCCGTGGGTAGCCAGCGATGGTTCGAACCAAAAAAAATATCTACTTATATTATTATACCTAATATGTAATAAGTTTTTAATGAGTATTAAAAAAAATTATTAAAAATATTCTCATATATGTCCAAATTAATTTACAATATATAACGATATCTCAAACAAATTAACCATCAATTTGTTAAATATCTACTCATTTTCATTTTGGTAAAAACATTTCTAGAGTAATATTAATATCTAATTTATATGAACCAACACCGTTGGCCCAGTGGTTTAATCTACCCTGGGACACGGGGAGTCGACCCAGTGCTCACGGGTTCGACTCCCGCAGTGGATTTGCAAGTGCAAGATTTGATCCTAAACACGAGCGAAGATTAGTCTTTCGTTTAAAGTGTTGGGACACTCCGTGGGTAGCCAGCGATGGTTCGAACCAAAAGCGACGAGGCACGAGTAGGTGACGTGCTTGAGGAGAAGTTCAAAGACTTGGATCTTTTATCTTTGATATTGAGTTCCCTTGTTGTCTTTGTAACTTGATAATATGACTTGAATTTGTTTTAAGTTATGTAATCGTTTTCGCTTTTCTTGTAATGGTATTGAACACTAGGTCATGAGGATATTGAAAGACATGGAACCGATATGGTTTTCAATTAAGTTATGAATGTTAAGACTGTTTGATGTTAATCATCGAAAATTTTTAGTTGTGTTCAATATCTAAACAAGAAATATTACTCTGATGTATGTCATTTCGTGCATCTTAGCATTTCTACTTGATAGAAATATTAGGGTGTTACACATTCTCTCCCTTAGTAGCTATTTAGTATTAAAAAATAAAAAATATATTAATTCTTTAAGGGATAAGAGAAAATCAAATATTAATGATATATTTGTTTGAACAAATATATCATTTTGTAAAACTTTATATGTTAATTGTGCTCGTTTAAGTTATATTTAAATTATAATTTAAATTGAAATCAATGTTATGTAACAATACAAATATATTAGAATTGGTATTAATTCACAAGTGAGTATGTGGCTCAGTGGCAATCATCCTCGTTTGCAACTCAAATGTTGCAAGTTCGATTGGATTCTATTTGATTCACTACTAGAAATCTCGGCATTTTCTGCAGAATTTGCTGCGAAAATTTTCCGCAGGAAATATCTGAGAACTTTCCTGCCAATTTTCTAAATATGCAGAGTGTTTGCTGCGCAGCGGAGTTGACAGGTAAGTTCGCAGGTAATTTTTGATTTATCTGCGGAATTTCCTAAGAGCCAGAGTTCGCAGGAAATTTCTTTTTTTTGAAAAAGTTAAAGACACCTATTGGAATCGAACTCGCGACCTCAAATAACATGAAAGCTTCTTAACCACTAAATCAACACTTTTTAACTGTCATTAAGTAGTGCAAACCTTTAATAACCTTTTTTTCACGGAATTGTTAAAACATAAAGAATTTATTTTATTATTATTTTTATTATTTAGAAATTAAAACAGAATTCGCGCGGACCCTAGCTCATCTTCTCTCTTCGAAGCTTCTCTCTCTCACACTCACGCCGCGTACCCTAGCTCATCTTCTTCCTTCTCTTCGATTCAGCTTATTTTCTCTTCGATTCATCTTGGATTCAGCAGAAATCAACACAAAAACAGAGAAATCGCGTAGAAATCAACATTGTGAAGCTTCGATTCAACAGAAAACTGAGAAATCGCGCGATACTCTGGTTCTTCGCTTCTCCGTCGTGTACTGTCATCTTCTCCGATCGTCTTCTCAGTTGCGTTCTCCACTTCTCCGATCGTGCTCTCAACTTCGCCGATCCTGGATTTCACTACAACTTAGTTGGATCCTGACTTATCTTCTTCTGTGAAGGTAACCTAATATATTGGAACCTAAACGTTTTTTCTTCAACATTTTGAGTGATTTTCATGCTACGAGTCTGCTGATCTTTTGCGTTTTGGTGTTGAGTGTGAGAAATTTTGAGTGATTTTTAGTAATGAGAAATTTTGTTAGATTGGTAAGCATCTGCATCTCTTTGCTTTTGCATGTCCCTGCAGTAGTAGTTGTTTCATTGTCTTTGATATTTACAGGTGAAAAGAAAAATGATCTTTTGGCTATGTATTAATTAAGAAGATAGTGAACATCTTCAGATCTTTTGTTAGATACTATTGTTGTTAGTGTTGTTGAACTCAAATTGTCTGAAAATGACCCTAACCATATGAAAGTAACTGTGCTATAGCAATTGCTTCAATTACAGTCGTTAATCAAATCATCTACGCAAACCTTATTTTGGCATTAAGATGCCATGAAGGATAACATCGTTGTTCATGTCTAGTTACCATGAATGTCATTGAGTTCTTTTTTGATCTTATGAGCCATTACAGTCGACTTTGACCTATATCTGTGTTACTCAAGGTTTCTGCTGCATTTGAAAACTGTAATTGTTCATCTAAAAAGTAATAAAGTGTTGTTCTTTTTAAATAAAATAAAAAAAACTGGTCAGGTGGCTCTAGTGTTGAGAAGGTGTTGAAGTTAGTACATATTGCAGTTAATAAGAACACAGTTCCAGGAGATGTGTCTGCTATGGTTCCTGGTGGCATCCGGATAAGTACAGAATCTTGCGTTTCTTACATTTTGATTTTGACTTGTTCTTGCTCAATCAGTTGGTCATGATAACTCTTGTGGATTTCAGGAACTAGAGATAAATCTTGTTGGAGCTGGTAGAGTAGATCATTTAATACTAACTAGAGATAAATCTGTAGCATCTTTGTTTGAGGGATGACATTTCAACAGGGGGAATGGTGTTTCTTGAATTTTGCAAGTGCAGCATGGTGAAAGGATCCATGTGCCCATCCTCTTTCCTCCCTAAATGTTTTTCTGTTTTGAACTTGCCTTTGCTCGAATTCTATTTGTCTTGACATCAATTACTGATGAGGTTCTCCCTTGTTATCAATGTTTTTGGTAGAGGAAGCAACTTGATGTGATCTAGATTTCTTCTTGGTATTCACATAGCAGAAAGAATCAAACGGTACTTCTTGTTAAATTTTAGATTTATCACTTGGTGTTTTTTTAATGTAATAGATAAAGTTTTGTATATATCCTGAGCTACATAGTTGCGAATGGAAAATTTTTGGATCAAGGTTGGGATATGATTGCAGAAGGATTGGATACTTCGAAAGACATGCAAATGATATGAATGAGGTCAGTTGCCTTATTATTTTTTGATGTTCCTTCACGTGGATATGACAGCTCAATTAGTTGTTACTAGTTCATATAATTGACTCGCTGTCAACCTTTGCAAATTCCTATTCCACTGGATATGGTAGCTCAATTAGCAGAACTTAACCATAGGAGCAAGGGTAGAAGACAATTGTTTGCTAGTATTGATACATTATGCAGGAGTTCTCAGCATCAACTGGACTATAGAGTATCTTTGATTCCAGTATCTCGTTCTCTTGCAGGCGATTCGTTGGCGCTGCTTTTGGTTCCAAGTGTATGGATGCGGTTCTTTACGTCAAAACTTATTGTTGCGATCGTCCAAATCCTCTCTTACAGGTTTCTTCTTTCGATTTTAGTTATTGTTTCAAATTTTGCAATCAATCAACATCTTTGAAGAATATAAACTCCGCTCTGTTCTATATATGTTGATTTGATAAACAAATTTGTGATTATTGATAGCAGATCATATCTTGTGAAAATGTTTAAATGTTAACCTCAGGGTTTTGTGTACAGAAAATGTTAAAAACGTTATAATGGATATGGACCTGTTGAGGTAAGTTGGTTTTTGTGCAATGTAAATTATGCAGAAAACGGAGCTTTGAAAAACTTGTGTATACAGATGCAATTACAGGCAATAGAAGGGATAGAAAACATGTTGTTGTTCAACCAAGGAGCCTATATGCAACTGGTGTGCCCATGTCAAAGAAGTTAACTGGAAAAACAACTCATAAACTGAAGGTAAGATCAAATACTTCCACTATACCATGGAACCATAGCCTATATGCAACTGGTATGCTAGCTTCAATTCATATTATTTCTTCCTCTCAACTTGCTTGACAAATTGTCCATGTAGGAGGAGGGTGTGTGTGTGTTTACCATTCAAGCACATATCTCTCTGTTTGTGTGCTAGGTCAGAGTGTGAGAGCACTAGAGGAAGTAATCTTTACCATTCATGCACATATCGTGGCCATGATTAAATTCCAGTAAAACTTATTGAAGAATGATTTAAACTGGTAAGAAATCTTTGTACCAAACCAAGCTGTCTGCATTTGTAATGCAGTTAAAATAGGAATATGAATTTTATTTTATATCCGATATCTTACGCATTTATAAATATAACAATAACAATTAAACTAAGCCAAACCTTAATAGATTTGGAAGCTAGTTGTCAGTGGTACATTTGGTATTCATGGATAAGTTCTAGTGTTTCCCGTGTTATAACCGAAGCAATGAATATAAGAAATTGATAGTGATTAAGCTTTTAGTTTGCTAACAATGCTGTGTAATGATGCCTTCCAAGTTCTTAATTGAAATTTACATTTACTTTTTCTTCACCACCCTGCTGTGTAATTCCCCCTCTCAGTTTTCACTATATAGGTACCATTTGAAGAAGTTCCAGAGCTAGTAGCTGGGTGGAAAGTGTTTACAAGTCGAAGATATGCTTATGTTGCAATGAATCAGGTTGACTATTGTAATAACTTTTTATTTATTCCTGTTTTATATAATAACATTTTATATCAGTAGCTATTTATATATCCATCTATAACAAACTAGAAGACTAAGCTAAAGGAATGATAATAGATCATGATAACATGTATTGTGTTGTTGATATCCTAGTTTTTTAGCAGTTCCAGTATTTACAAAACTTGCTAACATTGGGTAAGTTCAGTTAGTTTCTTTAAGTTATTCTATCATAAAGCCTTTACACATTTTATCAAGAACCTTGGATTAGACTGCAAAATGGATGTGTTGGTGCTAAATGCACCCTTTCTTTTTTGGGGATGTTTCTTGATTTGTTTCTTGACTAGTTTCTTTAAGAAAATATAACCATTTACACTTGATGGTTCAAATTACAAGGTTTTGCATCACAGACACTAAATCTAATTTGTGATTTTTCTTATATTTGTAGTTTTGAGGAAGGTGGAATTGCTACTAAGTTTGTCATAATTGATTGGCATGGACCCCAATGGTATTGATGATGGTTGGCAATATTTGGAGCTTATTGAAAATTTTCAATGGAACAGTAGCGGTAGGGTAGAGTTTCTGCAAGCATCACCAAATCCAAATATGTAATATTGATAGTTGTGTTTATTTTTGTGGTTAGTGAATCTAATTTGACTTTAGATCATGTGACTGTGTTTTAAATCCAGTTTGCATTTCTTTGTAATGTAGTATACTTTGAAATTAAATAAAAAAGCTTTTGATGGATTATTTTGAATGTAATTATATTAAATAAATAATCTCATTAATAATAATATCGGTCAATAAAATTTGCTGTTGGTTTGGAGAAAAAAAAATTCTGCGATTTCCTGCGGAATTTCGTGCGAAATTATGAATTTCCTGCGGAATTCCCTGTCGAATTCCTGCGGAACTTCCTGTGGAGTTTTCCTGCGAAATTTCCTGTGGAGTTTTCCTGCGAAATTTCCTGCAGACTTCCTGCCGAATTTCCTGCTGAGTTTCCGCGAAAGTTTTCTGCCAATATGAAAATCCGCAGGAAACAATTATCCACGAACGAAATAACTGGGAACTTTAATCCGCTGAAAATTCCGCAGGAAACCCGTTTCCTGCGAATTTTTAATGAAAATCCACAGGAAATTCCGCAGGAAATGACGAAAATTCTAGTAGTGATTCTCGTATATTGCAATTTGAGATTTTTTTAATAGTAACTGTTGTGATTCACGCGTGTCAACGAACCTGGGAAAAACAAGAACACACAAATTGTGGAATAACAGCACAGTGTTGTCAGTACTTGTTGCTACAGCACTGCCAAGACAGGATATATGAAAACTAAGAATTCAATTAAATAAAGAGATAAATGATAGAGAAAATGAGCATCCAAGATGGTAACCCAGTTCGGCGCTAATTCTCCTACTCTGGGGGACAGAATCCGACTTGAAGACTTCACTATATGATCACAAGTTACACCACAAGATACATCCACGACACTAGGCATTGCTGTCCAGAAATCCCAATCTCCCAGGTGTTTCCCCACTCACTGATCACTCTAATCTTCACTCCAAGTGTTTCCAATGTTTCTGAAATGTGATAATGATCTATTGATCCTATTCACTCCACACATAAAACCCCTTAAGGTGGAGCTTTATATAATAGCTCATTACTACCCCAAACCCATACAAGTTTGTTACATCAGTTATAACTAACTAACTAATTATAACTAACCCAAACAGAAACGGTTACAGCAGCAATAACAGAAATAACCGTCTTAACAGAAACAATAACAGATCCACACAGTGATGCTGCAGGCGATGCTAACAACACCTGATAAGGTCCAGGCAGAATGCATATGATGCTGTAGCACCATAACCCAACAATTCTCCACCTTGGCGCAAAGCATCCCTTCATCACAATGTCTTCAAGTCAAGATTCCTTCATGTCCAAAATCATCAATCAACATCTATATTGAGCAAATCCAAGTAGTGCTTGAACTTGCCAACTGTGACAAGCTTAGTGAGCATGTCAGCAGGGTTATCATCTGTATGAACCTTCTGAATTTTCACTTCACTGTCCATCATGTCTTTGATGAAGTGCAGCTGTATGTCAATATGCTTGGTCCTTTCATGGTACATTTGGTTCTTGCATAAGTGAATAGCACTTTGACTATTGTTTGCGCGTATGTGTGTTCTAATCGCAATGTCAGTGCAAGTATACACGTCGTACAAGTAATAAAGTGGATAAAAATAAGAGATCGTTCCCACGAGGATTGATTTACTTTCAAAGTTCAAGTCTTTAAAACACAAGTGAAATAAGTAATAAATCGGCACTAAAAGTTGGTATTAAGACTAGTAACATAAATAAAGCAAGTAAACAAGAAGTGGTTGTGATTATGGAAGAGTATGAGTTGGATTGCTGCATGCAAGTAAATCTCCTCTAGTCAGACGTTATAACGTTTACACGTTATTACTTACAAATACTATGTTGTATAGACGTTATAACGTTTGAACGCTGTTGCAAAGGAGCTGTGCTTTTCAGTCACAAAACGTCAGAGCTTCAAGTACTAGAATTCCTATGTCTAGGTTCTAAGTAGGCCTACTCCTGTATTTTAAGTACCCACAGCAATGTCCTATGAACTATTATCCATTCTATGTCTAGACTTAGATAAAAAATGCCTAAATGTCTTTAGTGCACCTTTTCATTCACATAAATCTTTGAGTTCTTTTCATAGACTATGTCTGTACCTATGAATCTACTTATTTTAAGTGGTCAGTTCAAAACAAGTTTGGAAATATTAACATGCAAAGATTTAAAACGCAAAAACATCAATACTTCATAACATTAAACTAGAGGTTCATTACATGCAAAACAACAACCCAACTACCAATGTTTAGCTCATGCTAAGCATCCTTACAGAAATAAGATGAGTTAAAATCCAAGTACCGTACATAGAGAAAAGGAGACTAAACGCAAAAGATACGCCTAAGTAGCCTTCCTTCATGCACGCTGTAAAGACGTTACAACGTCTGAGCTTCACAGTAATGGTTGCGAATGGAAATAAAAATTGGAACTTGAGAAAATTTCAGATGAAGAAGTCTGTGTCCAGAACTTCTTTTGGAAAACTATCTCTGGAGATGGAGGAAGGTGGATGATGAATGGATTCGTGGATGATGCCGTATGATGCCCCCTTGCCTTTCTTTTGTAGAGAGAGAATAGCCAAGGAACAAGGGGGTCACATGCTTGCTGATGTCATTCCTCACCTTCCAAGCTTGCTTGCGAGTTGACTCTGTTCTGATATGACACCGCACTGCTACAGTGCGTCAGCCGCGTCAGCGCTGAGGAGAGAGAAGATCTTCTGCACTTCTAGATCTTTGACCATCATTTATTGTGTGCCAAAAATAAGATATTTCTTTCTTGCTTTGCTTCCCTTCTTCAGACGTGATGAGGGACGTTGCCACGTTCAGTGTACTGCACAAACACAAGAAGCATCAAAACGCTCACAAAGGCGCCAATTGGCACCAATATGCCTAGAATTTGTAATTTAGCCACTTTCTAACTAAAAAGCAATAAACTAACAGAAACTTAATAGAAACAACCTACTATTGCTAGAGAACTTGCATGATTTATCTTTGAATAAGTATAAATAACTCATATAAATGAGTTATCAACTATCACTATGCACACACACAGACTCTTGTTTCAAGCCTAATTCATTCACCAAATTCCGTAAACATATACCTTCCTTCATAGCATTACTTAAGGCAATAAATTCAGCATCTGTGGTCGAAAGAGCCACAATGTGCTGCAATGATGCCTTCCAACTGATGGTGTTCCCAATCAATGTGAAAACATACCCTAAGATAGACATCCTTTTGTCTAAATCTCCTGCATAATCTGAGTCTGCATACCCTTCCACTGACTGATCAGTATCCTTGCATCTGGTATACACTAACCCATGGGATTGAGTCCCTTTCAAGTACCTTAGAACCCATTTAACAACTTGCCAATGTTCCCTTCCAAGATTTCCCATGAATCTGCTAGTAATGCTGACAGCATGAGAAATATCAGGCCTAGAACATACCATAACCTACATTATGCTACCTATGGCATTAGCATAAGACACTTGATTCATTTCAGTCTTCTCCTCTTGAGTAACTGGACATTGAGTTGATGAAAGTTTAAAGTGTTGAGCTAATGGAACACTAGTAGACTTAGCATCACTCATGTTGAACCTCTTTACCACTTTTCCAAGATAATCCCTTTGAGACAACCAATTTATTCTTCTCCCTGCACCTTCTCCCTGCTCCCAAATCCTTCATCTCAATTTTCTCCTTTAGCAATTTCTTCAAAGAATCAATCTACAACATGCTTTTGCAGGCTAGAAGCATGTCATAAACATAGAGTAACAGATATACATAGAGATCATTTGATACCTTCTTATAATAAACACAACAATCAGATCTGCATTTCTGAAAATTGCGCTTTATCATAAAAGAATCAAACTTAATATACCATTGCCTTGGCGATTGCTTAAGGCCATAAAGAGACTTCATCAAGTAACACACCCAGTTCTCCTTTCCTTCAACTTCAAAACCAGTAGGTTGCTGCATGTAGATGGTTTCATGAAGATCTCCATGTAGGAAAGCCGTCTTCACATCCATTTGCTCCAATTCCATATTGTAACGAGCAACCATGGATAATAAGACCCTAATAGATTTACAACCAGAAAGAATATTTCATCATAATCTATTCCCTCCCTTTGATTGAACCCTTTAGCAACTAATCTTGCTTTAAATCTAGCTGGTTCAACCCCAGGAATTCCTTCATTCCTCTTAAAGATCCATTTACTTCCAATGATATTTTTCTTCTCAAGTCTTGAAACCAAAGACCAGGTGCTATTCTTTTCCAGAGAAGCTAGTTCCTCTGTCATGGCCAACATCCAACTCTGTCTATCCTTGCTGCTAATTGCTTCAGCAAATGTCTTTGGCTCCTCATTTATTGTGTCTTCACCTGTGTTGAAAGCATAGCTAAACATATATGCAGAAAACCCATATCTTGTAGGTGGTTTAATGTTCCTTCTATCCCTGTCCCTTGCTAGAAGATAGTCATCCTCTTCAGTGTGCTCATTTTCAACATGGTCTGCTTCCTCATTGCTTTGATAAGTGTCTTGTTCTGCTGGTTGAGTTTGATGATTGTCTTGGTCACTGTGCTCCACCTCAAAATCAAAACTATCAAGCTCTTTTTGATCAGTAGCTTGATCTTCAGCACTCCTAGATGACTTGTAAAATTTTGTTTCATTGAATTTTACATCTCTACTAATGATGCATCTTTTGCTCTCTATGCACCATACCTTGTAGCCTTTGACACCTTCGGGATAACCTACAAAATAACATTTTCTTGCCCTTGGAACCAACTTTCCCTCATTAACATGATAATAGGCAATACATCCAAAAACTTTCAAGTGTGAATAGCTAGTTATCTTGCCATTCCACACTTCTTGAGGAGCTTATAGATTTATTGCTGTTGAAGGACTCATGTTAATGAGATAGCATGCTGTGTGGGCAGCTTCTGCCCAAAACTTTACTTGCATACCAGAGTTAGATAACATACACCTCATTCTTTCCAAAATAGTCCTATTCATCCTTTCAACTAGGCCATTTTGTTGAGGGGTATTCGTAACAGTTATATGCCTAATTATGTCATGATCTTTACAATAGCTAGTGAATTCCTCACTACAAAACTCTAAGCCATTATCAGTTCTTAGAGTTTTAATTTTCCCTTCAGTTTTGGTTTCTATCATGATTTTCCATTCCTTAAAAGCCCTAAAAGCTTCATCTTTACTTTTAAGAAAATAAATCCAAACCTTCGTACTGAAATCATCTAAGAAAGTAATAAAATACTTATTACCTCCATGTGAAGCCACCCTTGCTGGTCCCCATAGATCACTATGGACATAGTCAAGAACTCCCTTTGTGGAATGATTGGCCTTGGAGAACTTCACCCTATGCATTTTCCCTAGAACACAGTGTTCACAGAAAGGTAAATCTCCAACCTTGTCCTCACCTAGGACTCCCTTTGTGCCAAGAATTTGCATTCCCCTTTGACTAACATGACCAAGCCTTTGGTGCCATAGCACTGTCGTGCTGCAGCACTCTGATGCTATATCAGCACTTCCCGTGACAGCACTGTCATACCCCAATTTTGTCCGGCTTAGGTCAAAACCCTATTTTTCCCCAAAAAATAAATAAATAAGGGAAAAGAGCATCATGCATTGCATTTAGGGTTATAGAAGTCATGTCAAAGTTTCTAAAATCATTTTTGGAGTTGGAATGTACTTTTGGACAATTCAGAGTTTTTCAGTGCAAAAGGGTATTTTAGTCATTTCGCAAATACGGGATATTTTCTCAGAACAAGCAACTTAGCATGCATCCCAAGGTCTTAGAGGTCATTCCTAGGGGGAAAAGTCATTTTTAAAGTGAAAATGTGCCTTGGGCAAAAAACTAGGGTTTTTAGGGTGAAAGGGCATTTTGGTCATTTCACGCTAAAAGCGGTTTTTTCCGTCTCAAATCACCGAAGCATCACCAAAGGTTTATTTAAGGAAGATTTGTGCTTAGTTGTGATTTTTTTGTGCGCATAAATATTAAGTTTTCTAGCATAAAACTCATTTTTCGAACGAAAGGGCAAAATGGTCATTTTCGCTAGAGTGGGGCCCAAAATCAATTTTGGGAATGGTGTTGTCATGGAATTTTGGGCCCAATGATTGAATCCTAAGATGAGCCCAAAATAAAAAAAAGAATCTTCATGGAATAAAAGAATGATCATAAAAAGAAAAATCAAAAAGAATGAAAATAAGGTAGTGTCCTCAATAAGACAAAATGTATTATTTTGTGCAAGCTTGCATTTTTCCTTTTTCCTTCCCTCCTCTCCTCATGGTGCTGGGCGAACAGCCCCCTCTCCCATTTCCCTCTCCATTTGTGTTTCTTCAACACCCTCAATCCATGTGATGATGCATCTCCACCCTCCATTAAAATTTAAAGTCTAATCCTAGTGCACCTCTCAAAGCCAATGACTAAAGTACCCTCTAACTTGGTGACCAAGTTCAAATTGATTTTATTTATTAATATTCAGCTGAATGTTAATTGATTTAATTGGTTTGATTACCATTTTACCCCAAAGCTCCCTCCCACCCTATAAATACCCTTTCATTTTCCACACATCACAACTTCCTTGGCCTCATTCTCTCCTCCACCAAACCTAGCACACAACTCTCTCCCCTCTTTCCCTTGCCTTGGCCGTAGCCCCCTCTCCTCCTCCTCCCTCCATCTTTTTGTTTTCCATCACCCAAACATCACCAAATCACTTCAAATCCACTCCTCCTTCATAGATTTTCCTCCTTTCACCATCCATTTCATTTTCTCCTCATCAAGCACTTGGGTATTTGGGAATTTGTGTGGGGTTTCTTGGACCATTTCTTGAAGACTTTAGTTGATCTGGTTACTTGTTCTTCATTTCTTACTTCTACTAGTTCGGATCCTAGGTGAATCTCTAAAACCCTTACATCATTTACAATACTTTGCATCAAAATTCATATTCTCTTCATCATTTTCGCATACTCATCATTTTCATCTTAAAATGTAGTTTGTTGTTATTTTGTGTTGATCTTTGCATTTTAATGGAATAAACATGTGATTTTGTCTCCTATGTGGTTCGCATTTTCTTTGGGGTTTTAATTTATCTTGTTGTTCCTTTTTACTTGATGTTGATCAACCTTGTTATTAGTATTTAAATCCTTGTGTTAAATGTGACTTTTAGTCTATATTACTTGCAAATACTTGTGTTGTTGATGATTTTGCAACTTGATTATCACTTGTGCTTAAAGCATCATAATTTAAGTGAGAGGATTGCAAGACATGATTCAACCTCATCTTAGTTTACTACTCTTGTTTGTTGATGATTTTGCAATTTGATTCTCACTTGTGCTTGGAGCACCATAATTTAAATGAGAGGATTGCAAAATATGATTCAACCTCATCTTAGTTTACTACTCTTGTTGGTTGATGATTTTGCAATTTGATTCTCACTTGTGTTTGGAGCACCATAATTTAAGTGAGAGGATTGCAAAATATGATTCAACCTCATTTTAGTTTACTATTCTTGTTTATTTACTTTCTTGCCCCTTTAAATTCTTGCTATTTATTTTCTTGCCCTTTTATTTTCCAAGTCATTTACTTTCTTGCACATTTATTTTCCAAGTCATTTACTTTCTTGCTCCTTTAATTTCTTGCACCTTTATTTTTCAAGTCATTTACTTTTCTTGCTATTTATTTTCTTGCCCTTTTATTTTCCAAGTCATTTACTTTCTTGCACCTTTATTTTCCAAGTCATTTACTTTCTTGCTCCTTTAATTCCTTGCACCTTTATTTTTCAAGTCATTTACTTTTCTTGCTATTTAATTTCTTGCACCTTTATTTTCCAAGTCATTTACTTTCTTGCACCTTTATTTTCCAAGTCATTTACTTTCTTGCTCCTTTAATTCCTTGCACCTTTATTTTTCAAGTCATTTACTTTTCTTGCTATTTAATTTCTTGCACCTTTATTTTCCAAGTTATTTACTTTCTTGCACTTTTATTTTCCAAGTCATTTACTTTCTTGCTCATTTACTTTCCTTGCTCTTTAACTTTCCAAGTCATTTAAATTACTTGCAATTTACTTTTCAAGCAATTTATTTTCTTGTCATTCACAATTCCGCTATTTATGATTTTGCACTTTACCGCTTTCTTTTATTTCTCGCTATTTAACTTTATGTTTTCTTCTTTTATTTTCTTTTCTCCTCTCTTGTCCACAATGATCATGAGTGAGGAGACTTTACTAAAACATTCCTTCTTTCTAAAAACACTTTCTTTTAAGTTAATCAACTTTGAAAAATTAAATTGGTATTCACTTAGGCTCTCCATGTGGACCGATACTCTTTTATTACGCGATACGACCCGTGCACTTGTGGGGCTATCAAGTTTTTGGTTTGTTTGTTTTCATGAATAAAACGAAGTTTAGAGTCTATGTTCATTTCGCATTTTTTAAATAAATTAGGGTTTAGAGATTTGTGATGGGTTTGGTTGTGTAATCTTGTATTTACTTGAAATTAGGCTTTAATCTTGATCATAAAAATAACTTGTAAGTGCTTTCATTTGGTCATTTGTAGTCTTGCAAATGTGATATCCATCCTAGGTCTATAATTTGTTTTTAGTGTTGATGATTTGGTAAGAGGACTAGACACTTATGCACTTGTGCATTGTACCAAGTGTCAAGGATTACCAAAAGGGATTCAACCTCGGACCTTATCATGTGTTGATACCTAGATTGATTTGAACTTTTCGCATCACCACTCTACGTACCCTTTCTTGCAAGTTATGTGGTTAGTGTTGATCTTGCATAGGCATGCCATTAAATGTTGGAGACTAATTGTCATCCTTGTGCGCAAATGTTATAATTGGTAATGTGTATGCCTATGCTTGCATTGATGATTGATTTGCTTGCAATTTGTTAAAATTCGCACTTTGGTTCTTGACTTGGAAATTGATTGAATTCTCTACTTCTTTTTCTTTTGGATGCCACGCCATCCCAACAAACTCTTTGTGATCAATATCACCCTCAAACTCTCTTCCCCTTTCTTCAAATCAATTCTTTTCCAAAGCTTTTTCCAAAGCTCAACTTTTCTCAAGTTGTTTTCATAAGACAATCAAATTCTTTCTAAGATCAATAACAAACCTTTTTGAAAGCTCATAAGGAGTCAAGTCGGACGTACGGCCGGTGTCGACTAGCATCCTAAGATCGGAGTTGTACAACTCAAACATCTTGGGACACTTATGAGAATTAAAGCAAGTAATTAACAACTTCAACCCTATTTCAAAAATGAGTGAGGAATCAAGTCGGATGTACATCCGAGTTGGTTAGCGTCTTAGGGTTAGCGAGCTGTACAGTTCGTGCGAGCCTAAGATACTTGCTCAAATAAAAGCAACCAACCTCACAACCAATCTTTTCCTCAAATAATTCAAATCATTTTCAATAAGTAGGGGGCACGTCGCCTGTACGGGCGGGGATGTCTATGTTTTAGGGTTAGTGGACTGTACAGTTCAGACCCGAGAACCCCTGCAATAAAAGATACCAACACACCCAAAGTTTCTCAACCAAGGAGAACTACGTAGCTTTGATTTCCTCATTGCATCTGAGGATACGTAGGAGCGGGCCACGTCCCGTCAAGCACCTTTTCAAAAAATACCAAAAAAAATCTTTCTTTTCCCCGTCTTCTTTCCAAACGCTTTTCTCAAATAAAAAAAGAAAAAACGAAAAGAAATAGAACATCGTTTCAAATCAAACTTTGTCGAAACCACACATCAAATTAATGGTTCCCTTTCGGTAGAAAGGAGATGCGGGGTGCTTATATCTTCCCCGTGTCTAACCGACCCCCGAACCTACATCTCTTGATTTCGAAAAGACCACCCGCCTTGTATAAAAAGACGTTTTTTCAATGTTTTCGTCTAGAAACTAAAATATTGATGGCGGCTTCATTTATCTTCCACGTTGTACATCGAGAAATCCCAACCGGATTTTTCGGGGTGCAACAAGCACTACCTTTCAGAATGTAGATTCCATGTTTCCTGTAACCCTCCATCACGACTGTCGACCCTTTCATGACCTTGAGGATACCATCATGAGACTCAAAAGAACACCCATTTTCTTCTAGCATTCCCAGAGATATTAAATTCCTCTTTAGATTAGGAACATATCTCACCCATGTTAGAACCCTTTGTGTTCCATCTTCCAATCTCAACATTATGGAACCAATTCCCATTACCTTGCATGTTGTATTGTTACCCATAATGACACTCCCAGCATCAACCTCCTTAAGACTAATGAACCATTCTTTCTTAGGGGTCATATGATATGAACACCCTGTATCTTCAACCCATTCATCTTCATTAAGGCTTGATGTTGCCATTAAAACATCAGCACATAGGTAACTATCCGTGACAATTGAAGCACTTGCCACATCTTCTTCACCCTTCTTCTTAGATTTTAACTCTGGACAATCTTTTCTAAAATGCCCCATCTTATCACATTGATAACACTTCTTCTTGGATTTATCTTTATCCTTAGACTTGCTTTCATCCTTATTTTTCTGTTTTGATTGCTTTTGTTTCGTAGTCTTTTTCTCAAAGTTACCCTTAACAAACAACCCTTCACTACTTTGCTCTTCTTTAATCTCTGATTTCCTTTTCATATCCTTTGACATCAATGTGGATTGAACATCTTCAAGTGATAAAGATTCTTTGCCATTGTAATACCCCAATTTTGTCCGCCAAATTGAAAAATTGTATTTTTGTGAATGCCCAATTTTAATGGGTATTTTTCTTGTTTTTCAAAAATCCCAAAAATCTTATCGCTTCGCATATCGTTCTAAATGCGGGTGTATTTGGCACTCTCGTGCAACGATTTTGTTTGGCGCTCGTTGTTTTCAAAAAAGGAAAAAGAATCCAAAAATAAATAATGAAATAATAAATAGCGCGAGCGCGCGTTTCGTTTCGGATCGTGTGAGTAATTGCGTCAGTGCGCGTTTATTTCTACCGTTTTCTTTTTAGAGAAGTGAGGATAAAATAAAATCGGTTTTAATAACATACGCGCGTGCGTATTCAAAGCGCGTATTCAAATTGCGTACGCGTTCCTAGTCTTAAGGCGCTTGTATTTCATTTCGAGTCGTGTGAGTTGTTGCGTCGGCGCGCGTTGTTTTTACCGCTTTTATTATCATAAAAATAAAAATAATAATAAATAATAGTAATAAAATGAAATCAGTTTTTTTATTATTATTAGCTGTCCTTGTGTTACATATATAAACAAAAAAATTAAAAAAAGCTAGAATAGTACAAAGAGAGTCAACTCTTTGTTACAAAAAAAAATTTAATTGAAAAACAGCAAAAATAACAAAAGCAGGGCGCAGCCTGCTGGGGTTGCAACAAGTTTGCAATTTGAGAATGGGGTTGGAGGTCCCTTCTCCTTGCCTCTTGGCTTTTTCCATTTTCTGCAAAAACACTGCTGCAGTGGCAGCAGCCCTGCTGCCATCCTTGCTGCTCCACCCCTGCTGCCAACAAGCTGGTCTCCTATGAGCTTTGATTCCCTGTTCAGCACCCACACCTACACCACAGTTTCTACCTATAAATACAATGAACAGAAGCCAATATGGGAAGACAGGAGGGAAATACATAGGTGCAACACAGTAATATACACATACAAAAAAACTGAGAGAAGGCTTGCGCGAAACAAAATTGAGGGTCTCACACTCAGACCCTAACCACAAAGCATCAAGATTTTCTGAAACAAAGTAAAGGTAGCATTGAGTCGCTTTCCGAAGGTAGAGAAAAAGGTCAGTCATGTTTTTTGATTCATAAACAAATGCTTTAGGTCCTTTCTTGTCTATCAATTTGAATATGGGTTGGACCAAAATGTAGATATGAGAATGTTAATAGTTATAACCTTAAGCATGTTGTTTTCGTTATTTCCATCATTCATCAAATATGTTGTATGATATGTGCTATGTGTTACATGACAGTGTGTCAATAGTAAAAGAAAACCCAAGTCAGAAATAGGTTTAGAAGCAGAAATCACAAATAAAATTTGTTGGTAGTAGGTTCTGGATTTTAGGTTTTCAAAGGATAAAAAATAGGGGGGGAGTGAAAATCAGATTGCAGGAAAGGAGATTTTTTTGAAAACCAGAAATCAGGAGAAATGTAGGAAAGGGGAATAGCTAAGAAACAGAAACAAAACAAAATAGAATAAAAGGAAAAAAAGTAAGACTTACCTCCGGCCGCCGTATACGGTGGTCGGCCACCGCAAACCGTCGCCATGGCATCGCCGGCGTCTTTTCGTTCTCTCCAGGAACATCATCGTCCTCCCACCTCCGATCGAACCACCCAACAACCGCGCTATCCACCGCCAAACTACCATCGAACCACCCAACAGCCACCACTGTGACCCGGAACCGACCACCACCCACGAACGGCCACACCCCCGCCTCCTTGTTTCCTCCACCAGTCGCAACCGAACCACCGCAACCCCTCATCACCGTGAACCCCCTCAGTCACTGTAAACCCAACAACCCCCTCTTCAAAACTCACATCGTACCACCGAACCCAGCGCCACCGTAACCCCCTCCACCCGAAACTGCCAGTATCCCATCCACCCAGGCCACTCGGTCTCTCTCTCCTTCCTTTTCGACTAGGGAGCGCCGAATCAAGGTAGAAAATTAGGGTTGCTAGCGGCGGCGAGGAGAAGGGAAGAAAGAAGCGAAAATCAAGTTTGAGGGAGAGGATGGCACGGCTGGTTTGAGAGAAGAGTGAAGGAACGGTACTGTAGGCGAGAGGAGATGAGAGAAAGAGAGAGAGGTTATGGTGGGTGAGGGGGAGAGATCGGCCGTGGAGAGAGGGAGGATAAAATTTTTTTAGGTTTAGCACTTTGGGGTAGGGGTGTTCATGGGTCGGTTTGGATCGGATTTGACCAAATCCGTTGCCCGAATCAATGATAATTATTCGGTTTGGGTTGGTTCGGATTTTACATTTTTTCCTCCAAAATCCGAACCAAACCGAACCGATATTGGATGGGTTGGTTTGGATTGGGCTCACGGGTCATTGACTAAAATATTAATTATCTAAAATATAAAAAAAAACATTTTTTATGATATTACAACACTTTAAATAGCTAAAAAAATTGAAAATCACACGAAATCAAACTCAAATCCACTAATAGTCTTCCCATTCATAGTATTAAAATTTTACAACTTAATCATAAATTATTAAGGTAAAAAATCTAAGCAAATAAAATCGTGTGCATCTAAAATTACAAAATTGTTATGACGTAATATGGGTTGGTTCGGGTTCGCGGATTTGATTTTTAAAATCCGTTGCCCGATCCAAACAACTACGGGTTGGTTTGGATTTGTTCGCTTTTGACCCGAACACGAAAAATATCCGAACCAAACATATCGGTTTGGATTGGATCGTGGGTTGGTTTGGATTTGCCCGAACCACTGAACACCCCTACTTTGGGGGTGGGGGGCGCCGCGTGAGGGAGAGAACAGATTAGGGTTTCCATTTTAGGGTTGGGGGCTTTTATAGTATTAAAACAGGGGCAGAATCGTCCTTTCACATTTTTCTTTTTTTCAGATTGTTATTTGCACCCCCACGTTTAATTTCGCACGCCTCCCCCCCTAAGCCCATCAGAAAATAAAAACGCAGCCCAGCTTACAAAAACAAGCTGGGCTCACTATCCGCACCCCCTTTTAATAATACAGCCCTCCTTTTATTTACACCCTTATTTTATTATTTCACCCCCTGTTTCTCTTTTCAAATTTTATTTCTTTCCCCTAGATAAACGTTTTTTTTTACAAAACCTTTTTTTCCAAATAATAAATTTTCTTTTCCCTAAACGAACTTTTTTTTCTCAAACCTTTTTTTAAATGATGGATAAATATTTCCCCGAACGAAAATCAATCCAATTGCAAATTCCTTTCATCACGACGTTCTCTCTAATTAAAATCAACGAAAACACTTTTCAAAAACAAATCTTTTCAAACGTCGAAATCAAAACTAATCATCACTAATGATCACTTGCGCCGTTGCCGTTTGATTGTGGGTGATGATCTCATTCCTGTGGGAGCTAGTAGTGTGGCCACTCTAAACCGTTGTTGTTTGGTCCTCACAAACGCCCTCCTTCAATTGCGAAAACCTTTTCAATGCTCAAAATAAAAACCGATTATCATTAATCATCACCCGCGCCGTTGCCGTTTGGTCGTTAATGATAATTCATTTTCATAAGAGTAGTAGTGCGACCACTCTAAACCGTTGTTGTTTGGTCACTGCGAACGCTCAACCCCTTTGCGAAAAACTCCAAAAAGATTAAAAAACAAAAAACCTTTTTCAAAAACAAGAACTACGTAGCTTTGAATTCTCCATCGCACTAGGAGATACGTAGGAGCGAGAGGCTAACTCTCGTCAAGCGCCAAAAATAAAAATTTTCATTAAGTCTTTTCATTCTCTTTTCGAAAAAAGGGGCAAATTTAAGTATTTTCCAAATCAGCACTTAAAACCACGCGTTTAATTAAAGGTTCCCTTTCGGTAGAAAGGAGGCGTGGGGTGCTAAAACCTTCCCCATGCCTAACCGACCCCCGAATCCAAATCTTTCGGTTTTCCAAAAGGCCATCCGCTTTCCAAAAAGGTTTTTCCTCAATATTTTCCTTATAAAAAAAATATTGGTGGCGACTTCATTGATTTTTTTTTTTTTAAAAAAAAAGGGTTGTAAACGAAGAAAGATTCCCTCAGGGACTTTTTCGGGCGCAACAGCTGGCGACTCCGCTGGGGACTTTTCTTTTTTAAGTGGGTCAAGCCTAACTAATTAAATGTGTGGTTTAGTGTGCTATCGATGCGATTTGGATACTTTGTTTGCTTCTATCCCTTTTCGGTTTGTTCTTCTTATCATGTTGTATGCATGTGCATTTGTTTTCTCTCCTTCCATGTTTATTTTTCCTCGTCTTTGCTTATGTGCTTAGTACCCTAATGCATTTCCCCCCATCTTGTTATGTTCCCCTCTTCTCGGCTCCCTTTCCCGAGGAAAGCAAAGCACTTGATTATTGTTGAAACCCTAGGCTAGCTAATTTGATATTGAACCCTAGGTAGACAACATGTTATCACTTGCTATTGTTTGGACTGTTCTGGGTTTTCCTTCGCAGGTGGGGTATATGTGGGTAGTTTTAGGCGGTATGTCCCCGCTACACACACTCACCCCCTTATGATTATGAGCTTTGAGAGAGGCCTAAAACCCAAGGTCTGAAAAACACCTAGGAGAGTGGAAACGAGTAGTGACTGCCAATTGGACCGATGTCCTTCTGCTCTCACGAAAGTTTCAGCCAGAGTATGCTCTTTATGGTACCTCACACCAGATGGCATTCCATCGTTGTGGGTGTTATCATAAAAGAGATTTAGCTCTGGTAGCCTTTGCGAGGGAGTGAATAGAGCCACATGGGAGGGTTACCCTTTAAATTGCCCTAGATCGTAGGTCTCACCCCTTTTAGGTCACAAGGGCTTTCCAAATTGTGTGCTGCATTGTAAACTAGGCACGTTTTCAAAAAGAAAAGGAGATTTTTCGAAAAAAGAGAAAATAGAGAAAGAGTTACCGTTGTAACCTTTCTTTCGCCGGTCTGTACGAAGTGACATATGAACCACTTTATTTTAAAAAAAAAGAGGGAGTGAAAGAGTTACCGCTGTAGCCTTTCTCATACCGGTCCATATGAAATAACGTACGACCCGCATTTTCCAAAAAAAACTTGAATCGCTGTCAATAAGGACTGGTCTCTGAGTTACATAGACGTAGAACATCATCATCATTTACACATCATCCTTTGCATAAAACATACATTTTCGATAAATTTTCGCATGCATCTTTGCATTTCATCATGGTTTGCTTGCCGAGAACCCCAAGTAATGAGAAATTTTTGTCATAGATACGGCATGGAACCTAGAAGAGAAACGGTGTATACTCCAAGGTACCCCGTTGTAAACAAGGTAGATGTGACTAGTCTGAAAAAATGTGTTGACCTGATGGGACCTATTGAAAGGGGATCGTTTGACAATGCTTATGGGAACCTCCGGAAGTTGTTGTTGCTAGAGGTGCAGACTGAGGCTATTGTGGCTTTGAGTAGATTCTATGACCCAGAAATCAGGTGCTTTCTTTTCAAAAATTTTCAAATGGCACCCACATTGGAGGAATATCAGCAGATTTTGGGTTTCACTCAGACAGAAGCTGTCCCCTACCAGTATCAAGAACAGTACTACACAGATGAGGGGTTCGCTGCATTATTGCAAGTGAGTGTAGAGGATCTGAAGCTCCAAAAGCAGAAGAGAAACAATGTGATAGGTTTCCCGCAGAGCTACCTCGAAGGTTTAATGGGAGCCTATGCTAGAAGTAAAAATTGGGTTGTCTTCAAGCGAGTTTTGGCCTTAGCAATTTTTGGGGTTGTTCTCTTTCCGCAGATTGAGAGGTATGTGGATGTGACTGTTATTGGTATTTTCCTAGCTTTTCAGAACAAGAGGAGCCCCATTAATCCAATTCCCGCCATCCTTGCCGACACTTATTCTGCTTTTACCCATCATTGTGACTTAAGAAGGAAGAAAATCTCTTGCTCTTCTCACCTGTTGTATGCATGGCTTCTCATTCATGCCTTCACCAACCCAACACGAGTGGAAAAGTTGATTAGCTACGCTGTAACTTGTGAGGTGAAAGCTATGAGTATTCAAGAGTGGATCCAGTTTCTAGGGGGTCTAGATGAACACTCGATCCGCTGGTATCTCTCATCTTGCTGGGAAGACAGGCCCGAGGTGGTCTTCCGCTGTGGTAGTTTTCAAAATGTCCCGCTGATGGGCACTAAGGGATGCATCAACTACAACCCGTCTCTGACTCTGAGGCAATTAGGGTATCCGATGAGGAATTCGCCTACTGAAGAGATGATATTCCCGCTTTACATCTATGAAGGAGGACCAAAAGATGACAGTTTGCTTAGAAAGGTCTTGCAAGCCTGGAGTACGGTGGTTCGCATGGGAAAGGTAGAGCTCGCTCAGAAGACTAGTGGTATCACCTTCGCTCAGTGGCTCGGAAAAAGAATCCAGAATGTTCAACTGCCTTACCAAAAAGAGTTACAAGTCGAGAGGGAAGCAGTAGACGCCAGTGCCCCTGTTGTCGAAGAATTAGGCGAAGTTAAGTTGGCCCTGATGAAGGCAGAGGAAGAGAAGAAATCTTTGCAAGATGAGATAGAGAAGATGGCTCTGAAGAACAAGAGGTTGAGAGAAGAAAACGCCCTAAAGTCTGCTACCATTGAGAGTTTCAGTCGGAAACTAAAAGGGGAAGAGGAGAGCAAGTTAGAAGTTCAAAGGTATCTGCAGGGAGCCAAGGAGGAAATCAAGAGGCGAAGCTTGAAAGAGAGGAAGGCCCTGGAAGAAGCCAATCAGTGGAAAGAGTTATGGGATGAAGCAAAAATGGGAGAGAGAACGGCGAAAAGCTTGCTCGCCAAGTCAAAGAGAGAATCCCGCATGTTACAAGCTGAATGGGAGAGTAAGTTAGACAGTGTTGTGCAGGAGAGGGACTCTTTTGAGAACATCCTCAGGGAATATCAGCGGGCCCTAAGAGCAGAGCAAGAGGATTCTGATGAGTTGAAGGAGCGTCTTTGTCACATCAGTGATGCGTACCGGCAAGTGAGGGATGAAAGTCAGTATTGGGAGCATCGCTATGTTGAGCTGCTCGGTAGGATTGAAGAGCAGGCAGTCATCATTGAGCTGAGGGATGAGGTTCAACACTGGAAGGGTAGGTTCTCCAAGCTATCAGAATTGGTCAACCAGGCTCTTGCGGATATGCCCAGGAGATTAAGAAAAGCTGAAACTGAGATGTATCCCCTCAACACCCCGCTTGAGGTGTACAAATTTGTGGAGTACTGCAGAGCCCTAGTTGAGGAAGCCAAAGGAAAAGCCGGAAGTACCTCTACCAACAACAAGAGGAAAAGGAGCGGAAATATCAAAGCTCTTTGTATTTGAGCTTCTTTATTGTAATTTTCCATTTTGTTTTATTGTACCTTTTTCAATCATTGTATCAGAATGTCGTACTCAGATTTTGAAGTATTTTGTTTAAATACACCCGTTTCGCTTCCAGATTCCAATTTCAGTATGATCCAAAGAAAGTGATATAACAAAAATAATCAAAGATTTACCTGCGTATCTATGACAAGACATAATACGCTGCGATTCTCGGCAAGAAAAACTAAACACGCATTCATTCGCATTGCATTCATTTATTCGTTCTTGTGTTCATAAGCGTGTTCCGTCAACAGAGAATTAGGCAAGCTGGTTAATCATCGCTATTGGACGCGTCTGCAAGCAAGAAACATGGAAAACAATCGAGCCAACCATGATCAGAACGATCCGCAGCCACATCAGGATGACGGAATTCCAGGAGGTCCGGATCCTAATGGTCAGGGTCAGCATGATCAGAATCAGGGGAATCAAGTCATTCAAGCTGAGATGGAAGTCCTAAAGGCTCAAATGGCGGAGGTCATAAGAGTGCTAAGTGCCTTAAGAGATGTTGGCCCAACTGAAACTGCTATTGCTGGGACGAACAATCCTCCTCCCCTTCCTGGGTCTGGGATCTCTCAAACCCTCCAAGCTGTGCAATGGCCTCCCTATGGTCTCCCATTGGGCTATACGCCTCCTGCCGCTGATGCAAACCCTGGAGGAGATCCTTCGGGAACCACGGGGCACGCTCAGCCTAATACAATTGTGAACGAAGTCGGAACAGGGACACATCAAGCCCAGATTCAGATCCCAATTCCTGTTATTGCTCCAGGAACTCCGGCGGGTTTCAATTCACCAATAATGGTTCATCCACACGTGCAGGGCCCAGTCCCTCAGAATATTGCTCACCGACACATGACCCCGGTCGTGGCGTCGATGAATAACCCTCACTATGGTGCCGGCGTTTTCCCACAGAATTACCCTGCCGAAGCTAGAAGTCAGTATCAGATGCTGGAAGAAAGGTTAAGAGCTGTTGAAGGGGCAGGTTCCCGAGCCAGGAATGCCCATGAGTTGTGCTTGGTTCCTGATCTAGTCCTGCCGCCCAAGTTCAAAGCACCAACTTTTGACAAATACAGAGGGACAACTTGCCCAGTCAGCCATGTGACAATGTACTGCCGAAAGATGACTGCCTATGCCCGTGACGATAAATTAATGATGCATTGCTTCCAAGAAAGTTTAGCTGGAGCTCCCCTTGACTGGTACATGCAGTTAGAGCCAACTAATATCCGTTGCTGGAAAGACATGGCGGATGCCTTCATGCGTCAATACCAGTATAACAATGATTTGGCTCCAGATAGAACTCAGCTACAATGCATGTCTAAGAGGGACAACGAGTCGTTCAAAGAGTATGCTCAGAGATGGCGGAACCTTGCGGCTCAAGTAAAACCCCCTCTGCTGGACAAAGAAATGGTCCACATGTTTATGGAAACCCTTCCTGCGGTGTATTATGATAGGTTGGTTGGCAGCGTAGCCTCGAACTTCTCTGAGATGGTGGTCACAGGGGAAAGAGTAGAGAATGGTATGCGCAGCGGAAGAATAGCTCATAGCCCGACGCCTCCTGCCAGTCAAAAGAAGCCATTTTTTGGGTCTCATAAGAAGAAAGAAGGTGAAACTAATGCAGTCATTGGAGCCAGTGGTCCGTCGCACAGCAATCCATCGCAAGCTATTTCGGTTCCTCCTCAGGCACCGCTGGCACAGCCTTTTCAATCAAATTATCAGTACCGGAACTATAATGAAAGGAAGCCTGCTGTCTTTGATCCCATTCCTATGTCCTACACGGACTTGTTTAATTATCTCATCACCAACAAAATAATCAGTACTCGTCAAATGAAGCCATATCAGCCTCCCTATCCCAGAGGGTACAACGCAAATGCCACCTGCGCCTTTCACTCTGGGGCAGTAGGTCATGTGGTGGAGGATTGTAAAGCGTTCAAATACGTGGTGCAAGAATTACTTGATAAGAAAAGCATATCATTTCAACAACCCAATGTAGCCACCAATCCGTTGCCAGGGCATGGGGGGTCTGCTATTAATGCCGTTGGCCATCAGGAGGGTCAGTGTTTGGTTAGAAAAGTTGACTGCATTCAGATGCCTTTGAATTTTATCCATGCTGAACTATGCCGTTTTGGTATCATCAAAGAAGGTTGTGCTAGGAAAGACACCTGTGATAATCCTCGCTGCATTGGGGCATGTGAAGGCTTTAAACTAATTCTCCAAGATCTCTTAGACAGACACCTGGTCCAAGTGGGAATCCAGGAGAGAGAAGAAGGTGTATTTACCTTGCAATCAGGCAATGGAGGCTTCAGGAGACCAATTGAAATTCCCTGCAATCTGAATTCCAGCCTAGCTGTGACGAGACCCTCGACTGTTGTTATTCCAGTACCTGCTGCTGCCCCTAGTGGGGAGACTAGGATGACTCCATGGAGCTGCAATGTGCAAATGCAAGCGGAGGTCCCTAAAGGCACTCTGGATATAACAAACATTGCTGGAGGTAGTTGTATCACAAGGAGTGGAAGGATGTATACTCCTGAAAACCTTAGAAGAGAGCAATCCAAGGGAACTGAAGAAAGGGCCCGTAAAGGAAAAGACAAGGAAGCTGTAGAAGTCAGGGATGTGTCGGACAAAGAAGCTCAAGAATTCCTGAGAGTAATGAGACAGAGTGAATATCGGGTGGTAGACCAGCTGAATCAAACTCCATCCAAGATCTCAATGCTCTCTTTGCTGCTTAGTTCAGAGGCACATCGTGCTGCACTGCTAAAGGTCCTGAATGAAGCTCACGTCTCTCATGACATTACAGTAAACCAGCTTGATGGTATTGTTGGCAGCATTGTAGCCTCCAATTACTTGACCTTCTCAGACACTGAGCTGCCTCCGGCAGGAAAGAGTCATAATCAAGCTCTTCACATCTCAGTCAAGTGTGGAGACCATATACTTGCCAGGGTGCTTATTGATAACGGTTCATCCTTGAATGTGCTGCCTAAGTCTACAATGGATAAGCTGGATGTAGACTGTTCATATCTGAAACCGAGCTCCACCTTGGTCAGGGCGTTTGATGGGTCAGTGAAGGAAGTTTTTGGAGAAGTGGAAATGCCGATGCAGGTAGGCCCTGAAGTATTTTATGTCGTCTTTCAAGTGATGGACATCAATTCATCCTACAGTTGCCTGCTAGGACGTCCCTGGATACATGCGGCTGGGGCAGTGCCATCCTCGCTCCATCAGAAACTCAAGTTTGTGGCTAGGGGAAAGCTGATAGTGATCTCCGGAGAGGAAGAAATATTGATAAATCGATCACCACCTGAACATTATGTGGAAGCAGCAGAAGAGTCCTTTGAGACTGCTTTCCAGGGATTGGAGATTTCAAACGCTGTCTTCGTCGAAGGGGAGCCTCGGTGGAAGCCTAAGTGGTCCAGGGCTGACATGATGACTGCAAAGGTGATGCTGGGACATGGGTATCAGATTGGTAAGGGCTTAGGAAAAGCTGCTCAAGGAATTGTAATGCCTATCCAGTTGAGGGGTAATATTGAGAGGTTCGGTGTTGGGTACATCCCAAGTCTTGCTGATCGGGAGAGGCTGACATCTGACAGGAGGGAGAAATGGCTGGCCAAACTCAGAGGAAAGGCACCCAATCAGGAGAGAATAGTCATCGCTAATCTTAAGGACAACTTCCGGAGTGCTGGTATGCTGAACCCTGACCAGGTTAATATGGTTGAAGAAGGATCAAGCTCAAGTGGCCGCGCTGAAGGTCTGGTGCGCTGCTGTGCGGTTGGAGAGAAGCTGCAAAACTGGGAGATCATGGATTTCCCCGTATTTTCCAATTTAAAGTAATTATCATTGTAATGCAGATCCCTCGGCTCTGCCCAAGGCCTTGGGATATTTCATTCGGGCACACATGTTTTCGTCGAAAATCATCAATCAATAAAGTGTTATTTTGAATTTTCAATAAAATTTCTGTCTTCATCTTTTATCTGTGTTGCTTTTTCTTTGTTTTTATTCGCCGCTCCATTCTAATGCAGATCGAAAATAAACTCTGAAAATAATAATGCCCATAACTCATACTGTGATTTTGATTACCCGGTTAATCAAGCCGAGGAAGACGTTGAGAATGATTGGGATACTCCTCCAGAAATCATGAGAATGGTAGAACAAGAAGAAAAGGTCATCGAACCCCATGAGGAGTCTACAGAAATGGTCAATTTGGGTACTGAGGAAGACAGAAAAGAGATCAAGGTTGGTACCGCAATGGAGGATAAAGAGCGCAAAAAGTTGATTCAGCTCCTGTTCGACTACGCTGACGTATTCGCATGGACATATCGGGACATGCCAGGGTTGAGCACAGATATTGTTGAACATAAATTGCCAGTGAAATCAGAGTGTCCCCCTGTGAAACAGAAGTTAAGGCGGATGAAGCCTGAAATGTCTTTGAAAATCAGGGATGAGGTCAAGAAACAGTTTGATGCAGGGTTCTTAGCTGTGGCAAAATATCCTGAGTGGGTAGCAAACATTGTCCCAGTCCCTAAGAAAGATGGGAAGGTCCGAATGTGTGTCGACTACCGTGACTTGAACAGAGCAAGCCCTAAAGATGACTTCCCTCTACCCCATATTGACGTTTTGGTGGACAGTACTGCTCAGCATTCGATGTTCTCCTTCATGGATGGATATTCAGGCTATAACCAGATCAAAATGGCTCCGGAGGATATGGAGAAAACCACCTTCATAACCCTTTGGGGAACTTTCTGTTACAAAGTCATGCCTTTCGGGTTGAGGAATGCCGGGGCAACCTACCAAAGAGCGATGGTAACCCTATTCCATGACATGATGCATAAGGAGATCGAAGTCTATGTGGATGACATGATTGCTAAATCAAAGACTGATGAAGAGCACGTGGTTAACCTACAGAAGCTGTTCGAGCGTCTCAGAAAGTACAAACTTAGGTTGAACCCCGCTAAGTGCACCTTTGGGGTTAGGTCAGGGAAGTTGTTGGGTTTCATTGTCAGCCAGAAGGGAATTGAGGTAGACCCGGACAAGGTACGAGCAATCCTGGAGATGCCAGCACCTAAGACAGAGAAAGAAGTTCGTGGTTTCCTGGGAAGACTAAACTACATCTCTCGATTCATCTTCCAGTTGACTGCGACTTGCGAACCAATTTTCAAACTGCTGTGCAAAAACCAAGAGATGAAGTGGAATGATAAATGTCAAGAAGCATTTGAGAAAATCAAGGCGTATCTTCAAAGTCCACCCGTCCTAATGCCACCTGTGTCTGGCAGGCCCCTCATCCTATACCTCACGGTGCTAGACAATTCTATGGGCTGCGTGCTGGGGCAACACGATGGGTCAGGAAAGAAAGAACACGCGATCTACTACATAAGCAAGAAGTTCACAGACTGTGAGGCAAGGTATTCATCATTGGAGAAGACTTGTTGTGCTCTAGCCTGGGCTGCGCATCGACTGAGACAGTATATGCTGAGTCACACTACCTGGTTGGTGTCCAAAATGGACCCAATCAAGTACATATTTGAAAAACCTGCGCTCACAGGTAGAATTGCTCGTTGGCAAATGCTTCTGTCAGAGTATGACCTCGTGTACGTAACCCAGAAGGCGATTAAAGGTAGCACACTGGCAGACTACCTGGCACATCAACCGGTTGAGGATTACCAATCAATGAAATGTGAGTTCCCAGATGAGGACATTATGGCATTATTTGACGCAGGGAAGTCTCAAGATGATGAAAGGTGGAGAATGTTGTTTGACGGTGCCTCTAACATGTGGGGGCACGGAATCGGAGCAGTGCTGATCTCCCCAGACAACCGCTTTATACCAGTCACCGCTAGACTAAGCTTCTATGTCACAAACAATATTGCAGAGTATGAAGCGTGTATCTTGGGTATCCAGGCAGCTCTCGATTGGAAAGTCAAGAGGCTCGACGTATACGGAGATTCAGCTCTAGTTGTCCATCAAGTAAAAGGAGACTGGGAAACAAGAAATTCTGATTTGATTCCTTACCGTGACTACATTCAAGAATTAATCAAGCCCTTTGAGGAAATCACTTTCCAACACATACCCCGCAGCGAGAATCAGTTGGCCGATGCCTTGGCAACTTTGTCCTCTATGTTCAACGTCAGCTGTGACAAAAGTCTGACGACTGTCAGAATCCAGCACAGAGAACAGCCTGCTTATCACTACTGTATGGCAGTCGAAGAGGGATCAGATAGTAAGCCTTGGTACCATGACATCAAGCAGTATATCACAAACAGAGAGTATCCTCCCGGAGCTACAGAGAATGACAAGAGAACCCTCAGGAGGCTGTCAATAGGTTTCTTCTTGAGTGGAGACGTCCTTTACAAGAGAAACCATGACTTGGTACTCCTCAGGTGTGTAACAGGAGAAGAATCAGTAAAGATTATGCGAGATGTTCATGAAGGCTCATTTGGGGTTCATTCCAACGGGCACGCAATGGCTAGAAAAATCCTGAGAGCCGGATACTACTGGTTGCAGATGGAATCAGACTGTTACAGTTTTGTGAGAAGATGCCATAAATGCCAAATCTATGCAGATCACACTCATGTACCTCCAACTTCTCTGAATGTTTTGAGCGCACCATGGCCATTCTCAATGTGGGGCATGGACATCATTGGTCCCATTGAACCCAAAGCTTCCAATGGTCACCGTTTCATCCTGGTTGCTATTGACTACTTCACTAAGTGGGTGGAAGCTGCCTCTTATCCCAATGTAACGAGCTCAGTGATTGCTAAGTTCATCAAGAAAGACTTGGTTTGCCGCTACGGCCTTCCAAACAAGATTATCACAGACAACGGTAGTAATTTGAACAGCAGGATGATGAAAGACTTGTGTAAAGACTTCAAGATACAGCATCACAACTCTTCTCCCTACCGTCCAAAGATGAATGGGGCAGTTGAGGCAGCCAACAAGAACATCAAGAAGATTGTGCAAAAGATGGTGGTAACCTACAAGGATTGGCATGAGATGCTCCCATTTGCCCTGCATGGTTACAGAACCTCAGTGCGCACTTCAACAGGGGCAACCCCTTACTCCCTGGTTTATGGGTCAGAGGCAGTTCTCCCCATTGAGGTTGAAATACCATCCCTGCGGGTGTTAATGGAGACAAAACTTGATGAAGCAGAATGGGTTCAGTCTCGTCTTGACCAGTTGAATCTCATTGATGAAAAACGGGTGGCCGCAATGTGTCATGGACAGTTGTACCAACAGAGGATGAGGAGGGCTTTTGACAAGAAAGTCCGTCCTCGTGAATTCCAAGAAGGAGATCTTGTGCTCAAGCAGATCTTGCCGATTCAGACAGACTCTAGGGGCAAATGGGCTCCCAAATATGAAGGACCTTATGTGGTGAAGAAGGCATTCTCAGGAGGAGCTTTAATTCTGGCAAACATGGACGGAGATGAGATCCCAAATCCAGTGAACTCAGATGTGGTCAAGAAGTATTATGCCTAGAAAAATAGACGAAAAAAGAGAAAGATAAGCCAAGGAAAAATCAGCTCGCTAGGTCGAAAACCCGCAAAGGGCGACCTAGGCAAAATCAGAGTGGCCCGGTGGATTGAAAACCCGCAAAGGGCGATCCAGGCAAAAATTAGGGTCAGAAAACTTGGGCTTGAGAAAAGAAAAAGGCAATCAGCGTTCCAAAGGTTCGGATAAGGGGGTGATCAGTATTATGAGTATGGACGGTGGGCACCGTTACTTCAGAGACGAAATCACGAGATTTGTTCCTTTTTTCTTGTATTTCTTAGGTTAAAAGAAAGATTGCAATGTACTTTCGGTTGGCGTGACTTTCCGCACGTCCAATTTCTATATCAATAAAAGTCCAACTTTTCTTTCATATGTGTGCTTTTCGTGTCTCTGCTTTCATCTATTCAGTTTCTTTCAAAATAATAACTTTTATGATTGATGAAATCGAATTGCAAAAACATGTGCACATTCAGAGCATTACAGGATCATTGCGAAATCTTTGAAAAAATACAGAAAGAAGTGATTTCCCAAGTAAATAAAATTGCGAAAAAAAAACAGTCGTGACGAACCAGTGTGCAATCCTCGCGGGATCATCGTCCTGGAACAGCCTCCGTCCGGCAGATCGATTTAACCAGCAAAAAAAAGAGTGCCAAAAAAAAAAAAACAAATAAGCAGAAAAAAGAAAGCTGCTTAAAGAAAACAAACAGAGTAAACAAAAACAAATAAGCAGAAAAAAGAAAGCTGCTTAAAGAAAACAAACAGAATAAACAAAAGTAAAAAGTCACAGGAGACGGAACATAAAAAGAACACAACGTCTTCATATCATTCATCATTCTCATATCATCCATACCATTCGTCACTCCATGGCATCGAACGGTAGTGCATTACACTTTCAAATGCCCAAAATCAATCATTGCATTCATGTGCACCCAAATACCCAAGTGCATGCATTTCATGCACCATCCAAGAGAGAAGTTACTTCGGACCAGAGAGTCCCAAAATCTCATTTTTAGAAAATCACCACAACACAGAGTTAGTGAACTCCATCAACACAGAGTTAGTAAACTCCACCAACACAGAGTTAGTAAACTCCATCAACACAGAGTTAGTAAACTCCATCAACACAGAGTTAGTGAACTCCTTCCACAGATCACAACATCGTGTACGAGCGCGCGATGGATCCATCAGACTTCGTTAAGTCCTTCGGATTAGTTGTGTCAGCCTAAGGCATAGCGTAAATCCATTGATCAAATCAGTTCCGGACCTGATGTTGATCGGCCGCTCGAAAAGGCCACCCCCAAAGCTCGGACTCGACAAGAGTTCGTTAGAAGGTTTTTAGGCAACCTCCGAATTCCCAATTTACCGCTTTTTCCAATTTACCGCTTTTCCAATTTACCGCTTTTCCCAATTTGCTGCTTTCCCGTTAATGCGACAAGTGTTAACCCTCGTTCCCAAAAGGAAAATAACAAAAAGAAATTTGAGCTTTTCTGGAGCGGACAAAATTAGTATTATTTCTATATCTTTATTTCCATTTCACTAACAAATATGAAAAGGCCAATTCATATTTCTTGGCGAAATGTGAAATAAAGAGGGGCAGCTGTAATACCCCAATTTTGTCCGCCAAATTGAAAAATTGTATTTTTGTGAATGCCCAATTTTAATGGGTATTTTTCTTGTTTTTCAAAAATCCCAAAAATCTTATCGCTTCGCATATCGTTCTAAATGCGGGTGTATTTGGCACTCTCGTGCAACGATTTTGTTTGGCGCTCGTTGTTTTCAAAAAAGGAAAAAGAATCCAAAAATAAATAATGAAATAATAAATAGCGCGAGCGCGCGTTTCGTTTCGGATCGTGTGAGTAATTGCGTCAGTGCGCGTTTATTTCTACCGTTTTCTTTTTAGAGAAGTGAGGATAAAATAAAATCGGTTTTAATAACATACGCGCGTGCGTATTCAAAGCGCGTATTCAAATTGCGTACGCGTTCCTAGTCTTAAGGCGCTTGTATTTCATTTCGAGTCGTGTGAGTTGTTGCGTCGGCGCGCGTTGTTTTTACCGCTTTTATTATCATAAAAATAAAAATAATAATAAATAATAGTAATAAAATGAAATCAGTTTTTTTATTATTATTAGCTGTCCTTGTGTTACATATATAAACAAAAAAATTAAAAAAAGCTAGAATAGTACAAAGAGAGTCAACTCTTTGTTACAAAAAAAAATTTAATTGAAAAACAGCAAAAATAACAAAAGCAGGGCGCAGCCTGCTGGGGTTGCAACAAGTTTGCAATTTGAGAATGGGGTTGGAGGTCCCTTCTCCTTGCCTCTTGGCTTTTTCCATTTTCTGCAAAAACACTGCTGCAGTGGCAGCAGCCCTGCTGCCATCCTTGCTGCTCCACCCCTGCTGCCAACAAGCTGGTCTCCTATGAGCTTTGATTCCCTGTTCAGCACCCACACCTACACCACAGTTTCTACCTATAAATACAATGAACAGAAGCCAATATGGGAAGACAGGAGGGAAATACATAGGTGCAACACAGTAATATACACATACAAAAAAACTGAGAGAAGGCTTGCGCGAAACAAAATTGAGGGTCTCACACTCAGACCCTAACCACAAAGCATCAAGATTTTCTGAAACAAAGTAAAGGTAGCATTGAGTCGCTTTCCGAAGGTAGAGAAAAAGGTCAGTCATGTTTTTTGATTCATAAACAAATGCTTTAGGTCCTTTCTTGTCTATCAATTTGAATATGGGTTGGACCAAAATGTAGATATGAGAATGTTAATAGTTATAACCTTAAGCATGTTGTTTTCGTTATTTCCATCATTCATCAAATATGTTGTATGATATGTGCTATGTGTTACATGACAGTGTGTCAATAGTAAAAGAAAACCCAAGTCAGAAATAGGTTTAGAAGCAGAAATCACAAATAAAATTTGTTGGTAGTAGGTTCTGGATTTTAGGTTTTCAAAGGATAAAAAATAGGGGGGGAGTGAAAATCAGATTGCAGGAAAGGAGATTTTTTTGAAAACCAGAAATCAGGAGAAATGTAGGAAAGGGGAATAGCTAAGAAACAGAAACAAAACAAAATAGAATAAAAGGAAAAAAAGTAAGACTTACCTCCGGCCGCCGTATACGGTGGTCGGCCACCGCAAACCGTCGCCATGGCATCGCCGGCGTCTTTTCGTTCTCTCCAGGAACATCATCGTCCTCCCACCTCCGATCGAACCACCCAACAACCGCGCTATCCACCGCCAAACTACCATCGAACCACCCAACAGCCACCACTGTGACCCGGAACCGACCACCACCCACGAACGGCCACACCCCCGCCTCCTTGTTTCCTCCACCAGTCGCAACCGAACCACCGCAACCCCTCATCACCGTGAACCCCCTCAGTCACTGTAAACCCAACAACCCCCTCTTCAAAACTCACATCGTACCACCGAACCCAGCGCCACCGTAACCCCCTCCACCCGAAACTGCCAGTATCCCATCCACCCAGGCCACTCGGTCTCTCTCTCCTTCCTTTTCGACTAGGGAGCGCCGAATCAAGGTAGAAAATTAGGGTTGCTAGCGGCGGCGAGGAGAAGGGAAGAAAGAAGCGAAAATCAAGTTTGAGGGAGAGGATGGCACGGCTGGTTTGAGAGAAGAGTGAAGGAACGGTACTGTAGGCGAGAGGAGATGAGAGAAAGAGAGAGAGGTTATGGTGGGTGAGGGGGAGAGATCGGCCGTGGAGAGAGGGAGGATAAAATTTTTTTAGGTTTAGCACTTTGGGGGTGGGGGGCGCCGCGTGAGGGAGAGAACAGATTAGGGTTTCCATTTTAGGGTTGGGGGCTTTTATAGTATTAAAACAGGGGCAGAATCGTCCTTTCACATTTTTCTTTTTTTCAGATTGTTATTTGCACCCCCACGTTTAATTTCGCACGCCTCCCCCCCTAAGCCCATCAGAAAATAAAAACGCAGCCCAGCTTACAAAAACAAGCTGGGCTCACTATCCGCACCCCCTTTTAATAATACAGCCCTCCTTTTATTTACACCCTTATTTTATTATTTCACCCCCTGTTTCTCTTTTCAAATTTTATTTCTTTCCCCTAGATAAACGTTTTTTTTTACAAAACCTTTTTTTCCAAATAATAAATTTTCTTTTCCCTAAACGAACTTTTTTTTCTCAAACCTTTTTTTAAATGATGGATAAATATTTCCCCGAACGAAAATCAATCCAATTGCAAATTCCTTTCATCACGACGTTCTCTCCAATTAAAATCAACGAAAACACTTTTCAAAAACAAATCTTTTCAAACGTCGAAATCAAAACTAATCATCACTAATGATCACTTGCGCCGTTGCCGTTTGATTGTGGGTGATGATCTCATTCCTGTGGGAGCTAGTAGTGTGGCCACTCTAAACCGTTGTTGTTTGGTCCTCACAAACGCCCTCCTTCAATTGCGAAAACCTTTTCAATGCTCAAAATAAAAACCGATTATCATTAATCATCACCCGCGCCGTTGCCGTTTGGTCGTTAATGATAATTCATTTTCATAAGAGTAGTAGTGCGACCACTCTAAACCGTTGTTGTTTGGTCACTGCGAACGCTCAACCCCTTTGCGAAAAACTCCAAAAAGATTAAAAAACAAAAAACCTTTTTCAAAAACAAGAACTACGTAGCTTTGAATTCTCCATCGCACTAGGAGATACGTAGGAGCGAGAGGCTAACTCTCGTCAAGCGCCAAAAATAAAAATTTTCATTAAGTCTTTTCATTCTCTTTTCGAAAAAAGGGGCAAATTTAAGTATTTTCCAAATCAGCACTTAAAACCACGCGTTTAATTAAAGGTTCCCTTTCGGTAGAAAGGAGGCGTGGGGTGCTAAAACCTTCCCCATGCCTAACCGACCCCCGAATCCAAATCTTTCGGTTTTCCAAAAGGCCATCCGCTTTCCAAAAAGGTTTTTCCTCAATATTTTCCTTATAAAAAAAATATTGGTGGCGACTTCATTGATTTTTTTTTTTAAAAAAAAAGGGTTGTAAACGAAGAAAGATTCCCTCAGGGACTTTTTCGGGCGCAACAGCCATATAAGAGAGTGTCACATAAACTCTCATATGACTTAGGTAAAGAATTTACCAAAAGAATTGCTTGATCCTCATCTTCAATCTTGATGTCATTGTTCTCAAGATCAAGGATGATCTTGTGGAACTCATCAATGTGATCCTCCACCGATTTTCCAGGTTTCATTTTGAAGGCAAATGCCCTTTGTTTCAAATAGAGACGGTTTGCAACAGACTTTGTCATATAAAGACTCTCCAACTTGAGCCAAATTGCTGCTGGTGTTGTTTCTTTAATGACTTCTCTGAGTGGTTTGTCACCCAAACTGAGAATAAGCGCACCACGAGCCTTTTCCATTGCCTCTGCCTTCTCTTCAGCAGTGAGCCTCGAAGGTAACCCGTTTTCAGCCTTCAACGCACCAACCAATCCCTGTTGTGCAAGCATAGCCTTCATCTTGATGCGCCACAACCCGAAATCGTTCTTGCCGTTGAACTTGTCCACTTCGTATTTTGTTGACACCATGATTCCAAGACCGATTCAACCTTGCTCTGATACCAATTGTTGTGATTCACGCGTGTCAACGAACTTGGAAAAAACAAAAACACACAATTTGCGGAAAAACAGCACAATGCTGTCAGTACTTGCTGCTACAGCGCTGTCAAGACAGGATATATAAAAAATAAGAAATCAATTAAAGAAAGAGATAAAAGATAGAGAAAATGAACACCCAAGATGGTAACCCAGTTCAGAGTTAATTCTCCTACTCTGGGGGACAGAATCTGACTTGAAGACTTCACTATATGATCACAAGTTACACCACAAGATACATCCACAGCACTAGGCAATGCTGTCCAGGAATCTCAATCTCCCAGGTGTTTCCCCACTCACTGATCACTCTAATCTTCACTCCAAGTGTTTCCCAATGTTTTTGAAATGTGATAATGATCTATTGATCCTATTCACTCCACACATAAAACCCCCTAAGGTGGAGCTTTATATAATAGCTCATTACTACCCCAAATCCATACAAGTTTGTTACATCAGTTATAACTAACTAACTAACTATAACTAACCCAAACAGAAACGGTTACAGCAGCAATAACAGAAATAACTGTCTTAACAGAAACAATAACAGATCCACGCAGTGATGCTGCAGGCGATGCTAACAGCACCTGATAAGGTCCAGGCAGAATGCATATGATGCTGTAGCACCATAACCCAACAGTAACGGTGTGCTATGTGGCAGCCATACGTGCCACATGGCGTTGCTGACGTGGGGATGGTGATGTGGCATGAACATCCAATAGTATGTTGACATGTAGCACTAGCATTATCCTTGACGTAATCTTTGTTTGCCATGTCACCTTCTTGAGAAAGGTTAACCGTAAAGATGTATTTGGATGTGTTTTGTTTTTCCAGGGCCTAAACTAAAACTATTTGAATCAGAGGGATGAAACTGGATCATTCGTATATATAATATATGCAAGGATGAAACATATATGTAAGCTGAATTTGTATTATCAAATAAATTTTGGATTTTTCCAGGACGTTATTCAATAAAATATATGTATTCATTTTTATTTTATTGTTGAGAGCAATCTTGGTTTTATTACACTACAAGAAAATTGAGTATTATCGACGGCCAAAAAACCTTCGAAAAACCCAAAATAACTACTGGAAAAGTGGCATTTCTGGCGGCTTACTGGTGACTCTCTGTCATATGATATAAGTTGCTTAATTTTAAAACCAAAACTACAGGGATTTGATTGTAATTCTGTTGATTGCCGGGGAATTAGCTTAGTTTAGATCAATGTATTAGAATTCATTTTGTAAGCTAATTCTCTCACTCCTGGTGCCAATTGCAATGGAAGACCTTCAAGTTGTCATAGCATCAACTAGCGAACCAGACATTTGCCTAGTGGTGCAATAGGAAGCTGAAGGAGACATTGTCACTTTTCGCGTAGCGACCAGGAGGCGTCGCGTCGCGACGCAGCGAAGCCTTTTCACAGGAGAACTTTCTGTCACTTTTCGCGTCGCGACGTGCTCGTGTCGCGAAGCTATGGTTGACCAAAAACTAGGGATTTTAAGCAGTTTTTAGCGAATTTTTGAAGGACGGATCCATTGGAGCGCAGCAAGGTTTAGAGCAGCTGAGAGAGGCGAATTTGGAGGCTTCCAGGCACTTGGGAACAAGGGTTTGAAGGTTCTCATGACTTCTTTCACTTGTATTGTCTCTTTTATCTTAGTTTGTACTTCTCTGATCATGTGTAACTAAATTTCTCAGATTAGGGAGAGATGATTCTCCCCAAACCTATCTATTGAACACTTTGCTATGGTTAATTCAGTTGTTTGTTTGATTTATCATATGTCTAGACCTCTATGTTTAATGCTTTATTACTACATATGATAGTTTTAATGATTTAGGGTTTATGATCACCATAGGAATATGAGTTTGTAGGCTTGAAATTGGGGGTTTAGATCACATACTTGTTGTCATAGGAATATGGAACCATAGGTTTGTGAATTCTCTAGTTCTAGGGCTTAATGCTGTACCTATTGGCATGAATCACCTAAGGAATTAGGGTATCTCAATTAGGTAAAAGGGGTTTTGAGGCAAGGAATTGTCCTTAACCTATATTAGTGAACTGAATCTGGTATATTGAATAAACAACTTGAAATTAACTGAAGGGGGGAGGATTCGATCCTTAATCGCTTTTCTTGCTTTGTTAAACAAACGCTTTATTTCACGGTTACTATAATTTCAACTTAATTCAATTTTCGCATCTAAGAGCTAATAACTTAGCCATTGTTAACAACACGCAATCCCTGTGGATACGACTGGTCTTACCGTTTTTACTATTACTTGCAACGTTTCAGTACACTTGCTGAAATCTTAACACTTACCCGGCCAAAAGTTTCGGTAAAAATGTTGTAGGTACATGATTTATTTGTGTTGAAGAAATGGTTACATCATTCCTACAAATCGTTGGTCAGAAAACTCAATATTATGTAATTCGTAATACATTTGGCCGATCACAATATGCTACAAGTGAAAATTTTCACAGGATTTTGAAGGGCTTGAATACGATTGCACCTACTTTGATGGCTATACCAGAATTAGTTGTGCCTGCTAAAATTAGAAAGAGCACAAGGTTCTTCTCTTACTTCATGGTACAACTATCTTGTGATTAAATTTGGCAATACTATATTTAGATTTTTCATACCAAGACTTATTGTAATATATGACTAATCTTAGGATTTCATCGGATTTATTGATGGACACACATTTCAGCAATAGTGAGGGGGTGAGTTGTAAGTCGTTATCGTAATTGTCACGAAAAAATATCACAAAATATATTAGCCACTTGTAATTTTGATTTGGAATTCATGTACATTCTTAGCGGGTGGGAGGGTTCAACTCATGAATTTAAGCTTCTAGGCGATGCTACTATGCTAGAACAAGGAAGAATGTGCTTGAAGAAACCCAAGGTAACTACTTATTTAAATTTTTTTTACTCTCTTTCTCTCTCTCTATTTTTATTTTTTTTACATTTCATACTAACATCACATGTAATTATAGGGTGTGGGTATATAAAAAAAATGGCCCATTTTTATCTCACTTGTTTTTTTTGCACAGGATGTTCTCTTTTTCTCTAAAACCGCATCTTCCCAAACTACTCGCATAGAATGAATTATGTCTTATTTTGCTGTCACAACTAATTTAAAGATTGCTTGACTTCCTCAAACTATTTGTCCACAAATGGACAAGCTAGCTGAAGAATTTTTTTTGGAAAGGCATGGATGACAAGAGAACTCATTCGGTTGGTTGAGATAAAATAACCAAACCAAAAGAGTAGGGGGGCTTGCCATTAGGATGACAAGAGAAGCTAATACTACTATGCTAAGCAAATTGGTGTGGGATATTCACAGAGAAGCAAATAAGTTGTGGGTGCAATTGCTTAGAAATAAGTATCAAGAAAATTGACACATACCAACGGAGGCCTATAGCGATGGTAAATAAAACTGTAGGTATAGGTATCTTATACCTACAACAAGTTAAAAAAAACTGTGGGTATAGGTTCACGAGAAAAATTGTGGAAAAATAACTGTGGGTATAAGTATTAACGAGAATTGTTCTCACTTTCACCAAAAGTTCCCTCTTTTTTTTTACCAAAATAATTTTCCCTCCCATTTTTTTACCCAAAAATAATGGTACAGAAATTAAAAGAAAGAAATTAAAAGGAAGGAAAGAGAAACAGAAGAAAGGAGAACAGACGCAGAACGCGAGAGAAAGAGGGAGAAGCAGAACGCGAGAGAAAGAGGGAGAAGCAGAACGCGAGAGAAAGAGGGAGAAGCAGAACGCGAGAGAAAGAGAACGCGAGAGAAGAAAGGAGAAGCAGAACGCGAGAGAAGAAAGGAGAAGCAGAACGCGAGAGAAGCAGAACGCGAGAGAGAGAAGCAAGACGCAACAACGAAGAGAACGGAGAAACGAGAGAGAACGAGAAGAACGAGCCACCGCGTCGCCGCGCCGCCGCGAGCCACCTCCGGATCTCCTTCTTCACTACTCCACTGTGTGAGTCTTATATCTTGAATGTTTTTCCCCAAATTTCTTCTACCCTAGTCTCTCGATTCTGCTTTGTTCCTGAAATTTGTGTTTTGAAATCACACTTTCTGTGCTCTTGTTCCTGATTTTGGTTCCTTATGTGATATCTAATTGAAATTGAAATCATAAAATTTTCAAGGGTATAATACTGATTTATTTCATTTCTTTTGCTGTATTTCCATTGATGATTGTGCCTGTTATATACAATGTGAAATTTCGCTGTTTTATATAGAGCAAGGTATTATTTGAAGTAAACCTAATCCTCCGAGATTGTAAATGGCTAAATTCTGTGGGTTGTCCATTCCAACTTGTAAGTACTGACAGTCAAGGGTTAGAGATGTAAAATTTTGGTTCCTTGTTCCTGTGCTCTTGTTCCTTATGTGATGTTCATAAAATTTTGGTTCCTTATGCCATTACTTTTTTCAGCTGAAAATGTTATTAAGCAGAACACAATAGCAATGGGATTTAAATTGAACCAGTCTTGTTTCATAGTTTACATATAGTACTTTTAAGAACATATGGTAGTTTGACATTTTGCTGTTAGAAACAATTTTTGGTGCTAGTTTTGATAATGGCAATGGGAGTTTTAAGAACATATGCTAGTTTGACATAGTTTACATATAGTCTTGTTTCATAGTTTACATATAGTACCTCTTATAGTCTTTTACTTCTGCTCACCAATTGTTTGATTTTATTCCCTACTCAAAGCCAAAATATGATGAGAACCTAATGCTATTATTTTGCTGCAGATAAAGAACAGATAAGCAATTAAAGGACGCTGCATAAGCAACCCAATAATGCAACAACAGGTATGCACTTTTTGTTGATAAGTTGAAAGCATAGCTAACTCAGTGTTGCACTTTTTAGGCTTGCTACATGTTCAAATAAAATAGAAAGGAATTAAAAAGCATATAAACCTTGGAACAAATAAAATAGATGTGACCAATCATGTTCAATGATACAAGAGTCTTTAACACATGCAAATATAGTTTTCTTTGAAACTCTACCAACATCTAATGTCACATTTATTTTTGTTTAATCCATAGAGCTCTCTTACTTTTGACTCAATTAGAATTGAGTTAAAATATAACTGTCAAATCATTAGTTATATATTAAATCCATCTGATGAAAAAAGGAGACTACAATATGATGTAATATTACTATCTAATTTACTACATGTGAGTTGTGCTTCATTGTACAATTTTACGGCAACAGATTTGCAAGGTATGTTTTTTTATAGCAATTTTATTTTGGGCTCTTAATTAGTTTTCTGGTCTCATACTGAAGTTAGTTTAGGTGGTGTAAGTATTGCTTTAAGAGAAGATGTAATACTCAGCTTTAATTCATTGGTTTGAGAAGATTATTTGCAAGGCAAGGCTATTATAACAAGATCCATTTCAAATTGTTGCAGAATCCGTTCAAGAACGTATTACTATTTGATGCAAGGTGATGAACCCGTTTGAGCCACATTCTATTGTAGTAGGTAAAAAGGAAGTTGATTATGTACTTTAACATAGATTTCATACCTTCACTGTATACCATGTGTTGTGTTTGATATTTGATTGTAAGGAAAGGAAATTAAATTTTTAAATATTTAAATGTCAATTCGATTTCTTCATAGAGAACACAGATTTAGCTTGATGTTTTCCTTGGGCAGAGCAGACTCTTTTTAGCTAAGTATGAAGATGTCCATTGCATGGGTACAAAAAGTCTCCCAAAACTGATTGATGAAAAGGTTTGTTTATATTTCTACTTTTCAATGAGTAAAATGTATTTATAAAACAAAATACATCTAACTTATATGTTTGGTTTTAGAAAAAAAAAAAAAGCCAAAGGTGTATCACCTAAACGTAAAGAGATTTACATTGATACCCACACTCGTAAAGATGGATCAATCGTCAATGAAAAAGCTGCAGGATTGATTGTAAGATTTTCTTGTTTTTTGGGTATTTATGGTTTAGGCATTCTGTGATCATGGCTGGAGATTATAATGGTTGAAGTTCTCTTTTAATTTGTTTTGTAGGAATATCATTTAGAAGAGTTTTGTTGAGGTACTCCCTAAAATTTTCTTTCCAATCGCGATTTGGTGTTGTTGCTGAAACCTTACCTTTTTTTCTTCTGTTTGGTCAGTTAGGGGATTCGGGAAGGGGGGATGGGACGACAGGGTTGGGATTTGGGGGAAGAATGTTCTGGCTGCAGGATTTGGGCTTCAGAGAGGGTTTGAGTTTTATGGCTTCTCTTTGTCCATTGATAACATCTTTAGTTTGATTCTATTATTTTTTTACTTTCTTAATTTTTGAATGACTTTACTGATATAAAAGAAGCTTTTGTAAGCAATATGTGAGAAGATGATGTCCACATTTGCTTCCACTTGATATTTTGGATTCTCACACTATATCACCTTTGCAGGAGACAGCTTGTGCCATCGTCAGTCGCTGCGCCTAAGTTATAAGCTTCGATGACTTGGATTGCTCCTCTTTGCTCGGTGAGTCTCATTTTTCAAAATAGATCGTCTTTCCCTAACTTTTCTATTTTAGATATCTATCCTGTGCTTTGGGCTTCTCTTTGTGGTGTTAGGTAAAAACTTTGTAGCAGCGCTAGAATTGAAGGGTCAATTCTTTGATTCAGAGCAACTCTGTGATCTCTAAGGAAGCAAGTACTACAGAGTACAGAGACACTCTACAAGTAAGTCTAATTGATCAACATTATTTTAATTATTGTTCTCCTATACAAACAGTTTTAGAAGAGTTTGTCTATAAAATGAATTCAACAGTATTTATTTTTGTACCTTCAATTTCAATCGTAACTTTATTATTTAAGTTGAAGTTGTCATTCCTTGGCTTTCGTTTTGTTACTCTGAACTTGTATAATATAAAATGTCTCTTTACTTTGTTCCACAATTTCTCTTTTTTGCTTGTATTTTGTGGTGAAGTTTTAGTCTTTTCGTTCAGATTTGTAAGACCTGAGATATTCTTGTTCGATATGGAGGACTGAGTTGGCCCTGTGATTTTCAGAATGCCCACCAGCTTCTCAGTTCATAGTTACAGAAGGAGAGAAAGTGAACATACAAATTGAAGGAATTGAGGTAACGATTTACTTCATTCTTTATTACTCTAATGAGAAGATTATAATGGTTTTGAGTTTTTATGTTAGAGCATTTCGGTAAACATTCTAATCTTGAACATTGTACCATTTCATTTCTTATTATATCCTGTGTATTAGCTAACTGAGGTTGTTACTCCTTTAAGCTGATCACTAGTTTTGTTCAGTATCATTTTCCTTCAATCAAGCTTAGTTATCACACTACAAGAACCTGATTAGAGAGGAGTATTTGGTTTTCTGTCCTCGACAGTTAAGGTGGGCACTTTCCTTTACCATTAGTTGATAATGTGTTACAACATATTCAAAGTTTGCTTGGTGATTTGGTTTACTTAGTTACTTAGTTGCTTGGTGCTTGGTGATAATGTGTTACACACAAAATATTATTCTATATCTTTATGAGTTCTTACCAGAACTAAATAAAATATATGACCTGTCTTGCTTGCATGCACTAAAATAATTTGTATTGAACAGCACTACAATCTGTTAGCTACGCCATTGACCAAGAACTAAGTGAGTTATAGTTGATGAAGCAGTCATAAGAGAATGAAATTAGCTCTAGGGAACATGTTCACTTACTTATGTATTTTTCAGTTAGCTACAGACATACTAGTATCCATGAGCTTATGAATTAAAACCTAGTTTTTATAGTACATAGTATTGAGGAATACCTGACTCTTTAGTTAAGATATTACCAAGTCCTTTTATGTTTACCTAAGGATTACTTAGTACTATATATGTACATTGATTTCTCTGTATATCATTTTAAACTGAAATCATTACTGTTGATTGTTGAGTTATTCACTTCCACTCTGCTGTTCAATTTTAGATATGTTGCTTCTTATGATTACTTGTTTAGTTGCTGCTGCAAGTAATAGTTTCATTTCATCCCTGTTGTTGTTTATTCAGTGCTCTTTTCATTTTCCTTTCTTACAAAAACCAATCTTCTACAACAGATTGCTAACCAATCTCCAAAATTGTACTTTAGTTGTTTTGTTCATATGGTGTCTTGTTTGAAGGCATGTTATTTGTCCTACTATGTATCATTTTTTGAGCCTTTTGCCTGCTCCTAGGGATAACCATGAAGAACCTTATTGGTTTCTTTTACTTACGAAGATCCTTTTGTGCATCCCCATTGATTTGTCATATTAGTATTTTAACAAATCTTAGGAAAAACTGATGGTGTCAAGAAATTACATGTAATTTGATTGATTTTTTCAGGTATGCTTATGGAAGAATTGCCTTAGTATGCAAGTTCACATAAATGAATTTCAAGAAAAGGCACTATTGAAGATAATGACAAAGATTAGAAGCTAATTTTTTGTTGATGGAGTAAGCTTAGAAATTAAGTGGATGAGATCTTATTTCTTTGTAACTTTTGAGATTGTTATAAGATTTTCTATGTTTTTTAAATGTCAATATGATACTCTTAGTTCGACATTTTTATCTTTTGTAATTTGACATGCTTGTAAGTTAGTTTTCAATATGATTAGAGTTTTATTTTATTTTATTTTTTCATATATATTATTTAGCTTTTAATTGGTTTAAAGACAAGAGGTGTCACTAAACCTACAAATGTTGTTAATAAGTTCTTTACCAACGAAATGAAACAGTAGGTATAGCAAATTAGGAGGCATCAATAAAACCTATACCGATGGAGATTCAGCTGTGGGTATAGCAAAATTAAGAGTGTTGTTAAAACCTATACCAACGGAAAAGTAACCATGGGTATAGGTCTAAGGTTTTGTCCAACGGTAAAAAAATTGTCACTATAGGCTATAGCAACGCCATTTTTTCGTGGGTATAGCCAAATAAAGACGACGAAAAAATTGTCCGTCGGTATAGGTTTTTGGTGCTATACCCACGGTTTTTAACCCTTTACCCACGGATTTTTGCCGTCGCTATATGTCAATTTTCTTGTAGTGTATGTTGGCAATAATTCTGTTTTAGATATTCCAAAAAAACATGGCTCAGTTATTTGGAGTTCGGTTATGAAGGTAAGATGGGCTTTAAGAGATGGCTTCGAGTACATGTTGGGTGATGGCCGTTCCTCCTTTTGGTTTGATACCTAGTCTAATCAAGAAAAATTGAGAAATCATGTTCTATGTGTACACATTCATAATTTTAATGTTTGCGTCAAGGATGTTATTCGGAATGGAGAATGGAATTAAGAGTAACTCTATACTCATCTCCCTGGTAATGTCATTGTCGCTATTAGGGCTATGCCTCACTACTTGAATCACAACATCCCTGATGGTCTCAAATGGAAAGGTAATTTGGATGACTTGTACATAGTGAAGAATGGATATCACTAGTCAATGACTGCTAATCATTTGTTGAATAAAAATACAAATTTTGAGTCTCGGAAGTGGGTGAGGAGGATTCACGCTCTCCTAAGAAATCTATTTTTTCTTATGGACAACTTGTCATGATACCCTCCCTACGAGAGCTATGTTGCATAATAGAGGAATGTTAATATCCTCTAAGTGTCCTAGATATAATGTAGTAGATAAAGATCTTATCCATTGTTTGAGGGACTGTCATTTTCCTCATCGACTCTAACTGCCTATAGGATTTGATAACATAAATTTTTCAGTGACACTAATTTCATCTCATGGTTAAAGAAGGGAACCGCAAGTACCAATCAGTTTTTGTTCCTCTTAGCTACTCGGTGGATTTGAAGGGCCCAATATCAATTTTACAACCTGGCTAATCTCTTGCAAAAGATTTTATTGTGTTATGCTTTTAGTTCCTTGGTGACCTGTTTGGTTGCCTGGAATCTTGAGGAAGGACCTGGGGTGGTTTTAAATGTTGATGGTTGCAGCTTTGGTAATCCAGGTGCATCAGGATTTGGTTTGGTGGTGTGCTAAGACAAACTAACGATAATTGGATTAGTGGTTTCATGGGATATGTGTAATTCACTAATAATCTCCATGTTGAGTTAATGACCCTTAATCATGGTCTAAGATTAACTTGGGAAAAAGGATATGGTGATGTTATTTGCTATTTTGATTCTACTTTGGCTATTCACCTAGTGCGCAAGACTATTAATCTTTGGCATCATTACACAGCTATCATTTGCAATAATCTCTACATTTACATCTTGGGGTACTCTCCAGGTGGGTCCTACACCTGGTTTTGGCACCAAAGTTCCAGTTTTCCCGCCCAAAATCTCCGACCAGTGGGACGCCGCTGTGTGGTCCGTGTTGGCTGCCAGTGATTTGTTGTTGTCGCCAACTCATATGCCAACTGTGGTTTTTTTTCCTTCTTTTGATTTAGCAGTGTTGTCCTGTATAGGGGTGTCAAAATAGTCCATTTGTCCACCGGATATCCGGTCCATCCATAGCAAAATCCATCCAATCCATCCATTACAAAAAAAAAATATTAATGGATTGGATTGAATCCATCCGTTTGATTTTGTGGATGGTTATGATCCATCCATTATATTTTCTAAATCCATTGGATTACAATAATTACAAAATCAAAATCCATTGGATAATTAATTTTTTTTAACAAATCCATTACATAATTATAAAAATACTTTTTTTACCAAAAAACATTTTTTAAAATATATTTTTTTCCAGAAACTTTTTTTAAAAAAATTCATTCTAAAAATAATTTTTTTTGACAAAAACTCATTCAAAAATTAATATAATATATAATATATATATCTATATAATATATAATATATATAATATAATATAACCACCGGAGGGCCACCGCGAGCCACCTCCGGCCACCGTCCGCCGCCGCCGGAACCACCACCGGCCGCCGGAGCGCCGCCACCGGAACCACCGCCGGCCACCGGAGCTCCGCCGTCGGCCGCCGAACCGGCCGCCGGAGCTCCGCCGTCGGCCGCCGGAGCTCCGCCGCCGGCCACCCCACCACCACCACATATATAAATACATATTTATATATTATATTATATATATATATATTAACAATATTATATATACATATAGTTATATATATATATATTTATAAATCTAAAAAATTCAATTTTGTCAAAATATAATAATAAATTCAATTTCTACAAAAAAAATATTAAATTTTTTTTTGATTCAAAAGATTTTTTTATCAAAAGATTTGTTTATATTATAAACATATTAGTGGATGGATTGGATATCCATCCATAAAAAAATTACAAATGGATGGATTGGATGAATGTTTTTGTAAATGGATGGATTGGATTGGATTTTTTTGACACAATTTTAGTGGATATAAATGGATAAATGGATTGTCTTCAATCCATCCATTATAATCCAAATCCAAATCCATCCAATCCATCCATTTTGACACCCCTAGTCCTGTATGATGCATTCGAGGTGTTTGAGAATTTGCATCTTTTCATTACTTTAGTTCATTTCTTCAAGCAAACGTTCTCCATGCCAATTACTTTTATGATTTCTCCCTTTTCATGTCAGCATTTATCTTACGGTCTTCCTTGCGAGCTTAAACATGAAGCAGAGAAGTTGGATGCAAGGGAGAAGGGGAAAGAGCAATGGACTGGGAGCAGAAGAAGCATCAAGGCACACAGAGCGGTGGGGAAATCGCACGAAGAATTAAAATGATGCACAAAGCGGTTGCAGAGTCGCACCAAGCAATTAAAACAACGCACTGAGCGCAGTTGCGGTAATGTGTGAAGCATTAATAAGTGTTCTGGATCGGCCCAAGAGGCCCAATTTGCATTAGAAACGGCCTTGTTCGACAATGGATCCGGCCCAACAAACAAGTCATCCACGAAATCGAGATCGACGGTTCGGATTACAGCGCCCCGATCCAATGGCTCTGAATCGGGTAAGACCCGCGGATTCCCCTGGCCCGCGTCTATAATACGGGTCTGCCCACCAAATTCAGGTACGCTTTGCTCACTTGTGCCTCTCACCGACTCCTGATTGCGCACTTTGGCATCAGAGTGTTTGCAGTAGGGATGAAAAAAAAACCGCACCCGTGGGTACCCGCAATGGGCACGGGGCGGGACTCTTAACGGGTACCCATGGGCAAAATAAACGGGCAATAAAAATACCCATCAATAAACGGGACGGGGCGGGTAACGAGGTGCCCGTGCCCGTGGGTACCCGTACCCGTAACATATATACCTAATTACGTTCATATATATATATATATATATATATATATATATATATATATATATATATATATATATATATATATATATATACACCTAGTTTAAAATAGAAACTTGTGGTTATATCTTTTATCATAATATTTTGGATAATTAGTGAGTTGTTATTTTCAAAGTTTCCTACTTTTTGTAATTTTAGTATTTTTTTTATCTCCATTTGTTAATGATTATAAGTTAGTAAATAATTGATAAAATAAATAAACATACATTGTTCAAAAGATTAATTTAGTTTGGTCCAAAAAAAAGATTAATTTTGTATAGTATTTCATATTTTATTTTATAAAAAATTATTTTTATAACTCTAACAAATATCCGCGGGTACCCACGGGTACCCGCGAGAAGATAATACCCATTTAATATCCGCTACGCGGGTATGGGGCGGGCACGGGTCTCATTTATATCTCACGGTGTGGGTAGCGGATAGTTGGTACCCGTGCCCCGCCCCGCCCCGTTAACATCCCTAGTTTACAGGTACCCGACCCCCTGAGTTCAACCTCGGAGGAAGACGACGCTGACGATAACAATCTCGGAAGATTCTGATTCTCAAAGTACTCGTCTGACCTTGGGCCAGGAAAGGACTCTCACTGGACACAAGATACCGACCGCAGATTCCGGATCCCAGATCCCGAGGCGGGGTACATAACAATAAGGTATCTATTTTTTTTTACTGAATATAAGGTATCTACTATCTGCTTTTTAAGTTATCTGATGCTATTGTCATTTGTGGTGTGTAATTTATGGTTGTTAGTTATTATTTTTTGTTAATAGAAAAGTATGTTTCAATGAAATGAATTTAATCAAAGTCAGAGATTTAGATAATTGATGCTTTGCTTGGATGAATAAGAGAGTTCTATGATGCAATTTTGGAGCCATATATGTGTTCATCTTTTGTCTTGACTATTCTATTAATGCTTTCCTTGGATGTTTAAAAGTCAGAGATTTAGATAATTGATGCTTTATATTACTTTTGATGCATATGGAGTTTTCAATGAGGAACTTGCAATGTGGAATCCCATCTTCTCTTCTATTGCTTATTCTTCTTTTTGCTTGCAATGAGAAATCATGTTACGTAGACATGCAAGGTTGGAGGTCAAAGCTAATATATATAACTTTGTGGGATCTATTATTACTAGGATTTGCAAGGTTGGAGGTCAAAGCTAGACACACGTGATGGTGCTCAATTTCTCTATGGAATCTTTGCCTATTTGGATGTTGGGTATTTCTAAAAAAAAAATTAGGGTTCAGCACTTTTTTAGTTGCATTTGAGGCAAATAGATTTGATTGTTAGACATGTTATGTTTGATGAAATGTCTTAATGATGAGGGAAAACCTTAGATGATTGGGTCAATATATGGGAGATCGAATAGGAAACTCGGTTGATATTGCGCCAATATAATTAATAAGCAGATGTTAGCTTCTCTGCCTCATCACTTGCATGTAGTTACATGGTCATCTCCAAGGTAGTTGAAATTAGTTTCTATGTTAGCTTTTCCAGGATGATTAGAATTTCTTTTCCCTTGCTTAGTTATGTGCATGATATACCAGTTACTGATAAATTTGTATTTTGTATATTGTCAAAATATTGATAGTACCAATTTTTGGATGGTTTGCGATTCTTATGATTATGGTTGGGTACTGATAAAACATGATGCTTATCTTTCATTAAATTCTACTTCCATATTTTGAACTCCAAAATTTATTGTAGGAGAAATGATATATTTATTCTTTGATCACTTTTTTAGTGAATAATAGTTGATTTCATTTTGTTAGAATAACTATTGTTGTGAATGCATTTGAACATTATAATCTAAAACCATTTCAACTTATTTCTTCCGATTCTACTCCCAGGTTCCAAACATCTCTTATTCAAGATTTTTTAGCATCTCCAATTTCTTGGCTTCTATTTGGTGAAGATATTGACATAAAGGAAGTTAATCTGAAGCTGGAGTTGTTACAAAATGATGGTTAGAAAAACACGTCTATTTGGCCTGGGTGTGTTGAGTGTGATGACCGTGGATTCTTTCTCAACCCACACACTAGCCTTTATATTTGGTGTATATATCATGGATTTGGATCATCTCCTTCAATTAATATATTATCAATTTTACTCCAAATTTCCATATCCTGATATTTAAATAACCCAACGAATGCTATCTTGATTTTTCATGTTTTGTACTAATCAGCAGAATTACAGATTTGATAAAAAAAAAACTCAACTTACAGATATATATACACTTGTTTTATGCAGTTGGAAATTTCATTAGGGGCTGCTACAGAAACTGCAAGACTATAAAATGTAGGTAAACGGTGGTGTTATGTATTACATACTTCTATTTTGTGTCACAAAAAACGTATTTTATACTTCTTTTTTGTGTCAATTTTCCTTTTTTTTGGTACAATTTTGTGTCAATTTTCTATTACATACTTGTGTGTTTTTCTCTAAATTACCTTGGTTTGGTTTTTGGAATTATTAGGAAGTGAGCTATGTTTTGTTTTAAATTTTGATAGATCATATAGGCTGCTACAGCTTATTATACTCTTCCATTGTTTCCTCATTTTTATGTCAACTTAGTCAGTAATAATATCAATTGATATATTGCTCATAATTATATGGTAAAATATTTGCTTATTTTTTACGGACTTGAATGGTGTAATAGTGGTTATTGGATCAGCTATACTTGACAAGCTATTGTAGTAGGAGTTGTTGTTGGTGGGAAATCACTTTTTCATGGTGCTTCAAAGTAAAGGGTGAGAGTTGTAGTTGGACTCAGTGGTGCTGAGAAATAACTTTTTCCTGGTGCTTCAAAAAAGGGGCAAGAGTCATAGTTGGAGAGCAATATACTTTTCTGCAATTTAGGGTAGGATGGTGCTAAAGAGCTATATAGATATTTCTCTCTTTGTTTTTTTATAAAAAATTGTCTTACAAATGACTTTGACCATGACATTTAGGCTCAAAGTACACACTTTGTTGCATTTATGGAATCCTTTGATTGATATTTACCATTATATTAATAGAAATCTTTCCTTATTCTTACTTAGTCTTCGCATAATCCCAATATTTCAGCTTATCCTTTGAAGTTCATTTTGGGTTTTTCAAGTTTAAGAAAGATGAATGGTAACTATAGTCTTTCAGATCATCCCTCTCTGTAAGTTAATTTATATTTATGTCTATGAGTTTAGGTAGTTAAAGACCAGGGCTGTTAATGAAAAGAGTTTTGCTCAACTCAGTTATTCCATGATTTTTATTATGCTCGTGACTATGTGTTTCTTTGTTGCAAAGTTTTACGAGAAAATTGCAAACTAGATGTTTCTTATTTCTATCTACCCGTTGCATATTCCCAAGGTTACAGTTTATCCTTTGAAGTCCACTTTCATTTATTCAACTTTAGCAATGATGTATGATCACTAAATTGTTTTCAAACTATGCAACTGCAATCATTCATCTATGTAAGAAAATTCTGGTTCATACAGTTTATCCTTTGAAGTCAATTCTGATTCATGTCCATCAATCTATTCTGTTCTAACAACAATTCTTCCAACAATAATTCTTTGTTTCTTCTGTTTCTCCTGTTTAATCTTTCTTTGTTTTGTTTGTTAACAAATTGAGATGATTTTACTTGATGAACATTTGAGTGTTCCTCCCTTCCATGTATTGATATAATTCTTTAGTAATTTGCTCTTATGATTAATTGTCCTATTTTTCATTTACAGCTTGATAGAATCCATTTGTACTCATAAAATGCACTCATCAAACCATTCCAATCTTTGTTAAAAGAGGGAAATTGTTATAGAATTGAGAAAATAAATGTGGGTCCGAATGATGCAAGGTTTCAAACAACCCCCCAGAAATCTAAGTTTCATTTCATGAATACCACAAATTGTTTTAGAATTGAAACCATCCCTCTTAGCCATTTTGTTTTCACATCTTTTATGTTATACTTGCTTCTCCAAGGGATGACTTGATCATTGGTTTGTCTATCTTTATTTTGTTCTTGGATTTTGTTAGTTATATGTTTATCAACTTTTTAATGAATCACATGTTCATAATTTCCCGATTCTTATCTCTAACAAATCACTTTACTTTCTGTACCAGGTATCTTCAATACTGCTCTAAATCATTTAAACTACATTTAGTTAGGATTTGTTAAAGATGTAAATTGTTGGAGATGCTCTAAAGATTTGTCAATTGTTATTAGCTAGGATCATTTTACTATTTATTTAGAATCATGTAGTTAAAGGTGATTGAGTAGATACTGCACTTTTGCTTGAGTTGAACAGAAAAGTTTAAATGTTGGGGTATCCAAATATCTGTGTGTAAATTATACATTCCTGTTTTAATGTTTATGGATTATGACTTCCCTGTTATTTCTATTTTCTCTTTAAAACAATGCCTATAAATTGTATTTCAATGGTTGTATTTGGATTATGTTCCAATTTGGTCTATATATTTAAACAAGGCTTTTTTAGTATTGCAATTTAGGCGACAAATTTTAATATTACAATAATTATGTATTAACTAAAGTTTTGACCCCGTGTAGCGCACGGGTCCCAACGCTAGTTAAAAGTTTATTGCTAGAGATTGGGATGTTCAATTGTCTCATACTTTGAGGGAAACTAATGCAACTGTAGACTTTTTGGCTAAGAAAGGAGTAACTAATTCAGTTGGCTGGCATAAGTTTGAAGACCCCTGATAACTCTTATTTATAAGAGCTATTTGTGCTCTCTAGACTTAAATCAATGTGAGTTCTTAGGTCATTTTGTTGTCTAAATAAGTAAATATATGTTATTGAATGCAAAAGAGGGGCATAAACTGATTAGAGATCATTTGGCACTTTTGTACCCTTTATGGTATTTTAATATGTTTGTTCAGTGTTGCAGCATGTGATGCTATAGCATTAGTGTACTTGAGCCAGAGGAGAGAGAAAAGCGCAGAAGCACAAAATGGCGCTTCTATAACTTGTCAAATCAGTGCAGTCTAGGCACACCCTATCTTGCCGAAGCCGCGAACCAAAGAGAGATTTTTATGGACACTTGTCCACTTGGGAGTGGAAGATGACTTTAGTTGGTGGTGTGTCTTGACACATCTTTTTTGGAAGCCTTTTGGATAAAAAGAAAAAGATCATCTTCTCCATAGGCATTCTCTCTTGCTGGTTTGAATAGAGGGATACTAATAAATATTTTTCTCTCCATTTTCGTTCAAGCTACCATCATCTTTAGAGTAGAAAATTCTGAACTTTAATGTTGCGAAGCAATGCTGTAGTATCACTGCACTGTTTATGCAAGGAAGTTTAAATAGTATATCTCTTGTACTATTTTCTTCTCTTTTGTATTTCAGTAATATGACTTTGGATTCCATCTTTATTCATATTTTCTTATTGATGCTCATCATGAGGTAAACTTTTTGTAGTTGGGATGCTTAAAGCTTTGTATTGAATTTTTAGCGGTTCAAATGTAATATTTTGATGTTTGTATTTTGATCCTTGCGTGATACTTTTTCCAAACTTATTTTAGGACTAACCAACTAAATATAAGTACTATTTATAGATTCAGACATGGTTTATAAATTGAACGCAAGGGTTAATATGGATGAGTGGTTGTCAAAGGACATTTTGACAACCTGTGCTTAAATCTAGACATAGGAAAACATAGTTCATAGGGTGAATACTACTGCAAGTAATTAATATACAGGGGTGAACCTATTTAGAGTTTAGACATAAGCCCTTGTAATGAAACCCTGACGTTAGTGACTGAAATACACATATCAATTGCTACAACATCCAATGCTATAGCATCCGATATTACTTTGATCTATTTTAAAGTATTTATTTAGTGAAGGACATTCCAACTATATTTTACTTTGAACTTCTACACCATATTTATTTGCTTACTTTCATTTCTATTATTTACATTATATGTCCACAAACTTGTGATTTGTATTTTGCCTTCTCATTTATTTGCTACATAAGTTAAACTCTAAAACTAACATCAATCCCTGTGGGTATGGTCTCTAGTTTTTAACTGTATTACTTGTTGCGATTGTGTACACTTGCACAACTATTTTTCGCCAACCACCCCTGATGGCATCAATCCGTTTATTCAATCCGATGCCTCTAGAGTCTTCTTTATAAGGACGTAGTTTTGTTTTCTGTTTGCTCTTCCTACTTTTACAAAAAAATATATGTAATTAGGTAAGTATTTCTCGGTAAACTGTGGATTTCCAAATCGACGCCAAATTTTAGCTCCGCTTAGAGGTGTAAGATATCATCTACAAGATTTTGCCGGTGAAGGTAATGACCCTCAAAATGAGAATGAGTTCTTCAATGTTCATCATGCGTCGTTAGGATTGTGATCGAGAGGATGTTTGGTATTTTTAGATAAAGATTCACAATTTTTAAGTCAGCACCTCAATTTTATTTAAGACACAAGCAGAACTCGTGTTAGCATGTGCAAACACTACATAACTTTCTTCACAAAGAATGTCGTTGTGATTAATTTCCAATTGAACCCGTGGACGGAATTTCGTCTTCAACATTACCTGTTCATGGAGACCATAATTTTAAACCTATATTATTCAAACTCAGGAGCAAAAACGAGAGGATGCTAATGCATGAAGGACTAGTATAACTATGGATATATGGAGAAATGCTACTTAAGAGGACATGAAATTAGAGTGAATTATTAGCTAATGTAAATATTGATTTTACTTTTCTTATTCATAATCTTGTACTTTTTTTTATTATTTTATTCTTTAACTCTGACAATTTTGAATGTATGCTACTAGAATAGGAACCCGTGCAATGCACGAGACATATCTTTTATTCTGAATATATATTAAATATATTAAATATAATATATATATATATATATATACCTTATTTTTATATCAAATTAAATAAGTAGTTTATTAAATTAAAGTTAAAATTGTTATTTAAATTTATTAACATAAATTAGGAAATTAAAATAATTTAATACAAAAATGCTTAGATGAAATTAATAGATATTCGGTCAATTATGTATGTAGTTGCGCGTAGAGTATACTCGATTTGCGTAAAAATAAGAGATTCAACCGATTATATAAAAAATAACCACTAATGAAATCAAACATGTTTAATTATATATACATATATTTGTCTTAAGAAAATAGCAAAAAGGGAAATAATAACAAAGGCAAATAATCATCATATTTGACGTTTATTTTATTCTAAATATATATTAAATATATAACATATACAATATCAAAATAATTATATTAAATTGAATTAGTAGTTTATTAAATTAATTAAAATAATTATTTAATTCTTTCACAAAAATGTGGAACTTAAAATAATATATTAGAAAAATGTTTAGTTGAGTTATTAATATATCGTAGTCAATAAGCCAATGATATAATATAGTTAGGTGAAATAAAAAAAAATAAGTGTTGTTAAACGAATGTAACAACAGAAAGTTTTTTTTTACAAAACAAACAACTGAATGTTTAAATAACATATTGTCATGAATATTTAATGAATAATGAAACCAAATGCATAACATTAAATTTTCGTTTTATATATGTCATGAAAACCTTATGAGGAGATGAGATTAATCGTTTATATATGTCATGAAATTCTCGTTTATCTATGTCATGAAAATCTTACGAGGATGTGAGATTAATTCTCGTTTATATATGTCATGAAATTCTCGTTTATATATTTAAAAAAAGTGTTTTGGCAAAAAAGTAAATATTTGAGATTAATTGGTTTGTACTATTGATGTAAAATGTCTTACACCATTAGTCAATAAATTGACTTAGTAAATTCTTGTTTTCCCCTATTAAAAAAATAAGTGTTGCCCCGTGAAGACTATTTTTAAAAAAAATGAATGGCCGCACCTAATCAAAATACTTGGAATTAGGTCATATCAGTGAAATTAATATATAAATGGTTGACTAATGTTAATGGTTTATAAAACCATGGGGAGAAATTGTTCTACAATATTTTAGATATAGAAATTACTTGTGCTACTCTAGAACATAATTCTTTGATAATTTCAGTGTCATTCGCATTAGCAAGTGCAAATATCTGGACATTTTGACAAACATGGCTTACACTCAGAAATATGTCATCATTAACAATTTAATGACCAACTATTATTAAATAAAACAAGCTAATATTATATTGATATTTTTATTAATATTGCTAACTTTTATTGCTTTCCATTTATAACAAACTTTTCAGCGAACCATCATTATTAGACACTTTCTTAACACAAAATGCGTGCTGAAGTTCACTTGCAGCCTATCAATCATAGTGAATTTTGAACAATGAAGTCTTTCCAATGAGCTCTGTTAAGTCTTTTGGGATGTAGTATCATCAAGTTTCTAAAGTGATATAAAAGCTCTAGATTTAGGTTATAAACTAACACAAGTATAAAATGTTGTATAGTGTAATTGGTATAACCTTAAAATGTATGTTTAGTTGTTCTATACTCTCCAAGATTAGGAGCAATGCTGGATTTTGACATATAGTAAACATCTCCTTCAATTGATTATGAGAAATTAAAAATTAATAATTTTAAAATTAAATAGTATATTCAATTGATTATGTAAAACATTTTTTTCACAAAGTTTAAACCAAAATATTAGACCTTGTCAATTCACAATGTTTAATACTATCATTTTTTGTTTTAAGTCAGAAGAAAATATCATTTTTCATTTTATGAATATAATGGCTTCTTAAAATTTCATGTTTTGATTAGTTAAATTATGCTTTTGATGAGAAAAAATTATAATTTGAAAAACACATTAAATTGCAAATAGTGTAACCATGACTTTTTTCCCTTTTTGATTGTTGAATATCATTATTTGTTGAATGTATTAATATAAATACAATTAATTTATTCCTTACATAAAAGTGTGAGACTAAAAAATATAATAAATAACAAACGCATAATAAGATGACACGTGTAATATTATTTATTGAGATACATTCTCAATTGTTATATATATAGATATAGATAGAAAAGTCATTTGAAATCTTATAAGTCTTCAAAGTTATTTAAAATCTTATGAATTCTTATAATACAAATCCATCAAAATCCAAACTATAAAGTTTTAAAATTCGTGTAAAGCCTTAAAAGTCATGAACTTCCAACAAAGACTTTTAAAATTCACACTACCGTGCTTATAATTTCTTCCTAGTTTCTAGTTAATAGCCGAGCATTAAAGACGCTATGAGGAAGTAGTTAACTTCAAGACCTATTTATTTAGGGAAAAATGAAAAAGACGGTAGGGCGTAGTACTAAAAAGAGGTGCAAATAGTAAGTGACCCCTCAAAAGTAGCCATAACAGGCCCATTCTCAAGCACGCTCTTTCCGACCTTACTGAAACGGTCCTCCGCCCCTCCCCTCCCCTCCCCGGCGTAAGCCTCTCCCTCTCTCTGTCACACATACACAAACACGTTGTGCAATTCTCTCTCCTAAGTTTCTCTCGATTACTACTTCGCTTTCATTCGACGCGAATTGCCTCCTTTCTCTGTATCCTTGGCGACTTTGGCAGCTTCATTAAGTAAATCCCTGTACGTTTTTAATCACTCTATTTGTTATTATTTCATTCAAAATATTTCTTTGTAATTCAACATTCTAGCTTCTTGAACAATAAGGCAATTATTCAACACCGTTGCCAACACAAAATTCGTTCGATTTATTTATAGAAAATTGATATTGCTGGTTGTGCCAAAAACTACTACTTAATTTTTGCACATATTCCCCTTTCTATGAAACATGCATTGTTGAAGAGTTTCTTAGTCTGTTGTAGTATTCAAGTGATGCTTTTTTAATTAGTAAAATGTTCTATATTAAGTTAAGATTGCCATTTTTACACACTGTTGGTTTGGTTTGTTCAGAAATTAAAGGTTTTGATGTCTGAATAGAGAAAATTCAAAAGTTATGGAGAATTCCCAAGATCAGCCACCACCTCCAGGAGTTCATTCTTGGCCTTACCATTCTTTAAACTCGAGTCAAACACTTCAATATCAGTTTCCTTCTAATGCTCCTCCTCATATATTTGGTAGTAATCATATTAATAGTAATACCCCTTATTATAACTCTCAACAAGGAACCTTCTCTCAGCCTGGTTTTGTTACTTCTCAATCCCATATTATGTCACAAGCTCCTCCCGCTGTACAATCGACCTCTTCAAACCGTGTTGATGGAGCGAATCACAATGCTGAAAACTCTACTTCAGTATCACACCAAGATTCTGGGGCCAATTTTGCATGGAAAGTGGATGAAGCTGCGGCGAATGTGTCTAACCCTTCGATGAATTACTCCATGGTACAATTAAATAATGCTCGCGACATTGATGCTGCTGCTCAGGATGCTGTTCTGCGGGAACAAGTCTGTATCCATTGTGTTTGCGTTTTTTATTTCATTGTTTTTCATTGAATTATGCTGATTGTTTTGGATTTGTCTTCACTGATAGGAAATTGCTACCCAAAATATCATAAGGAGTCAAAGGTATGAATTGTTTTTTTAGGTGGAGTGCTTTATTGATTTTGAAATAGTTGTTACATGTTTGTGATTTGAGAGAAAATAAGAATTACCAAGTTAGATGTTTTTGCTGTGCCATTCTAGAGATGTAAGAACTGTGGCATCACCTACCGAGGATAATCTAGACATATTATCAGGGTCAGGACGTCATGATCCCAATGCTTTGAAGGTGTGTGGTAACCACATGATTGGATTTGGTTTTATTTCTATGAACTTAAGGCTAGACAGCATGCAATTCCATTTTTTGATTCTTAAATCTTATATATTTTTGTATTTTCAAAAAATAGGAACACCTGTTGAAAATGGCCACAGAACACAGGGCTGAAATGGCCGTTAAGCGGGGAAAAGCTGCAAATCCAGAAGGTCTGTAGTATAATAACTTTAACGAAGTATTTTTAATTCTGTAGTCTTTTTGTTATTTTGTTATACTTTTTCTCCAGCTAACGATGATGTGGGGGTGGCCTGATGTTATTGCTGGGGTGGTTATATTGCTCTATCCCTAGCTTTTTCCCTTCCTCAATGACTTAATTTCTATGTTATGTTGCTCCCTATTCTTTCTGCTGTGCTCATTTGCTCAATTCTCTTGGACTTCTTTGTCATGAATATGATGATGACTAGTTTATGATTTTCTTTTTTGCCTCTTTGATATATTTTTTGGAGGACAATCGTAAGCGCCCTATAACGCTCGACCGTCTGGTATTCACTTCTCAGGCTGAATAACTCCTAATTACCCCCAATTCCTATTTATAGGGATTTCCCCTCCCTACATACAATTAGTCGGTTAGTTACGCTGTTATTAATTAACTCCCTTCCCATTCCCTCCTTTATTTCTTCTCACATAGACCTTCTTAATGAGCGGTCCACTATCAATACATCCTCCCACCGCATGCACCCTCTCGTCAAGGTGAAAGTGAGGAAAGCTCTGCAGCATTTTGGTGGCCACTCCCAAGAGTTCTTAAAATCTGGTAGATGCTGCCAATGGATTAAAACCCCTAATTCTCCACAATTATTGTACGATAAGCAAGCACATCATTTGGTGTAGCTACAATTCCCAATCCTTTGTCAATATCTAGAGCAGTGCTTGGTGATAAGTTGGACCAACCTTCTTTAGCTTCCTGACATTAAAACACCGAGTGAATTCTGCTATTGAGGAGAAGCTGCAATTCATAAGCCACTGCCCCAATTCCGTCCAAAGCTTGTAATGGAGCATAATATCTAGGAGCTAGTTCTTCCTTGTCCTTTGGACTAAGAACTTCAGCCTATATGGCTGTGTACCAGTCTCCTGCTTGAATGTACACTTCTCTGTATTGCTGTCTGCTTGATGTTTCGATGGTGTTGTGCCCTCAGTAAATTGCTCTTTCATCTAAAACACCATTCCTTTTCATGCCAACAGATTAATTGCTTCTATCTTAGATTTAGATGTGTTGGCTTAAATAATTGGTGGAATGTCTCTTTCATACATCAACTTTTACTGAAGAATCTAAGGACGTGAAGCATCTGTCAATTGGAAAAATGATAAAATTAGACCTAAAACACTGGTTTTGAATGAAGAATATAGTGCGAAGAAACCAGGGGAAGAATACCCAAAGCAAATGAAGAAAATAAAGGAAGGGATATACATACTAGGCTTATGAACTCAACATACAGAAATAATGTTTCTTTTCAAGGTGGACCATACCATTTTGACCACATGATGGATTTATAGGTTTTTAAGTAGGGAAAAAAGAAAAGCAAGAAAGATAGCTCATATGTATTGAATTTTGAGTGCTACACATTATACTATGGCTTTTTGACTAGATCACACTTCGTGCACAACATTTGTTACCTTAAATAGATGGAGGAGGACAGAGGCTTATGATCTTAACTCTTAAGTAGCTAGGTCCGTGCTTTGATTGCAGTTAAGAGAGAAAAAAAAGGAAACATCCTTGATATGATTTATAAAAAAGTTTTGGGCGTGGCTTTCTCCTCCCCTCTTAAACATCACTAATTCACTAATATGGTCAATTTCGTCAACAATTGTATTATACTTAAGATGGATCCATGTGATTTATATGCCTTTATCTCTATATCAGGTAACACAGAAATAGGTAATGGATACGGTGTACCTGGTGGAGGTGCTTATTATGAAGGCTCCAAGCTTAATACTGCTGCAGGTAAATCTAATTCCAAAAATAATTTGAGTCATTCTGCTTCAGCGGTTCACCCTTTTAACATTGCAATAACTGAACCAGTGACTATCCCTTAACTTTGGTGCTTCTGAAACTTTGGAGCAGGTGGCGACGTTTTCAGTCAGCCTGAATCTAAAATTGATACGTGCTCAGAGCAGAAATCTGCTGCTAAAGAATTGCCTGAGTACCTCAAGCAGAAGTTGAGAGCTAGGGGTATTCTTAACGATGATACACGTGCCAAAGATCTTGTAAGAATACTGATTTGAGTTTTTCTTTGTTACCACAATTTTTTTCCCTTCACCAGTTTATGGGTTTGTTAATTTTTGTCCCGATTTTTTCCTTCTTTGGAGGCTGGGTGGTAATGTTTTTATGAGGATTTACTCCAAAATTCCGTGTTGCAAGTTTATTTTGGGTTTGAACTCAAGTTATATTCAAGCTTTTAAAAAAATATTTTTCTACATTTTTAATTTAGAATTTGATTTTCACTTTTCATGTTTCTTAGATGCTTTACAGCATATATTATTTTCAATCTGTTTATTTACCTTAAATTATCTGTTTTTCAATTTCAGAAAGGTACTTCAGTTGAACTTATGGAAAATGAGAAGTTGCCTTCAGGATGGGTATGTATCACTTATTATAAATGTTTATCTTGGGGTGCAAAATTTCTCTGCATATGTATTGTAAACAGCTATCCTAAATATCCTAATGAGTCTGGGAATTTCATAACTAAGATCCTAGCTTTAACAACTGAAAGTTATAATGGTGATTTGGGTATCATACTACCCTATGTTTAGTATCACTGCAATCTAGTATTGAGTTTTTTGAAAAACAAGAAAAAGTGAAGTGATTCTTATTTACTATGGAGACTTGGCATTTATATGTATTATTGAAGAATATAGCCCATCTTAGATATGAAAGAGGAGGTTTAACCCGAGGTTTTCATTCTGTTAATGATATAATCTTTATTTTAAAATTGAAGTTCATGATTAGGTTTGAAGGTTTGTAGTTACCGTCATCCTACCATTCTAAGCTCGAATTACGGGACTTACATTATTTCCCTTTCTTCTTTAGGATTTTTATTTTTATTGGTACCATTCTGTTTACAAGCCTATATCAATTACTAATTTTACCATGCAGGTGAAAACAAAAGATCCGGGAAGTGGTGCATTTTATTATTTCAATGAAAGTAGCGGGAAAAGTCAATGGGAAAAACCTTATGAAGCATCCTTGACTGTGAAATCACCATCATCTTCACATCTTCCAGAAAATTGGGTGGAGACATTGGATGAAACATCAGGTTCATCACGTATAATTATTGTGTGGTTGCTGTTAAAGTTATGGGGATTTAGATAAAATAAGGAGAAGAGAAAATAAAGACTCTTGAAATATGAAATATGATTAATAATAACTCGATAATATGGAAACTAATCCTAGCATACAATTTAAAATACTATAAGATTAGAAACCAATCTTACGAGATAAACTACATACGCTAACATAAGATATTATAAGATACGTTCTTATATTCTAACACTCTCCGTCAAATTAAAGCTTACTTAGCTTTAAGCCTGTAACAAATATACTCTTTCAAAGGAAAAAAATTACAATCAAGGGAAGGACTTAGAAGTCTTCAACCTTAGCTCTTCTTACACATAACTTGCTCCAAAAGAATCAAGAATCCCCTATTTGGGAACAAATGCCGAATGTCACAATAGGAAAAAAGCAACAATTTAAGCAGAAGCAACAATTCAAGGCTTAATCACTTAATAGAAGCAAATAGCTTAACCACCACATGAGGCAGAAGCTACCAAAGCTTAACCATCAAGAGCATAAGCTAAAACACAAGGCTTAGCCACTCAAGAGTCAAGACAAAAGCAAACCAAAAAACTTAAAATTGTCTTCAAAGAGGAGTTCGTACTAGAACCGAGAGTCAAAAACAATGTCCAGACTCCAAAGAGAACCACGAGTTGTAAGGGGGAGTCACAAACAAACCAAAAGCAAAATCAAACCGCAGCAATATTAGGGCATCACTATGGCAGCTCAACCTTTAATTGAAAGGTTTAACCACATTAAACCAATCCAAATCAGATCAGCGCTTTTGAAACACACCTTCAATGTGGCACCCACAAGTTGGAGTGGCCCCAATTGAACCAAGATAAGATGAGACAATCGGAACATATGGAGTAGAAAAACAACAAATGTACGGTTGCACCACTTGCACGGACACAATGAATAAGGTCGTCGTACTGTCCAGCTGTACGCATGTGATGAACAGTGTTGTCGTACGGATACAATTAACGGTGTCGCTGTGGGTGAATATCTTTTGTCTTACTTATGCTTATTGTCCCCACAAATATAGAGATTTCTGTTTTACGTCCCTGTAATTTTTTTTTTGTTTTCATATGTGCAATTTCCTCCATTTTGTTTTTTTTCTTGAATTCTTTTTTTGCTTTTTGTTCGTAAAATAAATATATATTTTTTGGAATTAGTCCTTATGTAGTCCATATTTCACGGACTAAAATTAAAATAATCTCTAATTTCACGACTAGATCAAACATGAAAAATATTACAGGGACAAACAAAACAACAAAGATCAAAAGCGAAAAATTTGATATTGTAAGGAAAAAAAAATTGTACGTACGAAAAACAAAAATCTTTATATTTTTTCAAGGACTGAAAAATATATTAAGCCTATTTTTTATTCTGTTTGAGTCTCTATCACGCAGAAACTGATTTGAATTTAAATAAAATATTACAGGGACTGAAACAAAAAAACAAGTATATTATTGTAGGGACTAAAACAAAAAAGATGACCAAAATGAAAAATATATTGCAGGGTCTTTTTCTAACAATTTTTTTAAAAAGGACTAAACTAAAAGGTGAGTATATTATAGGGATACAAATAATATTTAAGCCAAAGTAAAATATTTGAACACATGGCAATTATCTTTGCCTCTTTTGGAGTAGTTGGGTCAGTTTATCCATGACTTGATTGTAGTTGTCTCATGCATAATCATATTCTCTAATCTCATTTTCCACTCATTTTATGAGTTTATAAGTTATCTTGTTTACTTTTTTTTCTTTGTCGTCAAGGTCATAAGTATTATTACAATACAAAAACTCATATATCACAATGGGAGCATCCTAATTCTGCTCAGAAAGTTGTGTTCGATCACTCAGACTTGTCGGCTGGTCGTAAGGATGACCAAACATCTAATTTACAGAGGTGCATGGGCTGTGGTGGTTGGGGTGTAGGCCTCGTACAAGCGTGGGGCTACTGCAATCACTGCACGAGGTAGAGAATAGGGACTCTTGCTTACTTGGGGATATTTTCGGAGAATTCCTCTTCTTACACCATTTCTGCCTCTTATATGTGTGTGTGTGTATATATATATATATATATATATATATATATATATATATATATATTCTTTTTGGCTGCATGTTTATACCGAAGTTACCTTAACTATACATTGTTTGTTGTATCCTAAACATGAAAATGTTGGTATCCTTCAGAGATAGCAATTGAGAATGATGTGGGTAGGTTGATCTATGATTATTTTAGTTCGGTAGCGTCTACCTTATTAGTTCTGATCCAGTTTTGTACAAAATGGAAAATTTTGTCATCTGCAGAGAGGGAATTTGGCAAAAACTAAATTTTCTTGATAACCAAAACTATATTAAAAAACATGCAATGTTTTAGACTTTATATGCTAATTTCTTGCAACATGGTTACACTTACACAACCCCGGCTTCGAATTTCCTCTCACTTCTTCTCATGAAAAGTGCAATTTATTCATTGTGTATGTGGAAATATGTTTATTTTCCTTGAATTGTTTGAATGATACATGGAAGGTATGTATAGTATACATTGGACAGAAATAAGAGCAATAATCTAGCCTAGAAATCAGGGGAATTGATTCCCTATCAATGCTAATTCAAAATTCAAAATATGACAGCTAATAGTTAATTACATAAAATCCTAATGAGCTGTACAAGATAGAATCTTTGCTGATTCTGAGCAAATCTTCAACACTCCCCCTCAATCGGGATGGTAGATATCTATCATACCCAGATTGGATCTGATATTCTCGTATACATTCCTTGGTAGGGCTTTTGTTAGAATGTCTGCTGTTTGCTGGCATGATGGAACATGATTGACACTTATAATTTTATGATCAATTTTCTCCTTAATGAATTGTCTATCAATCTCCGCATGCTTTGTTCTATCATGATGAACTGGATTCTTCGCAATGCTTATAGCAGCCTTGTTATCACACAATATCCTCATGGTGTAGGTTGTAGGAATTCTGATTTCATCCAGCATTCGCTTAAGCCATATTCCTTCACAAATACCATGAGCCATAGCTCTGAATTCTGCTTCTGCACTACTCCTAGCCACAACAGATTGTTTCTTGCTTCTCCAAGTTACCATATTACCCCATACGAATGTGCAATATCCTGTAGTTGATTTTTTGTCAGATAGACATCCTGCCCAATCTGAATCAGTATAGACTTCAATACCTCTGTTGGAGTTCTTTTGGAAATAAAGCCCTCGGCCTGGTGTACCTTTAAGGTATTGAAGGATTCTAGTCACATTTCTCATGTCGGTTTCAGTTGGGTTTGACATATAACGACTAGCCATGCTCACAGCAAAGCCGATATCTGGCCTAGTATGAGTTAGATAGATTAGCTTTCCAACTAAACTGATATCTCTCTTTGTCAGCTGGTACACTCTCCTCATCACTCCTTTTGACTGGTTCTATGGGAGTATTGGCTGCTTTGCATCCAAGCATCCCTGTTTCTTGAAGTAAATCGCGAGTGTACTTCCTTTGAGAAACAGAGATACCATTCTTTGTCCGAGCAATTTCCATCCCTAGAAAATACTTGAGCTGGCCTAGATCCATGACTTCAAATTCCTTGGCTAGAAGACTCTTTAAATGATTGATTTGATCATAATCGTCACCTGTAATAACGATATCATCAACATAGACAATAAATAAAGCTACCTTCCACCCAACGAATGCTTGGCAAACATAGTATGGTCAGTTTGGCATTGAACAAAACCATCATGCTTGACAACTTTTGTTAGCCTATCAAACCACGCCCTTGGTGATTGTTTGAGGCCATATAGAGATTTACAGAGCCTGCACACCATGTTTGTGGTGCTGGATGATTCAAGTCCTGGAGGTATTTGCATATATACCTCCTCTTCTAACTCTCCATTAAGAAAAACATTCTTTATATCTAGTTGGTGTAGAGGCCAACCAAGATTTACTGCTAGAGATAATATGACCCGAACAGAAATGAGCTTGGCTGCAGGTGCGAATGTCTCTTCATAATCTACCCCGTATGATTGTGTAAATCCCTTAGCAACCAACCGAGCCTTGTACCTATTTATACTGCCGTCAGCGTTGTATTTAATTGAGAATATCCACTTGCATCCCACTGTTCTCTTCCCTTCTGGAATAGTGGTAATTTCCCATGTGCCATTTTTTACAAGTGCTTGAACTTCTTCTGTTACAGCTGCTGCCCATTTCAGGCTTCTACATTGCTTCTTGAATATTTCTTGGAATTTCCATGCTGTCAACAGCTACTACAAAAGACCCGTAACTTTGTGACAATTTTCCATAGGAAACATATTGTTAGGTTGGGATATTTTGGATAAAAGAGATAGATTACCAGCCACGCAATCAGAAGCTCCAGTGTCCATAATCCAGGAGTCAACAGGTGATGATTGAGAGAAACAAACCGTAGAATTACCAGAATGAGCAACCGTTGCCGATGATGATGAAGCCTGGGAAGCCTTATACTGAAGGAATGCCTTATATTCCTCATCAGAAAGAACATTTTGTTTAGTATTTCTCTATTCACAATCATTAACCTGAGTCACATTTACTGATTTCTCTGGAAAGCCATGAAGGGAATAGCACTTGTCTTCAGTATGACCAGATCTCTTACAATAAGTGCACTGAGGACGTCCTCCAACACGACCTCCTCGACCACCCCCACGACCTGCAAAATTAAAAACAGGAGCAGAAGATTCTACGTTAGTCTGAGATCCATTTCCTTCAATTCCTTCCAATCCAGGAAGTCGTATAAGACGCCTGAGAAGATCCTCTGTAGAGGGAATGTCTGATGCAGAAAGAATGTTGCTCCGTACTGACTCATACTTTTGATGGAGACCATGAAGAACATAGATCATACACACATTATCTAGTTTCTCAAGCATCTTCTTCGGGTCATTGTCGGTCACAAGGAGCTTGAACTCGTTTACAGCTGACTGAGCTTTGTTTGCATATGTCATGATGTTGTCTTCTGTCATTTGAAGGGTGGCTAAACTATGAATAACACCATAAAGATGCTGAATATCATTAGAATACACATTCTTAGCCTTCTGCCAAATATCATAACATGTGGTGTATGATCGATAGTGGACCAACAAAGAGGGTTCAATACTTTGCCACAAAAGAGAGACTAATTGACAGTCTGCTTGTTCCCAATCTTCACGCAGATCTTTTACAATGTCAGAAGAATTCTTAGTAAGGCAATCGGAAAGCCTTTGTCCCAAAAACCACATTTTTACGGAAGCCGACCAATTCAAATAATTATCACCATTGAGTTTCTCTGTTGTTATAGAGGGATTACCGGAGAAAACATAAGACACAATCCTCTTACTTGAAGAGCCAAACTTATTGTTGTCCTTATCAAATTGTTCTGAATCCATCTTTGACAAAGACGAAAAATACCAACTGCTACCAGTAAAATAACACCAAACAGAAATCAAACAGCACCAAACAGCACTTAAAGAGCATAAACACAATCTGTCCGCACGTGAACAGTACCAACGTGGACAAAAAAACACCAAACAACACCAAAAATAGAGAGAAAACACCTGAAGACGTGAGACCCACTGGCCAATAGCAGTCACAACTCTGCGATGAACAGTACCTACGAACAGTACCGGCCGATGAACAGTACCGAGGAACAGCACGTGTCGATGAACAGTACCATGAACAGTACGCAGTAAACAGTGCGCGATGAACAGTTCTTCGTGAACAGTGTTTTCAGAACAACAATAAGGGGATGGCGGCTAGGGTTTTTGTGCGGAAGCGAGACTCCAAAAAACGAGAGCTCGTGATACCATGTAGAGAAAAAGGAATAGGAGACACGATATTGGTCACGCAGTTCGGCCAATCTTTGCCTACGTCTGCGACTACAGAGCAGCTGTAGTTCCGTCTTATTAATTGTATATTTGTGTAATGAGTACAAGCACTAATGAGTTTAAATAGGGAAAACCTAACGGGTCTGGGCCGAATACATATAAAACTACTATTTACAACATATCTTAACACATATCTCTCAATAGGGTGCTTAGTACAAGTTCTCACCCTTTTTCTCTTAGCAATAGGAATATCAATATCTGTTGTATTTATATCATCAGGTTCAGGGTTAGGAAGAATATTACCCGTGGGAACTTCATTTTCTAGAGCCTGGTTGGATTCGTGGTTTTGCATTGGAGTTGTGCTTGACTCTACATCCTTCCTCCTTTTCCTCTTATAAACCTTCAAGTTATCTTCTTGTGTTTCTGGGCCATGGTTCTGTTGAGATGTAGTTGAAACTTTACCTCCACCCCGTTCAGTTTCTGCTCCACTTACCGTAACACCTTTTGTTGTCCTTTCAGTTGGTTTAGGTACATGTTCAGCTGTTAGAGTGTCAAGATCCTGGTCTGGTACGGCTTGTGCAGGTTCGGTTAGCTCAAGAACCAAAGGCCGGCATTCTGAATTTTCAGTTGGATATGGTTGCTCCCCCTGAATGCCAACTTTGGGGTAATAGGGCTGGTTTTCAAAGAAGGTTACATCCATAGTGTGATAAATTTTTTTAGTATTGGGAGAGTAACACTTGTATCCTTTTTGGTGAGGAGAGTAACCAAGAAATATGCATTTGATGGATTTTGGGTCCAATTTGCTACGGTGAGGGTTGAGGTTGTGGACAAAAGCTGAACATCCAAAAACTTTGAATGGAATGGAAGAAAACATTTTACTTGTTGGGAAGAGGGTTTGAAGTGTAGAGAATGGGGCCTTAAAGTCAAGGATACGGGAAGACATTCTATTTATGAGGTAAGTTGCTGAAAGGACAGCTTCTCCCCAAAACTGTGTTGGAGCATTTGAGGCTAACATGATTGATCTAGTTACTTCTAGGAGGTGTCTATTCTTTCGTTCCACAACTCCATTCTGTTGGGGGGTGTCCACACAAGAACTCTGATGAACAATGCCAACCTTTTGAAGATAGGAAATTAGAGCAAGGTTGTAATACTCACGACCATTGTCGGTTCTAAGTATTTGAATCTTGCTTTGAAATTGTGTTTGTACCATGTTGTGAAAGATTTCAAAGATCCTCCCCACTTCGGATTTTTCTTTCATTAGAAACACCCAAGTGACGCGTGTGTGATCATCAATAAAGGTGACAAACCATCTCGAGCCAGTAATGTTCTGAACTCGTGATGGTCCCCATACATCACTATGAATTAGTGAGAAAGGTTTGGATGGTTGATAAGGTTGGGGTGGGTAATGGCTTCGGGTATGTTTAGACAATTGGCAAATTTCACACTGAAAATGTTCGTTGTTTTTATTGAATAATAAGGGAAACATCTTTTCCAACAAGTACATAAAATTTGGGTGGCCTAATCTATAGTGCCCCAACGTGATAGAATTATCACTAATTGGAGCTGCTGCTGCTACATAGGAATGTATCTTGATTTCTTCTTCTAATTTTTCAACTTTAAGGAGGTAGAGTCCAGCACACTCTTCAGCATTGCCAATCGTCTTCCCCGACTCCAAAATCTGAAATTCACACAGGTTAGGGAAGAATTTAGTAACACATTTCAAATCTCTTGTAATCTTGCTAATGGACAGCAAGTTACAATCAAGTTTTGGCACATATAGAACTGAGTCAAGTGTAATATTTTGTGAAATAATAATTGATCTTGTACCCATGACCTTAGAATGTGTACCATCAGCTATCCGAACGGTATGGTTATATGGACAAGGAGAATAACTACTAGCATGAGTTTCCTCCTGCTTTCTTCCCTCTTCAGTATGGAACTGAGGTGGATGTCCCTAGCATGAGTTTCCTCCTGCTTTCTTCCCTTCTTACTTCTGAGAAGACTTCCCGAATTTTGGGAAGTGGTTTGGTTCCAAGGATCCTTCCACGAACTTCATCAAGATCCTTGTTTAGTCCCAATAGGAACTTGTAAATCCTATCTTTTTCCACCAGCTCCTTATACTTCTTCTTATCCTCTGTACAGCACCATGTAACTTCTTCATATATGTCCAACTGCTGCCAATGTCTATAGAGTATGTTAAAATACTCAGTAACAGAGGACTCTCCCTGTCGTAGGTCATGGAGTATGCTTTTTATCTCAAACACAGCAGATGACGTTTGAGTACATTTCCTTCACTGCATCCCATATATCTTTTGCAGTGTCATAGAACATGAAATTTTCGCCAATTTCATTTGTCATGGTGTTGAGTAGCCAAGACATTACTTGACTGTTCTCAAGTTGCCATTTTTTGAAGTTTTGCATCCCCTTTCTCAGGACACTTAGAGTCTCCTGTGATGTAGCCCTCTCTCCCTTTTCCTTGGAGGAAGATCTTGACTGACCTTACCCATTGAGTATAATTTTGACCATTCAATTTATGGCCAGTGATGAGGTGAGTAAGCCCATCGTGTGAGCTGGTCGGAAATGATCCAGTCTCCACTGTGAGCGATTCATTAGGGATGTGGTCTCCCATGGCTTGGCGGCGCTAGGTTAGGGATGGTTCAGATCGTGCTCTGATACCATGTGGAAATATGTTTATTTTCCTTGAATTGTTTGAATGATACATGGAAGGTATATATAGTATACATTGGACAGAAATAAGAGCAATAATCTAGCCTAGAAATCAGGGGAATTGATTCCCTGTCAATGCTAATTCAAAATTCAAAATATGACAGCTAATAGTTAATTACATAAAATCCTAATGAGCTGTACAAGATAGAATCTTTGCTGATTCTGAGCTAATCTTCAACAGTGTAGATAAATTCCGGACATGTATTCGATAATTGAAGGTTTTCTATGTTTATCCAGTAAATGCATGAAACTTGTGCCTTGTGTGAATAATGATGATAAACTAGTGCTTTATTTGTTATTCAGTGTTCTTGTTTGAATATCTTGAGAATATATTGTTGAATCATTGAACATATAGACTTGTTTAGTTGATTGGATGCTTCATTCTGGAATCAGTTTTCTTCTAAATTAGCTTTTCAAATGTTCATCTCTAACATTTCTTTTGGTTTTTATTTTATCCAAAAATGACCAAATGCAGAGATCTCAATCTTCCACAATGTCGGTATTTGTCCTCTAGCTTGAATAATCAGCAAAGCAGTGCTGCACATCCCGGTGATAGCAAACAGAGGTATAATTTTTTATGAAGATATGCAGAGGTCTAATTATTTTTGTTGTCGCCATCCTTGGGGCAGGAACTCTAAAGTAATTAAGTTTCCACTGTAACTGTCCATCATTTAGAACATCTCCTTTTGTACATTGCACTATCTTGGAAATTCTATTATCTTTTTGTGATTAAAAAATCTTCTATTTCTTTTAGGTTCACTTCCATACTGAGAAAATACTTCGTAGAGTTCAATAACGGAAAGTGCATTATGAGGAAAAGGATTGATGAAAGTTAAACCGTGAAGTGAACTTTTGAATAAAGCTAACATTGCTGGCTCGTAGTATCTAGTATATTTATCAGTGAAAGAGGGCTAATATCAAATACAGTCTTTGTCATCAAACTTGGACTGCAATTTGTTATATCTCTATAAAACTGAACTATTAGCATGCCAGAAATGATGATAAATTAAGATATTTTTTGTTTTTGCTTTGAATTTGATGAAAGTTTAATCGGAGAAGAAATCTCATCTTGAGTTATGTCTTGATATTTTCCTTAGAAAGGAATGAGTTATTCTTTACCAGAGCCATAGGGAATGTACTGATCCCAGTTTGTTTCTCCAGGTCTAGTTGGAAACCTCCAGTTGATAAAAGTAAAAAGATTGGCAAGAAGCGTGCTCATGCGGAGGATGATGAGTTGGATCCTATGGACCCTAGCTCTTATTCAGATGCTCCCCGTGGTGGCTGGTATGGATATATCCCACACATTTACTTTTATCTTTTGAACTGATCAATTGAACCCATTCAAAATCCTTGTATGATATTGACTTGCTTATAGTGATAAACTTGGTATTTTCATAGAAAACCCTATTAGTAAACATGAATTATGGTTAATTTCAGGGTTGTGGGTCTGAAAGGTGTACAGCCACGAGCAGCTGACACAACAGCAACAGTATGTGCATTCTTACTTTTTCTTTTTTCTTTTTCGTTTCAGAAGCTCTTATGTTCTTATCTTCTCCCGAGTTGCTTTTCTTATTGGTGCATTTGACATCAGTGTTTTGAGTTTTTAACTAAAAGATTTCTTCCAACCTGGTATCCTTGGATTCCTCAATATTCTAAAAAGAATGTTATAATTTGCTTAAGTTATACATGAAAGTGGTGTGTAAGTAATCCCAAAGCTGGAGAAACTATCGAGTGAGTGAAAAATTATGGGTAGCGTTGGTAGACATTAAGCTTCCATTTGATGCAAAGCTAGCCAAGTGTTGCTGCTATCAAGTGCCATTGGCTAGCAGTTGTGCCTGTTATTCAGATACAGAGGAAATGCATGTTTAAATATGCCTGTCATAATTATAGTTTTGGTTTCAGTTTGATCTTACTCAAGGCTCAACTTGACGTATGAACTCTGTTGATCAATTTCAGGGTCCTCTGTTTCAACAACGACCATATCCATCGCCTGGAGCTGTTTTACGAAAGAATGCTGAAATTGCTTCTCAGAGAAAGAAACCAAATTCAAATTTCACTCCCATATCCAAGAGGGGTGATGGGAGTGATGGGCTTGGTGATGCAGACTAAGACCATCTTATCAACACAAACGTGTTCACCTTTGTCATGTTATTTGTGGGAAGCTGTTGATGAAATATATCAAATACAATTTACTTTTTTTTAATGACAAATGTTAGTGAGTGAGAGTTGAATCTTCTTCCTCCTTATCACTCCACTCCTCAACTCTCACCAAAACCGAAAGCCAATCTTATAGGCAAGAATGCTACTCTATTATTTATAAGTTGGCTAAGAATGCATTTTGTTTGTGTAACCAGCTGTGCTGTTGTGCAATAGTATTGTGTGGCTATTACCGCAAATATTGGACAATTTTTTTATAGGCAAATGTTAATGGTTAATTAATTAGGTAGAGACATAATTTTTAGTTTCCAGGAGTTGAACTCTAAACTTTCTGCTTAAACTCCTCCGGTTTTCCTTAACTCGCCAGCTGACTTGGGACAAATATTGGGCAAATGGCATCACTTCAATGTTCTATAATCAAGCAACTATACTGCATTATGGATGTTGGTAAATTAGAAGCATCTTTACAAATGATGGTTAAAAGTTGGTGCTTACTATTCATGAGCTGATTGGAGAACCATATGATTTTTATGAATCAGAAGTTCGAGAGGATATGAGGATTGCGAAAGAAAGAAGTTTATGCAGCTCCCTCTTTTGTTTTAGTACATCTTAGAATTTTCTAGTTAGCCAGATTAGGGTAGAAATATATCTTTCATGGGTTTTATAATATAGATGTAGTCATGATCATTTTTGCCTTCTTGAGATACCTGTATTAGTTTTTCCTCTTGGGAATTTGGAGAATTATGGTTAGAGATTTATATTTTATTTTATGGGTTGATTATGTTTTTAGGCCCCTGGCTTATTATCCTCATTCGATTTTGGTCCCCAAAATTTTGAATGTATTTTCTTCGTCTCCAATGTTATGAAGTGTATTACATTTAGTCCTCATTTAGGGTTGTAAGTTTTGAATTACTTCTCATTCACACTAAGACTTATCTTTTGATTTTGGTTCTAGTTTGTACAAAGTCTCCCAAAAATATTTTTACTAGATATTTACACACGTGAAAAACATTTTCCTATATGTTGAAAATTACTAGTTTTATCGTTTCTTTTCTTTGATAAGTCAGTTTAGCGTTTCTTGTTTAAGAGTCTGGTTTGAAGCTTTTCATTAAAGACCTTAAGAAATCCTTATGTGCGATAAATCAAATGAAGTGTGGAACGAAAAAGTGTAACTTCAGGAATCATCAAAATGCATCTGATTCTAAACTCTAAGATTTATCCTTGAGCGTCAGAGTAGCTCTTCTTACGACACCTCAGCAGGAGGGATCCCATTTTTTGTACCCCACCCTTCAACATCATACCCCCATGTTATTTTTTATTCTCGGATTGCCCCTGATAATTTTTAACCAACGGATTTATGTAATTAAATGGTAAATCTGTTTTGGAAAAAAACTAAAACGAATTTATCATTTAATCAGAAAAATCCGTTTTTAAAAAACTGTACAATGGATTTACGTGGAAAAAACATAAATCCGTTAAGTAAAATTAACACGACGGATTTATCTTAGAGAAACTTAAATCTGTTTTGTTATTTTACTATAACGGATTTATATATTTATCAGATAAATCTGTTTCGAAAAAAACCAAAACAGATTTATTTGATAAGTAGATAAATTCGTTATTTTAATTTTTGACAACGAATTTATCTAACACATAGATAAATCCGTTTTGGTTTTTTTTCAAAACGGATTTATCTATTAAATAGATAAATCCATTGTTACAAAAGTTTTAAAAAATAAACAGACAGGATTCCACCGACACTTTTGATCAACGACTTACTTTTGTTCGTCTTGGTAACTGTGCCCCAACGGATAGATTTTCAACGGTGTAGATCGCACCGACAATATCAATGGTTGATAATCAGTGACTATTGCTATAAATACCCCCCTAAACCCTCATTTCTTTCACACCAACATTTCACTTTTAGTTACTCCTTTCACACCCACACACTCCAAAATGAACACTGAATCCACTCAGTACTAAAGAGACAGCATACTTACCGCTATTCATCATGGTGGCCAAATCACCACAAGAGCGGATGGTGTCTTCTCCTCATGTCCAAAACCGGTCTTATGCAGGCTCCATGACAACATCACCTTCGATGGTTTGAAGGATAAAGTGGAGCTTAAGGTTCAAGTGAGGGGTGATGACCGAGAGGTTACTAAAATCACTTATCACAAACCACTTTTGGTAATGATGGCTGCATTCACTGGTCGTTCATGAGTATTAAGACTGATGACAACGTACGAAGCATGTTGAACATTGCTGAAATGTTTCGATCTCGTTATTTGTTGGAGCTGTACGGGAGACTCAACGGAGCGTCAATCAGATTTTACGCTGTTGTTATGCTGGAGGACCAGGATTTTAGGAACTGTATTTGTTGCTGTTATGTTTTGGTTTTTATGTTCTATCATGCTTTGTTTTTTATGTTTGGTTGTGTTGTTTCGCTGTAATCTACTTCTGCATTAATGAAAATAAATTTTAAATTTAACGAGTATAATACTAATGGAATAATACTAAATGCAAATAGATAAATCCAGAATAGTTCAAATGGAAATAATAGCAATACAAAAAACTCAAGAATCAGAGCCAGGATCAGGGTCGCCTCCCTCTGCATAGTCAATCAGTCCCCAGAGTGTGGCATACGCTGGAGAGCGTCGAGGAATGTCTCCAGACTGTAGCAAACAGCGTAACCGCTGACTAATATGCATCAGTCTCTCCTCAGGTCCTATAACTCCTGGTGCTGGTGCTGCTAGTCCTCCTGCTGCTACTGGTGCTGGAAGAAGCCGGGGAACTGAAACCCTAAAGTACTAGGGCAAGTAAGGTGGATGAAGCTCACCGATCTCTCTGGTTGCAGTAGTTATGCTAAGAACTCATCACCACATCTGTATAAGAGGGACGACCCTCAAGCGGAGGATGAGGGATGATCTGGACGTATCCAAATTGCCGGAGGCACCTATCCGGCATGTAGGGGACAGTGATGTCCTCCCATGTAAGAAAGCCCCTGTATAATGAGAACTGGTCCTCTGGCCTCAGATGTCTATGGCTCTCAAATGGTCTCCAGATGACATTAGTAGGGGTCAATGCATCCAGCCTCCTACGGTACTCCTACAACTTCACAGCATCAGTCTTCCTCCTCTTCCAAAACCCACAACGTGGTACCTCATCCTCCCCAGTGGTAGCCTGCACACATATGTTGGGAAAATACTCAAACATCCATGTCTGAAATAATAAATGAAAAATACTAAAAAAAATAAACTCGTTAAATGAACAAATAAACAATCGTGCCATGATTAGCGTCGCATAACCCCCTAACTGGAAGCTATCCTTTAAACATGCATAGTTCAGCTGCTCATACATATATGCCAAACAAGTTGCACCCCACGCCCATTGACCAAGTGTGTTGACGTCCTCCAGTACATGCAACCACTTAGTCTCAACTCCGGTTCCAGTCTTGCTTGTAAATATAGACATCCCCAGTAAAAGCAATATGAATGACCTGGCAGCAAGAGTATGCTGGTGCTGAGCAATGTGGTGTCTGCAGACAGCCACTAGCCACTCAAAGTGGAAATATGCACCCCTACTGGCTATGGTCTCCTCAGTAGCCTCAGCAAAAGTAACCCCCAACATATCCACAGCCAGCTGAATGGCATTGTCAATAGTAATAGAACTAGGGAGGATTTGTATAACCTGCCTGCCAATGGTAGATGAACCAGACATGACACATGTAACACCCTAAATATTTAATTAATTTATTTAATTAAGTATTTAGGAATTTAAAATTAATTAAGTGGATATAAGTTAATTACTAGAAATTATATTATTTTTGTGTAAGTGGCGTTGGAAGATGGAGGTGCCAAATTAGATGGACTTGGGCTTAAGTGAGAAGCCCAAGCCCATGAAATTTAGTCATATGCGAAGTAGCAAGGCGCCTAGGGGGTTAGGGTTCCTTGCTATTATTTGCGAAAAAAATTGAGAAAGAGAGAAAGGAAGGAAGGGCGCGCCGTAGAGAGGGAGAAGAGGAGAGTCGCAAGCTTCAAGGAGGAAAGAGGAGGAGTGATCCGGTTGCCGTGGTTTCGTTCGTGATCATCTCTAGAGATCCTACTCTTCAATTCGAGGTAAGGGGAGTTCTATCGATTTCTATAATAATTCCTATGATAGATCCTAAGTAGTGATAGCCTAGATTAGTCATGACCATGATGTGTTTGTGAATTTGTGTCTTTGATTTGTGATGTATGCGTGATGTTCAATGTTGTGGCCAAAAAACCCATTTTTCCTTTGTGTTGTGGGCGCCTAGGGCGCCGTATTTGTGATTGGGGAGTGGTTGAATTTTGGTGTTGGATAGATGAAGTTGATGATTTTATATGTGTTTTATGAGTTGTGTGAAAAATTGGTTGTGAATGGTCATTTAAAAAAATTTGAGAAAAAAAAAATGATGTTTTTGCTGAAATTGTGTGAATTCTGGTGCTGGAAGTGGTTCTGGGCGCCAGGCGCCCTGTGCTGGGCGCCAAGGGCGCCAGTGTGCCTTGCTGTGCGCGTGTGTGTTGCGCCAAGGCGCTGGGCGCTGAGCGCCCGTGTGCGTGTTGCATGTTGCGCCAAGGCGCTGGGCGCCAGTGTGCGTGCGTGTTGCGTTTTGCTGGGCGCTGGGCGCCCAGGGCGCCAGTTTTTCAGGATGTCCCAAACGTTTTCGAAAACTGTTTTCGCTATATCTTTTGGCTCGGACATCCGTTTTAAACGTTTCAAAAAGTGTTGGAAAGCTCTTTCAGTTGTCTACCTGTGTGTCCCCTTTTTAAAAATAAAAACTTATAATTTCTGAATGTTGCTGGGCGCCCAAGTGGCTGTTCCCGGTGGTCACTGCGGTGACATTGAAAAGATGTTTTGGTGTCTTTGAAAATCTCCTTTGAGCATAACTAACTGTTTTAACGTTTTAGTGTCAAAATGGGTGATTAATGACTGTTTTGCCCTTAGTGGCTATTATTATTTATTATGACGTGTAAAAGACTGTTTTGCCCCTAGTGGCTATTATTATTTATTATGACGTGTAAAAGACTGTTTTGCCCTTAGTGGCTATTATTATTTATTATGACGTGTAAAAGACTGTTTTGCCCTTAGTGGCTATTATTATTTATTATGACGTGTAAAAGACTGTTTTGCCCTTAGTGGCTATTATTAATTATTATGACGTGTAAATGACTGTTTTGCCCTTAGTGGCTATTATTATTTATAATAGTGTGCAAATTACGATGATGCCCTTGGTGGCTAGTAAATGACGTTTTTGTCCTCAGTGGCTATTGTTTGAGTTGATGATATTATGTATAAGTGACGATGAAAACCCAGTGACGTTTGAGGCCTGAATAGCTAAGTGATGTTAAGGCCTAAAAGGCTAAGTGATGTTGTTGTTGTGTAAATTGTGAATTGGCAGGTGCTGCGCCTCCTATTTGGCAACCGGTAAGTGACGGGTCACATGGTTGACCGCGATTTGTGCATTTGAGTATTTGTGTGTTTGTGAGTGGTGCATGTCATAGTGTCTCATGCCCCATATGCATAAACCCAGTGACGTTTTGAGGCCTGAGTGGCTAAGTGACGATGAGGCCTTAATGGCTAAGCGACGTTTGTGAAAAGGTACCTCATGCATATGTCCGCGAGTGGGTTGCATTTCATATGCCTACATGACATAGTGATGAGTTATTGTAGTGATGTGATGGATGATTGTGATGTGATTAATTTAGAGCTGTGACTTGACTTATTATTTATCATATGATTTATTATATGAATTGAATTGGACTCACCCTTCTGTTTGAATGTTACCCCCATGCGGTAACGTGCAGGTGATTGCGAGTGAAGGACTAGGTACCTTCGCTATTTCGAGTCGAGTCGTCACGCTCTGATACGTAGCACTCAGGGGGTGGGACGAACTTAATGTCATGAATGTTTTTGATTGTTAAGTTTTGTTGACAATTCTGTTTTATTTTATTATTCCGCTGCTTAGATGAGTTCATTGACGTTGAGTTTTATTGCGATAATAACTGTGGTTTTTGAGGTTCGCTTATTGTGATGTGCTACGTAATACCTGGTTAATATGTTTTGAGCTGTTTTATTGAGAAGTGTGGTTTTTATTGAAGAAGTGTAATATCCCTCGTGCGAAACAAAATTTTGAAAACTCTGATATTTTTTCCAATTAAATTAATGGGTAGAAAAGGGGTGTTACAACACATCATCCAAAGTGATCGTCATTTCACCAAATGGTAGGTGAAATGACGATGTCTCCAGGTGCCATCTCTCAACAAATGCAAAAATAAGCTCATGATTCACAATGGTAAGAGCTGAACGGACGAGGGGCGCTAAACCTGACCTCTCAACGATAGGATAGAAGCCACGAGCCATGCATAGAGGAGACAACAGTTTATGGATTTTGTTGCCATGTGCAGCTATTTTCAATTTTTCCGGCAACTGAATAAATTAAAAAATAAACAATTATTAGACTAAACTTATATAACAAGCCTAAATATATTCAACTATTTGTATAGTTTTTACCTGTCCTCTGAGAATATTAGATGCTACATGAGCATCAAATCCGATAAGAAGTGAACCATCCATAGGTCCAACATACTGCTGATCCGCTTGACCAGGCTGCTGCTGCTCCTCCTCATCATCATGAGGAGGGTAGTCCTGATGAGGAGGGTAGTCCTGATGATACTGCTGCTGGTAGTCATAATGGTAGTAGTCCTGACCAGCAGCCTGGCCATCGTAGTAGTCCTAACCAGCAGCATGCTCCTGCTCCTCCATGTCCTGCTGAGGAGCCTGTTGTCTATCTCGCTCTCGGACACTATAAGCGTACTATTTTTGGGGGTTACGCCATTTCTCGCCGCTATAAGCGTACTCTTTTTGGTGTGCTCGACTTAGCATACTATGCCTTTGGCGTTGCTCCGTCGTTGTTCAGATGTGCACATCCTTCTTACTTTCCTTCTGATGTTGCTCGTGGGCACAAACCATAGGCGCTCAACCATCAAATATCCAACATTTTCTAATAATAAATGTTGTATGCTTGTTAATTAAAATTAATTAATTAATATTTTAATTTTAATGAAAATTAAGTATATATAACATGTGGTGTGGTGCAAAAAAAATAAAGTGTGGAAGTGTTAATAGAATAAAAGCTGAGTTGGGCTGTTCTCTTTTGTTGTTGGGCCTCGGTGTGTTTATGTTTTGTGGGCCGGGTCTTTTTTATTCAACGAAACAGAAGCTGTTCAATTCATCTCCTTATTTGCGCGTCCTTTTCTTCTTTAAAGTCGCGTTCCAGAAACTCAGCAAAAGAAGAGATCGCATTCGCGTTTCAGAACAGAAGCAAGGCGAGAGTTGCATACACAGTGAGTCGCAAGAGAGAATTGCGAGAGTGAAGATTCCAGTCTTGAAAATCGCTGTTTCTCTTTCTGTGTATTTGTTCTTGCTAACGTTTCAGAACAGAATCAGTTAATAAGAAGAAGAAACCGAAATCTCTTGTAATCATCGATTCATTCATAGTGGATTTATTCGCTCGGATTCAGACCCCCAGATGTAGGAGAATTCCGAACTGGGTTAACAAATTCTTGGTGTTCTTCCTCCTCTCCCTTTTTTTTCTCTGTTTTCGTTTTCAATTCTTTCGGTTTCTTTCAATTTAGTTTTTCGCATTTAATTCTGTTTTTTCAATTAATTCGATTTGTGTTTTACGGTTTCTGTTTTTCAATTTCTGGAATTGGTTGCTGGCTATTTTGTTGATTTATCGTTTCAGGGAACAACAATTGGTATCAAGAGCTTTGGTTCGCGATCAAGAAACGATGGTTTCAACAAAGTACGAAGTCAAGAAGTTCAATGGGAAGAACGACTTCGGGTTATGGCGTGTCAAGATGAAAGCAATGCTAGGCCAACAAGGTCTCGCGGGTGCGCTACTTGGAGAAAGGGGCTTGCCGGCAAAGATGTCCGCGGAAGAAAAGGCGGAGGCTTTAGAGAGAGCACATGGTGCGCTAATCTTGAGTCTTGGTGACAAGCCTCTCCGGGAAGTGGTAAAAGAAACCACGGCAGCAGCTATTTGGAAGAAATTGGAAGACTTGTATATGGTAAAATCAACTGCCAACCGTTTGTATTTGAAGCAAAGGATTTACACCTTCAAGATGCAACCGGAAAAGTCCGTAGAAGAGCACATTGACGAATTCAACAAAGTCATTCTTGACCTCGAAAATATTGATGTCAAGATTGATGATGAGGATAAGGCTATCCTACTTGTAAACTCTTTACCTAAAACGTATGAACATCTCACCGATGCTCTACTTTATGGTAAGGAAACATTAACCCTTGATGATGTGCAATCCGCACTAATATCAAAGGAATTTAAGAGGAAATCCGAGACTAAGGAAGAACAGAATGAAGGTCTATTTGTGAAAGGGAATTTTGAAAAGAAAGGCAAGAATAAGAAGAATAAGAAATGGGATAAAGAAAAAGGTAAGAAGGATAACAAGTGCTACATTTGTAAGAAAGAGGGTCATTGGAAGAAGGATTGTCCAAAATGGAAATCCAAGAAAAATGGCGATTCCACTGATGATGAAGGAAGCGTCTCAATTGCTTCCGAGTACTATGAAGGAGACGTTTTGATTGCGGAAATTCCACAAGTGAGAAAATATGGATTTTGGACTCTGGCTTTGGTCGTCAAATAACTTCAAGAAACGAAGTTATAGGGTATTGTGATGGTGATGTGTTGATGGCCTCTTCATCCATCAACATGGATCACTAGGTGTTGGATACAGGTTGTTCGTTTCATATGACCTCCAATAAGGAGTGGTTGATTGGCTATAGGCAAGTGAGTGGCGGACAAGTAGTAATAGGAAACAACACAGTGTGCAAGATTAAAGGGATAGGTTCTGTAAGACTTAGAATGGATGATGGCACTATAAAGATACTTCCGGAGGTGAAGTATGTCCCTGGTGTAAAGAGAAATTTAATCTCTCTTGGTATGCTTGAAGCGGCGAGTTGTTCTTTTAAGGGGGAAGATGGTATTATGAAGGTGGTCAAAGGCTCTCTAGTGGTTATGAGAGGATATAGGGATCATGGCATATACATTCTCAAAGGTACAACAATTACCGGTAGTGTAGATGTGGCTACCTCAAGCACGGAATCGGTGAATTCCGAAAGGGCAAGGTTGTGGCATCAAAGACTCGGGCATGTGAGTTCTAAGGGTATGCAGATATTGGAAAATCTTGGTGTGTTCGGAAAGGACAAGCTTGGAGGGTTACCTTTATGCGAACATTGCGTATTTGGCAAGATGCAGAAGGTGGGGTTCAACACGGGACAACACAATACGGAAGGCTTGCTGGACTATGTGCATAGCGACATTTGGGGACCGGCAAGGATTCCCACTCTTGGGGGAAACAGGTATTTCATTACTTTTCTTGATGATTGTAGTAGGAAGGTATGGATTTATCTTTTAAAAACTAAGGATGAAGCCTTTACAACATTTAAGGAATGGAAAAGCTTAGTTGAAAATAAAACCAATAGAAAGGTTAAGGTGCTAAGAACAGATAATGGCTTAGAGTACTGTAATGATGTGTTTACAAATTATTGTAAAGAACATGGAATCACTAGGCATAGAACTGTTAGGCACACACCTTAGCAAAATGGCCTTGCTGAGAGGATGAATAGGACCATATTGGAGAGAATGAGGTGCCTTCTCTCCAATTCTGGGATGCCTACTAAATTTTGGGGCGAGGCCGTCTATACGACTTTCTATTTGATTAATTTGAGCCCCTCCACCGCTATCAAACTAAACACCTCAAGAAATTTGGTTAAATAGGACTCCTAGTTATGATCATTTGAAAGTTTTTGGTTGTGTTGCTTATTATCATGAATGAAGGAAAGCTAAGCCCTAGGGCAAGAAAAGGGTATTTTGTTGGTTATCCTGCAGGTGTGAAAGGCTATAGGATTTGGAGCCAAGAAGACAAAAAAAATGCATCATTAGTAGAGATGTGAAGTTCCAAGAAGCAGAATTGTTCAAGGGGACTAGAGACAATCAAGAGCTAGTTGAAGACAAGCAAGAGCTAGAGAGTTTTGAGCTTGAGGTGGAGCATGAAGCCACTAACAATGCCCCACCCCAAACTCAAGAGGTAGTGGAGCCGGATCCGGGACATCAAACAGATGGTGAAGACAGTGATCCAGATCTCACGGATTACAACTTAGTTAAAGATAGAAGCAAAAGGGTGGCGAAACCTCCCCAAAGGTTTGGCTATGCAAATATGGTAAGTTGTGCTCTCAATACCGTGGAAGAGGTTATTAATGAAGAACCAAGGAACTACAATGAAGCTATTAAACACAAGTATAGTGATAAATGGGTTGTTGCCATGACCGAATAAATACATTCTTTGGATAAGAACAACACATGGGAACTAGTTCCTAAGCCAATGGGAGCTAGGGTGGCTGGTAGCAAGTGGATATTCAAGAGAAAGGAGGGAATTCCGGGAGTTGAAGAATCAAGGTTCAAGGCAAGGTTGGTTGCAAAGGGCTACACTCAAAAGGAAGGTTTGGATTACAACGAAATTTTTTCACCGGTAGTCAAACATTCCTCTATTAGAATCATCTTGTCTATGGTTGCTCACCATGACATGGAATTGGAGCAAATGGATGTGAAAACCGCATTTCTCCATGGAGACTTGAAGGAAAGTATCTTAATGCAACAACCGGAAGGTTTTGAAGCCAAAGGGAAAGAAGATTGGGTGTGTCATCTAAAGAAGTCTCTCTATGGACTCAAACAATCTCCTAGACAATGGTACCTAAGGTTTGATTCTTTCATGACAAAAAATAAGTATGTTAGAAGTAAATTTGATTGTTGCATTTACTTCAAACATCTATCTCATGATAATGGTATCTACTTGTTATTGTAGGTTGATGATATGTTGCTTGCAAGCAAGGGTATGACTTCTATTGTAGAATTGAAGAATCAACTTAAAAGTGAGTTTGATATGAAGGATCTTGGTCCGGCTAAGAGGATTCTAGGTATGGAGATAACAAGGCACCGAGACAAAAGGAAGCTAATCATATCTCAAGAGAGTTACTTGAATAAAGTGGTCAAAAGGTTCAACATGTGTGATGCTAAGGCTACCTCTTTTCCCCTAGCACCACACTTCAAGTTGTCTAGCACTCAAGCTCCTACAAATAAGGAGGACAAATAATACATGAAGGCAATTCCATATGCCAATGCAATTGGTAGCATAATGTATTCTATGATTTGTTGTAGACCGGATGTAGCTCAAGCAATGAGTGTGACAAGTAGGTTCATGGGAAATCCAGGCAAGGATCACTGGCAAGCGGTTAAATGGGTTCTAAGGTACTTGAAAGGGACAACAAAGGTTGGTTTGGTGTATGGCAAGGGTGAAGAAGATGCAAAGGCGGTTCACGGTTTTGTAGACTCCGACTATGCTAACGATCTTGACAAAAGAATATCTTTGTCCGGATATGTGTTTACCTTGTATGGAAATACAATTAGTTGGAAAGTGAGCCTACAACACATTGTGGCATTATCAACTACCGAAGCGGAGTATGTTGCTCTCACGGAAGCAATCAAGGAGGGATTGTGGATTCAAGGTTTGGTTAGTGAGCTTGGCATAAGTGATGATCTTGTATGTATATCTTGTGATAGCCAAAGTGCTATTCACTTGAGCAAAAACCAAATGTACCATGAGAGAACCAAACACATAGATGTTAGGTTCCATTTCGTTAGGGACATTGTGGAGAAAGAGGAAGTCGAAATTGTCAAGGTTCACACAAGTGATAATCCCGCAGATATGCTCACCAAACCGGTTCTTGTGAGTAAGTTTAGGCATTGCCTAGACTTGCTCGGTGTTGACATCAAGTAAGTGATGTCATGGTCTTTGAATTCGAGCTAATGGAGTTATTCTACTATGATGGAATTTTCACCAAGGTGGAGATTTGTGGTGTGGTGCAAAAAATTAAAGTGTGGAGGTGTTAATAGAATAAAAGCTGAGTTGGGCTGTTCTCTTTTGTTGTTGGGCCTCGGTGTGTTTATGTTTTGTGGGCCGGGTCTTTTTTATTCAACGAAACAGAAGCTGTTCAATTCATCTCCTTATTTGCGCGTCCTTTTCTTCTTTAAAGTCGCATTCCAGAAACTCAGCAAAAGAAGAGATCGCATTCGCGTTTCAGAACAGAAGCAAGGCGAGAGTTGCATACACAGTGAGTCGCAAGAGAGAATCGCGAGAGTGAAGATTCCAGTCTTGAAAATCGCTGTTTCTCTTTGTGTATTTGTTCTTGCTAACGTTTCAGAACAAAATCGGTTAATAAGAAGAAGAAACCGAAATCTCTTGTAATCATCGATTCATTCATAGTGGATTTATTCGCTCGGATTCAGACCCCCAGATGTAGGAGAAATCCGAACTGGGTTAACAAATTCTTGGTGTTCTTCCTCCTCTCCCTTTTTTTTCTCTGTTTTCGTTTTCAATTCTTTCGGTTTCTTTCAATTTAGTTTTTCACATTTAATTATGTTTTTTCAGTTAATTCGATTTGTGTTTTACGGTTTCTGTTTTTCAATTTCTGGAATTGGTTGCTGGTTATTTTGTTGATTTATCGTTTCAGGGAACAACATAACAATATATAACCAATACCGTTGGCCTAGTGGCTTAATCTAACCTAGGACACGGGGGGTCGACCCGGTGCTCCCCAGGTTTGATTCCCGCAGTGGACAAACTCGGTGTTGGCCAGTGCGAAATTTGATCCTAAACACGAGCGGAGATTAGTCTTTCGTTGAAAGTGTTGGGACACTCCGTGGGTAGCCAGTAATGTTCCGAACCAAAAAAATATATAACAATATATAAATATGTGTTGTCAAGTCATGATTTGCTTTGTGTAAAAAAAAATGTATGAATTGCCCATGTGTAATCACGGTTGGAGCAAAAGCTACTTAAATTGTTTGTTAATCACTTAAATCTTTTGTGGTGGTAGTGTGGTAGCTTGGACCCACCAAAAGCAATTTAAGCAACTTTAGTTTCTCCATTATAGATGATATGAGAGATAGGGCTGCACAAACGGGCGGTTTGGGCGGTTTCGGGTTGAAAATGGTCAATCCGGCACAAACCAAGGAGTGTAACAACAGGCCCATTTTCGTCTGGTAAAAGCTTCGGACAAGACAGGTTCGGTTTAACGAGTTTAACAGGTTACACGGGCGGGTTTAACAGGTTGGTTCAAAATAGCTTCCATCTTGTTTTTTGGTACAGAACTACAATAAAAAATTCAAAATGGCATCGTAGTGTCAATCTGTAATTTTAAGTTGAAACTTGAACCACGGAAGAAGATCAACATAACACAAAGTAATAGTTTATATATTACTTTATCAATAAAAAACTAAGTAATATATAAACTTATAAAGTTTAAAAAGTTGAATAGGAAAAGACATGAAAAAGTAGAGAGTATTTGCAGGTGTGTAGAAAAAAGTAAAGTAGAAGAATAGTGTGTGACGGTGGGAAAAGTAAAGTCGTGCGGGTTTAAAATTTATTACCCACATTATTACTTCAGTCAATTAACGATGTTTCAGTTCGCCAGGTTGTCTCTTGCCTGCCCGTGGAGCAGACAGTTCGAAAGGTCTCCCTATTCGGGAATCCTCGGATCTATGCTTATTTTCAACTCCCCGAAGCATTTCGTCGTTTACTACGCCCTTCATCGTCTCTGGGTGCCTAGGTATTCGCTAGAAATAATATTCTATATGGCATTTCTTATTGCTTTTGCTGTCAAATCGCCGATTATACCCTTACATACATGGTTACCAGATACCCACGGAGAGGCACATTACAACACTTGTATGCTTTTAGCCGGAATCTTATTAAAAATGGGAGCATATGGGTTGGTTCGAATTAATATGGAATTATTTTCCCATGCTCATTCCATATTTTGCCCCTGGTTAATGATATTAGGTTCTATTCAAATAATCTATGCTGCTTCAACATCTTTTGGTCAACGTAATTTAAAAAAAAGAATAGCTTATTCCTCGGTATCTCATGGGTTTCCTTATTATAGGAATTGGTTCCATAAGTGATACTGGGCTCAACGGGGTCATTTTACAAATAATATCTCATGGATTTATTGGCGCTGCATTTTTTTCTTGGCAGAAACTAGTTATGATAGACTACGTCTTCTTAATCTTGACGAAATGGGCGGAATGGCTATCCCAATGCCAAAAATATTCACGATTTTGTACTATCTTATCGATGGATTCTCTTGCTTTAACGGGCATGAGCGGTTTTGTTGCAGAATTGATAGTTTTTTTTGGAATAATTACTAGTCAAAAATATCTTTTCATGATGAAAATACTAATTACTTTTGTAACAGCAATTGGAATGATATTAACTCCTATTTATTTATTATCTATCTTACGGCAGATGTTCTATGGATACAAGTTTTTTAATACACCAAACTCTTATTTTTTTGATTCTGGGCCGAGAGAATTATTTATTTCTATTTCTATCCTTATACCCGTAATAGGTATTTGTATTTATCCAGAGTTCATTTTCTCATTCTCGGTTGAGAAAGTTGAAGCTATTCTATCTAATTTTTGATAGATAGTTTTCTTGAATAAATGAATAAAACAAAACCAATAAATAAAAAAGAGAAAAAAACCCTTTGGACAAAGATTTTTATGTTTGATTCACTTAAAAAAAATTGAGTTGTAATCGAATATGTTTGTTGTTTGTGAGAACCCTTAAAATCAAGTAATGTAATGATTCAAAGGGTTTTCGACGATTTTTGGGAAGTTTAATTTATGAAAAGTATATATATATGATTTCCATATTTTTATTTCTCGGGTTAAGTTCGTTACTCATTTTTTTAATTCAATTAGATATAAATGAACCATAACAATGTAGTCCTATTCCTAATAGATTGATCCCCAAATAACATACCCAAATTATAAGAAATCCTATAGAGGCCACTATTGAAGAATTTACACCTTCTAATTTTTTATTTTTTCTAGTATGTAAATAAATCACGAATATGGTCGACGTAATAAAGGCCCAAGTTTCCTTTGGATCCCAATTCCAATATGATCCCCATGCCTCGTTAGCCCATACTGCTCCTGAAAGAATACCTATTGTTAAAAAGAGAAAACCTAGACTAATAATACGATAACCCCAACGATCCAATTGTTGAATAAATTGAGACCTGTAATAATTTCTAGAAGAAGAAGTTGTTCGTAAAACATTCTGCCTTTCATTCAAATTCATGTATTTGATTTCAGCAAAATCAAATGATTTATTTAAAGAATCCAAATTCTTGGTAAAAGCAAGAATTTGGATTACTTCTTGAAACGTAATGACTAAAATAGCCACTGATAATAATGATCCACACAAAAGAGCTGTATATCCGAATATCATCATACTGACGTGCATCATTAGCCAATGAGATTGTAGAGCGGGTACTAATATGACGGATTGATGCATTTTGGTTAAAAGACCTGAAGTAGCAAAGCCTTGGGTAAAAATAACACTTGGTGCGATTATTGTACTTAAATGGTTTTTATCCTTTTTAAAAAATGGAACCATATGAAAAATGGAAAAACCCCATGAAAGAAAGATTAAGGATTCATATAAATCACTAAATGGTAAATGGCCCGAAAAAAACCAACGAGTAATTAACAATCCCGTTACACAGAAAAAGGTTATTGTCATGGCTTTTTTGGACAAATCATATAATCCTACGATTTCATTGACTAATAAGGTTATTAAATGAATTGAAATTACAATTGATATGACCGAAAACGATATATGAGTTAATATATGCTCTAAAGTTGAAAATATTATATATATATATATATATATATATAATGAAAATAAATAAATATCATTAATGAAAATATAAAAGGTATGAATACTAGGATAGGAATCGGGAATTGAATTCATTATAGGACTTATTTTTTTAGAATATAGAATAGGATGGCATGCCGCTACTCGGACTCGAACCGAGATGCTCTAGCACTGCTTCCTAAGAGCAGCGTGTCTACCAATTTCACCATAGCGGCTTACTCGAAATCATAATAACCGATTCATTAGTCAATCGTCGAGATTAAAAGAATCAATTAACGTGGAATATTAATATTAATTTAGTACATTTGTTTACTAAACATTAAAAAATTTGAAGAATTCTATTATTATTCTAAATCTATACTATAAATTCATATTAACTATAAACTAGAAGTATAGTAATAAAATCGAAAAAATATTCAAATAAAAAAAAAGAACGTTTCAATTTCAATATGAAGTTAAGTTGTATTCTTGTTTACACTTTTTCAAATTAAAAAAAAGTGTAAACAAGAATAGGTTTTTCGTAGTTTACACTTTTTCGTAGAAGTATAGTAACAACGGAGAATAGGTTTTTCGTAGTTTACACTTTTTCAAATTAAAAAAAAGCACTGTTGAAACTGAAACTAGATAGTTTTGACTTCAATCTAGGAATGAAAAAAACATTTTGTTGTAGTTGTTTATGACTCATTTTTTAATTATTTCATTCATTTTATGACTCTAAAGAAATGCATTTCCTTTTTTTCAATGAAATCCTTAACGTTAATTTATATATCTATTATTATTTCACACTACATTCTAAAAAATTTAGATTATATATTCAGCATATATTATAATATATATATATATATATATATTATAATAATTGCTAAATATATGGTCAATATTAAATATTCTTATATTACTAAATATTCTTTATTATACTAATTCCAGGGTTTCTCTGAATTTGAAAGTTTTCACTTGGTAAGTTTCCATACCAAGGCTCAATCCAATTAAGTCCGTAGCGTCTACCAATTTCGCCATATCCCCCCTAAATAAGAGGACACTTCGGTCGGTTTCGGATACTGCTGGTTTAACTTCGGTGGGTAATAAGTTTACTGCCCGTTCTTGCCATTTTTGTCTCCGATCTTCGGTTTTCCGAGCGGGTTTAAAATTTTGTCCATTCCTATTGAGAGATACTGAATCCTATGTTAATCACTTAAATCCTATGTAGTAAGGAAGATTGCCTTAGACGTCCAATATTTTTTTTAAGTACACACTGCTATATAGATAGATGGGGTGTACGTGGTGCACAATCAGGCTGAATAATTAGGAGGAGGTTTAAAAGTTAAAAGGTCCAATTAGTAATAATTAGGCATGGGGTAAGTAATTGAGAACTTGAGGCCTGAGGGTAACGATATGTGCACATTGCACAATTATTAGGGTTTTTTTTACCCCATCATATCCTTATATACCCCACAGACCCTGCGAAAAGACGAAAATACCCTTACAATTTTTACAAATTTACAAAACATTTACCATTTTTCACTTGCATTCGTTTGACCAGAAAGTTTCGTGAGAGAATCGGATTTACCCTTGAGAGAGCTATTTCCGATTTGCCATCGGATCTACATAAATTTGATCTTCCTCAGAACACGCAGAAAAAGTAAGTCGAAACTAGCTATATCCGATTTCGCATCGTATCTACCTATATCCGATTTCGCATCGGATATAGCTAGATCCGATTTGTGTTTTTTGTGTTTTTTTTAAGAAATTGTTTTTTTAGTGTCCAATAGGTATCGAGGGGAGTCCTCGGGCCAGGCCTCGCCATCTGCTCCCAGTACACGCACCCGCCACAGGATTGCGGGACATGCGTCTACCCGGCGTAGCCGACAGCAGCAGTATCAGCAGGTGGAGGAGGCCCCAGCCCCAGACTATCACTATGAGGAGGGCCAGCAGGGGCACCCTCTTGATGAGCATTCTATGTCTGAGGACTACCAGCAGCAATATTATCAGCAGCAATATCAGCAGCAGCAGCAGCAGTATCAGCAGTACCAGGAGGAGCCCTACCATCAGCCTCAGCAGCATAAGGAGCAGCATGAGGAGCAGCATGATGAGCAGTCTCCTCTATTCACTGGGCTAGCATCTCATGTTTGTTCCGTTATATTGAGAGACCCGGTAAGTTTAATTTATTTACATAGCCTGCGGAAATTGAAGGTTACCAACCATGGTAACAAGTTGGCTCAGAGACTGCTTGGGTTTTCCCAAAACCACCGGTTGTGGGATTTTATCACAGGTTCCGGATTAGCCCCCCTCGTCTCGACCGGACATACAAAGGTGGACCATGAGCTGATGTCTGCTTTTCTTGAGAGGTGGCACTCAGAGACATCGTCATTTCACTTACCATTTGGTGAAATGACGATTACTTTGGATGATGTCTCCTGTTTGCTGCATCTACCCACTACGGAGAACTACTACAGAGCTCCACCTACTTCTGTCACCACTGATCAGGCCATCCACCTAGCACGTGTTTATCTAGGTGTGACTATGGAGGAGGCGGGGCTGGAGTGTCGAGCTTCATCTGGGCCATATTACCATTTTGAGTGGCTGCAGGAGATTGTTAGTAGAGGGTCCACAGAGAATGACATGCGTCCTGCTGTCAGGGCCATTATCCTTCTGATCCTGAGCTGGTCTATCTTCACAGTCAAGACCGGCGACAGGGCTGAGGCTAAGTGGCTGCTGTTAATTGAGGATGTCAGTGCAGCTTGTGTGGGATCATATGCATGGGGGCAGCAGCACTTGCTTTCATGTATGACCAGCTGAACTACTCCTGCTTGGACCAGGTGCATTAGTTAGGAGGGTATGCGACCCTCTTACAGGTAATAATTTTAAGTTAATTTTTTCCGAGTTTGGTTAAATTTCTGTTAAATAGTTTTTAATTCACCATGTTGTTTATCTTCTTTTTTTCAGAGCTGGATTTTATGGTACTTTCCTCGGCTAGTGGAGAGGAGGAGTGGATTGCGGGCTGGAGCACTGTGTGGGCATTGGAGGAAGAAGAAGACGGATGGAGTGAAGCTGGGGGCATACAGGCAGAGACTTTGAGCATGTCTCATTATACAGGGGACACATCAGCTGGGGAGACATCAATGTTCCCTACATGGCAGATAGGTGCCTCAGACAGTTTGGGTACGTGCAGGTCATCCCACGTCACCCTCTTACCGGTCGTCCGAGCCATGCAGGCTGCATTTTTCAGATTGCACATTATATGCCTGTGGTGGAGGAGGTTTTTCATACTACTTATCCTGCTGAGGAGTTGGGTCAGGTTGCTCCGGACTACATACATTGGTATGTGAGAGCATCTATTCCTAGACTCTTACGGGTTGCATCACCACCACCACCAGTACAGCCAGCTGCACCACCAGTACAGCCAGATTTGCTAGAGATTGTGGAGGAGGAGATTCGGAGGGGGATTCGGAGCGGAGACATTAGGATGGGTTGTCAGACATACGCTCGCCTCACCCGGTTACTGGATATGCTATCGGGCCGTGACTAGGGTTTTGTGTGATTGTATGCTTGAATTATTTTTGAGTTGATTTTTATTATTTCTGGTTTATTATATTTGTGGAGTTTCATTAAAATTTCGATTTCATTCATGCGATAAAAGATAAAACATAACCAACTACAATAACAATAGGCAGATACTATTTCCTAAAATTCTGGTCGTCGAAGACGACGTAAAATCTCATTCACAGTCCGTTGAGTTTCCACGTACAGCTCCAAACGGCTTATACCCCTGAAGCGTGTCATGGATGCTTAACATGTTCACCACGTCTTCGTCAGTCTTGATTGTCATGGACGAGAAGGAAACGCGGCCATCGTCTCCAAGATAGGGTTTGCGATAAGTGATACTAGTGACGTCACGGTCGTCACCAGTCACTTGAACTTTAGACCACACTTTATTCTTCAAACCTTCAAACCCCATGCCGCGATGGATTCTGCATAACACCGGCTGAGGACTCCAGAAGTGGACACCTTCTTCTCTCATCGTGATTTGGCCCCGATGATGTATACCGCAAAGCCTATTGTCATCTTAGCGTTGAGTGAGGCATATCTCCATTTTGGATGAGTGAAATAAGCAAGTGAGAGTGAAATTTTTGAGTGAAAAGAATGAGGTTGGCAATGGGTATTTATAGAAATCGTCAATGATTATCAACCGTTGATATTGTCGGTGCAATCTACACTGTTGATCAACATTGGCAGTCAAATCCTACCCGTCGAATTTAGTACAAATCGGATTTACCTATCAGGGAGGTAAATCCGATTTGCATTTTAACAAAGCAGACATACCCCCACTGATAGGTATATCCGCTTTGTTAATTGCAAAGCGGATTTACGTACCTGATAGGTACATCCGCTTTTATATTTTAACAAATCGGATCTACCTCACTGAAGCTATATCTGATTTCCCCCCACTAATTCTAATCGGATATACGTAAATCTGCCTTTTATTTTTGTGAGTCGGATCTATCTCCTGAAAGGTAGATCCGATTTAAGTCAATTTTACCAGGGGTATTTTCGTCTTAAAATTTATTGTGGGGGTATATAGGGATACGATGGGGGTAAAAAAAACCTCAATTATTATAGGGTAAAACTTGATTACAAATTTACAAAACCGGCAATGGTTGCTATCGCTAAAAGAAATTTTTCAAAAAAAAAAAATTTCAAAATTTCGAGATCAATAATGTTTCAAGATAGATTGATGAAATGTTAGAATTACTTTATTAGAAAGCTCTGATGAATGATTTCCTAACTCAAAAAACTAAAAACTAATATAAAAAATTAATAATTTATATCATAGTAAATCTCTTTAGACTTTTCACGTTAAACCCCACAATTTCGGTACACAACCCTAAACACGTGATATGATAAAATCTTATTATATCCTCATCTTATCTCTTTCTTATCAAACTTGCTTATCTATACTGATAAATCTTATATTATCTTACCTTACGTTATCTTAACTTATCTTATCTTATCTTATCTTATTCGTCTCTATAATCAAATAAGTCTTTTATCTTTTTTTTTCCAAAAAAAACTCATATTAAAAACAAGAAAGAGAAAATGGTCCGGGTAAAAAGGCGTGCACATGATCCGGTTGGAATAAAATTACCCAAGATAGAAAATATGGAGGTTTGGGGTAAGGAGGTGCAGGGAGCAAAATACAACTTTACTTGAAAAACTTGTATGGGATTTGTTTAATAGCAACGACAAATTACAATCTTTTAAAAATCGGACCGGTCATTGAACCGGTGAAGACACTGGTTCAAGGTTTAAATGGTTCAACCGTACTTGAACCGGCTGGACAATGAACCGGTAAAGGCACTAATTATATAATATATTAAGTGATAAATTTAAAATATAACTAAGTTATAAGCTAAGATAAAATAATTATTATATACATTTCATAGGACTAAATATTAATAAAAAGATAAATAGTCAATGGGTTTAAGTGCTATTGGACAAATATTTGAAACATGGCACTCTAGTGGGTATAACTCTTGCTAATGTATCACCAACATGGAATGCACTCAAGAGTGCTTTTAAAGATCTTAAAGATGGATTTCAATTTAAGATAGCAATGGTAACACAAGCTTCTGGTACTATCCTTGGACAATTAATACGAGGATGTCTGATACGTACTGTCAATTTTGTCCAAATTCAATATACAAATTATTGCATTTAGGATGTGTGGGACTAAGAAGATGGAAGTTTAATATGACAGTGGTACATGGCATGTGGATTTGGATTCAGCATGTTCAGCACCGTCGCTCTCCCTCCTCTCTCAATCACCGATCCCCTTTTCCCTCTCACCACCGTCCCTCTCTTCCCCCTCGTTTTCCATCTCTCTCTTCGCATCTCCCCCTCTCTGGTTCGCATCTCCCCCTCTCTGGTTCGCTCGTCGCTCTCCCTCTCTCGCTGTTCAGATCCAGATCGCAGAGGAGGGGGGAGGGGTTCACGGAGATCGCAGTCGGAGGGAAAGGAAAACGAGGTGGGTGAGAGAGAGAGAGAGAGGAGAGAGAGAGAGAGAGAGACTGGCGGTGAGAGAGAAAGGAGAGAGAGAGAGGGAGATTGTGAGGTGGGTGGTGGGTGGTGCGAAGGGGGTGGGGGTGGGAGGATCACGAGGAAGAAGAAGGATCACGAGGGGGGTGGGGGTGGGGGTGGGGGTGGGGGTGTGCCTACGTGGACTGCCACGTAGGATGAGTCAGTCCAAATTGAGTCTTAATTTTGACCAAATTAAGAGGGGGATCAAATTCGTCAAATTGGGAAAATAGGGGGACCAAAATCGTCAAATTAAAACTTGGGGGACCAAAATCGTGAATTGGTGAAAATAGGGGGACCAAAACTGTAATTAAGCCTTTATTCTATCAGCAGTGCCTACAACTCAGGTTGATACCACAACCAGATAATCATGTAAGTGGCATCCCTTGGAGCTCACTACAAGAGAATTGTTAAAAAATGGCGCACCCTTTAGAGGCGCTTTTTTAGAAGTGCCCTGATGCCCAAATACGGAGGACCTTTAGAGACGCTTTTTAAAAGGCGCCTCTAAAGGCCCTCCATATTTTGAGCATCAGGGGCGCTTTTTAAAAAGTGCCCATGATGCTCAAAATACTGAGGGCCTTTAGAGGCGCTTTTTAAAAGCGCTCCTGATGCCCTAAAATTATAATCCTCTCTTGCGCCCTATCTCCCTCTCATTTGCGAAAACCCTCTCAGTCTCTCAACGTTCACACACAGTACTCTTCCTCTCTTGCGCCCTATCCCTCTCATTTGCGAACAACAACCCTCTCTCTGGCTGCCTACGATGCCCAAACGCCCTTTGACGCCCAAACCCCCAAACGTCGTTCTTCCTTCGACGACCTCTTCCCACCGTGAGCTCTGTCTTTTCCAGTTTTCCCTCCGTTCGCGACTCCGTGAGCCGCCTTCCCTCCTTCGTGACCTTGACGACGCTTCTCCCTCCGTGAACGACGCGGCGCTGCTTCGTCCTCCCTCCTGAAAATCTGCCATTGTTGGTTGCTGGTGACATAGTTCACGATTTGCTTCTTTTTGGTAATGCTCTTCACAAAGTTTGCTTCTTTTTATCTTTTCATTTCTAGGTTGTTTTTCTCTTTTTTTCCTTGGTAGTTTTAAGCTTCAGAATTATTGTGTTCGTTTGGAGTGTGATTCTGTAACGCCCTGAATTTTTACTTCCTTTGTGTATAGTATAATTGTGTATTTACTTTGTGGGAAATAATAATTAGTTTTGCCTAGGGAACATTTTTGAGGAAAATAAATTCTTGCAGAACTAGAGAGAAATATTATAGGGGGTTATTTAAACAATTTTGGGCTTAAAACTCTGTCAAATAATATCTAAAAGGTATCTGTCAGTGCAAATTTGTACTGCACTAAAAAGTCCAAACTTATCGAAAAATTCTAAAATTTGGTTCGTTAAGTTCTATAGAATATAAAGATCGAAATGGTATCTGCAGAATTTTTTTTATTCTACTGAAATTATGTCTTTTATTATTACCAGTGTAACAAAAATTAAGTGATAATAAAAGGATATGGACAAGTGAAAATATAACCAAAAGGATAACATATGTGTGGTCCCATTTGATTGATTACCTTTCCCTTCTATAAATAGGAAGACCCACTATGTTTCACTTTCACACACCTCACTTCTAAAAGTAACACTTCTAAGGTTAGAAAACACAAACATCTCTCTTCATTCCTCTTTTATTTATTTTGTACTTATGGTTATACTAGTCTTGTTTGTATACGTAGATATTTTCTTCCTTTCTTACTTTATAAAGTTTGTACTATTAGGATATTAAAGAACTATTAAATAGAAATGGCAAGAGTTGCTCTTCTTTATTCTATTAAGCTAAAGGCAACACCATCATATAAAGAAAACAAGATCCGTACTTGTATGTTGTACTAAGGAAACTTTTTTGGCTGGATATATACATGAAAAGTTCACTTGATATGCTGGATAAGTTAAAAGGGGTAGGGAAAGTGGTCTCGTGGGATACGTTTAAGACTCATTTTATTTCCCTTGAAAAGAAAGAAAGATCACTTGGTCTATTTCCTTTGCATTTACTTTTATATTCCTTTTAATTAGCTAACATGAAATGGAACCAGAAATTAGTGTGCACTATTTTATATATATAATAACATGGGACTTATGATGAGTAGATGCTAGTGAGTGTTTGAGAATTAATTGTGACCGGACATATAACCATAAAACAACTTAGTTAGAACTAGTAATACATATGTTGTAAGTATCCAGTTTGAAGTAGGTCTCATTTACTGGGCAACTAGAAAAGTCATTTTATTATTATTGTGATTTTAAATTGAAAGGTCGGTTACTGTATTTGTCCCACGAGCATTGTTCCATCTTCCAAACTCTAAAAATAATCATTACTAATTGTATTTCTTTTATTTGAATGCTCGACATTTTTGCCTCTGTTGTTTATATTATGATCATGATTTGAAGAATGTGATTTTGTTTCATCTTTGAAAATTAAAAGGAATCACAAATATGTGTTTCCATATTTTTAACTTGTTATATATTTTCTGCAAATTATAGATAGCAAGCGTGCCTAGCTAAACTATTTGCAAAACAAGAGTTTTTGGGGAAAAAGAAAAGAAAGAAACAAAAGTGCTAATAATACCATTTTAGAACCTTAGTATGAAATTTGTAGTTATGATTATAGTAAATTAAAATCTAAATTGTTTTGATGAGTAGGCATTGTAGAGTTTGAAGCAAAAGTGGTGATCAGCAAACTGATTTGGAAAAAATTTCAAGGTAAGGGGAAATACTAATAATGAGTTGATGGAAACAAATTGTGTGTTGTTTGAATATATATATATATATATTATTTAGATATTTTAAGGTGATTTTGTGTGATTTTGATTGGTTGAGTTATTTGCAATTGTGCCAAAATAAGTGTACTTTGGATTTGGTCAAGAATATTGGTTGGCTTTTTAATTAGCAATATGACTTTTGAGGATTGACTAGTTAAAGTGTGTCTCACAAATTGATCTATGGATTCTAACGACTAAATTGTTAAGTTGATTTTGGATTAGATGAGTAAGACCGATGGTTTTACCAAGAGCTGTTACAGGATGTTTCTTATAGTACTACCAAGTGTATAAGACTGGGGATAGGTTCGGTTGGGTCGACTACAGACCCTCTGGGGGCACTTGTGTTTCGTACTCCTACCAATGGTCAAGAATATTGGTTGGCTTTTTAATTAGCAATATGACTTTTTTTACATGTTATCTGTAAGGCCAACCATGCTATCCATTATTTACCTAAATATACTTTTTAGAAAAATGTTGTTCATTGCGAGGACAATTTGTGAAACTGAATGAGGTGTGGATGTGATGTGCTATGCTGTGCATGTGTTTAGTTTTTTTACGCCAACTGACGTGTTATTTTTCAGGCAGAGACGTGGGTGTTTTTAGCAAAAAAATTTCACTGTAAATAGGGTGATCTACTTTTTATAATCTGTATTGCATGTGGATCGAAGAATCTCTATCTTATATTTATCTAGTTTTGACATTTAATTTATTGTCGGACTTTCGTTAATGAAATTATCTTTCTAGGCAAAATCAAAATGACATGGTACCTCATTTTTCTTGATAAAAATAATAAACTAGTGGGGTAGTAATTTTAGGGCAAAATAACTACCGTACCACTATTAATTCTATTATATCCTACTCTACCACTTTCCCCCATTAAATACCAAAATACCACTCTTTTGTATTTGCCCCTACCACTCAGCTGACACATTATTCTTCTCTCTCTTTACTTTTTTGTTTTATTCTTCTCTTTTTTACTCCTCTCCACGTTTTGGCCCCACCCCCATCTTTTCTCTTTTTTTGTCTCATTTTTTTAAAACGTTTTCTTTTGTTTTAAATGTTCTTTTAAATTGTTTTATATTAAATAATTCTAGTTTTAAATTAGATAATCAACCCAAATTTAACCAAAAAAATATAGGTTTACCGAAAAATTTGTCGAGAGAGGGAGGCAGTCACAAGCAATGATGGCATCTGGTATGATCTACTCAGACAAGGTCATGTAATACCTTGATAAAGAACGAGCAATGTCAAACTCCCATGAGGTCCACATTCACAACCGAGCACAAACAATTTTCAGAGTCAAAGAGTTGGTCCGCCCACCAAGCGGTCGTCCACCTAAAACATTCAAGGTAGACCTTGAAAGTCGATGGTGTGATTCTGGTGAGTTTCAAGCATTACACTATCTGTGTTCACATGTCATCGCAGCTTGTTCATCTATCCACCATGACTACATGATTTATGTGCGTCCCCGGTACACATTACAATATGTTTTCAACATTTACTTGGAAGGGTTTCCGGCTGTGCCTCATGATTCATATTGGCCAGAATACACTAGAACTGAATTGTACCATGATCCAACTATGCGGAGAGATCCCAAAGGTCACCCCCAGTCTACTCGAATCCGTACTGAAATGGATCAACAGAAGAAGAGTAGGCACCCGAAGAGAAGTGGTTTGTGCCGGAATGAGGGACATAGCCAGAGAAACTGCCTTAACTGTATCAATGCTCCTGAGGAAATTAAATCATTGTGAATTTGTTTAAGTGTGCAATTAATTGTTCAATTATTGTAATCGGTAATATTTACTTATGTGTGCAATTTTAGTTCTCATTATGTTTTTTAATAATTATTTTTTTGACAAAATTTTTAAATTTATTTAGTTAATGATTTATTCAATTAGGTCATTAATTAAGTAGCTAATTATTTAATTAAAATTTGGGTTGATTATCTAATTTAAAACTAGAATTATTTAGTATAAAAAACTTAAAAGAACATTTAAAACAAAAAAACGTATTTAAAAAAATAAGAAAAAAAAGAGAAAAGATAGTGGGGCCAAAACATAGTGAGAAGTGAAAGAGAAGAATAAAACAAAAAGTAAAGAGAGAGAAAAATAATGGGTCAGCTGAATGGTGGTCGGCCAATACAAAAGAGTGATATTTTGGTATTTAATGGAGGAAAAATGATAGAGTGGGATATAATAGAATTAGGGTTTTTTTTGTACCCCCTCATTCTCCCCTATACCCCCATTTTTGTGTAAATCCCCAAAATACCCCGTATTTTTATAAATAAAAAAACGTTTTTGAATTTTTTTCGGAAATACAGGCATTTCAGGAAAGCAGTTTTCTAAATTTTCCGGAAACACCTCAAAACAGGGTATTTCCGAAAGTCAAATTGGCTTCCGGAAGTACCTCTTTTGAGGTGTTTCCTGAAAGATCAAAAAATGTGTTTTCCGGAATTGTCCTCTTCAGAGATACTTCTGGAAATTTTTTAAAAAACGTTTTTTTAATTTTTTTTTTTAAATTATACGAGTACAAATACCATAAAAAATACAACTAAGAGTCAAAGGTCAAAACAGCTAAAGCACGCAAGAGTCTCTCATATGCAGCAGGTGGAAGACCTTCGACTCCCATGGCATCCTAGATATATGCAGCTGTAGTCTGGAACCTCATTTGGTACATCCTCCGAAGGCGTAGGCGGAGGCGCAGTGAGACGGGGAATGGACACTTGTAAGTACCATGGCAGGTAATCCTCATCGCACCCACCCGAATGTGTGGCCTGTCTAGAAGATCTAATCAAAGTCCGCACCGGGGCCTGGTAGTACAACCATCTCTCGAGAATAGTCTCTGAAGATGGACGTGAGGCACCAACCGTAAGAGGCTCCACATGGATCTCCTGGATGTATCCAAACTGCCAACGGACCCTCTCTGGCATGTATGGCACAGTCACATCACCCCATAGCAGATGACCTCTGAAAAGCGAGATCTGGAGAAATCCCCAGTAGCGCCTGTGGTCCTCCCAAGGCCTCCATATGACATCCTCCCACTGTAAGTCATCCAGCTGGACCCAAAAATGCTCAAGCTTGACAGCGTCATTTTTTTTATTCGCCCACCTGCAACAACGTGGACGCTCAGAAGCACTGTGATCTTTACGATCCACGATGGTAGGGAAGTACTCATAAATCCAACACTAAAAGAATAATTTAAGTAAAAAAATAAATAAGTAATTATATAAATAAAAGTAACTAATTATTGGTAAACAAAATAATTAATTATTACTTGTAGCAGAGAAGCGTATTCTCCAATCTGCGATGTCTTCCAAAAATAAGCATCGTTTAGCTGTTCGTACAAAAATGCCAACGCAATTGTGTGGATACCTGTGTTGCAGGTTATCTAATATTGCAGGATTAGTTTTGATGATGAAAAAGACAAAGCCAAGTTGATGGCCAAAGGAATGAAAGTGTCAAAGCAACACTGATAAAAAGTATCATATATTCAAAAGTCAATTCAAGTCAACCAAGCTCAAGAATTGAAGATTCAAGTTTAAGGGTAGTCCTTAAATATAAGGGTAGTCCTTAGGGTTTGGGTGAGTCTTAGGAATTGTGTAAGCTCTTTCAAAAGGTCAGCTCGTATCTCAAAGTCTCACACACTCACAAAGTTTTTTAAAGGTGCATGCATATTTACGTAAACATTCTTATCACCTTTTAAATAACAAAATCGATTTTTCTCATGCATAAACAAATATCAAAATCGATTTTCAGGTAAAATAGAAAAGGTAGAAATCGATTGTCAGGTCATGTCCTTCAGTACATAAATCGATTTCTGAGCCAAATATTTTTTAAGGAAAGAATCGATTCCCAATCTTTTGCAAATAACTGAGAATCGATTCCCACTTGTCTCAAGCAAGCTGAAAATCGATTCCTACATATTTTAACTTAGTGAAGAATCGATTCCTAGCCTCCCGGAGATCCTAAGAATCGATTACATCCTTTTTACAAACAAATCAGAATCGATTCCTAGATCAGATCAAGCAAATGAATCGATTCCTAGATCCATTCCAATTAACAAAGAATCGATTCCTTTAAACTTTTTCAACGTGAGATCTGGATTTTCAAAATCTATAAATAGAGGCTTCACCACCTCCATTCAACGACCAACCCATTCTCACGATCTATCATTTCTGAAAAACTCTTATATTTTATTTGTGTTCTTCTCGCACCACTGGTCCGTCAAGAGCTAATCCTACGTTAAGAGTTAGTTGGGGTTGTGTCCTTCAAGTTGTAATATCTGCCTACACTAAGAGGTATTTCTGTATTTACATTACTGTTATATTGTTGTTATAATTTGTACTAGAGAGTGGGGTATCTCTCTAGGGGTAGCTGCATGTACTAGGAAGTGGGGTATCTTTCTAGGGCAGTTGTTGTAACAAGGGTGGGGTATCTCTTGTTGTTGTGCTATTAGATTTTAGGGCTCTTTATAGGTGGGGTATCCTAGTAGAAGAGTGCCTGAGTCTGTAAAGGTTTTCCAAGGCACCTGTAAGCCTTGTTGTTTTGGTTAGTGGAAAATCTCACAAGGGTGTGAGGACTGGACGTAGGTCACTAGGAGGTGACCGAACCAGGATAAATCTCTGCGTGCTTTACTGCTTTCCTGCTTTACTGTTATTCTACTTTACTGCTTTATATTCTAATTCCTTCGCTTCCACTTAACCTGCGCGAAAATTGATCTAAGTCATTGAAAAGGGGAAAAACGTTTTCGAAAGATCTGAAAAGTTTTAAATCTCAATTCACCCCCCCTCTTGAGACTGAAGCCACTTGGTAACAAATTGGACCCCAAGCCCACTGGCCACAGTCATCAAATGACTGAATCAGTCTGAGCCACTTGACGGGCACATATGTGTGACTCTTGTCGGCAAAGATGGTATAGCCCAACAAGAGCAACATATAGCACCGTGCAGCATTATCAAAAAAGCCATGCTGCATGTTAGCTCGGTATGCCTCCTCCAGAAAGCTGAATCTGAAGTTTGGTCCCCTAGTGAACCGACACTCTGCCCAGCAAGAATCGTGGTCCATACCCAGCAACTCGCCTCCAGCATGAATGGCATCTGCATCAGAAAATCCAAGCCCAGGCTGCAAAAATGTGCCGGTGGGCGACAAATGGAGCAACGCGGACATGTCGTCCAACGTCACAGTCATCTCCCCAAAAGGCATGTGGAATGAGCTGGCCTCAGAATGCCACCTCTCCACAAACGCCGAAATCAGCTCGTGATTGATGTGGTGGAGAGCACTAGAATCGAGCTCCAACAGACGGGCCTGCTCTAACCATCTATGTACATGTGGGTGGTGCTGCTGAGGCCGAAACCTAAAAATCTTCCCACCATGGGCTGCAACCTTAATCTTTCCACGATCCTGTATAAAAATAAATTATATAAATTAAAACATATTAAAGACACTAAAAAAAATTAAATTAATTATTAAAAGTATTACTTGTCCCATACGTAGCGTCGACACCATGTGCAAATCAAACCGATGCAACAGAGCTTGGTCCCTAGGACCCTGATCTAGCTCCTGCTCATTATAATGCTCCGGCTGCGGGGCGTCTGCAGCCTCATAATCCTGCTGAACACGCTCATCATACTGCTGCTGTTGTGGAGCGTCTGCAGCCTCATAAGCCCCACCTAAGTCCCGGTCACGGACACGTCTATTACGTTCAGAAGCGTGACCGGCTTGCCTGACCAACCTAATCCTCCTAGTCCTGGTACTAGGAGCAGGAGGAGTATGATCTACATCTCCGCCTGCCTGTGAAGATTCGCCTCGCTCTAAACGTCCTAAACGTCTCGCCATTGAAAAAACCAAAACAAATAAATTAAAAACGAAGTTTAAAAAAAATTAAAAACGAAATTAAAAAAAATCCGGAAACATCCCCTGGGGAGATAATTGGGGAAGGGAAAATCCCTGGGATTTCCGGAAATACCTTAGCAGGGCGTACTTCCGCAAGTCAAAAATGACTTCCAGAAATACCCCGTTTTGAGGTGTTTCCGGAAATCCCAAATTTTTTCCTTCCGCATTTACCTTCTATGGGGTGTTTCCTGAAAGCTTAAAAAAATTGTCTTTCAGAAATACCCCATTTTCAAAAAGTTTAAAGTGAAAATCTTAATTTTTCCAGAAATACATGTAAATGAGGAAATTTTTAATATATTCTAAGGAGTATTTTTGTCGGTTTGCGTTAATTGGGGTACGGGGAGAAGGGGGTTACAATAAAAAACCATAGAACAAATTTTGGAGCATGGTGATGCCAGCTCACTGGACGTGGGTTTTCGTTATAAATCTGTTTCTTATGCCCTATCATCGTGTTCAATAAATGATGCTGTCACGTTCGAATGAGGTGTGAAGAAAGAAGGTATCAACAACAAACAAAAAAAAAAGAAGAGAGCGATGCAATGAATAAATTAAGAACGGTAAAAAAAGAGTGATTATTTGTTAGGCTGTTAGGGTTTCATTCCGATTTTGCAGCGAGTTAAATAAACTCCGCTTCATAAATGTGCTTCTACTTCTTTCTTCACACTTCACACTCACTTATACATAGCCTTCACTTCTTCGCGCTCGGTACGATGTTTCTTTCCCTTTTCTTTTGCATTTTCCGTTTCTATTTTTGTCAATCGAATCGTAGTTACTATTATTGTTGGATTACATAGAAAAATATATTGATGGGTTTGGTTTGTTGAAGAACCTTCTAGAAATTAATTTCTTCACACTCAGTTCCCTTTTCCTTGTGAGGATTTCAAAGATCTTAAAATTCTCAATTTTTGAAAGCCAGAAATTATTAAATAAACGTATATTTTTAATTTTAAAAAACGCTTAATCTAGGGAATTTCATGGGATAAAAATAGTTGTTGTAGTTTTGTTTGTAAGCATAATTGAAATGTCAAATTATGTAGTTTTTGAATCTGGTACTATGAGTCACCGACAGTTTTCTGCGTGTTTCTGTGTCAAATGCAAGTGGTATCTCAGAAAGTGCATACAAATTTCTGATTTTGTTGCGTTGTCTTTGCTTCTTAGCTGGAAAGTCAATTCAGGGTCTATTTGGATTGCCTTATTTGGAGTTATTTTCCTTAGTTGTTGAGTTTCAGATTTTATATTTTATTTTAGAAATAGCTTATACATTAGCACTTATATGATAACCGCTTATAAGCGCTTAATTAAGTTGTTTATCCAAACAAGGCTCGACTTTAACTTTGAACCGGAAACAAGTTATTCTTATATTCAAATACTTGTAGAAATAAGCTCTAAATAAGTTTGTTTTCAAATGTCGCTTATATTTATTGTTAAAAGGCTTAATTCTGATTCATGTTATTTACGGATCATTGATAAATTTGATATATGCTTCTTAGATAAGCATTGACTCTTACTTTGTATAACTAGTAAATACACTGCTTCATTATTCACCACTCTTTTATTTGTTCTGTTCAGCAGCATAGTAGGTAGTCTAACTGGTGGCTGATGTTAAAATCTATGTTGTATCCAATAGCTACTTATTGACTGTTAGCTAACTTATTTTGCAGCATCAGTTATCATGCTGCTGTAGCGGTTGAGATAACAAAGTGTCGGGAAGGATCTTTGGAATCGGTTGTTTGACTTTGAGACGGTAAAGGAAGTGAACAAGAGGATGTCAAATAGCAGGAACACTCATTGGTGTTATAGTTGCAGGAGGGCAGTTCGACTTGGACGGCGGGATTTGGTTTGCCCCAATTGTAATGATGGATTTGTTCAAGAACTCAATGATGTGGTGCCTGCTGGCCCTCTAGACTTCTTTGGACTGGACGGCAATGAACAACGCGGCAACCAAAGGGTTGGACTCATGGAAACTTTCTCAGCCTTTATGAGGCATCAAATGGCCGACAGAAGCAATGGTGGTGGCCATGATGTCAGAGCAGCGCGATCAGATCCATTCCCTGAACACGGTTCAGGGTTTGCTCCTTTGTTGATTTTTGGTGGCCAAATTCCATTTAGATTGTCTGGACATGGTGGCATTGAGGCTCTTTTTAATGGGACTCCGGGAATTGGTATGACAAGGGGTAACACAGGTGATTATTTTATTGGTCCTGGACTAGAAGAACTGTTTGAACAACTTTCGGCTAATAACCGGCAAGGTCCCCCACCTGCATCCCGATCCTCTATAGACGCAATGCCTATGATCAAGATCACGCAGAGGCATCTTCGATCGGATTCACATTGTCCAATATGCCAAGATAAATTTGAGCTGGGGTCTGAAGCAAGACAAATGCCATGTAACCATATGTATCACTCAGATTGTATTGTACCCTGGTTGGTTCAACATAACTCCTGCCCGGTTTGTCGTCAAGAGTTGCCACCACAAGGATTCAGTCGTAACCGCAGTTCAAATGGTAGAAGTAGAAGCAGTTCCAGTAGTAATGTCAATGGTGGGGGGAGAGGTAGGGAAAACCAGGGAAGGAGAAACCCTTTTTCCTTTTTGTGGCCTTTCCGCTCTTCTAATTCTTCTAGCAGTAATGATGGAGCAACTGGAAGCAGCACACCAGCACCAAGGATTCCTGAGAATAGCCATCACACAGGGTATTCTGGGTGGCCATTTGAATGACTCTAGTTTGTGTAAAACATGTTCTTTTTTCTTTTGTAATTTATTAATCTCCTTATTGTGATTAAAAAATGTTTTGGACTGATGCTGATTTTGCCTGCAGTGAAACCGTATGAGACAGTCTGCATTTTGTTTTCTGATGTTATGAACTATTTTTGTATAAATAGTTAGTATTGCATAAATTGTTTACATTTAATATTTATGGTAATAAATTTTTTACAATTCGTCTATTTCATTGCAAATGTTATGCCAACATTATGTGGTAGTTAAGTTAACTGATGATTTAGTAGTCGTCAGCAGAGTCAAAACGAAGAACCAAATTGAAACTATTAATAAATTAATACTTTTTTACAAAGGCTAAAAAAAGAGAAAAGAAAAGAGCTAGCCTAAGGCCTTACAAACAAATCACCTCTTGCATCGGTAGCAAAGAAATGATCAGGATCTAAAGGAGGAGAGTACAACATATCCCAATCTTGTTGAGGAGATCTCTAGTAAGCGCAATCTCATTTCTATATTTATGAAAATCTTAATTACCTTTTCGTATCAAACGCAACACACGACTAGAATTTGAGTAACACAAAACTGTAGTCACACCCATGCCCCAACAAATAGTTATTTCCTTCTCCCCATAGGTTTATGTGTCACATTGAGACTCGGATTAAATAGTTTCTGGTGGGGATACAACAAAGGAGAGAAGAAAAAATGTCTCTGGATCAATTGGAATAAATGCTGCCAGCCTAAATCAAGAGGTGGTATAGGGTTTAGAAGTTTTGAAGCTTTTAATCTTGCATTACTTGCTAAACAGGGTTGGCGTATCTTCAGTGGCGGATCTTCTTGAGGGCGGGTGGGGGCCCAACAAGAGAGGTATATCTTCTTGATTCTCCAGCTTCCTCTCTCGAACTCTAACCAAATGGACTAGTTGATCTGAAGGCCCAACAAGAGAGGTATATTTTCTGTCAAGAGTGCCTGTCATTCCATTAAACATTAGGAGGAATCCGATTCCTCTCACATCTCATCAACAAGAATTCAAACAACTCCAAACACTTTAAGATCCTGCATGAAAGTCTCCCAACAAAGAAGCAATTAATTCGTAAAGGCCCGATGTTAGAGCCATTTTGTCCCAGGTGTATGACGACCAAAGAGGACGTTGATCATATGTTCAAAGATTGTATGCGGGCTAAACAGGTTTGGTTCCATTCTCCTCTTGGTGTACGGTTTGATAATGTTGATACTTCTTTTAGCTCGTGGCTTCATTTTACTATACTGCACCCAACACTTAGTCACTACAAGAAAAGTTGGTTTTTTCGCCGGACAAAATCCGTCGGAAAAGTCAAAAATCTGCTGAAAAATTGGACTTTTCGGCGGATTTTTTGCGCCGGTAGCCAGCTCGCAACACACGGTGTCCGGCGGATTTCGTGCCGCCGAAAAATCCGCCAGAAATTTCTGGCGGATAATCCGTTGAAAATCCCAAAAAAATCGGATAACATTCCGGCGGATTTTCGTTTTATTTAAAAAATTAATGTTATTTTATTAAAAACTTTAATTATTGATAAAAAAATAAAAGTTAATAATTAATTTAATTATTAATTAATAGATTATAGTATTTAATTTTAAATAATTAATTAATTTAATTAAAAAAATTTCTAAATTATTTATTTTAAATTACTAATTAATTTAAAAACTTTAATTCTTGATAAAAAATAAAAATTCATAATTAATTTAATTATTAAAAAAATAAAAATTAGGAATGAAAATTAATAATTAATTTAATATATTAATTAATTTTAAATAATTAATTAAATTAATTAAAAAATTTAAATTTTTTTTAAAATAAAAAATAATAATTAAAATTAATAATATCGATCTTAATAATATACGGAATGATTCTTAAACTAAAACTATTAACTCATGTTACAAACATACCTTAGATTGAAGAAATTTGCCAAAGAGAGGAAGAGATTTAGTAGAGAGAATAAGAGAATTCGTAGGGAGGAAGAGAGGAATTTCAAGAAGAGAATTTGGGTGTGAAGAAGAAATGTATAGAAGAAATGTGGAGGAGTTATAGGAACAATGGGGAACGGTCGGTTTTTCAAAAATCCGCCGAAAATGTCACCTACCGGCGGATTGAATATATTTTCGGCGGATTAGAGGATTTCAGGGGGATTCTAATGACTTACCGGCAGATTTTTTAAATTTTAAATTTCGCGTATTTTCAAAAATATCCGCCGGAAATGACGTTTCCGGCAGATTTTGGCCATTGTGTCATTTCCGGCGAATTTTAATGACTTACCGGCGGTTTTTTTAAATTTTGCATATTTTCAAAAATATCTGGCTGGAAATGAGGTTTCCGGCAGATTTTGGCCGTTGTGTCATTTCCGGTGGATTTTAATGACTTACCGGCGGATTTTTTAAATTTTAAATTCCCACTGTTTTTAATGATCTGCCGGAAATTACCTTACCGGCGGATTTTGTTTTTATTTTTAAAATTATATTTCGTCCACAATAATCTGCAGGAAATACCTAATAATCCGCCGGAAAATTTCCGGAGGAAATAAATCGGCCAGAAAATCCCACAAATCCGCCGGTAATTCCTAAAATCCGCCGAAAATGTTCTGACGGACACTAATCTGCCGGAAAGTCTTGACCGGAAAATCCAATTATTCTTGTAGCGGGTCATTGCTTATATTTTGTCTTTATGCTTTAATATTTGGCATACACGCACAACAAGGCGGTTCTTAGCAGCCGCCACATGGAATTTCAAAGCCTTACCTGACGCTGAGAGGCAAATGCCCACCTTTTTTTGTTTGGATTGAGGAATGCCCCCCTTTTTTTGATAGGCAAATGTTAGTGGGAGAGGGAGAAATGTTAGTTTCCCGAATTTGAATCTGGGACCTCCAACTTGCACTCATTTGACACACTTCTTTGGTATTTTTTTCTCACCAACTGAGCTACCTTCTCGGGCTATGAATACCCTCCTTCTATTGCTTTCTTTGTTAGCTGCTTAATGAAATCATTTTATAGTCAAAAAAAAATGAAGTTTTTTCATAAGTAAAACAATTTTTAGCTAATAAAATTGGTTTTTAGTCCACTTCTAATTTATCAATATATACATTTCTAAGCATGTATTTGTTGTTTTAGATTCTACAAATCAAAATCACGTAAATTTCTCCTTTTCAATCTTGAAAAAAGTTTAAGATTCACTAACTTTAAAAAACGTGAAAAACTATCTTAAAAAGTGTAATTTCTATATCTACTATCTATCTATACCATTTACCCACTACCAAAATTACAATTTTATCCTTTTCACTTTTTCACTTTTTCAAACATTTTTACTTTTTCACTCTCTCACACACTTTTTCACTCTCCCTCACTTTTTACTCCCTTCTCCTATTTCTTTTTCCAATTATCTCATTTCTCTATTTTTCATATTTTTTCACTCTCTTCTCCTCTTTCTTCCTCTAATTCTCCCATTTCTCTATTTTTCACAATATACCTACTTTAATTTAATCTACATGTCACATTTACTTTTCCTCTTTACTATTTTAAAATTTTCAATCTACTATCTATCTATACCATTTACCCACTACCAAAATTACAATTTTATCCTTTTCACTTTTTCACTTTTTCAAACATTTTTACTTTTTCACTCTCTCACACACTTTTTCACTCTCCCTCACTTTTTACTCCCTTCTCCTATTTCTTTTTCCAATTATCTCATTTCTCTATTTTTCATATTTTTTCACTCTCTTCTCCTCTTTCTTCCTCTAATTCTCCCATTTCTCTATTTTTCACAATATACCTACTTTAATTTAATCTACATGTCACATTTACTTTTCCTCTTTACTATTTTAAAATTTTCAAATTTCGACAAAATTTTAATATTTGTTTTAGGCTAATTAAATCTGTTAACTTTAAAATTGTCTTGATTTTCACGGGATGGATAAAGTTCTGACTAATTAAATTTTGTTTGAGTCCATACATTACCCACTACCAAAATATCAATATTATCATTTTTCCAACTAAGCAATTGGAGTATATTTAGGTAATTTTATTTTTTCACTTTTTCAAACTTTTTTACTCTCACATTTTTCAAACTTACTATTTACCTACTACCAAAATATCAATCTTATGCTTTTCCCAACTAAATAATTGGAGTATAATCAATTATTTAAAAAAATTATTCATTTTTATAATTTACTCAAACTGCTCAAACCTATTTTTTTTAAACTTTTTCCCACACAACTATTTAAAAAAAATTATTCATTTTTATAATTTACTCAAATTACTAAAATCAATTAAAATGAGTAAAATCAATTAATTTTTTCATAAAAAATAAAATCAATCAATTTAATCACTACAAAAAATTACTAAATAACTATTTTATAATTACTAAAAAGGAGTAATCTACTATCTATCTATACCATTTACCCACTACCAAAATTACAATTTTATCCTTTTCACTTTTTCACTTTTTCAAACATTTTTACTTTTTCACTCTCTCACACACTTTTTCACTCTCCCTCACTTTTTACTCCCTTCTCCTATTTCTTTTTCCAATTATCTCATTTCTCTATTTTTCATATTTTTTCACTCTCTTCTCCTCTTTCTTCCTCTAATTCTCCCATTTCTCTATTTTTCACAATATACCTACTTTAATTTAATCTACATGTCACATTTACTTTTCCTCTTTACTATTTTAAAATTTTCAATCTACTATCTATCTATACCATTTACCCACTACCAAAATTACAATTTTATCCTTTTCACTTTTTCACTTTTTCAAACATTTTTACTTTTTCACTCTCTCACACACTTTTTCACTCTCCCTCACTTTTTACTCCCTTCTCCTATTTCTTTTTCCAATTATCTCATTTCTCTATTTTTCATATTTTTTCACTCTCTTCTCCTCTTTCTTCCTCTAATTCTCCCATTTCTCTATTTTTCACAATATACCTACTTTAATTTAATCTACATGTCACATTTACTTTTCCTCTTTACTATTTTAAAATTTTCAAATTTCGACAAAATTTTAATATTTGTTTTAGGCTAATTAAATCTGTTAACTTTAAAATTGTCTTGATTTTCACGGGATGGATAAAGTTCTGACTAATTAAATTTTGTTTGAGTCCATACATTACCCACTACCAAAATATCAATATTATCATTTTTCCAACTAAGCAATTGGAGTATATTTAGGTAATTTTATTTTTTCACTTTTTCAAACTTTTTTACTCTCACATTTTTCAAACTTACTATTTACCTACTACCAAAATATCAATCTTATGCTTTTCCCAACTAAATAATTGGAGTATAATCAATTATTTAAAAAAATTATTCATTTTTATAATTTACTCAAACTGCTCAAACCTATTTTTTTTAAACTTTTTCCCACACAACTATTTAAAAAAAATTATTCATTTTTATAATTTACTCAAATTACTAAAATCAATTAAAATGAGTAAAATCAATTAATTTTTTCATAAAAAATAAAATCAATCAATTTAATCACTACAAAAAATTACCAAATAACTATTTTATAATTACTAAAAAGGAGTAAAATGTTAACGGGAGTGCCAACGAGAACGCTAACGGGAGTGGCAACGAGAGTGAGAGTGCCAACGGGAGTGCCACCAGGAGGACCAACGAGGATGTAAATGGGAGGGGCAACGAGGATGCATATTTTACCTCTAATGTCCAAATACAATATTATGGATCAATGTAATTCTGATTGTCAACGGGGATGCATATTCCACTTTGAATTTCAAATCATACATTTTGGACATTGTTCACAACTTATCAATATCTTCCAAATTACTATTATGACTTCATGGTAATACACCGACCATACAGTATCACCCGTGCATATGCACGGGTAAAAAACTAGTTTATGCTAAAAAAATCTAAACCAAACATACTATAAAAAGTCTAATCTAATAATCTAGTACCAACAAGTTAACTCGTCAACTCACAATTCAATTCACCATCCTCATTAATTAATTAATTAATACCTTCTCAGTCTCACCCCATTAATTACAATTTACACCACCCTTTCTTTGGTCCTTTAAATTTTTTTATTAATTAAAAAACAGATAAACCAGCGCCTACACCCTGTCATAGTAGGAGGACTGTAGCTGTCACTATTGCTGCACAAGTTACTTCCCCTTCTCTCTTCTTTCCTTCCTTCCATTGCAACTTCAAATTAAAACTTTCAATTTTTCAATTAAAAAAATAAACTGAAACGCTCTTTCTTTCTCTCTCTAAAATGGGTGCATCCAATTCAACCGTCAATGGATTGTGACCTACTTCGCCGGCATTGCTACTCCCAATGGGAAAACACGAAGAAGAACAACAGCAGCATCAACCTTCCGCCGTCGTCGCCGATGATAATCCTTGTCCGGCGGTGAAATGTGTACGACCGAGATGCATTCTTGTTCTGCTCTTCTCCGCCGCCGTTTTCCTCTCCGTCGTTTTCTGGTTACCGCCGTTTGTTCACTACGCAGATCAGCAGGATCTGCACTTCAATTCTAAGTATAGAGGTTGGTATTGTTCTTCTCCATTTAATTTTCTACTTTCGGTTTTCGCATTGTTCCTTTGCCATGGATCTGTCTGAGAAAATAAATAAAAATGTTGGGGAAAAATAAAATGGAGAATGAATTTATTTTATAACTTTTATTTTGGTTGATGGTTGTTGCTTATTGAATTAAAATCCTCAATTGTCTGTTACGTTGAACACGTTTAGGAGTTGAATTGAGATTTGTACATTCTTAGTACTGATGTGCTCTGCTGTTAAATTAATTTTTGAGAGAATTTAGGGGTCTGCTATATAATTCTAAATTCTAAACTTGATTGCTTGTGTATAATTCTAAATTCTAAACTCGATGTTTGTATTAAATGCTTGAAGGCTTCAGTTTATGGAGAATGGTGGCGAGGAATTAATATTTCCACATGTTAATAAATTCGCTTGTGACGCTCCGTTACTTGATTTTCCTATTTTTTGTTTGTTGGATCATGTTTTCTTTATTTAGGAAATTAGTTTTCCTTGTGTCTATTTGATGCAAGGTAGCTTTTGATCTTGTGGGCGAGTTTCGAGAATTGGGTGTTATGATATGAACTATGAAGTTTGGGTACTCCAAAATTACTTGGTATTGGTACTCGTGGGTATGTACCAAAAAAATTTGAAAAAACTTAAAATTGCCACTCCATTTGAGTACACAGATATTTTGTGTACTTACTCTTCATACTTGCGGTTTGATATATAAATTATTTGCCTTTAAGTGAAGAAATAAAAAATTAGGTTTTCCATTATATTTTTGACAATATTGATACTTTCCCTATTCTCTGCAGTACAAATAACTTTTTGTCTTATTTTCTGCCATATAAATATTCTTTTTTCCTATTTTCATTACGTAAATATTCAATTCCAATCCTAATTTTTCTGTTTTTCTATTTTATTTTCTGATATTATTTTGACTTGTGATATATCATGTTTGGAAAGACATTTCGTTGTATAATTTTATGCTATATGTTGCACTTATTTGTGGTTTCTACCATCATTTATACAATCTAGTCATGTTTATATAAAATTATTTTTACCTGTTTTAAAATTATGATATCGAACCCTTACTTTTGTTTTTTTTTTTAAAATCGGGTATCCTATACTTTTACTTGTACCCGGCATCGATATTGTACCCGTATCCATGCAACATAGGTTATGGCGTAGCATGTGCCCTTTTACTTTATTTGGTGGTTGTGTTATACTATGGCACTAGAGAGATGTAAACCTTCAGATTCAAGCAGGTGATTGAAATGGAGGAAAGCTTCATGTGTTTTATGTGTTAAAAAGGTCTTGCTCAAGTTAAAGGGAAAACTTTATCGTAACGATGTATGGGATAGAGTGTTGGGTGTTAAAAAGCCAATAAGAGAATAAACTCGATGTTGCATGGATGGGAATGCTTCAATAGATAAGTGGCAAGACTAAAAGAGACAAGAAAGGAATGATAACATGAAAGAGAGATTGAGTGGCACTTAGGGCTCATTTGGATTGACTTGTTTGGACTTGTCTACTGACGTAAGTACTTGTGAGAAAATTTGAGAGAGCTTACGAAAACAGCTTATGACATGCCCACAAGCTGTTTTCAGCTTATTTCCATGAGCTCTCTAGGACAACTTATGAAAAGTTTAAAAACAACTTATAGCTTATATGAAAACAATTTAACTTTATTTTACCTTTGGTTATAGGAGTAGCATACATGTAATTACTTATATAAGGGCTTATGTCGTAAGTGCTTAATTACGATGTTTATCCAAATCTCTGCAGTTAAATGCGGCGGTGGCGGCCGCGATTGCGCCGGTGCGTTGCGTCGCGCCGGTCCGCCGCCACGCTAACCACCATTGCGTTGCAGTTTAGTCTTGCGGAGGTTGCGGCGCTGTTGCGGGTGAGTTCGCGAGTCACTTGCGGGTCGTATCGGACCCGGTTGCGAAGATGATATTTTAGGATTTTCCAGCGGAAATTTCAATTTTGCCCTTATTTTAAAATGCGAAAAGACGGTAATGCCCTTAATTTTATGACCGTTTGCACTATTACCTACCAGTTATTAACTTTACCATTTACCTATCAGTTATTAACTTAACTTTACCTATTACCCAAAACATATCTTCTCCTTCACACTTTTAAGTCACTCACACACAGTTTAACGTTTAACAGAAGAAAAAACGCAGAGCTCACAGCTTTCCTTCTCCTTCAGCGAAAACGCAGAGCTCTCACAGCTCTTCTTCTCCTTCAGCGAAAACGCAGAGCTCTCACAGCTCTTCTTCTCCTTCACTGAAAACGCAGAGCTCTCACAGCTCTCGTTCTGCTTCTGCTTCTCCTTCACGAAGACCTTCTTGTAGCACAACTCTCTCCTCTGTTTTTCTTGCTCTCACAGCTCTCTCTTCTCTCCTCTTTCTTGCTCTCTCCTCTGTTTTTATCATGGCATCATCTTCTCAGTCTCAACAACCTGTGAACAACACAGCCCCTAGTGGATTGCACATGATGATAATGAGGAAGAGCTTGAACATGGTGATGAGGAAAAGCTTGAAGATGATGAGGATGAGCAAACACTTAGTGATACTATTTAAATGTTTTAGATGTGTTATTTTGAGCCTTAGACGCTAAGACTTATTTACTATTTTGTTGATTTGTTCTTGTTTAAATGTTTTAGATGTGCTATTTTGAGCCTTAGAGGCTAGAACTTGCTTACTATTTTGGTTTATGTTATGTCTAAGTATTAGTAGCAATGAACTTTGATGATTACTTATGAATATGTGTTCATTTTTGAGTATTATGTGTTTTAGCCTTTTTATGTGTATGGTGTAAATCCGGCATTTGCCTAGACTTCGGCGTAGCGGTCGTAGCGCTACCCGCTACACCGCAATAGCCCTTTAGGGGTCGGCCGCTACGCTACGCTATTTGCTATTAACTACAGAGATCCAAATAGTGCCTAAGTAGAAAAGATGACCAAATAGCTAGAGGCAGAGAAAGACCATAACAAACTATCGGTAAAACTACTAAAAAATATTTAAAGGCTAATGGTTAGACATTATTCATAAGAGTCCGGTAATTAAAAAGAGCAATATAGTAATAAGGCCTTGATGACAAGTAAGTTGTACATGCCAGCATTTTTTAAAAGCTGGGCCAGATTGGCCAATCTCAAAACCAGTAAGAATTGATAAAGAACCAATCAAACTGGTGCAAATCAATGAAAAACTGGTTGTTTTAACTGGTACATTTTTTATTTTTCATATTTTAAACTGGTTGGTAATCATAATTTTATTTTTCATATTTTAAATTTTAGGTCTTTCTCTATTTAAATTTTATGTTTTGAAAAAATAGTTTTAAGCCAAATAAAAGTCCATTGGTTAGTTATAAAGACCCATGTGTACAAATATTTATTGTTTATGCTTTTCTTTTTTATCTTACAAATCACATATGATCATTTCATGTTAATTTATTAAATTAAAATCTCAATTTTAACTTATTTTATTACTTTTTTTTTGACAATAAATTATTCTATCACTTATAATATATAATATTAAAATTATATATTTAATTATTATCAGCCTGATAGATGAATCAAGATTCAATTCAACGACAGGTAAACCTTGAACCAACCAAATTTAAAACATCGCATGCCGTTTTTATGTTGTTATTTAAATTAAAAGGTATCTGTAATTTTGCTTAGCAATTCCTACCAATACGATCAGATGCATGCAAATAATTTGACTCTATTTTAGTTTATGTTTTGGAAATTTGGTTGCCAAGGAAAGACTAAGGTAGAAAATCAGGAAATGTGTTGGCACATGCACCATTTGAGTGGAGAAATTAGATTTTTTGTTTTTTTCCTGATTATGGTACTTTATGTCTCTTTTTGTGACCATCACAAGTGGTTCAGATTAGAGGAGTTTTGTTTTTTCCTTTTTTTTTTGACAAAAAGTTTTGTTTTTTCCTGATTATGGTACTTTATGTCTCTTTTGTGATCATTATAAGTGGTTCAGATTAGAGGAGTTTTTAATTTTGTTTATGGAGTTTAAGGCCCTGTTTGGCAAGGTCAAAAAACTAGCGTTTAGTGGATAACTTATAGGGAATAAGCTCGTGTTAAGTGTTTAGTACTAATAACTTAGAATATTTGTTCACTAGCTTATAGAGTTTTTCCAAATGCTACTTGAAGTAGCGTTTGGACTTATAATGTTTCATTTTTTCTCCCGCTTTTACCTTTATAATTACTTTAATTAAATTCTTCATTTACCCTACATTTGTAACACCTTAGCATTTCAACCTTGGAAGAAATGCCGAGACTTCCATAAACAGCAAAATTAGAGTGCTAATCCTATACTTTCAGACATTGAACGACTCTAATCTCGATGCAACATTCATTCTTATATTCCTTTATTAAACAAAGATCTGAAACGAATAATAAAGTGGCTTACAACGTAAATTAGAATTCGTACAAACCCTATTGTTCAATATCCGAAAGTGGAATTAACATAAAACGATACACAAACTTCGAGTATAAATTCTAAGTTAAAGTATCGAGTACAACTTAGGTAGACAAAATAACTTCTAGGGTAAGTTAAGCATCATCTATACTTTGATCACACGGATCCTTTCTCAGCTAAACAATCTCAGAACAGCAGCTACTCCTTATCATTTTACTTCGACTTTCCCTGCTAATCTGTAAACACCACATAAAATAAACAGTGAGATTACAAATCTCAATGAGTTCCTCTGTGACCCCTCACATTAATCTCTCGGTGTTTTGATTATCTTTTCTCTTGCTCTTAGCACAAACCCCGGTACCCGACAAAAGCCTTGGCTTAGTCAACTTAAGTGAGCCTAGGTTCTGGGTTCATGACTTCCCTCCCCTAGTGTGCTTTTTAACTGGGGATCGTCATCCAAAGTGTTTTATGTTTACTTAGACACTTGTGTCCATTAATTGGCCTTGGCCGTCTTCTCACTCGATAAAAAAAAATATAAGTACTCGATTTGTTTATAAACCATAACTTGTCATTAGATGCATCATAATAATACTCAATCTATGGACTATGTTCGATTAATATTCATCGGGAAGGGTTAAAAAATGGATTGGGAAAGGATTGGAGCGAAAAGGAATAGCGTTTGAGGTATTTAAGACAAATCCACAATCTGGGAATAGATTCACAGTCCTGTGAATCGATTCACAGAATGGGAACAGATCCACAATCTGTGAACAGATTCCCAGCCTGTGCAGTAAACCAAAAACTCTGTTTTCGTGTAATTTTTTGCTATTCCCTGGTTCCGATACTTATCCCATTTCGTTCCTAACTCAACTACAGTTCATAGCAACATCAGGGCATGTTCAATCAACTAATTTATGCAACCAAACATACCATCAAAATCATCAAACAAGTTACATTATACTCATTTATGTTACAACTCATGTCAAAACACAATTTTAGCAGAATACAAGCTTCCGAATGAACTTTATTGCAACTTCAACAACTCAAATTGGACATGCAATTACTGATCTTCAGAACTAACAACATACAACGGCTAAAATATCAAACAAACACAAAACATAGTGAAGAACTCACCTTAAGTGTCGAAATCGACACAATGCAAGCAAGAATCGAAACTTTGAACTTGAGTTAACTCCAAAGAACACCACAAGCTTTCCCAAAAGCCTCAAACTGAATCCCCAACTTCAAACTGACTCCCATAACCCTTAATGAGAAGGAGTGTTTTAAGGGTTATGGGAGTCAGTTTGAGCCTCAAACCCCATTGACAACTAGCTCCAAATTCGGTTTGACAGCATCTGTAAGCAGTTTTGCAACGAGCATAGCTAATTCAATTCTTAACCAAAACCATCCAAACCAGTGCCTATTGTGTAGAAAATTTTGTCTAGTTTCTGAGAGTTTTGGTTTCATGTTTATACGACAAGTATTTGGGGAGTTACAGCAAAAACAATGAGAATAGGTCAAAACTGTAACTGATTCAGAAACCTAACTTGTGGACACGATATCTACATCAATACATAATGGAATCAGGTGATTCTTGTATCTATTTTGTAGAGCTTTGAGTCTACTTTCTACAGAAATAAAAATGACATTTAAATAAGGTCTGTGGAAAGAGTTATGCGTGAATTATCAGAGGCTGTACCAAACGAATTTAAGCAAAATTTTGAAACTTTGAGCAAAACCCCAAATTCGAATCCCAGCTAGCAATCCTTTTCTTGAATGTTCCAAATCACAATGTAGGCTCTAGATAACCTATTGTAGCTCTCATCACCAACATGCAAGCCAATCTAGTACTCCTAGAGCCCTATTCTTCAACATGCAAGTCGATCTTCAACCCAAGAGAAGGAGGGAGTTTTACATTCAGTTCTGGAATCTTAGAATAGGTTGATTTTTTGAGTTGAGAAGGATAATGAGAAGGGTGGTGAAGATGTTTCAGTTTGCAATGAGGGTTTGGTGTTTTACTCTCTCCTCTCTTCTTCCTCTCTAGTTCCCTCTCTTTCTCCCAATCCTCTCTTTTCTTTTTCTTTCTTTCTTTGGTAGAGTGAGGAGAGTGAATGTGAAGTGAGGGTTTCAGCTGGAATGGTAAAGGAGAGGGAGTGTTTTAAAAGAAAGGAAATTCCTAATTTATCCCTTGTGCTAATCGCACCACCTCTACCCACTTATACACTACCCAATTCTAATACAACTAGTACACAATGGCACTTAATTATATCCTTCAATCATGTATTCAAGCAATGTTTTAAACAATCAATTATTGACTCGAACATCAACCAAATAACTCGATTAGCAATAATTTATTAAAATTATTAACTAATCACAAGAATTGAACTTTAGCTACTTTGGGATGTTACAACATTAGTTTTTGGTTGGCTAGTGCGAAATTTGATCCTAAGCACGAGCGGATATTAGTCTTTCATTGAAAGCGTTGGGACACTCCGTGGGTAGCCAGCGATGGTCCGAACCAAAAGTGAATATTTTCTCTCATTTTTAAGCATTAATTATAAATGTCAATTTATGTCATTTATATTTATATAAGCTAGTTCAACGGTTAGTTATACCAAACACTTTAATTTCAATCTGCTAGCTTATCCGCTATCCGTTCATCCGCAATCCGCTATCCACTATTTTTTATCAAACAAATGATTAGTCCATAAATATAAAAAGTCTTTTAGGTAATCCAGGGACATACGTTGGCAGTGGCACTCTAGTACTCAGCTGAAAACATCTCTTCCATTGTCTCTAGTTATCTTTTAATGGTTCCTTATATATTTTTATGCTAGTTTCCTACTTTATTGTTTCAACTTTCAATAACTATTAGTCTATTACATTAGCTCAACTGTTATTAATAATGGTATTTAATTATCCTTTGATCAAATTAATATAATTATTACAGATTAAGTCAAGAGAAATCAGCCAAATATTGCATTCAATTTTACTTTTCTAATTGCAATATTCACCTAGAAAATGGACAAGTAGAAAAAGTTATCTTCTGTCTCTTCCAGTTCTGGTGTTTGTCTGTGTTGCATTATTTTCGGTATCTTTAGACGCGCTGCTGATTGTGACATTAAGTCTCACTCTCATATAAACGATAACCTCCAATAACAGAAAATGCATTTGACTATAGGAGGCATATTCAATGATGGAACATTAGATGTTGAAGCTTTGGACATTATCTTTGAATTTTGTGACATTTGAAAGTTACCTTGTAATTATATATTTGCAAGTGTCTGAGCTCTCAGCTTTGAGGTTACAATATATTATGTGATTTTTATTGTTCAGGAGGTAATTTAATAACTGATATGAGCATGGTTATCAAATACTTTCACCTAATGGCATAGTTATACTTATTCAGGTCATGATATTGTTGCAAGCTTTTTTGTTAAGAAGCCAGTTTCTTTGCTAGAGGATAACATCTTGCAACTTTCTGATGACATTTTTGAAGAGACAGGGGTTCCCTCTACCAAAGTACCTTTCTCACTAACTAGTTTCCTTTTATAAACTTTATTAACATTACGTATTGATTTCATTCTTATTTTTGAAACCAGGTGGTCATTTTGTCTCTAGATCCTTTACCTTGGTCAAACACAACAAAAGTGGTGTTTGCAGTTGATCCTGATGATAAATATTCAGAAATGTCTTCAGCTTCCCTTAGTTTAATAAAAGCATCATTTAAATACTTGGTTATGCGCCAATCAACTCTCCGGCTCACTCCATCCTTGTTTGGAACACCCTCCTTTTTTCAAGTGCTGAAATTTAAAGGAGGGATCACTATAATTCCACAACAGAATGCGTTTCCTCTGCAGACAGGGCAAACACTATTCAACTTTACTTTGAATTTCTCTATTTATCTAATACAATCAAATTTTGGTGAGCTGGAAAGTCAGCTAAAGTCTGGACTACATTTAGCATCCTATGAGGTTTGTTGTTATTATTTCTCTTCTTACTCTTATTGTTGTATGTTCTTGACTGTAATCGTTTTATATTTTACGTACCATCTATTGATCTAGTCTAGTATGCCAATATCTCTATGTTCTTTTGTAATTATTACCTATACATTTACTTGTTCTTGGTAGTTAGAAGATTTCTAATGACGTGTTAGTCTCGCATAGCTGATTCTGATTGGGTTTCCTTGTTGATATTCAGAACTTGTATGTTGTCCTTTCGAATTCTGAAGGTTCTACAGTAGCTGCTCCTACTATTGTTCAAACGTCTGTCCTACTTGCAGTTGGGATTACACCATCAAAGGAGAGGCTAAAGCAACTGGCACAAACCATCATGGGACGTCATTCAGGGAACCTTGGGTTGAATAACACTGAATTTGGTAGGGTTAAGCAGGTTCGGCTTTCATCTATCTTGCAACACTCCCTTCACGGAAGTGGTGCTCAGTCACCTTCCCCTTCCCCTGCCCCTCTGCCTCATCCACACCACCACCATCGGCACCATAATCATTACAACAATGACGATATACTTCCCGCACCTGCAGCTGCCCCTGTAACCGGGGAAGGTGAAACTTCACCTGAGGTCGGTTCTCCTAATGCTGCAAGAAGTGTGTCTGCACCACCACGAAGTTCTCAAGCACACCCTCCTAATTGCCGATTTGGGTATAGAATGAGGTCAACCCGGATTGCTAAAAAACATGTGCATTTAACACCTGCAGCTTCCCCTACTATTGGTTCACACTATCCTGTTGCCTCACCAAAGCCACATGTTGGAGCCCCAACTACACATGTCTCTCATTCTGTACCTGCTTTGAGTCCTATACCAAATGTGGCTTTTGCGCGTAATGAGCCCCCTCCCAAGAATGGACCATCAGCTGAGCATTCTAGCACACTTTTTCAAGGGCCATCGCCATCTTCATGTGAGTATGCTTAATATGGTAATAATTACTTGCACCGGCTAATAAGCTAACCCTAAATTAGAGACAACTTGTTTTACAACAGCTGCATGTTTTATAATCATGAGTGATGTCCTGAAATTGAATTTTGCTTACTCTGCCCCTCTTCCTATGTTTTGTTATATTCTTGATTGCTATAGCTTTTGTTAATAGTGGATAACATTGTACTAGGGTATTTTAACTATACATGCAACCCCACTCTGAAAAAATCTCTTTTCAATGGGCGGTATTATTGCTTTAAATTCTGAGAGTATCTGATATCTCATCACCATAGAGTATTGTTTTTTGTAGACTAATTTACCTGTTTTTGCAGCTTCTGCAGGTTGTCTTGAGACGGTTAAATGGACAACTCTAATGTTTGTAGCACTTATATTGCATGTATAAGCAAGTTCTGAGCTGTATCATTCGGCCAGACAGACTAGAGTACTATAGATGTGATCTTCTCAAAGGGTTAGCTTCACATCTGAGTGGATATATGCTGTCATTATGCGTGTAAATAGTTGATTGAAAAGATCAGAAGAGGTGCATGTGTTTTCAGGTCAAAGTCTAAAAGTGACAGGCCTTGATTACTTGCATATTAATGTTGTTTTGTGAAGATGTTGGATGGAAAAGGAAAATGAAAAGAAAAAAATGTATCAATTTCCTTTTTGGTCCTTTCTCACTTATAATTCATGTTGTATGCTTTACTAAGCCAGCTAAAGATGTTGGCCTAGCTGGACCAGAAATGTTCATTCAATGATAGCAATGGCTCACATTATGTTGCACGTGAATGCTTCTAGCTTTGTCTTCCACCAGCAACTTACACTAGTAAATATAGAAAATGGTGGCTTTGTTTCTATTTTATTTTTGAAAAGTTAATGAACCACGGGTACGATGTTTCCTCCAGATTTCTGCGCACAAAAAATGAAGCTGCTTGTTTGTATCATTTTTTATAATATCTTTTTCTGTATCATTATCATTGTTTATTGAATCTTGCTAAATTAGGCTCAACTCGAGATGGAGAAAAATAGAAATAGAAATAAAAGTAACATGCAATCACTCAGTTTTGAATATCAAAAGCATGTTTAACAATCTAATTTTACAAAATGAATTATGAATTGAACATAAGCTTTTCAACAATATTAATCTTAATTTTATACATGTTGTCAAATTGCGGAATCTTAAACAATTAAATTAAGAGAAATCATATGTACCAAAAAAATAAAAATCACTCTGAATTATACAACGGCTCACATGTCTTTTTATAAAGTGCAACTATAACTTTTTTTTGACGCAAAAGTGCAACTATAATGATTTCTATGTTTCTTACAAATTTTTTCACAGTACTGTATATCTCATTAAATTAAAGATAAATTGAGTCATCGTAGTTTAGAGGGTTTTTTTTCCGTACTATTGCGGACTAGGGTCGACCATCTCCTAAAGTAGATTAAGCCACTAGACGTTTAGAAAGGGTTAACTATATTAATTTTCACTATGCATATAGGGTTTTGTTTGATTCTTCTGCAATATCATTTTTCTTAGTTTTCATCTATTTTTGTCAATCTTCATCATAAAAAATGTTGATGCGACTACATGGAGTGCACACCTTCACTACCACATTGGGTGTGGTGCCATGTGGCATCAACTTGACATGTTAGTATCTAACTGGTACTATACCCGTGCATCTGCACGGGCCGATCGTGTTACGTCATACGATTACCTCAAATAGAAACGTTAGTTTGAAATCTCATTAATCTAAAATCAAGTGTAAAATATAGACGATGACTTGCATACGGACAGGTGTTGTCGTGTTCTTTTTAGGAATGAATTTACATAGTATTTAAATAGTCTGAACATTACCCCGTGAAAATAACGAAAAATTTAAAGTAGATAAAAAAGGAGTTTCAAATAAAAAATTGATAAATATTAAAACTAAAAATGTAAAAGTATCATTTAAAAACAATATGTGTATTTATCCTGTGTGTTTTTATACATCAGTGCAGTGTTTTTTTTATATATCAGTGTTGTTATCCCATGTTTTTTATATATCAGTGCAACTATCCCGTGTTTTATATATATCATTGCAATTATCCCCGTATTTTTTATATATCAGTGCAACTGTCCAGTGTTTTTTATGTATCAGTGCAGTTATCTCATAGTTTCAATTGATTATTTGAGTTGATTAGTAGATTATTGTAGATAGTGAAAGATAGATAGTAGATTATCAATAACAAATATTTATCCCGTGTTTTTTTATATATCAGTAACAATTATTTGTCCTTTTTTAGGTATTAGTGACAAATATTTGTCGCGTGTGTTTTAAATATTAATCAGTTTAAATAGTCATTAAGCCTTCTTATTTTTTTAGATAGTAGTTTTCAAAAACTATAATTATCAATGGCAAATATTAATCCCGTGTTTTTTTATATATCACTGCAGTTATCCCCGTATTTTTTATATATCCGTGCAGTTATCTGGTAGTTTCAATTGATTATTTTAGTTGATAGTAGATAGTAAATTTGTTATATAGTAGATTATCAATAAGAAATAATTTTTTTAAATATTAATTAGTAATTTAAATAGTCATTAAGTCTACTTATTTTTTGGATAGTAGGTTTGTAGTAGTAGGTTTCAAAAAATTTAATTATCAATGACAAATATTAATCTCGTGTTTTTTTATATATCAGTGCAGTTATCTCGTAGTTTCAATTAATTATTTTAGTTGATTAATAGATTATAGTAAATAGTAAAAGAGAGATAGTAGATTATCAATAAGAAATATTTATTTTAAATATTAATCAGTAGTTTAAATAGTTATTAAATATTATTGTTTTTTAGATAGTAGGTTTATAGTAGTCTTCAAAAAATTTAATTATCAATGACAAATATTAATCCTTTGTCTTTTTATATATTTGTGTAGTTATCCCGTGTGTTTTTATATATCATTGCAGTTATCTCATAGTAAAATCATATGTGGTGAATTTGTATAAATGTATAATAAATTGATAGATGAGTACCTCGTGTTATTATAATTATTATAATAACTAAAAGTATAAAATGGTATGCTATTTGGAAGACTTCAGTGCCCTAAAACATTAGCATGTTCGGTTGGATAATTTTCTCAAACGCTGTACCTACTCGTGAGCTGCTGTTCTCTCGTCATATCATCGAATTCGAGGATGTTGTTTTGTGCCCATTTTGCAGGCAATAATGCAAGGGTATTGCTTTTCCCACACTCTCTCCTACTCGAAACACACCCCATAAGGGTGTGAAAAGACCAAAAGGCCAGGCCAAACCTCTTTTTTTTCACGAATTTTCACCTGTTCGAACACGGGCATTCGAACAGGTTCGAATGACATCGTTCGAGTGTGTTAAATTTTGACTTCACACCCTTTTGGGCGTTTTTCACCTGTTCGCATGAGGTCATGCGAACCTGTTCGCATGACCTCGTTCGAACACATTCGAACGACATCGTTCGAGTGTGTTAAATTTTGACTTCACACCCTTTTAGGCGTTTTTAAACTGTTCGCATGAGGTCATGCGAACCTATTCGAACAAGGTCGTTCGAACAGTCATAAAACACGTCCTCGCAGCGTCTCACGCGAGGTTATTTTTGGAATAAAATTTGTTAAGGGGTGTGAAAGAGTAGGAGGGGGTGTGGGAAAAGCAAAACCCTAACGCAAAGACTTGGTACATTTGCTGTGCATTATCATTCTCCTATGAATATTGTGGATCATTTCACCTACTTTGTATCCTCGTTCAAAGGAAAGAAGGCGTCTAAAACTAAGCACATGGCTAACAACTTTTTAGAGTATTTGACTTGCTGGGAACAACTTGATTTTCAAAAGGGATGAGCCCATGGAGTTGGTTTATATATGGGGCGGATAGTCGGTTAGGTTATTCCATTTCATCTTGGTGGCATAATGTCATGCTGTGTTAACAATATGTAATTGTGATTTTAAGCACCCCTAATGCTCTTTTAATGAAATCATTGCTTATAATAAAAAACTAAAAGTATAAAATACTATATTTACAAAGGTAAAATGAAAAAGAAAACACCTTATTCACAAGAAGGACATTGCGACACTACGTACCCAGGACAATAACTCGTCAGGAGTAGAAAATACCTAATAGAAGCAGTCCATTAGTTCCAAATATTTAATGATGCCGAAACAAAACCTAAAAAATAATATGTACCTCCTGAGTTGTGAAGGAATTCATAACGTCAACAGAGCAGACCAAGCAGTCATTCTGTACCTTACCTGTTAGCCCACTTGGAGAATTTTGTTTCATCTTAGACCCTAAATCGGTTAAACATAGGAAAAACTATTAAAACAAGATTCTACATAATTTGTTAAACGTTCGGTACCACAGTACCGAGAGGGTTCGATACAAAGATACTAGATGTTAAAAGGGGGTGTATTTTCAGCTTAACACACACGCTACCTTGGTACCAGACAGTTTCGGTACCTTGGTACTGACCGTGTATTTAGAAATTCATAAAAATAACGTTCAATACTGAAATTGTCGGGTACCAAAGTACCTCGTATGTTAAGCTGAAAAATACCAAAAATTACACTTTTTTAAACGTGCGGTGGTACCGACTTAATTTGGTACTTAGATACCAAATCGAGCTAAATTGCAGAAAAAGAATAACGAGAACTGAATCGTTCAAAAATGGTGGATGGTGCGTAGAAAATAATCCTTAGGAATGTGGAAGATGATGTGTTGATGAGAAGTTGGAGAATGAAGTGGGTGAGAAGAAGAGGGGTTGGAGGTGGGTGGTGAGGATATGAAGTTTGGGGTGGGGAGTAGGAAGGAGAGTTTTTTTTTAGATAAGCAAATATTTCATTCAAGGAGCACTAGGGGTGCTCAAACCCAAACAACAAGTTGAATTACATATTGTTTAGGCAATCTAAAGGATTAATCCAACACGTGGAAATTGACAAACTTGAACTAGACCCCCTCTATACACAAACCAGCTCCAAGCTAAGCTCTTAATGCGGATTACTACGGATTAAATAGAAGACTCCTCATTCCTAAAGACAAACCTGTTGCGAGCCATCCAAATACACGAACAAGTCGTGACCCAAATCAAGTAGTTTATTTTTCTTGATCTCCTCCCTTTGCACAATTTTCCAAATGCACGCATATGATCAAGAATAGATGTTGCTTCTAAGCGATGAACCCCCAACCAATCACAAACACAAGACCAAATGTCGTGAGCGAAGCTGCAACTCAAGATGTAACACCCCGGTATTTTTATCGAGTAAAAATACCCAAGTGTACCAAACCTAAATCATCAGAGATATATTTCCTGTTTAAATACTGAACGCCACTATGAAATTTTCACTGAATAACAACAGGACAGTCTTAAACATAAATAAGACCACAAACCATCAGTGAAATACAGTGTTCAATATCGTACAGGAAAGCGGAAATAAATACATAACGCTAAAGACAAGATGTATTGATACACAGATAACAAGGAAAGATATACACTTAAGCATAAAGCTAAGTCTTCAGCAACCATCCGAGTACCACCTACTCGTGCCTCTTGGATCTCCACTTTCCCTGTTCATCTGTAAAACAACAACATATAAACAATGAGATACAATCTCAGTGAGTTCTACCGAGACCCCTATCTACACTCTCGGCTCAATTATGAATCCTATTTAACTTAACACGACACCGACTGCAATCCAGTGCTAAATCCCGGTGAAGCGTATTATATGACTTTCTTTCATTCGTGGTTTAATTTATAACCACGTGCATTTTAATTCAACACGACACCGACTGCAATCCAGTGCTAAATCCCGGTGAACGTGTTATGACTCAGTACGGCACCAACTGCAATCCTGTGCTAAATCCCGGTGAACCGTACAGTACGACACCGACTGCAATCCAGTGCTAAATCCCGATGTATCGTACAACAAAACTTTCAACATAACACCGACTGCAATCCAGTGCTAAATCCCGGTGAACCCCCTTACCAATAGTACTTTCCCTAATGGTATGCGGGCCTAGGGTAAGGGATCATGACTTCCCCGCCTAGTATGTTAACATGGGTCGTCACCCAACTCGATATAATAAATATATCTACAGACACATGAACATTTAGTTCATTTACATTAGACCGATAACTGAACATAATACCCGCATTGGGCCGTTTCCTATAGTCGATATAATATATATCGCGAATCGTAGACCGGTTTAGACGAATAAATAATAACCATCCCGCGTCAGTTATACCATACCACATCGGACTTATAGTTCGTTTTCCTTTCGATAAAACATGACCTCACACGTGTTCTTATTATTCGGCTTTTTCGAAACGATTTGGACATCAAAAGTATTTTATAAAACCTTTTTGGAACATACCCAAAATCAAGGCATTATAAGCCTAATATCATTATAGAAGGGTTAGGAAAGGATTGGGAGAGGATTGGAATCGAAACGGAATCATTTTGGGCACTTTGAAAATTTTGGACAGAACCAGGCGCACGGGTCGTGCCCCTGGACGCACGTGTCGTGCTCATTTGACAGCATTGCAAAAATGGTCTGTTTTATGAAAAATTGCTTTCCGATTGATCCCGATACTCGTTCCGCTCAATTCCGATTCTTGTTCCGATCGAAAACAGACCAAACAACCAACAAAATAGACCCAACTAAAACCACACAATGAATCAACCCAATCAAAAACTCAATCAAAACGGATTTTATCAAAAACGACATATTTTCCAATTAACGGTTTTTAAGTCAAAATCTTTCGAAATCAAGTCACCAAAAATTCCATTTCAACACGACACAACTCGAGACTCGCTCCGATCGATTCCTAACCCGAAACAGACAATATCAAATAATATTCCAGACCAGCGAAAGCGATAAAACGATCAATCAATTAATTCGAAAAACAAAAATCCTAAACGTGAGTAGAACTCACCCTTGACGCGTGATCCACGATCGAGCCGAAATCACCGAGTAACCACACGAACGCTCCCCGCTCCGACGACACCCAATCCGCTTCCAAAGCTTTCCACTCGATCGCGAAACCTCTTTTTGACCGAAATACCGAATTTCTCGAAATCTTTTCTGGACACTATTCATCTTCTTCTTCAACCTCAAGTCACTATTCACAAAAACCCCAATTTGCACCCTAACCTCTTGATTCTTCACAAACCCCAAATCGGACTTCAATATTTGCGCAATCCACCTTGAGCTCGCTCCCAAACACCATCGAAAGCTTTCCTTTGAGCTTGAACAACAAAAACCTCCATTTTCCTCTTAAATTCGAAAATGGCAAAGTGAGAGAGAGTGAGTTGATGATGAAGATCTTGGTACCAAATCGAAGAGGAAGTAACGCTGAGCATTTTTCGTGTTGGAAGGAAGTCGTTTTGATGAGCCTAACTTTCCCCTTTTTCCTCTTCTTCCTCCTCACCCTTTCTTTCTCTTTTCTTTTCTTTTCTCTCCTTTCTCTTCTCTGTATCTCTCTCTCGCATTCTTTCTTTCTTTTCCTTTCTTTAATTTACACACACACACACACACACACACACACACACACATGTATATATATATATATATATATATATATATATATATATATATATATATATATATATATATATATATATATATATATATACGTGGTAACGTGGTCCAATTACCATATTGATCTAAATCTCTTATTTCGATTCCAAAACTTCATTGACCCGTATTATCCGGTTAACGATCCGATGACAACCAATAAATAATTTTAGCACTCAATAAATTTACCAGTCAAGTACTAAATCAATTCAATTGGGTTAACATCCAAATAATTCTATTAATTATTTTGCGGATGTTACACAAGAACAAATGACAAATGTCTTCGCGATGATCCAAGCAAAACGAACAACCAGGTGTTGTTTCAGTTTGAATGACGTGACGGCGGAAAAGAAGATCTCTGGTGGGCAAAGAATCACGAAGTAATCGCCAACCGAAGATAGTGACTTTGGACGGAGAGATTGTTTTCCAAAGCTTCACAAGAAAGCACTTCAAATTGGTGCCATTTGCTTCGGATTCAGAGACAACAGCCTCGTTGCCAGGGATAACAACACTTTCGGCCAACAACCTGTAGCACGAGCTGACCGAAAACACCTTCGAGACTTCCTGCAACCAGACCCAAGCATCGCGTCCCTCCCTTAAAGGAAAAACATCTTGTAAAATATTGTGTAATTCAACCGCTTCTTCAGCACAAACCGATCCTGAATAAGCAACCACGATTCCTCCCAAAGCCAAGAGTCACCAACCCACGAACCAATGCCATCAATCATGGCTGTTTTGGAGGAACAACCTACAAAAAGATTAGAAAAAACAGCACAAAGGGGTGAATTTCCAATCAAATGGTCTGTCCAAAAATGAGTTAATGCACTGTTGCCAAGCTTTCTTCTCAAACTCAAACGAAACCAGCCACGGTTGGGAAGAAAACTCTCCAAATTAAGCAAATCTCTCCACTAAATAGAACCAACCGACCCCCTATTAAGAGCCTCCTCCGAACCATGAACGAAAGCTAAAGAAAAATCACCGTATTTAAACAGTAACAACTCCCTCCAACTCGCATCCTCTTCCACTAACATCCTCCACTTCCACTTGGATAATAGAACCATGTTGAACAACTCTAAATTTGTAATGCCGAGGCCTCCCTCCTTCTTCGAACGGTAAGCCTTAACCCAAGAAATCCAATACATACCTCTATCACCTTCATTAATACCCCATAAGAAATCCCTTTGAATCTTGACCATGGCATTCAACACCAACTTTGGAGCTTTGTAAAAAGAAAAGAAATAAATTGGAATGCTATTTAAAACTGAATTGATAAGAGTGACCCGACCTCCAATAGATAAAAAGCCACCCTTCCACGATGCAAGTCTCTTCCGAAGCATATCAATCGCCGGCTTCCAAGTGGCTACCCTACGCGGATTAGCACCAACAGGGATCCCCAAAAACTTATACGGAATGGATTCCGTTCTACAATGAAGAAAAGTGGATGCCGTTGATAGAAACTCATCCGCCACATTAATACCAATGAGCTTACTCTTATTGAAATTGACCTTCAAACCGGATACTAGTTCAAAACCTCTCAAAATAGACTTGATACTCCAAAGATTCTTCCTTGTAGCCTTTCCCATCAACATTGTGTCATCCGCAAATTGCATAATAGAGAACTTCAAATTATCATTAACGGCATAACCGTGAAAAGAACCAATCGCAACCGCTTGATTCACAAGAGCCATCAAACCTTCGGCCACGATAAGGAAAAGAAAATGTAACAATGGATCCCCTTGTCTCAACCCCCTCTTTACCTTGAAATCGCTAGAAGGGATACCATTAACTAGCACCGACATAGTACTAGAAGTAACACACGCTTCCAACCAATTGATCCATCTTCTCGGGAATCCCATCCTATGCTTCATATAAAATAAAAAATCCCATGATATTGAATCATAAGCCTTCTCGAAGTCCACCTAAAAAAATAAACATTCAGCCTTATTTCTCTTAGCATGGTCAACAACCTCGTTAACAACCACCACACCATCCAAAATCTGCCTACCACACAAAAAAGCCGATTGACAATTAGAAATAATACATGGCAGCTGATAAGCTCAAATTTAGTGTATTTTTAGAGATACTTTTGAGTCATTTTTAGAGATGTTATTATTAATAATATAAATTACTAACTTAATTTGCTCTTGTTTTGCAGAAAGATAGAAAAAGAATAAAAGTCCAATTTTATGCCACTTAAAGTTCAATATATATATATATATATATATATATATATATATATATATATATATATATATGGGCTCAAAAATAAAAGAAGAAATAAAAACCAATTTTTAGTTGGCTTATTATCAGCCCAATAGCAAAGAGGCCCACGACCTATGTGAATGGAATGGAACATGACCTAAGCGTGAACAGGAAGAAAAGAAAAGAAAGGAGCTGCATACAAAGGAAAAAAAAAATTAATAAAGAAAGGAAGGTAAGGAGAGCTATAGCGGATAGAAAGAGAGAGAGAGAGCGTGAATTACAAAAAAGGGAGATCTTTGATAATTGAGAGAGAAGAGCAACGCGACCAGACGCGCATAACACACACGGAGGCACGACAACAGTAGCGCCGGCAAGGAAAAAGAAGAGTTTTGGATACCCGTTCTTGACACCGTGAGAGAGATCTGGAGTAGAAAAGGGAGACTAAATTCTCAAGATCGAAAATTTCTCTATTCCGGGTTATTTTTATCTCTGTAATTTATGACTCCTAATTTTACTTCATTGTTCTTGAACACTATGGATAGCTAAACCCTCTTCTAGGGTCTTAGTTGGATCATGCTTGTTTAGAGACATTTTTATGTTTTAATTTATGCTTTGAATTCCCGACTTTTATTTCAATTAATATTATCTTATTGCTTTTATCACATAATTAGGATTGACAACTCTTTGTATGTTCATAATCAATTAGTTGATCAGCAACCGCCGACCGTACTGCAATTAGTTGGTGTACCTATAGGATAATTGAGACTATAATTAATGCATGACCAAACTTTAATTTAGTCTTCCAATCATTCAACCTTTTTGCTCTTTATGCTTTTCTTGAATTTAAATTCTTGCATGACCAAACAAGGGTTAATTTAGGAAAAAGAATATTAATCGCGAATGACCAAACGGATTAATAACTTTAGTAAAGGGATTGATAATTGAATAAAATAAAGGAATTCAGGTAGAATTAGACATAGGGGAATCGAAGCTTGCAAGTGAAACCGTGACCTAGGCCTCTCTCCATTGATTTAACCTTTCATTTTAATTCTGGTTATTTATTATTTTATTTGTTTCCGTTACAACTTTCAAATATTCGTTCGTCTAAACAATAACAAATTTTGATTAGTTTGGTACTTATTAATTAATCCCTGTGGAGACGATATTTTTATACTACTTCTGCGATAGAGTACACTTGCTCTAAGTGTGTCTTTGACGCAATAAGTTTTTTGCGCCGTTGTTGGAGATTAATTTAATAATATTAAACGAAAAAGATTTTTTATTGCTTTAGACATTTATTTTATTTCTTGTTTTAATTTAATATAAAGAAAAAAAATTATATTTAGTTTTATTTTATTAGTTAGTTTTATTTTTATTACTATTACTCGTGCATGCTCACCCGCTCCCAGGAGCCTATTTTGGTTTTTGATCCAGAAATTGAAAGAACTGCCCGAAGGATAAGAAAAGAGACAAGAGTGATGGCTGCCAATCCGAGAAGAACTCTTCGGGACTACTTTACTCCCACAGCGAGTATCACTACAAGCATAGTCAATCCACCTGTGCAAGCTACTAACTTTGAGCTCAAACCCAGCTTGATTCAAATGGTTCAGAATTCGACTATGTTCAGAGGTACACCAACAGAAGACCCGCACACCCATCTTAGAAACTTCTTGAGGGTGGCAGACTCAGTAATTTGTAATGGTGTCACTCCTGATGCCATTAGAGTGAGATTGTTTCCATGGTCATTGGCTGACAAGGCATCTGCTTGGCTAGACTCTCAACCTGCTGAGTCCATTACCACTTGGGATCAACTGAAGCAAAAATTGTTGACCAAATATTTTCCTCCAGGTAAGACTACTAAGATCCGAGGTGCAATAATCAACTTTGCTCAACTCGAGCAAGAATCTTTACAAGAAGCTTGGGAAAGATTTCAAGACTTACTCTGAAGTTGTCCACATCATGGATTTGAGAAGTGGCAATTACTTGAATATTTTTGCAACAGATTATCTTCTCAAAATAGGGGAATTGTTAATATGGCTTGTGGAGGCTCTCTAATGAATGGAGAACCTGCGACAGTATATGACTTAATTGCAGAGATAGCAGCCGATAATGCCCAATGGGAGACAACTGACAGACACATCAAGAAATCAGCTGGGATGTACAAGGTTGAAGATAACACTAGTGTTAACATAAAGCTGGATGCTCTCTCTAAACAGGTGCAATTTATGATGAAGGTACAAGCTCAATCTACTCCAATAATTACCTCCACTAGTGACATCACAAATAATCTCTGGGGAGGCCTAACTGAAGAAGTCAACTATCTTGGTCAGAAGAAAAGTGAGTTAAGGCCTGGTATGCAAGATTCTTTAGTTAGATACATGGAAAAAGTTGGACACTCGTGCATGGGTGTTTTAGCCAATTACATGGACAGGACTGATGAGAGGTTGCAATCCATTGAAGAACTGATAAAAGCACAGGACCGGCCAACAACTTCAACTGAAGAGGCCAATTAGTCCAACCGGGTCCAAAATGACCCTCATTCAAACACTTACAATCCGGGGTAGACAAATCACCATAATTTCTCTTGGGGAGGACAACAAAAGGAGCAAAGCTCGAACTCCTATAAGCCTCCACATGTGCAAAGGCAAGAGGAGAAAAAGTTGGATACCAATGATGTGTTGACAAGATTTATGCAACAGACAAATGAAAAATTTGGAAGCTTAGAGGGCCAAATTGGAGCCATGAACAACAAATTTGGAAGCTTGAAGGGTCAAATCTCATTACTGTGTTGTCTCAAAGGCCTCAAGGCTCACTGCCTACCCAAACTGAGCCTAATCCAAGAAATGAGCATTGCAAGGCTGTCACTCTTAGGAGTGGCAAGGAGCTGGTTCAAGAAAACAATCAAGATGGGCGGGCGCCCGAGAAAGAAATACAAGCTCCTACTGAGGGGAGCACTTATGGGGAAAGCAAAAAGGAAAGGGAAAAATATGAGCAAGCAAAGCTAAATGTTCCTTATCCTCAAAGACTTAAAAATGAGCAGCATGATAAGCAATTTGCCAAATTTCTTGAAATATTTAGAAAATTGCAAATCAACATTCCTTCTGCTGAAGCTATTGCTCAAATGCCTAAATATGCCAAAATTTTAAAAGAATTTATTTCTAACAAAAGGAAGTTAGAAGGCTTTGAGACAGTTAGGCTTAATGAGGAATGTTCTGCTATAGTTCTAAAAAAGTTACCACCTAAGCTTAAAGATCCAGGTAGTTTTACTATCCCTTGTACAATTGGTAACTCTCATTTTGAAAAGGCTTTATGTGATTTAGGAGCAAGTATAAATCTGATGCCTTTTTCTGTTTTTAGAAAGCTTGGTTTGCAGGAACCACATCCTACTAACATCACTTTGCAGCTAGCTGATAGATCCATTGCCCACCCCTGTGGAGTGGTGGAAGATGTTTTAGTTAAGGTTGATAAGTTTATTTTCCCTGCTGATTTTGTTGTATTGGATATGGAAGATGAGGAAGGCCCAATTATTTTGGGGCCTCCTTTCTTAGCTACAGGAAAAAGCTTAATTGATGTTCAGTAGTGAAAATTGACTTTGAGATTTGGAGATGAGGAAGTTGTATTTCAAGTCTTGAACTCATTAAAAATCCTTCCTCATTTGCTTCTTGTAATTTTATTCAAGCTATGGATATTAATGATGTGGTTACCTCTGAAAGTTTTGATGATTTTAGAATTCAGGACCCTCTAGAAAAGTACTTACTTTGCAGGGACTTGGCATATCGCAGGGTGGTGAGGAAGAAGAGTTCTTAATGTTTTTGCAGGCTCACCACCCTCAGAAAAATTAGAGTAATCTTAGATTTGAGGAATTAGAATGGGGTAATACTCCAAATCCCAAACCTTCAATTGAAGAGGCCCCTGAGCTTGAATTAAAGCCTCTTCCTTCAAATGTAAAATATGCTTTGTTGCACCCCCTTCCTCTTTGCCTGTGATTATTTCTGCAGATTTGACAGATACCATGGAGGATAAGCTTTTGAGGGTATTAAGGGCCAACAAAGAGGCCTTCGGATGGTCTATTCATGATATAAAAAGCATTAGTCCCTCAATTTTCACTCACAAGATTTATATGGAGGATGATTACCAACCTCGGGCACTACCACAACACCGCCTCAATCCTAACATGAAAGAGGTGGTAAAAAAGGAAGTGATTAAGCTTCTTGACGCAGGTATCATGTATCCTATCTCTGATAGTAAGTGGGTAAGTCCTGTTCAATGTGCTCCTAAAAAGGGAGATACTACTGTGATGGAGAATGATAAAAATGAATTAATTGCAGTTAGGAAAACTACCGGGTGGCGTATGTGCATTGATTATAGAAAATTAAATGATGCCACCCAGAAAGATCACTTCCCCCTTCCCTTTATTGATCAAATGCTTGAGAAAGTGGCAGGTCATGATTATTATTGTTGTTTGGATGGATATTCCGGTTATTTGCAAATACCAGTGGCTTCTGAAGATCAAGAAAAAACTACTTTTACTTGCCCATATGGAACATTTGCATATAAAAGGTTGCCATTCGGTTTATATAATGCCCGTGCCACTTTCCAAAGATGCATGATGGCTATTTTCTCTGACTTGGTTGAAAAATGCATTGAGATATTCATGGATGATTTTACCGTCTTTGGATCCTCTTATGAGGATTGTTTACATAACTTGAATTTAGTGTTGCAGAGATGCAGGGATACCAATTTAGTGCTCAATTGGGAGAAGTGCCAATTTATGCTACAAGATTGCATTATTCTAGGACATAAGGTGTCCACTAGAGGCATTGAAGTTGATCCTGCAAATGTTGAGGTAATTGCAAAGTTGCCCCCACCCAATTCTGTTAAGGGGGTCTGTAGTTTTCTAGGCCATGCTGGCTTCTAAAGGAGGTTTGTTAAAGACTTCTCTAAAATTGCAAAGCCTATGACTGACCCCTTGGTTAAGGAGGCCACTTTTGATTTTTCTGACACTTGTTTGAAGGCTTTTAATTGTTTAAAGGAAAAATTAATTAGTGCCCCTGTTGTTGTTGCCGCCGATTGGTCGCTTCTCTTTGAAATTATGTGTGATGCTAGCGATACTGCTGTGGGGTCTGTTTTGGGGCAAAGAAAGAATAAGGTATTCTATACCATTTACTACGCTAGTCGCATTCTTGATGACGCTCAAAGAAATTATACTACCACAGAGAAAGAGTTGCAAGCTGTAGTATTTGCATTTGACAAGTTTCGTCATTACCTTGTTTTTTCTAAAGTTATTGTGTATACTGATCATGCTGCTATTAGATATTTTCTTGGAAAGTAGGATGCAAAACCCAGGTTAATCAGGTGGATTTAGTTGCTACAAGAGTTTGACTTGGAGATTAGAGACAAGAAAGGCTCGGAGAACTTTGTAGCTGACCACCTCTCAAGGCTTGACCATAGTGTGATGCAGGCCTCAAATGATGGGGAGATCAAGGAGGTTTTCCCTGATGAGAGACTTTTAGCTATTTCTACTATTCCTTGGTTTGCAGACATTGTCAACTACTTGGTGGGTAAGGTTGTTCCCCCTGAGTTTTCTTTTCAGCAAAAGAAGAAATTAATTTCTAATGCTAGACACTACTTGTGGGATGACCCTTACCTATTTAAAGTATGTGGAGACAAGGTAATTAGGCGTTGTGTGCCTATGGATGATGTAACTTCTATCCTTAAGCATTGTCACTCTAGAGAGGTAGGTGGCCACTTTGGCCCAAATAGAACTGCATATAAAGTTTTACAATGTGGTTTTTATTGGCCTACTATATTTAAAGATAATCATGAATTTGTGAAAGCTTGTGATAGTTGTCAAAGGTGTGGCAACATTTCTAGGCATCAAGAGATGCCATTAAATAATATTTTGGTTTGTGATATATTTGATGTCTGGGGTATTGACTTTATGGGGCCCTTCCCTAAATCTTTTTCAAATCAATATATTCTTGTTGTTGTGAATTATGTGTCTAAGTGGGTAGAAGCTATAGCCTTACCCACTAATGATGCTCGGGTGGTAGTGAGATTTTTAAAGAAAAATATTTTTACAAGATTTGGCACTCCCCGAGCAATTATTAGTGATGGTGGCACCCATTTTTGCAATAAACAATTTGAAAGTTTTTTGAGCAAATACGGTGTCACTCATAAGGTGACAACTCCTTACCATCCACAAACTAGTGACCAGGTTGAAATTTCAAACAAAGAGCTGAAAATGATTTTAGAGAAGACAGTTAGTGCATCAAGAAAAGATTGGTCTTTGAAACTTGATGATGCACCATGGGCCTATAGAACTGCTTTTAAAACCCCCATTGGGATGTCTCTTTACCATCTTGTTTTTGGAAAATCATGTCATTTGCCTGTTGAATTAGAGCATAAAGCACTTTGGGCTTTAAAATTTCTAAACTTTGATGCTCAGCTTACAGGTGAAAATAGGTTGCTGCAACTCGATGAATTGGATGAGCTCCGTTTGGGAGCTTATGAGAATGCCAAGTTATATAAGGAGCGGACTAAAAAGTGGCATGATAAGCGCTGGTGAGAAAGTTTAAATTTATAATTCACGTTTGCGTCTTTTTCCAGGAAAGTTGCGCTCAAGGTGGTATGGCCCCTACACTATTACTCAAGTGTTTCCTTATGGAGTGCTTGAGGTATCCCATGAAGATGACACGACTTTTAAGGTCAATGGGCAGCGTGTGAAGCATTTTAAGGAAGGGCTGAGTCAAGTGAGCTATGTCACTGCCCTCAAGGATTGAGTCTTGTACCGCCAGGCTCGGGACGTTAAACAAGCGCTTTGCAGGAGGCAACCTGTGTTTTATTTTCTCTCATTTTTGTTTTGTTTTTTTTCTTTCTTAGGAATAAGCTCCAACTATAAGCTCTCTCAGGGAAGTCACTCTTACTCTCTCTCTCTCTCATTTATTTCTTTTGGTTTCTATTTGATCAATTTGCATTGATGACCATGCTTCATACAAGTGTGGGGGAGGAGAGTTTATTTTGTCACTTGATCTATTAATGCACCTACCCACCATATATGTTGATAGCATTTTTTCTGGCTTGTTTTGAATGAATTATGCTTAAAGTAAAAAAAATAGAGATTTTGCCTTTAGGGGGATCCCATAATTAATTTACTTAACCGACTTGTGCTTAATTGTAACTGTGAGGATGTCATTAGAAAGCTGATAATTAGCAATTGTCCCTGTTGAGTACTTTTTGTGAACTAGCTTCTAAGTGTGAGATCTGAGCCTTCATAAGGGGATTGATACTAAATCATAAATTTTTACCCATTTTCTTTCTATGAGTGTGTTTCCCAATTTGCTACATTCTAGAATTTGTCTTTTGACCATCTCAAGGCGAAAATTGATTTGCATCGTGTAAAAAGATTTGGGGAATTTAGGTATTTTTCTGTCCTCAGAGTTGTTTGTTGAATTTATCCCTTAGCTGCCCCCTTTGAGCTTATTTGTTATATTTTTTTTCTTTGGTACCCAGATATAATTTTTCTTTTTTTTGGTTTGTGGTAACCATTTGGAATTAAATGTGGAGCAACTATTGAAAATTACAATTTCGTCTTATATTTTTAGTTGTCTATATTGTTAGGACTGAAATTTTGTCCTATATTTTAGTTGTCTATCTTGTCAGGATAAAAAAAAGGAGTGAATCATGTGCTTACAAGAATATTCTCCTACAAAGAAAACAAAATATGAGTTTTCATGTACTTACCTTTTCCTCCAAAAAAAATGAAAAAAAAAGGAAGAAAATTTGAAAAAAAAAAAGGAAAGCAAGAAGGAGGAAAAGGCACACAAAAGAATGAAAGAGCCCCAAGGGCAAATCCAAAAAAAAAAGAGTCTACTCAAGAGCAAAAAGCAAATCAAAAAAAGTCGACTCAATAGAAAAAGAAGAGTGAAGAATGGAAGTGAAATTAATTTGGAGTTTGGACAAAAATTGTAAAATAGATAGGAGCTCCATATTTGGTTTCAAAGGTTACTATTTATTTCTTTTTTTTAGCCCTTTGATTATCCCTTTCTTCTTATTTTCTACCATGCATAAATTCACCCTGGCCCCATTACAACCCATGAAACCCCATCTTTTGCAAGCATGTGAACTATTTAGTGGAGATTTGGTCAAATTACAAACATATGGTCATGTGCATTTTGTTGAAACTTGTGTGTATATTTTTCTAGTCCCTAAACACTTAGAGAGATTGTGAGCGAGTGCCATTGTTCACAGAAATGTATTCTTCAGGGACATGAGCCTCTAATTGGGCAACCTTTTGACACCTCATATGTGCTACATTGTCTATTGTCTGTCATTGTGCTTCTAATTTTGGGTTTCTTATTTGGCTGTCTTTTGTTACTTATTTGAAACTTTTATTGAGCCAGAAAAGTTGCTTGAGGACAAGCAAAGGTTAAGTGTGGGGGGTTGATAAGCTCAAATTTAGTGCATTTTTAGAGATACTTTTGAGTCATTTTTAGAGCTGTTATTATTAATAATATAAATTACTAACTTAATTTGTTCTTGTTTTGCAGAAAGATAGAAAAAGATAAAAAGAATAAAAGTCCAATTTTATGCCACTTAAAGTTCAATATATATATATATATATATATATATATATATATATATATATATATATATATATATATATATATATGGGCTCAAAAATAAAAGAAGAAATAAAAACCAATTTTTAGTTGGCTTGTTATCAGCCCAATAGCAAAGAGGCCCACGGCCTATGTGAATGGAATGGAACATGACCTAAGCGCGAACAGGAAGAAAAGAAAAGAAAGGAGCCGCATACAAAGGAAAAAAAAGAATTAATAAAGAAAGGAAGGTAAGGAGAGCTACAGCGGATAGAGAGAGCGTGAATTACAAAAAAGGGAGATCTTTGATAATTGAGAGAGAAGAGCAACGCGACCAGACGCGCATAACACACATGGAGGCACGACAGCAGTAGCGCCGACAAGGAGAAAGAAGAGTTTTGGATACCCGTTCTTGACACCGTGAGAGAGGTTTGGAGCAGAAAATGGAGACTAAATTCTCAAGATCAGAAATTTCTCTATTCCGGGTTATTTTTATCTCTGTAACTTATGACTCCTAATTTTACTTCATTGTTCTTGAACACTATGGATAGTTAAACCCTCTTCTAGGGTCTTAGGTGGATCTTGCTTGTTTAGAGACATTTTAATGTTTTAATTTATGCTTTGAATTCCCGACTTTTATTTCAATTAATATTATCTTATTGCTTTTATCACATAATTAGGATCGACAACTCTTTGCATGTTCATAATCAATTAGTTGATCAGCGACCGTACTACAATTAGTTGGTGGACCTATAGGATAATTGAAACTATAATTAATGCATGACCAAACTTTAGTTTAGTCTTCCAATCATTCAATCTTTTTGCTCTTTATGCTTTTCTTGAATTTAAATTCTTGAATGACCAAACAAGGGTTAGTTTAGGAAAAAGAATATTTAATCACGAATGACCAAACGGATTAATAGCTTTAGTAAAGGGATTGGTAATTGAATAAAATAAAGGAATTCATGTAGAATTAGACATAGGGGAATCGAAGCTTGCAAGTGAAACCGTAACCCTAGGCCTCTCTCCATTGATTCAACCTTTCATTTTAATTTTGGTTATTTATTGTTTTATTTGTTTCCGTTACAACTTTCAAATATTCGTTCGTCTAAACAATAACAAATTTTGATTAGTTTGGTACTTATTAATTAATCTCTGTGGAGACGATATTTTTTTATACTACTTTTGCGATATAGTACACTTGCTCTAAGTGTGTCTTTGACGCAACATCAGGACCCTCTTCAACCTGCTAGCCAGAGCCTTCGCCAAGATCTTATAAAGACAACCAATCAAACAAATAGGCCTGAACTCACCTAAATCTTGAGGGTTGTCGTTCCTTGGAATGAGAGCAATAAAAGATGCGGAGATAGTTTTAGGAAGAAAAGCTTTGGAATGAAATTCATTGAAAAAATCGACCACTTCTTGCTTCAACAATTCCCAAAAAACTTTGATGAACCTCATATTATAACTGTCGGGACCCGGGCTCTTATCACCATCACAATTCCACACAGCCTCCCTTATTTCCTCCTCCGTGAAAAACTCCACCAAATAATCGCAATCCGCATGGGGGCACTTGAGCAAAATCAAGCCCATCAAGATTGGGGCGAATATGACTTGGCTCCACGAAAGCATCCTCAAAATGCTTTCTTACAAAATTCTTCACCTCACTAACATCTTCAATCAAATCCCCATTATCTCTAAGAATCACCAGATTGCAACGCCTTCTTCTATGTTTCATTAAGTAATGGAAATATTTGGAATTCATATCCCCTTCTTTAATCCACTTAGCCCTTGATTTTTGAGATAAAATTGCCTCCTTTACCCGAATTTCTCTCCAAAAATTTATCGACACCTCTCTTTTATTCACAGTTGCATCTCCAATCCGCCCCTCACTAAGAGTTTGATCCCACGAATTAAGATCACTAACCAAAGATTCAATCTTTAAATCCCGATAGCCAAAAACCTCCCTATTCCAACCTCTCAACTACCCTTTGAGTAATTTCAGCTTTTCCTTGATGATAAAAGCTTTAGTACCAGTAACATTGAAAGTCGTCCAACAATAATTGACAAAGGGAACAAAATCAACATGCTCAAACCACGCATTAAACACCCTGAACGGCTTTGGTCCCCAATCCTTCATAGAGCGAAGTAACCAAATCGAACAATGATCCGATATATCTCTGTTACCTATCCACTGGCTTGAGATTCCCCATAAATCAATCAACTCATCTGACACTAAAAATCTATCTAGTCTACTCATAGAAGCACCACTCCAACTGAACCAAGAAACTTCTTACCAGAAACTGGTACATCAACCAACTCCATATGAGATATGAAATTGTTAAAATCAAAAATATCAATGGCTGAACTCTCGCCCCTTCTCCCTGCCCTTTCCTCCGAACAAGACACCGCATTAAAGTCCCCTACAATGCACCATTCACCTGTGGCTAAATTCTGCTTAAGATTCACCAACTCCAACCAAAGACGTCTCCTAGCCGAAGTGGAGCAAGGAGCATATACATTAATAATATGAATCATCATATTACTGAAAGCCACACTAACACCAACGAAACTATCACCCGTGAAAGAGGATACGACATTCCACACATCATCCAGCCACGTACTTAAGAAACCCTCTGATAATCCATTTGAAGGCTTAGAAATCCATTTAAACGAACGATTTCCCCACAAAAGCCCCACCTCCATATCCAAAAGAACCTCCCTCTTCGTTTCTTAAATGCAAATAAAATCAAACTTACCCGAGTTGACAAGAGACGCTAACTGGTGGCGTTTACCACGACCGCCCCACCCGCAAATATTAAGAGATAGTAAATTCATTGAGGACGCATGGATTGCGCCCTCTTAGAAATTGAAGCCTCATATCTACTTTCAGCAGCCTCAATCATGTCCACATATGTATCGTCCGAAAAATTTCCTTGGATTCCCAATTTTTTGGCCTCGTCCCAAACCCGCCGAGCTACAGTTTTTCCTTGTAGAATCCAATACTTGTTATTACAATTTGCTATATCCGAACTAGAAATAGAACCATCACACAATATAGTACCCGCCGAGAACAAAGATGAAGAATTCTGCCTTGTGTTATTCGAGTTAGACAACACCTGTCCTCCAACACCAGGCACTTCCGGCACCTCTGCGAGTTCCCTTGTTGCTTTCTTCAGCTTGCCATCCTTTGGGTTGCGCCTTATACCCACACGAAGAAGCTTACGTTGCTTCTTGGACCTAATCATGTTGGGCCTCTCTTTGGTAGTTGAAGGGAGTTCTACATCTATAACAACTGGGCTTGCGCACGCAAGTTGAGCATCATTTTTAGTTGGGCCAGAAACGGATTCAATCAAGTCCACAACTTCCTTGGTACCAGATAATTGTGTTTCCTCCACATGGCTAGGCGCCGAATTCAAATCATGAAATTGGGTCCCACCAAACATAACTTGTTGAACAATACCACCTGAGGACAAAGAGTCCCTGAGAATCCTCCCATCATCATAATTATCATTAACGCATGCCTTCAAATCCTCTGTAACAGATCTCCTGAATTGCACAAAGCCATTAATGCCTCATTGAACTCGCCCTCTTCCAATTCATCATCACCGGACATTCCACCGGTGCCGGCGAACTTGTCTCCAAAGGATTCTTCCTGAGAAGACGAAGAATCTGAATCTTCAGCTACCTGATTATCGCTTCTGCTCCATTGAAGCGGCCCACACCAATCTTCAACAATTTTAATAGTAAATGGAACATTGTTAATAAACACCTGAACCACCCTATTAATTGATTCCGTTCCATGAGTGCGAACCATAATCCTAGCCACATCGAAGGACCTCTTCCTATGCATATTATCATCAGCCGAAATGAAAGCACCGGCAAAGGCAGAGATTTTAGTGAAGAAATCCGCGTTCCACGCGTGAACCGGAATCCCATAACAACGAAGGCATGTTACCTTTTCGGGGTCAACATCAGATGGTTCCCATGGACGAACCCATTTGAACCACTGAAAAAGTCAATCCTTCGCATCCTCAATGAATCCCTTAAAATCTTCATCATCCTTATCTCCTTCTAGAAGAACCAAGTTTGAGCCCATCGGTGTAGCTTTGATTGCAAAAACACCTTGTCTGATGAACTCATATTGGATGGCATAGGACTTCCCGGGAAAGATAACCTCGCCCACCATAGCACCGGACAAAATCGGATCACTAGGGATATCGAAAGACCAATCCCCTTCGCACCCTTTCTCGCACCCCTTATCACTCCGGGGAGGTATCACATCTTCTTTCCTCCTCCAAACCTGCTTGAGATTCGAAGGGCGGGGAATCACATGGTGAGGGCGTGATTCGCCTTGTTTCAAATCCCTTTGAAACCTAGGAAGGTTAACATGTATCTTCAAACCCTCCACAAACAAGTTGTCAAGCTTAATGGCCAATCTTTCCGGATCTTGGACATTAAAGAACCGTACAAAACCAAACCTCCTTTCGTTAGCATTCCTTCTTACCGGAATCACCACCTCCTGAATCCTTCCATGGCATGATGCGATATCAACCGTGCGCCATCCACCAGTCCTACGATCCCTTTTGCTCCTCACGTCTGCCATCCTCCACCATCATACCGCCGGTGTGCCTCCACGCTATGGCGCTGTTGTCTCCTCATTGCGTAGCGTTACTTTAAAACTTTCTAAAAAAGTTCACAGAGATCTTTTCTTGAACCAGTAAGTATGGCGCCCACACACCCCAATAGAGCTGGGTTCCTACCAGGATCAGAGTACTGAGAGCAGTGAGTGAACCAGGTTACTAATCAGAGAGGAAAAAGATGACGGCTAGGACCTCCCTAGGAGGGAAACCCTAGTAGAGAAAAACATAGGGAGCGCCAAAAAAATGTGTTTTGATTTTTGTGTGTGTGAGTAGGAAGGAGAGTGAGGGTGAGGGTGAAGAAGAAAGGTGAGGGGATTGGGAGGGAATTTTTTTAGAGTTTAGGGGTATGTTGGTCTATTCAATTATTAGGGGGGGTGGGAGAGTAACAGGTGGTGTGCCAAAAGAATGACGCTGTGCGGTCTTATGAGAAGCCTTGTAAACCCTGGTAGCCCAGACCAGCCGCGACGCCTTGCCTTCCTCCGCCGATCCACTACGAGTTTTTGCCAGCCGCGACCATCTTGTGCCTCCGCCGTATTGCTCTTCTCTATTATCATTCAGGTAATTTCCAATCTTCTCTCCACTTCACTTGCTTCTTTTTTCCTTCTCTAAAAACGCCCTATTTGTTGTCCCTGGTGGCAGCACCTACGCCTCCGTCTCCGGCCTCAGTTCGGCACTGTGGATTTTTCTGGTTAGTCGAAAAAATTGAATTCTTCGATCCTGTCGTTCGGCACTGTACTTGAATTACATGGCTCAGGTAATCAATCACTCACTTGTTCTTTCTCTTTCTGTTTACCTGTATGGATGGTTAAAATTGATATAGGTTGCAAAACCAATTTGATTTATGTCTGAAATGAAGAAGAACAGAAGCAGAACCCTAGGTTCCACTGAAACTCAGTATGAAGAGAGTGAAACGGACGAGTCCTTGTCTTCTTCTAGCTCATCAGATGTGAGTAACTTAAAAAAATGAAGTTATATTGTTTTGCTTAAATTAATCAATTTCATATAGTAAGTAAATAGTATCATTAATTTTAATTTTGGTGATTATAGGAGGAGGAAGAGGAGATAGAGAATTTGCTGGCTGATGTAACATTTGAAGAGTTGCAGAAAGCACGCTCAAATGGGGCACATGCATTTGTCCAGAAACGTAAAGAGGTCAAGAATTTAAAAAGGGCCAATAAGAATAGGTGTGGTTTTTGTAACTGACTAGTTTGTAACTCAATGCTTGCCAGAATGGTTTTTCTTTTCTTCTAATTATCGTGTCTGTTAAACCACATACACATTAAATGATTTCTAATGTTTGACTAGGCCAATGGAGGCTAGTTGCAAGAAGCCAGTTCCTGCTTTTAGAGAGGTCATTCAAGCTCCTAAAAAGGTTGGTTTTTGTTGTTTGTACTTATATGGAGTATAATGTTATTGTTGTTGAGTACACATTGAATAGTTTCGCATTTCAAAATCATTGCATGTGAGGGCCATTAGCTTGCACAGTTATTTTGGGGTAGTATTTTAGGCCCACTTCCCTGTAAAACAATTTGTGGCCTTATCACCTGGTTGATTTTTACTGAATTATGCATTCCTTCAATAATTTTCAGGTTTCACGTGATCCACGATTCGAATCCCTTTGTGGGGAACTTAACACCGATGGGTACGTTTATCTCTAGACATGTGTTCTTCCTCCTCCATGTTTCTGTGTGCCAAGTGACATTGTTTCACTATTTTTATTTTAATTATCAGCTACTTATCATTGACATGAAGAAGTCAACACAGTGGGAATGGGTTAAAGGCTTAAAATCGTGGGTAGAAAAATGCAAATTATTTTCATATGAGGAAGTGTTATTCCCCATAGTCAACATTGAAATACCCCTTCGAAATGTTAATATGCACAGATAATTCTTTATCCTCTTGATTGAAAACGTACTATCTCTTTAATGTGCACTGGAATCTGTCAGATAATATTGAAGGATCTTTTTGCTGGCATTTATTTTTAGTGCATGACAAAGAAGAATGGAATAATTTATAAATCTCCAATTCATGGTTTGATGTAGACAATTCTACAATCAGATTCAACACTCACATTCAAGCATGACCTTGGAGCATGCTACAAGATGTTATGTTGGTCTTACCATAGTGTGCGTGCGTGCTTGCATGTGAGCGTGTTTCTTTGAGAGTGGTATTTAGTATCTTTTTGGGAAATGCTATAGATAGTTCTTACTATTTCTTGATTTCTACGATGCCACGTCCTTTAAGTAGGTACCATTTGCTTTGAAATTAGTATTCAGTTTTATAGCCAATAAATCTAGCTAGGACTGAAAATGAGTCGAGTTGAGTCGAGCTTGATTCAGCTCGACTAGACTTGATAGTAACTGGCTCAGCTCGTAGGTCAAGTTCTACATGAATCTTCTTTTTTTCAGCTCAAACTTGACTTGATTCAAGCTTGTTAGCAGCTTGGTTCAACTGGCTAGCTCAGCTCGCATGAATAAAAGTAAAAATAATCTTTATTGTGAAAAAGCCAAAAAAATCTAGATTTTTGACATTTTAAATTACCAATCTACTAGTAGTTTTTGGATAAAATAATTGCCTATCTCATTAAAAAATCTAGATCTTTGACATTTTAAATTACCAATCTAGATCTTTTAATATTTTTTGTTTACCTATCTCATGGGTTTAATAAAGAATTGTAGACAAGCATAATACTTTAATTTGAGAATTGTATAATGATATAACTAGTGCTAAACAAATTGCGCCAACTAATAAACATATGATAGAAGGAGGTCGAGGTTCAAATCCTAGAAACTAACATTTCCCCCTCCCCTAACTAATTTCTAACCACTAACATTTGTCTATCAAAAATAGATGATAGAACTTTGCTCTAGAAACACTAGTTGCATAATATATATGATATTGAAATAAAAATGAAATTATATATATATATATATATATATATATATATATATATATATATATATATATATATATATCGAGCTGGTTCTTGAACCAAACGAGTCGAACTATACCGAGTTCAAATTCAGTTCATTTGGTTCATGAACCAAGCTCAACGAGATGTTTATCGATTCGAGTTTCGAACTATGTTTGAGTTGTGCGGTTCATTGTCAGCCCTAGTTCTAGCCTAAGTCATAGGTCCATTGGCTTTTTAGTAGACTTTGTTTAATAATTGCTGGACTTTGCCTTTGAACAATTTAATGCAAGTGCTTTTGATGCCTATTATGTTTCGAGCAACTGCGTTAACTAAATCTCAAAGCTTTTCTTGTTTCCTATGATTGGAAGTGGGAGAACTGTGTAGTACTAATAATATCTGTACTTGGACTTGCAGGTTTAGAAAGAGATACAATTTTCTTTTTGAAAATAATCTTCCTGCTGAAAGACAGGTAGTCTTATGGATTTTAATTGTAGGATTTTGTCTATAGCTTATTTTTTGACTTTCCTCTTACGAGATCTTCTGGGAATAACAGGCTCTAAAAAAGGAATTGAAAAAGTATAAAGATCCAACGCGCATAAATGAAACAAAAGAACGCATATCATGGATTGTAAGTGAATCTATCTTAGAAGTTAGTCTTCTCCCTCCAAAAGTGCTACATTTTTTAGTTTACTTGATCACATTTACATGTCTTTTCAGGATAAACAGTTGAAATCTGGTTCAGAAAAGAATATTGAGGCAGAGATATTGACTAAGCACAAGAAGAAAGAGAGAGAAGCAGCAAAGCAAGGAAAACGTCCTTTTTATCTCAAGAAATGTAATTCTCCTTTTACTTTCATTCTCTTTACCCCCCCCCCCTCTCTCTCCATACGTCAAGAATACAATTCCTGCTTATATTAGTTTTGTTGGTTTTATCTTAATAGAAGTTCCCCGCCCACCCCAAAATACGTTCTACTTTTTACAATTTAGCTTTTTTCCCTTCCCCCATGTGACTTGAATTTGAGGATTTGAGATCTCTATTTGTAGCACAAAGTAGTTACTATAGGGACTGAGAAGGAAGCTTGGGCCAACTAATACAAAATGTGGGATTTGGGAAATACGCCCAAATGTTGGCAGGTGTACCACAAGAAATGTAGTAACTTTTATTCAATTAAGAAGGAATGAACTATATTGTCCATACTCGTTCTCTCTCTAAATGGCACATCTATTATCTATATGGGGAATAATTCTAGTGATGTTATAGTTCATTGGCAATCCTTTGAAGCCGCGGGTTAAGTGGTACCAAACTAATAAACTCAAAGACCCTATCAAACAAATCAAACAAATAAGTTCAAATTTCAATTAAAGTGAAATCTCAACTATAGATGATGACCTTTTTTTTGGGTTCCTTTCAGCTGAAATCCGAAAGCAAGGTCTTATTGAAAAATATAAGGATCTTAAGGTACGCATCTCAGAACATCTCTCTTCCTTCCTATTTTGCCATTTATTACTGCTTGTCTTTTCTGTTAATTCTATCGATTCACTATTTTCAGTCCTCTGGAAAACTTGAATCATATGTTGAGAAAAAGAGGAAGAGGAATGCTGCAAAGGATCATAGATTTATGCCATATCGTAGATCTGGTGACAACATGGAGTAGGGTTGCTATCCTAGTACTGTGGAATATAAAAAAAAAGTTATTACACATTTTGTCTACTCTCTCTGGATTAGTGTCTAGTATTGTCTATTCTGTATGATTTAGTAACATATACCGATGATTATCTACTTTCAGTGGGAAAGATCTTTGCCATCATCACAGGTCCCTTCCCTACATAATGAACATTTCAATTTAAACACCCAAAAGAAAGCCTCTTTTGGAACTTGGCAACTATTTAATTCAGAATTCTACTGCCAAAGCAGTGTTTCCGCTTCCCTCATGACCTGCTTTTTGTTCTGGTTTCTACTTGATGCATGCGTGAGTAAAATGAAAAGAAGTTTTTAAGTATTCTTCTAAAAACCACTAGCTATACTTTGTTTTTTAACATTATTTGCAACCGTGATGAAAACTCTACTTCAACTTTTTTTTTCTCGATAAGCAATGATTCACTCATGGAGCACCAAGGGTGCTCTCCTTCAACTCTCCATATTATTTGGCTGGCAACTCTCCTTCAACTTAACTTGGTAGGATAATTACTCCAGATGAAAGAGTGGAACGATTGATAAATGGAGTGAAATTCACACGTAATTATGGAGATCGATGTGAGATCTATGTTTACTAGGAATCATAAACTTACTGTTGACTTTTCCCCGCATAAGATTTGTAGCAAAGCTATAGCGAGATTTTTACATTTCTTTGCACACAAAAATGTGGGTATAAAACTTTACATTAAATGAGTTTCCTCAGTCTAGTCTTTGAATATGTTGAATTTCTGGAGTCTTGAAAGTACCATCACTAAAATCGTAAACAATCAACATTGACCAAAGCTCTAATAACACCTCTTCTCCCTCAAACATAAAGTGCTCTAGCATTTCGATATCGATTGTTACCGAATTGAGTAGCAAAAACTGTGGGCACACTGAATCGTTTGGTCCAAGACTCCTTAATACCATACTCCTTCATGACCCAGATATCAACAACCTCTTCACAATGAGTAAGGATGGATGATGACTCTATTTTATATAGAGTCATTTTTGCTTTCATGACTTAAATTATTATTTGAATCTCAAGAATATTGTCTTGTAAATAACTAAATATGTAAGAAAACATAAAACAAAGGAAAAGAATGCTTTAACAAACAACTTGGCGCTTTTAGACATTTAGTGGTATTTTCATAAAATTGTTCAATGCCACAGCATTAAGAAAAACAGAATGCTGCAGCATCAAAGAAAGGGTAATGCCAGAGCATTGGACGAGGTTGGAAAGCCACAGCATTAAGACAAAAAGGAATGTTGGAGCATCAAGAGAAGTTGTAATGCCGCAACATTATATGCAAAAGCACTGGATGCCACAACATTACCATGATGACATCACCAGACAGCAAGTTGCCCAAGTAGCCCAAGTTGTCCACTTCAGCGCCACCCTATTGGCAACTTCACTTGCAAATTGTACTTTTTAGGGACACTTGTCCACACGCCATAGGACCCCTTTGGTGGTAGTTTCAAAATCAAATCAAGTCAAATTGAAGCAAGTGGAAACAAGTTCAAAGAACCTACTTTTTCAAGTTCAATGGACTTCCCTTTTGAAGACTATAAATACTCCTCACCTCCTCATTCACAAGCAGACCTGAGAAGACACAAAATATCACTTAAAATCATATTTGGAGCTGGTCTCAAAGGAGAGGGAAGGAATTGACAACTTCTTCATTCGTCCTCAAGTAACTGCAAGGAAGACAATGCTGCAGCATTACTGAGCTGACTGATACAGGAGCAATCAATTGTGTACACTCTACTCTATTCATTGTCTTTTGTATTTGTTAGTTATATTAACATGACTATGATTTCAGTAATGTTAAGCATGGGCTAATTTCATTTGTAGTTGGGATGCCATACACTTTGTAATGATCTTTTGACTAACCTTTGTGTTATATATTGATGTTTGCATTTTAGTTCTTGCATGCTTAATTTTGTCACATTAATCATTTAGAATTGATTAGCTAAAAGTGAATGCAAATTATAAATTCAAACATGGTTTGTAATTGGAACTCAAGAACTAATGTGGATAAGTGTTTAACCAAAGGAAATTTTGTAATTGTGTGCTCAACCTAGACATAGGCAGCATAGTCCATAGGGTGATACTGCGGGTGCTTCATATACAAGAGTGAACCTATTTAAGGGTGCAGACATGTTGTCCCTTGTAATGAAACTCTGATGATAGTGACCGAAAGGCACACATCCAATACTACAGCATCCAATGCTCCAGCATCATATATAACACAATGCTGTTAAAAGTGACTTACAAAATGTGAAGCTTCTGTATGATTTAGTTTAGATTAGTAGTTCAAATAGTGACTCAATTTTATAGTTTAGATTAGTAGTATTTTATAGTTTAGATTGCCATCAATTTTATAGTTTAGATTAGTAGTATTTTAGTGATCATTTTACTCTGGTGCTCTCTTTGTGTGTAGCTCTTTTATGCACAGGTCCCATACACTAGAATTTCAGTTAGACCCTGAGATAGAAAGGAGATTTAGAAGGTTGAGAAGCATTCAAAAACATAAACAAAAGAAAGGCAGTAGCAGCAGACAAACCATGTCTGATCAATGAATTGGCAGAGGTTCAGGGAGAAATTCTCCCAGAGGGGGCTCTATACAAGGAACTCACAGAACATCAAGTGACTCTGAAGATGAAGAAAGACAGCAGTTCATCAACATACGAGCTGCAGGCATGGTAAATGACAGAGATAGGCCAATGGGAGACTATGCTGTGTTTGATCCTCAAACAATGCAAACCAGCATAGTCAGGCCTGAAATCAATGCCACACATTTTGAGTTCAAACCCATGATGTTCCAAATGCTACAAACAGTTGGCCAATTTGGTGGTTCTCCTCATGAGGACCCCTATTTGCACTTATAACAGTTTTTGGAAGTGTGTAGTAATTTCATCATCCCTGGTGTTAGTGAAAATGCTTTTAGATTGAAACTATTTCCATATTCCTTGAAGGATAGAGCTAAGGCTTGGTTTAATTCTTTAGAGCCTAACTCTATCACTTCTTGGAATGAGATGGCAGAAAAAAATTTAGCTAAATATTTCCCACCCATCAAAAATGCCAGGATGAGAAATGAAATCACTTCCTTCAAACAAAAAGAGTTTGAGTCACTGTTTGAAGCATGGGAAAGATGGACAGAGCTGCTGAGAAAATGCCCACCCCATGGAATACCTGTCATTATCCAGATGGAGACTTTCTACAATGGTTTGGAGCCACAAACCAGACTCGTGTTAGATGCATCATCAGGAGGAGTGCTGCTAAACTCTTTTTACAATGAGGCATGTGAACTGATTGAGAACATTGCAACCAATAGCTACCAGTGGCCTACACAAAGAGTCAGTGCTCAAAAGAAGACATCAGGGATCCATGAAATCAGTGAAGTAGCAGCATTATCAGCCCAAGTAGCTTCCCTGGCAAACATGATAAAAAACCTCAACAACACCAATGCTACAGCATCCAATACTGCAGCATTATCTGAGACAACAGTAGCTGCCATTGAACAGGCTCCTCGAGGAACAACCAGCTGTGTGTATTGTGGAGGAGGCCACCTATATGAAGAATGCCCCAGCAACCCTATTTCTATCAACTATGTAGGGTACGATAAAAGCAATAACCCTTACTCAAACACCTACAACCCTGGCTGGGGAAACCATCCCAATTTCAGGTGGGGAGGAAATAATGCCACACCACCCAATGCTGAAGCATCAACAAACCCCCAGGATTCACACCTCAGAACAAACAGATGCAAAATGCACCAACGCCAGATACCCCTTTTGAGTCCTTGGTAAAATCATTCATAAGTGAAGTCAGAACTCAATTTCAATCTCAAGGTGCTGCTATCAAAAATTTGGAAACAAAGGTTGGACAGATAGCCTCAGCTGCTTATCAAAGACCTAGTGGATCACTACCATCCACCACAGAAGCTTCAAATTCACAGAAAGCAGGGAAAGAGCAGGTTCAAGCTATCTCATTGAGAAGTGGGAAGGGTTTGGCAGATCCAGCAGTGATGGTAAGAATGAATGAGGGAGAAAATGAAAAAGAAAAAGAAAAAAAATAAAAAAAATACAAAAGCTACAGCATCAGAAGCTGCTGATGCACCAACACCCAAGTCTGTCCCAGAATACCCACCTCCTCCTTTTCCACAAAGGTTGAAGAAGGCACATGAGGACAAGCAGTTCAGTAAATTCTTAGATATGCTGAAGCAGCTACACATCAATGCCCCCCTAGTTGAAGCACTTCAACAGATGCCAAATTATACAAAATTTTATGAAAGATGTGCTTACAAAAAGAAGAAGGCTAGGAGAGTTTGAAACCTTGGCTATGACAAAAGAAAGCAGCATGATCATGCAGAGCAAAATTCCCAGGAAGTTAAAGGATCCTGGCAGTTTTACAATACCTTTTTCAATTGGAAAATCTTACAATGGGCGTGCATTATGTGATTTAGGAGCAAATATCAACTTGATGCCTAAATCTATATTCACCCAACTTGGTATTGGAACTTCCAGGCCTACAACTGTGACTCTTCAATTAGCAGGTAGGTCTAGCCTATCCTGAGGGAATCATAGATGTTTTAATTAAAGTTGACAAATTTGTGTTTTCTGTATATTTTGTTATTCTTGATTTTGTTGCAGATAAAGAAGTGTCTATCATACTTGGGAGACCATTCTTAGCCACTGGAAAGACACTCATTGATGTGCAGAAAGGAGAATTGACTATGAGAATCAATGATCAAGAGGTGAAATTCATGTCATGAATGCTCTCAAATACCCCTCAGAAGACAATGAAGAGTGTTCATTTGTAGTCTCTCTTGATCAAATAGTGCAGAAGCATTTCCACAAGCAGCATGACCACTTGGCCAATGCCCTGACATTGGCAGAACCAGAGAAACTTGTGAAACCAGAAGTGACACGGGATGACTTCACTATCAAGGATTTCTGGGCAAAGAAAGTATGAATCCTTGGAACTTGAAAGCACTGAATGCAAGAAGAGTGTGCCTTCAATTGAAAAACCTCCAACCCTTGAACTTAAGGAATTGCCCCAGAATCTTAAATATGCTTTCTTAGGGGAAAATGACACACTTCCAGTGATCATTGCTTCTGATCTATCTCAAGGATAGGAGCATGATCTCATAAGTACCCCTAAAGAAGCCTTAAAAAGGCAATTGGATGGCAAATGTCAGATATAAAAGGCATCAGCCCAGCAATATACATGCATAGGATTGTCTTGGATGAAAATGCCAAAAACAGCATTGAAGGGAAAAGGAGATTGAATCCAATCATGAAGGAGGTAGTAAAGAAGGAGATACTCAAATGGCTAGATGCTGGAATTATCTACCCTATTTCGGATAGTGCATAGGTAAGCCATGTACAATGTGTACCAAACAAGGGAGGTGTGGCAGTAATAGCCAATGAAAAGAATGAATTGATACATACAAGGACTGTGACTGGGTGGAGAATCTGCATGGATTACAGAAAGCTCAACAAGGCCACCAAGAAAGATCATTTTCCACTACCTTTCATAGATCAAATACTAGACAGATTAACTGGCAAGGAATTTTATTGTTTTTTGGATGGTTATTCAGGCTACAATTAAATTGCAATCATGCCTGAAGACCAACAAAAGACAACCTTCACTTGTCCTTATGGTACCTTTGCTTTCAGAAGGATGCCATTTGGACTATGCAATGCTCCAGCAACATTCCATAGGTGCATGATGGCTATATTCTCTGATTTCATTGAGAAATCCATGGAAGTCTTCATGGATGATTTCTCAGTGTTTGGGGAAACATATAAAAAATGCCTGGCCAACCTAGAAGAAATTCTTCAAAGATGTGAAGAAACCAATTTGGTGCTCAATTGGGAAAGTGCCACTTCATGGTTCAAGAAGGCATTGTGCTAGGACATAAAATTTCAAAGAAGGGTTTGGAAGTGGACAAGGCCAAGATTGAGGTGATTGAGAAACAACCACCTCCTACCAGTGTCAAGGGTGTCAGAAGTTTCCTTGGACATGCAGACTTCTACAGGAGATTCATCAAAGATTTTTCAAAAATTTCAAAGCCACTTTGTCAATTGCTGCAGCATGACATTGTCTTCAACTTTGATGACTATTGCTTGGAAGCATTTCAGAAATTGAAAACAACATTGGTGACAGCACCAATAATAGTCACACCAGATTGGACAAAGCCTTTTGAGTTGATGTGTGATGCTAGTGATTTTGCTGTGGGAGCTGTCCTAGGGCAAAGGTATGACAAAGTATTTCATTCAATTTACTATGCTAGCAAAACATTAACCGAAACTCAATTAAACTACACTGTGACTGAAAAATAATTATTAACAGTAGTGTTTGCATTTGATAAATTCAGATCATATTTGATAGGCACAAAAGTAATTGTTTTCACTAACCATTTCTGTCATCAAATATTTGATTTCAAAGAAAGAAGCAAAACCTAGGCTAATAAGATGGGTTCTCCTACTCTAAGAATTTGATCTTGAAACTCATGACAAAAAAGGAGTGGAGAACCAAGTGGATGATCATTTGTCTAGACTTGAAATAAAAAATCTAGGTACACGGGACAAAGATTTTGAGGAGAGTTTTCCTGATGAAAAGTTGTTAGCAGTAACTGTGGCAGCAATCAATGCCACAGCATCCACTGCCATGGCATCCAATGCCCAAGCATCAGACGTTGCTCCTTGGTTTGCTGACATAGTGAACTTCTTGGCTAGCAAGGTAACTCCTACCAACATGACTTACCAACAAAGGATAAAATTCTTCCATTCAGTCAAACAATACTTTTGGGATGACCCTTTCTTGTACAAGCAATGCTCAGATCAGATAATGAGAAGATGTGTCCCAGAAGAAGAACAGCAATAATTGCTGCAGCATTGCCATGCTGCACCATATGGAGGACACTTTGGAGGTACCAAAACAGCATCAAAAGTTCTGCAAGTAGGATACTATTGGCCAACATTGTTTAGGGATGCTTACAATTTTGTGAAGCAGTGTAACAGATGCCAAAGGGTTGGGAACATTTCCAACAGACATGAGATGCCCTTAACCAACATTTTGGAGATTAAACTCTTTGATGTTTGGGGAATGGATTTCATGGGACCCTTCCATCCTTCCTTTCGCAATCTATATATTCTAGTGGCTGTGGACTATGTATCAAAATGGGTTGAATCTGTAACATTTCCCAACAATGATGCCAGATCAGTAAGCAAGCTCCTGCTGAAGAACATCTTCACAAGGTTTGGAACCCATAGAGCAATTATCAGTGATGAAGGCTCTCACTTCTGCAACAAAGTGATTGAGACCCTTCTTGCTAAGTATGGGGTAAAACATAAAATTGCCACTGTCTACCACCCTCAAACTAGTGGTCAGGCATAATTATCCAACAGGGAGATCAAGAGAATACTTGAGAAGATGGTAGGACCTTCTAGGAAGGATTGCTCATTGCATTATGTCTCCATACAGATTAGTATATGGTAAGGCATGTCATTTGCCTGTTGAGTTGGAACACAAATCCTATTGGGCAATCAAAAAGCTCAATTTTGATCTCAATAAAGCAGGTGCAGCTAGGTTGTTGCAATTAAATGAACTGGAAGAAATAAGGCATTTTGCATATGAAAATGCTGCAATCTACAAAGCAATAACCAAGGCATGACATGATAAGAACATACAAAGAAGGGAACTGATAGAAGGATGACTTGTCCTGCTCTACAAGTCAAGGCTGAAATTATTCCCTAGAAACTGAAGTCAAGGTGGCCAGGACCATTCAAATTATTAAAAGTCTACCCTCATGAGGCTGTAGACTTATTTGATGAAATCACCAACTCTACCTTCAAAGTCAATGGGCAAAGAGTGAAAATGTACCATGGAGAACATGTGGAGAGAGACAAGGCCACCACTGACCTTCAAGACCTCTAAGGAAGAGAGGATGGTCTGGCTGAGGACTCTTAAACAAGCGCTTCTGGGAGGCAACCCATGACCATTTTTTGATTATTAACTAACCATTGATTAGTTGTTTGTTATTTTATGATTTGTGTTTTGCAAGTTTAAAAGTTTAAGTGGAGGAAAGGTTGTGATGCTGGAGCATCATAATATCTCATTTCCCCAGCATTGTGTCCTAGCATTGATGCTCCAGCATCAACACAGAAGCCTGATGCTCCAGCATCAGCAGTAAAGCAAGCTCAACAACAGGTAGATCCAGCAATGGCAGAAGCTTCCAAGAAGCTAGTAATGGATACCTTGGCAGCTGATAACCATCTTTTATGATGGTTATTACTTGCTTTCTAAGCTTGATTTTAGGAGATTTAATAAACTTGTTGTGTTAATTAGTGTGTAAATAAGTGTTTTGGTTAGAAATATTGGTGCAGGAATGATTTGGTTTTAATTGGGCATTTTGATGCCCTTTGTGCATTTAATTGTGTCTTGTGTAAGTGCTGCAGCAACAGGTGCGTGCGCAATAGTGGAAATGCGGAAGATGAGAGAGAAAGCTCAAGGGGAGTGCGGAAAACACGGAAATCAAGGCAAGGACAGGTGTCAGAGCTGTATGGCACGGAAAGATATGACCTAATGTGGGTTTCCCACAATTTCCCTTTAACCTAGGACGCATTTTCCCAAAAAGGACATCATTTTAGGGTTGTGTGCAAGGAGACACTATATAAGGACGTTTCCCTTTCTTCATTAGTATGCTCCGCCGTCAGAGGAAGTTTAGAGATAGCTCCTCTTGCATGCAAAAGCTCACCCCTCACTACCAAACACTTCCATTGCTGAGACTCTTGCTGCAGCATCACTGGAGTTACATTTTTCTCGGTGGATTCTACTTGGACGAGCTGGATCAGTCCTCCATTGTCATCCTTGGAGCTCTCCTACTGTTCTCTCTTCGTAGTATCATTTCTTACCTTGAAATTTGAAATATGACTTCTACTATTTTGTTTAAGTTATTTTCCATGTTTTGCAAGCTCAATATGAGCTAAATAGTCATAGCTGAGATGCTGGATCTAATGTAGCTAAATTACTATGTGATTAATGAAGTATGTTCAATGTTATGCATTTTATCTTGTGTGTGAAAATATTTCCATTTTAGAGTAGGAATGGTCTGCCTATTCTAAATAGCATTTATAAATTCAGAGATGGTTTGTAAATTTATCTCACAAGGTAATATGGGTAGTGAACATTAACGAGAGATCTTGATGTTCCTTGTTTAACCCTAGAGATAGGAGGGCATAACCCATAAGGTGAACACTGTCGGTGCTCAAGCAGCCTAGGAGGTACTTCTTTAGGGCTTAGAGATAAACTCTTGCAAGGAAACCTAGTGTGAAGTATTCGAGAGAATAACGTCTTATTGCTGCAGCACCTAATGTTGCAGCATTGAACGTACCCTTAATCACATTTTAATGAAGCTACTAAAGTGAATGCATCTTGACTTGTTCTCATCACTGATTTCCATTACCCTTTACTTTTTACTACTGTTTATGTTGCCCAAAACTTGTGTGTCATTTACTTTCCTCACTAAATTGTTAATCAAATTAAACTCTCGTTATTTAGCATAATTCCTCGTGGGAACGATCTCACTTACTCTATATTACTTGTTGATAGTGTATACTTGCACTATCTACGTTTTCACGTAACAAGTTTTTGGCGCCGTTTTCGGGGAATTATAGTTAAATTGACTGTTTAATTAGTTAGCAGCTTAGTGCCTTTTGTTACTAATTCTGTTTGTGTTGTTTCTGTTGCTACATCATTAGTTGCTGCAAGATCTGTTGCTGCAGCATATGCACAGGCTTAGACGCAATACTCCAGAATTCCAGTTGCACCCAGAGATAGAAAGACATTTTAGAAGATTGAGAAGAGTTCACAGTATTCCAGGACTCATTGAATTAGGACGAGTTGCTGCTATGGCTAGTCCACAACCTACTGTTAATGGTGATCCTACTCCACCACCTTCACTGCCTCCTACAATTCAAGGTGATGGTGATGGAGGGTACAGAAGACAGTTTATTGATATGAATGTCATAGGCATGGCAAATGATAGGGATAGACCTATGAGGGACTATGCAGTCTTTGACCCTCAAACTATGCAGACAGGTATAGTGAGGCCAGAGATTGCTACAACTCATTTTGAATTTAAGCCTATGATGTTCCAAATGCTTCAAACAATTGGGCAGTTTGGTGGTGGTCCCCTTGAAGACCCACATCTGCACTTAAAACAATTTGTTGAGGTTTGCAGTAATTTCATTCTCCCTGGTGTTACAGATGATGCTTTCAAACTGAAATTGTTCCCTTATTCCTTGAAGGATAGAGCAAAGGCCTGGCTTAACTCACTAGAGCCTAACTCTATCACTACTTGGAATGAGATGGCAGAAAAATTTATGACAAAATATTTTCCTCCAATAAAGAATGTCAGGATGAGAAATGAAATTACCTCTTTTAAGCAAACTGAATTTGAAACCTTGTTTGAAGCATGGGAAAGATACAAAGAACTGTTGAGAAAGTGCCCACACCATGGTATTCCTGTCATTATTCAAATGGAGACCTTCTACAACGGATTGGAGCCCCAAACTAGGCTCATGCTTGATGCCTCATCTGGTGGAGTTCTGTTTAATGGATCTTACAATGATGCTTACAATTTGATTGAGAACATTGCTGCAAATAGTTATCAATGGCCTACTGCTAGGTCAAGTGTTCAAAAGAAGGTGGCTGGTATACATGAAGTGAGTGAGATTACTGCCTTGTCTGCTCAAGTGGCTTCACTCTCCAACATGATCAAAAATATGAGTGCACCTAGTGCTGCAGCAACACCTGCGGCAGCAACTACAGCAACTGTAGCAGCAATTGAACCAGCTCCATGTGGTTCCTCTCCTAGTTGTGTTTATTGTGGAGGAGGTCATCTTTATGAGGAGTGTCCTGTGAATCCTATCTCAGTCAAATATGTTGGGTATAACAAGGGTAATAATTCATACTCAAATACCTACAATCCTGGGTGGCGAGATCATCCAAATTTCAGATGGAGCAACAATGTTACAGCAGCACCTGCTGCAGCAACTACTCCAGCACCTGCTGTGCCACCAGGATTCCCTGCTCAAGCAAAGCAATCTGCTCCTGCATCTGATAACTCAATGGAGGCTATGTTGAAAGCTTTCATGAATGAAACAAAGACTCAATATCAGATTCAAGGGTCTGCAATCAAGAACTTGGAGAACCAAATTGGTCAGATAGCTACTGCTCTAACCCAAAGACAGAGTGGATCTTTGCCATCCACCACTGAAGCTTCATCTTCTAAAGGGAAGGAGACATGCAAGGCTATATCTCTGAGGAGTGGGAAGGATTTGAATGGGCCATCACTTACTACAGATGGTGGTGACAAAAGAAAAGAAAAAGATTCTGAAAAAAATGAAAAAAAGAGTAAAACAGATGCGACAGCAGTTGATGCTGCAGCATCTGGTGCAACGCCTATGCCATCACCTAAGTTTGTTCAAGAGTACCATCCTCCTCCCTTTCCTCAAAGGTTGAAGAAGGCTCGGGAGAACAAACAATTTGGTGAATTCTTAGAGCTGCTGAAACAACTACACATCAATGTCCCTTTGGTGGAAGCACTTCAACAAATTCCCAATTATGCAAAGTTCATGAAGGAAGTGCTCACCAAGAGGAGGAGACTGGGAGAGTTTGAGACAGTAGCAATGACAGAAGAGTGTAGCATGATCATGGACACCAGCCTTCTTTCCGGGAGTGAATCTATCAGAAGGCCAATGGGCATTGTGGGTGGCTATGTCTTCAATAAGTCTGCATGCCTCAGAGAAAGACATGTTTAATATGACACCGCCTGATGAAGCATCAAGTATAAGCCTGGTAGGTTGATCTAGTCCATTATAAAAAGTCTCCATTTGAATAACTACGGGAATGCCATGGTGTGGGCACATTCTTAGTAATTCCTTCCATCTTTCCCAAGCCTCAAATAATGATTCCCCTTCCCTTTGTTTGAAGGAAGTGATGTCATTTCTTAACTTGGCATTTTTGTTGGGAGGGAAGTATTTTCCAAGAAATTTCTCAGCTAGCTCATCCCAAGTGTGAATTGAATTTGGCTCTAAGGAGTTCAACCAATTCTTGGCCTTATCCTTAAGAGAATATGGAAATAGCTTCAGTCGGAAGGCATCTTCTGAGACTCCAGGGATGACAAAGTTGCTACACACATCCAAAAATTGCCTTAGATGTGCATAAGGATCTTCTTGAGGAAAACCCCCAAATTGCCCTGCAGTCTGCAGCATTTGGAACATCATTGGCTTGAATTCAAAGTGACCAGTATGAATAGGTGGTCTTGCGATGCCTGTTTGTAAATGGACAGGATTGAGTACGGCATAGTCACGCATAGGCCTGTCTCTGTCATTGACCATGTCTTGTGGCCCTGCATTGATGAGTTGCTGTCTCTGCCAGTGTTCATCATCAACATAGGTTTCTGTATGAGTTTGTGGTCCACGACCACGTCCTCCAGCATCAGAGTGCCTTCCTCCTCTTGGAGTGCGTCCACCTCTAGAGCTTCTACCACCAGTACCATGTTCAGACATGGTGGGTGGCTGAAATTGCTGTTGTTGTTGCCTTCTTAGCCTTTGTTGTCTCCTTAGTCGCCTGAAGGTTCTTTCAGGTTCTGGATAGAATTCAGGCTCAGATCCACTCCTTGGTTCTGTTGAACTAGAGCTTGAACTGGAACTAAGCATACGCTGTAACGTTTACCTGTTCACTCACAAAAACAACAAACAACACAGCAGAATTCTTTCACCTAGTGTTTTAATTCTTGTTGAACAATAAAAGTTAAATACAATCCCCGGCAACGGCGCCAAAAACTTGTTTGCGCTCGTGTGTGCTATAATCGCAATGTCAGTGCAAGTATACACGTCGTACAAGTAATAAAGTGGATAAAAGTAAGAGATCGTTCCCACGAGGATTGATTAACTTTCAGAATTCAAGTCTTTAAAACACAAGTGAAACAAGTAACAAATCGGCACTAAAAGTTGGTATCAAGACTAATAACATAAATAAAGCAAGAGAACAAGAAGTGGTTGTGAATATGGAATAGTATGAGTTGGATTGCTGCATGCAAGTAAATCTCCTCTAGTCAGACGTTATAACGTTTACCCGTTAACACGTACAAATGCCATGTTGTATAGACGTTATAACGTTTGAACGTTGTTGCAAAAGAGCTGTGCTTTTCAGTCACAAAACGTCAGAGCTTCAAGTACTAGAATTCCTATGTCTAGGTTCTAAGTAGGCCTACTCCTGTATTTTAAGTACCCACAGCAATGTCCTATGAACTATTATCCATTCTATGTCTAGACTTAGATAAGAATGCCTAAATGTCTTTAGTGCACCTTTTCATTCACATAAATCTTTGAGTTCTTTTCATAGACCATGTCTGTACCTATGAATCTACTTATTTTAAGTGATCAGTTCAAAACAAGTTTGGAAATATTAACATGCAAAGATTTAAAACGCATAAGTATCAACACTTCATAACATTAAACTAGAGGTTCATTACATGCAAAACAACAACCCAACTACCAATGTTTAGCTCATGATGAGCATCCTTACAGAAATAAGAGGAGTTGAAATCCAAATACCGTACATAGAGAAAAGGAGACTAAACGCAAAAGATACGCCTAGGTGGCCTTCCTTCATGCACGCTGTAAAGACGTTACAACGTCTGAGCCTTACAGTAATGGCTACGAATGAAGATGGAACTTGGGGCCTTGAGAAAATTTAAAATGAAGAAGTCTGTGTCCAGAACTTCTTTTAGAAAAACTATCTCTGAAAAATGGAGGAAGGTGGATGATGAATGGAGTCGTGTGTAATCCGCATGGTGCACCCTTGCCTTTTTGTAGAGAGAGAATAGCCATGGTCAAAAGAGGGTCACATGCTTGCTGATGTCATTCCCCACCTTCCAAGTTTGCTTGCGAGTTGATTCTGCCCTGAAGTGACACCGCACTGCTACAGTGCGTCAGCCGCGTCAGCGCTGAGGAGAGAGAAGATCTTCTTCATTTCCAGATCTTTGACCATCACTACATGCGCGCCAAAATGAGATATTATTTTCTTGCTTTGCTGCCCTTCTTCAGACGTGATGAGAGACGTTGCCACGTTCAGATTACTGCACAAACACAAGAAGCATCAAAACGCTCACAAAGGCGCCAATTGGCACCAAAATGCCTAGAACTTGTAATTTAGCCCCTTTCTACTGAAAAGTAATAAACTAACAGAAACTTAATAGAAACAACCTACTATTGCCAGAGAACTTGCATGATTTAACTTTGAATAAGTATAAATAACTCATATAAACATGAGTTATCACACCCCCAAACTTAAACCAATGCTTGTCCTCAAGCAATCGAAATACAACATGTGAAAAGATGCAAGAAATTAAATACACCAACAGTTTACACCCTGCTCCTCTATTTTTGCTCAAAAACTTTCCTCGAGGGGCTAATTTCTTCAGACTTTCACTACACACTCATGCACCAATGCACAATCAAATTTTAGATTCATTACTGCCCAAAGTGAGTGTGTGATCTCTGTATCAATTCTATTCCTAGCTAGGTTCAGAAGCTACCCTAGCCTATGAAAGAGTGGTTTCCATATGGTGAGAGTATAACATCTTTCAAAACAGAGAGTAGGCTAACATTTCCACATGAGACATGAGGGTTATTTTAAGCACGACAAAGGGTCTTAATTTGGGTGCTAGGACTAGATTAGTGCAAACTACTTTTCTAACTCACACTACACCAAACACACAGCTGCAACCCCTCATTACTGAGCAACTTTTCTTTTGATTTTCTTCACTTTTGGTTTTGGAGCTTTTGTGATTTTTCTCCTTTGTTGATCCTTTGGATTTGACAATTTAGGATTGAGATAATTGGGGTACCCAGTATTTGTTTCGGGAATTTGCAGCAAACACAGAGGACATGTGGATTTTTCCACTTATTTGAAACAACACACACTTTTTTGGTCTTTTTGGAGTAGACGTTATAACGTTTATGGGAGGGACGCTACAACGTCTGATAACACAGAACACAACACACAAACACACACGGCATACGTTATAACGTTATGGGTAGACGTTACAACGTTGCACTCACACTACACAAGCACTAATCATCCTATAGTCTTTGCACCCAGCCTTAGTACAACCTGATATACCCCCAAACTTAGCTTCTACTGCTACTCTGAGTTTTTAATCAAGTTCTACCATCACCATAGTCAACCAGCACTAGCTTTGCATCAATTAGTCCTTAGCTAACTAGGTTTTCCTCAAAACAGAGTTTGTGTGGAAGCAGTAATCAATTCTATTCATTTAAGCATGCATCAGCTACTCACACACATTCACACCAAGTCATTCTTAGATTTAGCCCAAAGAGAAACATTTTTGATGATTACTCGCGTAGGGAAGTAAACTGATTTTGCATTTGATTTCATGCATACACGAAACATAAAAATGATCCTCCCCCCCCAAACAAAAAGATGAGCAGTGTCCCCACTGCTCACTGAATTTTGAAAAATGAGAGAGAAACATTCACACAAAACAGAAACAAAACAACTACTGACTACTAACTCTCCAGACGTTGTAACGTCTGGACAGCTATTTATTTGAACTGAAATTGGAAACTATAAGTATACTACTGCTAAAAAGAGGGTTAACTTACTTGTTCAGGGCACCAGACCTGAGCCTTCCACTCTGTATGGCTGGGATGCTTGCTTGCACAGGCTTCTTTTTCTTTTCCTTCTTCTTCTTCTCTCCTTCACCATCATCACCATCAACTGAGATTTCAGTTTCTTTTGGCATCTTTGCACTGCTCTCAGCAACTCTTTTCTTTGCTTCCTCCCATGCTTTCTGCTTTTCCAGTTCTGCAGGATGACTCTGCTGCTGCTCTTTGGGTTCCCCCTGGGCTTTTTCAACCTCTGGCTCTTGAGACGCTGTAACGTCTGCAGCTTTCTCATCAGCAACAACAGCAGGAGCACTCTCTGAACCACTTGCAGCAACAAATGCTGCACTGGTGGCTGTTGCTGGCTTGTCTTTAGCAGCTTCAGATTTCTTTCTTACTTTCAACTTTTGCCTTTTGGTTGCAGGAGCATCAACTAGTTGCTCTTCTTCTTCACCATGCCTTGCTTCTTCACTTGCAGCGGCTAATTCACGCCTTTTCTTCTTCCCAAATGGACTCTGGGTGGGCACAGTCTTGAATCTTTGCCTTTTGGGCGGGGGAATGAGTTGTGGGTCTGGGTTAGTTTCAACAGCAGGTGGTTCAGACGTGGTCACATCTGCACTGGTGACTTCTGGAATGGATGGTTGTGCTGGTTCTTTAGTTGGTTCAGGTTGAGTGGGGGTTGGTTTTGAAATGGGTTGATCTTGAGGTTCAGATTGTGGTGTTTTGGGGATGTTTTGGTCATGGGTGGGTTGTTCTTTAGCTGAGGGTTGGGGTTGTTTGTCTTTTGGTGATGGAGGTGTGGGTTGGGCTGGTTCTTTGAGTGTTTGGGTTGGTGGAGAGTCAGCCTCAATATCAGTCTTATCACTGGAACTTCCTTTCTCTTCTGAATGTGTTTCTTCCTCATCATCACTTAGGATTTCCCTACTCACCTTCTTTTGCCACTCAAATTGCTCCTTGACAAACTTGGCTAGGCTGTTTTGCTGGTCCACCAGACGTTGTAACGTCTGTGCATCAACTGACGTGGTAGCATCTGCAGCTCTCTGCCTAGCTTTAAACTTTGTAGAGAATGCCCCCTGGGGTTCCTCTCTTAGCTCAGATGCTTCAATCTCCACTCCAGCTTCCATGCAGAGATCAGCGATTAAACAAGGGAAGTATAGGTATCCATCCTTCCTGTTCTGCCATTTGTTTATCTCCCTGTTGATGAGCTTACCCACCTCGATCTTATCTCTTGACATAATGGCATCAATAGCAATCAGCCTCTCTTTATCAACCCAGAGAGTGTGAGAAGTGGGTATCAAGCAATGCCTAATGAAATGAAACCAAGTACTGGCCTCATCACACAGGTATCTCTTCAAGATTTTGAATTCATTTCCATGGTCGCCTCTTCGCTCCCAAACAGCTCCTTCAACACATATTCTTTCTTTGATTTCAGCCATCTCTGCCATTCCGTAAGTCTTTTGCTTCACCTCAACTGCCTTGCCATAGTAACCTAGCCCAAAGTAGTCATTTATGACTCTTACACCAAATTTGACTTCTTCACCTCGAACGATGGATGTGCTTGAAAGTTCTCCATCGGTTCTTTCAACGATTCCTTTATAAAAGTCATGCACCAGAGTTGCAATGTATTCCTTTCTGTGAACTACAAATTTCTGCCATCCCAATGCTGCCACTGTTGCGATAAAGTCAGGATTTGGGTTTTCCAAGCTGAATCCCCTTTCTGGCAGCAAGGCTTTCTTCTTTGACGAAATGGGGATTTCTGGAATTGGAACTGAGGAAGAACTTGGGTTGACATTCTTTCCTTTACCAGATGATTTTACTGCAGCTTGCTTGGTTTTTGTCATGGTGATTGAATGAGTTTTCTGGAGAGTGGGGGATTTGAGATTTGAGATTTGGGATTTGGGAGAAGGGATAAGATTGCGGTTTCTGAAAGTGTATGAACGTGGTTTTGATGATTGTAACTGGTGTGTGTTCATTGGGGAGGTTTTATGGGAAGTTGAGAAGTAGGTGGTGGCGTGGGTTTGGGAAAAAGGGGTAACCGTTGGAAGTGACGTCATGGTCACTTTGGCAGTCACGTCTCAAGAAATCATTTTTTATTAAAAATTGTTTAGTTTGAAAACTGCTTGACTCATTTTCTTTTCTTTTTCATTTAAAACTTTACCCAGGCAACGAACGTGACAACATCCTAGACACGCAGAGACGTTATAACGTTTGTACTACTTCAGCTCCCATTCCTGCACAAAACAAAAAATTTAAAGACAAAAATTGCTGGTTAGTTAAAACCATTGGGTTGCCTCCCAAGAGCGCTTGCTTTAAGAGTCTTCAGCCAGACTATTCCCTTTTTGAATTCAGGGGTTGTTGAGAGCCATTGTGGTCTTGTCCCTAACCACATGTTCTCCATAGTAATGCTTCACTCTTTGGCCATTGACTTTGAAAATGGAATTAGTTTTCTCATCAAACAGGTCCACAGTACCATGAGGATAGACTTTTACCAGCTTGAAAGGTCCTGACCATCTTGATTTTAACTTTCCAGGGAACAACTTTAACCTTGAATTAAACAACAAAACTGATTGTCCTTCTACTAGCTCCCTTCTTTGAATTTTCTGATCGTGCCACTTCTTGGTTTTCTCCTTATACATTTTTGAATTCTCATAGGCAGTGTGCCTGAATTCATCTAGCTCATTTAGTTGAAGGAGCCTTGCTTCTCCAGCCTTTGAATGATCTAAGTTCAGTTGCTTCAGTGCCCAGTGAGCTTTGTGTTGGAGTTCAATGGGCAGGTGACAAGCTTTTCCGAAGACTAACTTGTATGGTGACATGCCCAGTGGTGTCTTAAATGCTGTCCTGTATGCCCACAATGCATCATCAAGGTGCAGGGACCAATCCTTCCTGTTTGGACCAACCATCTTCTCAAGTATTCTTTTAATTTCTCTGTTGGAAATTTCTGCTTGACCACTTGTCTGTGGGTGATAAGCTGTAGCAATCTTGTGCTTCACTCCGTACTTAGCCAATAGGTTCTCAATCAGCTTGTTACAGAAGTGAGAACCTTCATCACTGATTATAGCTCTTGGAGTACCAAATCTTGTGAAGATGTTTTGCTTAAGGAATTTGCTGACTGATTTGGCCTCATTGTTGGGCAATGCAATAGCTTCCACCCATTTTGACACATAATCCACAGCTACCAAAATGTATAAATTTCCATGAGACATGGGAAATGGCCCCATGAAGTCCATTCCCCAAACATCAAACAGTTCCACTTCAAGGATATTTGTCAATGGCATTTCTTGCTTGTTGGAGATGTTTCCAGTTCTTTGGCATTTATCACATCTTTTCACTAATTCATGAGCATCTTTGAAGAGTGTTGGCCAATAGTATCCTGACTGTAGCACCTTTGCTGCAGTTCTGGTTCCTCCAAAATGTCCTCCATAAGGTGATGCATGACATTGTTGTAACACATGAAGTTGTTCTTTTTTAGCAAGACATCTGATAACCTTATTTTATATAGGTTATTTATGCTCCTAATACCTAAGTCAAAGCTCATTTCTCAAGTAATTCTAGTGCTTAAATATGTGAATATATGAATGCTAGGATAAATATAGGTTATAAGTCAATTCCTTAAAACTTGGGCATAGTTAATGTCTTTGTGAATATTTTTGATGTTTTGCTTTAGCGCTGCAGCGTGTGCTATCAAGGAAACGCTATAGCGTTATATGACGGCTGACCATTGAGATATTTGTGTGGCCACTTGAGGACATGATGAGTCACCACCCTTATCTCTTCCTTTCAGCTGGAATTGTTGACTTTCAAATGGATGCTAAATTACACTTGGCGCCTCCTAAATGGAACCCATGTGATAGTTGTTGTATTTCATCATTACCACTTTTTGTAAAGTGCTTTAAGGATAATATCTAAGTTTAATAATCATCATGTAATATTAATATACTATTAAGACTTAGATATTATTTAGATTAATTATGATTACTTCACCAAGAGGTAACACACGTAAAAAAGTTTTGTAACTTTGAGGAGAGGACTTACACTTGACACCGTAGCCACTCTCCATTGACATTCCACTCTTAAGATTTTATTTTTAGTATAGTTTTCAAGTCTTCATTCAAGGTTTTGCTCACGCCTCAACTTCATCTCTTGTATGCTACTAGGGATCATTGGAGTGCATCTTTTGCAACCATTCTTCTCTTGTCTTCATACGGTAATACATACTCACAAGTTGTATTATGTTGATGGAACTTGTGATGAGCTAACTTTGTTGTAGTTGGATTGTTCTTGGTATGTAATGAACCTTGAGTAACTTTCGTATAATATTATGATGTTTGTGTTTTATTCCTTGTGTCATAATGCTTTCAATCTTGGTTTAGGAATGATCAACTAAAACAAGGTAACTTTGTGGGTACAGACATGGTTCACAAAGAGAACTCAAGGAATGATATGAATGAAAACCCTTTAAAGACATTTAAAGGAAGCACCACTTAACTCTAGACATAGGGGAGTAGTAGTTCATAAGGCAAATGCTGTAAGAGCTTAATATACAGGGGTAAAACTTATTTAGAGCCTAGACATAGGAGTCTTGTAACATAGCCCTGACGAAAGTGACTGAAAGGCACGCCACCAAAGCGCTACAGCGTCTAAGGATTCTGAAGCGCTACAGCGCTTAACGCTACAGCGTCTAATATTATCTGAACAGTACTCTCTTGGGGACTTACATAACTATTGAGCTATCCAACTCACTTTTAATTACTGCAAATTTAATCCTGTTTTATCACAACTTATAATGTTTACAACTCTTCACTTTCACTTGTTACTTAATTCTTTTCACTAAGATTCTAATCACTTAAACTTCTTAGATTAATTCCAATCCCTGTGGGAACGAACTTTACTTATCAATATATTACTTGTTGCGATTGTGTATACTTGCACATCACCTTTTCGCACAACAAGTTTTTGGCGCCGTTGCCGGGGATTGCATTTAATTTTCATTGTTTAAGTTTTTAGTAAACTTAGTGCCTATTTTACACTGGTGTGTTGTTTCTTGTTGCTGCAGCAGTAAGCGCTACAGCGTATGCCCAGGTCTCAACCACCAGAATTTGAACCATACTCAGAACCAGAGAGAAGGTTCAGGAAGCTAAGACATCTTCACAGGCTCAGACCCACCATGTCAGAACATAGCCATAGGACCATTTCTGGTAGAGCTACCACTCTACATGGCAGATCTAGCTCTGGTAGAGGAGGGACTGAACCAGGTGGAAGGGGTAGAGGTAGACGTCAGCAACCACCCACTCCAACCTTACATGACCAAGAGGACTGGTATAGACATCAATTCATAAATGAAGGACCTGCTCAAATGGTAAATGACAGAGATAGACCAATGAGGGACTATGCTGTGTTTGACCCACAAACCATGGAGACAAGCATAGCAAGACCTACCCTCAACACAGCTCAGTTTGAATTCAAACCTATGATGTTCCAAATGTTGCAAACAGTGGGACAGTTTGGTGGTGCTCCTCAAGAGGACCCATATTTACACTTAAAGAAATTTTTGGAAGTCTGCAGTAACTTCATCATTCCAGGGGTAAGTGATGATGCATTCAGATTAAAACTTTTTCCTTATTCCTTGAAGGATAGAGCAAAGGCCTGGTTAACTTCTCTTGAGCCTAACTCTATCCATACTTGGAATGAAATGGCTGAGAAATTCTTAGCAAAATACTTTCCCCCAAGTAAGAATGCAAGAATGAGGAATGAGGTTACTGCATTCAGACAAAGAGATGCTGAAACACTGTTTGAGGCATGGGAGAGATGGAAAGAGCTGTTGAGAAAGTGCCCTCATCATGGTATACCTGTGATTATTCAAATGGAGACCTTCTACAATGGACTAGATCCAACAACCAGACAAATGCTAGATGCTTCTTCAGGGGGTGTGTTGTTGAAAACCTCCTATAATGAGGCATGTGAACTGATTGATGACATTGCCACAAATAGCTATCAATGGCCTACAGAAAGGTTAGCTCAGCAAAAGAAGGTAGCTGGTGTGCATGAAGTAAGTGAAGTTTCTGCTTTATCTGCACAGGTTGCCTCTCTTACTAACATGATAAAATCTATGAGCACATCAAACGCTGTAGCGGTTACCGCTGCAGCGGTACATGAACCTACAGTAGCTGTTATTGAGCAAGCCTCTCCAGGGTCAGTAAGCTGTGTATATTGTGGAGGAGAGCATTTGTATGAAGAATGTCCTGGTAATCCTGTCTCTGTGAACTTTGTGGGTTTTAATAAAAACAATAATCCCTATTCAAATACCTATAATCCTGGTTGGAAGAACCACCCCAATTTCAGATGGGGAGCCAACAATGCAACAGCACCTAATTATAGTGCTCCAGCAAATCCACCAGGATTCCCTGCTCAGAATTACCAAAGACAGAATGCCCCTGTGATAGATAACTCATTAGAAGGATTGATGAAAGGTTTCATGAGTGATTGCAAGACAGCCCTGAAAACTCATGAAGCTTCCATTAAAAATCTAGAAGTGCAGATGGGGCAGATGGCTAATGTCCTTTCCCAAAGAATCAGTGGATCATTACCATCCACTACAGAAGCTTCAACTTCAGGTACTACAGGGAAGGAGCATGTAAAAGCTATAACCTTAAGGAGTGGGAGAGATTTGATAGGATCTTCAACTGTTTCAGATGATAAAAAAAACCAAAATTCTGAAAAACAAAAAGAACCTACAACACACGCTATAGCGCCTGAACCTACCGCTACAGCGCCTGTTGTTGATAGAACACCACCACCACCCAAAATTATTCCAACATACCCAGATCCTCCATATCCTCAAAGACTTCGAAAGGCTCATGAAGACAAGCAATTCAATAAATTCATGGAAGTCCTTAAACAATTGCACATTAATGTTCCTTTGGTGGAGGCTTTCCAGCAAATGCCTAACTATGCAAAGTTTATGAAGGATGTGCTTACTAAGAGGAGGAGACTGGGGGAGTTTGAAACAGTGGCAATGACTGGGGAATGCAGCATGTTGATGCAAAACAAGCTCCCACCCAAATCAAAGGATCCTGGCAGTTTTACTATACCATGCTCAATTGGAAATTTTTACTCTGGCCGTGCCCTATGTGATTTGGGAGCCAGTATAAATCTCATGCCTAAATCCATATACACTCAGCTAGGAGTGGGAACTGCCAGACCTACCTCACTTACACTGCAGCTTGCTGATAGAACTCTTGCATATCCAGAAGGAATCTTAGAAGATGTTCTAATAAAGGTAGACAAATTTGTATTTCCTGTTGATTTTGTAATCTTAGACTTTGATGCAGATAAAGAGGTACCCATCATATTGGGAAGACCATTTTTGGCCACTGGAAGAACTTCGATAGATGTGCAAAGAGGAGAATTGATCATGAGGGTCAATGACCAAGAAGTCAAGTTCAACATTCTCAATGCTATGAAATTTCCAGATCCCAATATTGAAGAGTGCTCCTTTGTGTCTGTCATTGATAAAGTAGTTCAAGATCACTTCCAGAAAAGCACAGATCATCTGAGGCAACTACTGAACAACAGTAAAGATACATGGTCTGATGCAGAAGCTACATGAGAGGAGGAACAGACAGCCAAAGAAATCTGGGCTAAGAGATATGAATCATTGGAGCAGGAGAATGCAGATATAAGAAAGGATCTCCCCTCCACTGAACAACCCCCAACTCTGGAACTTAAAGATTTGCCTTCACACCTCAAATATGCTTATCTAGGTAACAATAGTACTTTGCCTGTTATAATTGCTGCTGACCTTTCTGAAAAGCAGGAACAGGATCTGATTCAGACGCTACAGCGGCATAAAAAGGCAATTGGTTGGCAAATGTCAGACATAAAAGGTATCAGTCCAACCATTTGTATGCACAGAATAGTGTTAGAAGAAGACTCTAAAAATTACATTGAGGGGCAGAGGAGGTTGAATCCAATTATGAAAGAGGTGGTGAAGAAGGAAATCATCAAGTGGTTGGATGCAGGTATTGTATACCCTATTTCTGACAGTGCATGGGTTAGTCCTGTGCAGTGTGTGCCAAAGAAGGGAGGGGTAACAGTAATAACAAATGAAATGAATGAGCTGCTTCCAACCAGAAAGATAACAGGCTGGAGAATATGCATGGATTATAGGAGGTTGAATAAGGCAACTAGAAAGGACCATTTTCCCTTACCTTTCATTGACCAGATGCTGGACAGGCTAGCAGGTAAAGAATTCTATTGCTTTCTTGATGGTTATTCAGGTTATAACCAGATTGCAATATTACCTGAGGACCAGCAGAAAACTACTTTCACTTGTCCTTATGGCACCTTTGCTTTTAGAAGGATGCCATTTGGCCTGTGTAATGCACCTGCCACCTTCCAAAGGTGTATGATGGCAATTTTCTCTGATTACATTGAAAGATCCATGGAAGTCTTCATGGATGATTTCTCTGTGTTTGGAGAAACATTCCATCTATGCTTATCCAATTTGGAAGAAATCTTGATTAGATGTGAAGAAACTAACATTGTGCTGAACTGGGAGAAATACCATTTTATGGTACAAGAAGGTATAGTTTTGGGGCATAAGGTATCCAAAAAAGGATTGGAAGTGGACAAGGCTAAAATAGAGGTCATTGAGAAGCTATCTCCTCCAACAAACATCAAAGGTATTAGAAGCTTTTTGGGGCATGCTGGATTTTATAGGAGATTCATAAAAGATTTTTCAAAAATCTCCAAACCTTTGTGCCAACTGTTACAGCATGATAACCCCTTCATATTTGATGAAACATGCATATTAGCCTTTGATAAGTTAAAAAAAGCTTTAATAACAGCACCAGTTATTATAGCCCCTGACTGGAGTAAGCCTTTTGAGTTAATGTGTGATGCTAGTGACTTTGCCATTGGAGCTGTCCTTGGGCAAAGGTATGACAAAATTTTTCACTCTATATATTATGCTAGCAAGACACTTGTAGAAGCTCAATTGAATTACACAGTCACTGAAAAAGAACTATTAGCTGTAGTCTTTGCATTTGATAAGTTTAGATCATATTTAGTTGGCACCAAGGTAATAGTCTTCACAGACCATTCAGCCATTAAATATTTGATAACAAAGAAAGATGCAAAGCCTAGGCTAATTAGGTGGGTTCTCCTACTCCAAGAGTTTGATTTAGAAATAAGGGACAAAAAGGGAGTGGAGAACCAAGTTGCTGACCATCTTTCTAGATTAGAAAGAGATATTGCAGGCACAGCAGGTGGGGAGATTAAGGAATACTTTCCAGATGAACAGCTGTTGGCAATGACTGATGACTCAGTAACCGCTGTAGCGGTCAATGTAACAGCACTTGACGCTGTAGCGGCTGAACCAGCAACACCTTGGTATGCTGACATAGTAAACTTTCTGGTTAGCAAGGTGGTACCTGCTGAGATGACTTATCAGCAAAGAAGAAGGTTCTTCCACACAATGAAACAATATTATTGGGATGAACCTTATCTATACAAGAAGTGTCAAGACCAGTTAATGAGGAGATGCCTAGCAGAGGAAGAACAAATTCAAGTGCTACAGCACTGCCATTCTGCACCATATGGTGGGCATTTTGGTGGTGTTAGAACTGCTGCAAAGGTATTGCAATCTGGCTACTTTTGGCCTTCACTTTTCAAAGATGCTCAAGACTTTGTGAAAAAATGTAACAGGTGCCAGAGAACAGGGAATATTTCAAACAAACATGAAATGCCTTTAACAAACATTCTAGAGGTTGAGCTCTTTGATGTTTGGGGAATGGATTTCATGGGACCTTTTCCCCCTTCTCATGGAAACCTATACATTTTAGTAGCAGTAGACTATGTTTCAAAATGGGTGGAAGCTGTTGCTTTACCCAACAATGATGCAAGGTCTGTGAGCAAATTTTTATTGAAAAACATTTTCACTCGTTTTGGAACTCCTAGAGCCATCATAAGTGATGAGGGATCTCATTTTTGTAATAAACTAATTGAGACCCTATTGGCTAAATATGGAGTCAAACATAAAATAGCAACTGCTTATCATCCACAGACTAGTGGTCAAACTGAATTGTCAAATAGAGAAATAAAAAGAATGTTGGAAAAAATGGTAGGGCCTTCAAGGAAAGAATGGTCAATACATCTAGATGATGCTTTATGGGCCTACAGAACAGCTTATAAAACACCTTTGGGGATGTCCCCCTATAGGTTGGTTTATGGGAAGTCCTGTCACCTACCAATTGAACTTCAACACAAGGCCCATTGGGCTCTAAAAAAACTCAATTTTGACTATAAGAAAGCAGGGGATGCTAGATTGCTGCAATTGAATGAATTGGAAGAACTTAGGCATTTTGCCTATGAGAATGCAGCAATCTATAAAGAGAAAACCAAGGTGTGGCATGATCAAAAACTGATAAAAAGAGATCTCACAGAAGGAGGACAGGTATTGCTTTACAACTCCAGGTTAAGGTTGTTTCCTGGAAAGTTAAAATCCAGGTGGTCAGGCCCTTTTCAATTAATGAAAATATATAGCCATGGGGCTGTGGACCTCTATGATGTGACCACCAATACCACCTTCAAAGTGAATGGCCAAAGGGTTAAACAATATTTTGGTGAAAATGTGGTAAGGGACAAAACCACAATTGAGCTTAAAGATCTCTAATTTGAAAGAGAAAGTCTGGCTGCAGACTTTAAAAGCAAGCGCTCTTGGGAGGCACCCCAAGAATTCTAACAAAATTGTTATGTTTATTTTCTATGCAGGAAATTAGGATAAGCGCTGTAGCGGTTGCTTAGAACAACGACGCTGTAGCGTTTGTCTTAAATCAGGACTGGGTGAGGTCAAACAAAAAAAATAAAAAGATCCTGCTCAGGATGAGCTGGCACTGAACCCCCATCCCTAGCCTGACAAGCACGTGCACCTACTCACCTGCCATTGTCAAATCAACAGTTTCATCTTCTCTCTCCCACTTCACTCACAAAACCGTAACTTTAATATCCACAACTCCCCACGCCACCATTTTCTTTTCTCTTTCTCTTTCCTTTATCGCAGAAACTGCTCGCAACCGTTACAATCACCACTCATAAACTTCCACTCCTTCTTCTTCCTTCGTCCCAACACACACCAACACTTCCCAAAGCGCCCAGAAGCAAATACGCAAAACTCTTAACCAACCATGACCAAAAAGCAAGCCGCACTCAAACGATCTGGTAAAGGAGCTACTAAGAAACCAGAACCCTCAAATCCTACGAAAAACACCATGCCTAAGGCAGCTCAAGATCCTCAAAGGTTCTGGAAGATGGATTTCATAGCGGAAAGAGGATTCAAGACAGAAAATGCTCCTGATGCGTTTTCAACCGCTGTCACATCGCTGGGTTGGGAGAGCTTCATCAAGCATCGCAAAGATTACATGACATCTTTGGTACGAGAGTTCTATTCTGGCATTGAAGAACCTAAGGAAGGAAAGCCTCAAACCCATTCACTAGTAAGGGGGAGAAACTGTAAACTTCAACTCCAGAACAATCAATGATATCTTCCATCTAGGTTATCATGGAAAAGCGCTGGAAACTAAAGTTCTGAACTGGGGAGATGAGGAAATGGAAGCTGTTCGAAGAAGGATTTGTGTGGAAGGATCAACTTGGGAAAAATTTGGAGCTGAATACAAAATTAAAAAAGCCTATCTCTGTGAAGAAGCAAATCTGTGGTGTAGTTTTATCAAACACTCCCTGCTGCCAACATCTCACACAACATTTGTGGAGAAAGAAAGACTCATTGTCATTGATGCTATAATGGCAGGAGAAAAGATAGACGTGGGCAGATTGATAGCCAGAGAGATAGAGAAATGCAGAGTTAAAAAGGGAGGTAACTTATATTTTCCTTGTTTAATTTCTGAGTTATGTCTGGAGGCTGATGTAGAAGTAGAAATGAAAGAAGAAAGAAGATCCCCTCTTGGGGCATTTCCTTGCATTTTCAAAGTTAAGCAGAAACCTGCCGCTACAGCGTCTTCTGACTCTCAAGCGCTACAGCGTTTAGAGCTGAAGCAGCAGGTCCTCTGCAAATTTGTGAAAGAAAAATTTGACTGGGAAAAAGCATTGTATGCTCAAATATCCAAAGGAAAAACATCAATTCCCCCTCCTCAATTCCCTGATTGGCTGCTGGAAGAAGAGCCAATTAAAAAGCAAGAGAAAAAGGGAGTTAAGGCAGATAAGAAAAAGGTTGAGGCTAGTCCACTAAAGAAAACAAAGAAAACAAAGCCTAGCCCAGCCAAGATAGTGCAAAAAGCTATAGTAGAGGAGGAAAGCATGGATTCTGATGACATTGAGAACATTAGTGAGGAAGATGAAGAAGAAACAATTGCAGTAATGAAAGAAATGGAAAAGCAAGATGATGAAGAATCATCAGGAGAGGAAAGTGAGTCTGAAGAAGAAACTGAGAGTGAGGAGGAGGAGCAGGCTGAAGAAATACAATGTGATCCAACCCCAAGCCCAAAGAAACCAAAAACCACACCTTCCAAACCAACCCCCACTGCCAAAACAACCAATCCACCATCAACCCCTACCACCATCCCTGAACATACCAAACCAACACCTAAGAAAACAACCAATCCACCATCAACCCCTACCACCATCCCTGAACATACCAAACCAACACCTAAGAAAACACCTGCCAAGTAGCACCAAAGAAGCCTGAACAAAAACAACCTGCAACAAAAGAAAAACCCACTGAGCAGCTAAAGAAAATTTACCAGTCATACTTAAAGCCTAGAAGAGCCACAGGTGTCAAACTGGCTGAGTACCCAGAAGAAGGTATTCAGCCAGTAGGTGCTGCAGCAACTATGTCTGCAGTACCTAGTGACCCATTGCCTGAGGTGCAACTCACAGAAGAGGAGTCTGAAAAAGAGGCTGCTGAGGAGCTGGTGAATATGCAAGATGAAACAGAGCCAGTGCTGGAAGAACAGGTGGAAGAAGAGGAGCAAGAGCAAACAGAAGAGGAAGAAGAAGTGCAGGAATCAGACGCTGCAGCGGCAGCAGTTCAAGAAGCAAGCGCTACAGCGCCACCAACCGCTGCAGCGGCTGAAAGCCCTGCTCCACTTCAGCCAAAGAAGAAGAAGGCAGAAAAAGGAGCCCCAGCACCTTCAAGAGCCAGTAAGAGGCTCAAGAAGGCCTAATAAGGCAAGAATTGTTGGCTTCTTATGCCACTTATGTACTTTGTACCTTATTTTGTTGTTGTTCTAAGGCCTCTCCCTTTCTTGTCAAGTAAGCAGTGAGGACACTGCTGATTTTAATTTCTGGGGGAGGACCTTATGGTTAACAGTGTTTTTAAATTAAGTACAATGATGTTTTTTTAATATTTAGTATAATTATGCCATGTGTTGCATGTGTTGCATATTTTTGAATATTTTGTATGCTTGAATGGGAAGTATGATTAGCTGCATGTTTTAAATTTCTTAGTAAGCAAAAGCTGATTCGTATAGCCAAATATAAATAAGAATTTTTTTTTTTGAGTAAGGCAGCATTGTGTAAACAATGAAATGATGTATTGCTGCTTTTGCACAAATCCAAGCTTAGTAAAGAACCTAGTTAGCCAGGAGTAATCTAAGGATGAAGTTAAGTTTTGGATAACCAAGGGTTAGTCAAGTTTTCATTAAAAATTGAGAGTTGTTTTAAAGCTAAGTTTGGGGGTGCATCGGTTATGTTAAGGCTAGGAACAAAAGATGATAAATTGGTCTTTGCAAAATGAAAAATAAAAATGAATATGGTCTTGAAAAAGTTGCAAGATATCTTAAATAAATTGCTGAGCTGTTCCAAAAAGCATAAAAAGAAAATGCAAATAAGGAGCTCAGTAATGAAGATAGCATCTAGTTTTAATCATAAAATCTAGCGCTGCAGCGTCTACGGACTTTGAAGCGCTACAGCGTTTGATCACTAGACCAAAAATTTATGCACTGGCCAATAATCTGAAAAATGCCTAATTAAAGCCCTTTGCTGTGCTTTGAAGCCCCTCAGATCTTGTGTGAAATTGTTATTCCACTCTTCTTTTTGAAAGCATTCTTTGCCTAACCCAAAAGAAATCCATTCTTCTCAAACCTTAGAGAGATTCTGAAATTAACTAGGGACTAAGTTGAGCTTTGATATCACACACTCACAACTGAGCAGTAATGATTCTATTTGAATTGTGGATCACTATGGTGTGTGAAAATGATAAGATTTAGCTTTTGATTAAATCCTGTTTAATTTAAAAGCTGCAGCTAGTTATATAAAGAACTTTATCTTGTTCAAGTGTCATTACTTGGGGACAAGCAATGGTTTAAGTTTGGGGGTGTGATAACCTTATTTTATATAGGTTATTTATGCTCCTAATACCTAAGTCAAAGCTCATTTCTCAAGTAATTCTAGTGCTTAAATATGTGAATATATGAATGCTAGGATAAATATAGGTTATAAGTCAATTCCTTAAAACTTGGGCATAGTTAATGTCTTTGTGAATATTTTTGATGTTTTGCTTTAGCGCTGCAGCGTGTGCTATCAAGGAAACGCTATAGCGTTATATGACGGCTGACCATTGAGATATTTGTGTGGCCACTTGAGGACATGATGAGTCACCACCCTTATCTCTTCCTTTCAGCTGGAATTGTTGACTTTCAAATGGATGCTAAATTACACTTGGCGCCTCCTAAATGGAACCCATGTGATAGTTGTTGTATTTCATCATTACCACTTTTTGTAAAGTGCTTTAAGGATAATATCTAAGTTTAATAATCATCATGTAATATTAATATACTATTAAGACTTAGATATTATTTAGATTAATTATGATTACTTCACCAAGAGGTAACACACGTAAAAAAGTTTTGTAACTTTGAGGAGAGGACTTACACTTGACACCGTAGCCACTCTCCATTGACATTCCACTCTTAAGATTTTATTTTTAGTATAGTTTTCAAGTCTTCATTCAAGGTTTTGCTCACGCCTCAACTTCATCTCTTGTATGCTACTAGGGATCATTGGAGTGCATCTTTTGCAACCATTCTTCTCTTGTCTTCATACGGTAATACATACTCACAAGTTGTATTATGTTGATGGAACTTGTGATGAGCTAACTTTGTTGTAGTTGGATTGTTCTTGGTATGTAATGAACCTTGAGTAACTTTCGTATAATATTATGATGTTTGTGTTTTATTCCTTGTGTCATAATGCTTTCAATCTTGGTTTAGGAATGATCAACTAAAACAAGGTAACTTTGTGGGTACAGACATGGTTCACAAAGAGAACTCAAGGAATGATATGAATGAAAACCCTTTAAAGACATTTAAAGGAAGCACCACTTAACTCTAGACATAGGGGAGTAGTAGTTCATAAGGCAAATGCTGTAAGAGCTTAATATACAGGGGTAAAACTTATTTAGAGCCTAGACATAGGAGTCTTGTAACATAGCCCTGACGAAAGTGACTGAAAGGCACGCCACCAAAGCGCTACAGCGTCTAAGGATTCTGAAGCGCTACAGCGCTTAACGCTACAGCGTCTAATATTATCTGAACAGTACTCTCTTGGGGACTTACATAACTATTGAGCTATCCAACTCACTTTTAATTACTGCAAATTTAATCCTGTTTTATCACAACTTATAATGTTTACAACTCTTCACTTTCACTTGTTACTTAATTCTTTTCACTAAGATTCTAATCACTTAAACTTCTTAGATTAATTCCAATCCCTGTGGGAACGAACTTTACTTATCAATATATTACTTGTTGCGATTGTGTATACTTGCACATCACCTTTTCGCACAACAACATCTCCTAAGCAACTGATCTTGACACATCTTATACAGATAGGGCTCATCCCAAAAATAGTGCTTCACTGTGTGGAAGAATTTTTTTCTTTGATGATGGTTGAAATCCACAGGCACAATCTTGCTGACTAGGAAGTTAACTATATCAGCATACCAGGGAGCAGTAGCATCAGACGTTATAACGTTTGAAGAAATTGTCATAGACGTGGTAACGTCTTCAACTACTGTGGCTACTGTCAGCAGTTTTTCATCAGGGAAATTTTCTTTTATCTCTTCTGCACCTGTACCTGCATCAACATTCTCAAGCCTAGAAAGATGATCAGCAACTTGGTTCTCCACCCCCTTTTTATCATGAATTTCCAAGTCAAATTCTTGGAGGAGGAGAACCCATCTAATGAGTCGTGGCTTTGCATCTTTTTTAGAAATCAAATACTTGATGGCTGAGTGATCAGTAAAAACAATGACTTTTGCACCCACCAAGTATGATCGAAATTTGTCAAAAGCAAATACAACAGCCAGTAACTCTTTCTCAGTTACAGTATAATTTAATTGGGCATCATCTAAGGTTTTACTAGCATAATAGATAGAGTGAAAAATTTTGCCATACCTTTGACCCAATACAGCCCCCACAGCGTAGTCACTCGCATCACACATTAATTCGAATGGTTTGGACCAGTCAGGAGTGACTATCACAGGAGCTGTTACTAGGGCATTCTTCAATTTCTGGAAGGCTTCATGACAATGCTCATCAAAGTTGAAGACGTTATCACGTTGCAGCAGCAGACACAAAGGTTTGGAAATTTTTGAGAAATCCTTGATAAACCTTCTGTAAAAACCAGCATGCCCTAAGAAACTTCTAATACCTTTGACAGTGGTAGGTGGAGGTAATTTGTCAATAACATCAATTTTTGCTTTATCCACCTCCAACCCTTTCTTTGAAATTTTATGCCCCAAAACAATTCCCTCTTGAACCATAAAGTGGCATTTCTCCCAGTTGAGTACTAAGTTGGTTTCTTCACACCTTATTAAGACTCCTTCTAAGTTATCCAAGCATGCCTTGTATGAGTCTCCATAGACTGAAAAGTCATCCATGAAAACTTCCATGGATTTTTCAATAAAATCTGAGAATAAAGCCATCATACACCTCTGGAATGTTGCAGGTGCATTACACAACCCGAATGGCATCCTTCTGAAGGCAAAGGTACCATAAGGACAAGTGAATGTGGTCTTCTCTTGGTCCTCAGGCACAATAGCTATCTGGTTATATCCTGAGTAACCATCAAGGAAACAATAGAATTCTTTGCCTGCAAGTCTATCCAACATCTGGTCAATAAATGGCAGAGGAAAATGGTCCTTCTTGGTTGATTTGTTCAGCTTCCTGTAGTCCATACATATCCTCCATCCAGTCACTGTTCTTGTTGGAATCAACTCATTTTTGTCATTGGTCACCACAGTAACTCCACCCTTCTTTGGTACACATTGAACTGGGCTCACCCATGAGCTATCACTAATTGGATAAATGATTCCTGCGTCTAACCATTTGATGATTTCCTTCTTGACCACTTCTTTCATTATCGGGTTCAATCGCCTTTGTCCTTCAATGCTGTTCCTTGCATTCTCTTCTAAGACAATTCTGTGCATACAGATTGTGGGACTGATACCCTTGATATCTGCCATTTGCCAACCAATGGCTTTCTTGTGCCTTTTCAAGGTGCTAATGAGATCACTTTCCTGCTCTTGTGAGAGATTAGAAGAAATGATCACAGGTAAAGAATCATTTTTCCCTAAAAAGGCATACTTCAGGTGATCGGGCAACACCTTCAATTCCAGAGTGGGTGGTGTTAGACTTGAGAGTCTATAAAAGTAACCTTAGAGGGGGGGTGAATAAGGTTATAGGTGATTAATGGATTCTTTTTCAATTTAAAAAAACTTTTTCGATATTGGTTTGGATTAAATGCGGAATAATAATATTTGACCAATACAGAAGGAGTAGAATGAGATGATGGACAGATTAATATTGTATACAGCAATAAAATAGATAATAAGAAGAAAGATTACAATATGATATATTTGCACAGTTATATTGAGAATATGATAATATAAGCAGTTATGATAATATCAATATTATAAGCAAATAAAGTGCAAAATATAAAGAGATAGGGAAGAGAGAGAGACACAGCAATTTAGCGAGGTTCGGGATAAAACCCCTACGTCCTCGGCCTTAGGCTTTTCAACCCTTGGACTTAGTAACCACTATATTGAAGAGAGTTTGATACAAACAGTCGACCCCAATATAAGTGAATCTCAATTCCCCTGAATTGAGAACCCAAGCACTCTTGCTAAGGATTTCTAAACCAACTCAATAACCCTATTGAGAGACCCAAGTACACAGCCCAGGATTTCAAAAACACCAACTCAATCACTTGATTGAGAGACCCAAGTACAAAGCCCAGGATTTCAAAAACACCTACTCAATCACTTGATTGAGAGACCCAAGTACAAAGCCCAGGATTTCAAAAAACACCTTGAAATAAAATAAATTACACAATAGAGTTCTATGATCCAATCACTTCAGAGAATGAGTCAGTTTAGAAACTGAGAGAGATGAGTGATCTTAGGATATTATGGATGCTCTATAAGATGAGGGATGATCTTGCTTTTGCAACCACTTCAAAATTGATATAACAATAGAAGTTGAGGTTGCTTGAAAGCTTTAAAAAAATTATAGATATGATTTTGAAAAACAAAGCTTTTTGAAAAACAAGATTCAAAACAGTTGGAGCACAGGATCTCAGATTTAGATCTATAAACAGCTTTTGAAAAAAGATATAACAATTTAAAATCAAAAGCTTATAAAAAATAAAACAATGAAGAGTAATAGATCTATAGAGATTCGAAATGAGAGAGCAGAGAAGAAATTGTCAGATCAAGATTTTTGGAGGTGTGTTGAGAAGTGAAATCAGGCTCTTATTTATAGTGAAAGGTGAGGTTCGAATTTTTGCAAAACATTTATGGCTTGAGATAATCGATTGTTTCATGTAGTGCAAATTGGTGATAATCGATTATGGCTTAATATGGAAGGTAAGGAATAGGCTCATAATCGATTATCCTTTGTAGTGGATTTGAGCAAGTAATCGATTATTTGCCTTTCAATCAGGACAATAATCGATTATGGTATGGAGTCCAATTGAGTCAATAATCGATTATTAGTTCTAAAAAAGGAAGGAAAGGAAAGCATCATAATCGATTATCCTTTGAAGTGGAATTGCATCATAATCGATTATTTGCTTTCAACCAAGGTAAATAATCGATTATGGTATGAATTTGGTATAGGATGGTAATCGATTATGCTATTCAAAAAAAAGTAGGAATTGGTTCCAAGCTTTCCACAAAATTATTTTTAGGGTTTAGGTTTTCAAAAAATATTTTCTAGGGTTTGGTTTTCACCATGCAATTTATCTTTTGAAATACTTTTCAAAAAAAAGTTTTTTTTTTTATGCATCATGTATGATTAGAAAAGATCATCTCTCTCAATATCTAAAGTGTCACACACTTTAGGTGATAGGACCTTTACAAAGAGTCCTAAAAAAGGCTTAGACACAAAATAGGGTTTTGAACTTCTTATGATGCTTCTTCTTCAAGCTTCTCCTTTTTGAGTCTTCTTCCTTTTAAAATAAGTCCTGCACTTTGCTCAATGTGAAAGATTAGTAGATATATGTAATTTGTTATCATTCAAAATAAAGGACTGTTTTACCCTTGGTTCAACAGGTGGTTCTTCAATGGATGGTACTATCTTCTTGAGATTGGAGTCTTCTTGCCCCAAAGATTCATATTTCTTTGTCCACGCCCTGGGTACATGGGAATCAGACGTGACAACGTCTGTGGTTGACGTTGTAACGTTTAATGGTTCAGCTTCTTCTGATAACAACTCTTGAATCTCATCTCTGCCCAGAATCTTTTCCAAGTGGTCATTATCTTTGTTGAATTGTTTTTGAATCACATGGTCAAGGGCAACCACAAAGGAACATTCCTCTGTGTTAGGTTCTGGATACTTGAGTGCGTTGAGGACGTTGAACTTGACTTCTTGGTCATTGACCCTCATGATTAATTCTCCTTTCTGCACATCAATGAGTGTCCTTCCAGTGGCTAGAAATGGTCGCCCCAGGATGATAGGAACTTCCTTATCTGCATCAAAATCTAAAATAACAAAGTCCACTGGAAAAACAAATTTGTCAACTTTAATCAAAACATCTTCTAATATGCCTTCAGGATAAACTCTACTTTTGTCAGCTAATGTAAGACTTAAAGAAGTAGGTCTGGCAGTTCCTATACCAAGTTTTTCATAAATGGACTTGGGCATCAAGTTAATACTTGCCCCCAAGTCGCATAAGGCTTTGCCAAGGTAAAAATCTCCAATGGAGCATGGTATAGTAAAACTGCCAGGATCCTTCAGTTTTCTAGGGAGTTTATTCTGCATGATTAAGCTACATTCTTCAGTTAAAGCAATAGTTTCAAACTCCCCTAGCCTTCTTCTTTTGGTGATAATATCCTTTAGGAACTTGGCATAGTTTGGCATCTGTTGTAGAGCTTCAACCAAGGGAAGGTTTATGTGTAGCTGTTTTAGCATCTCCATGAACTTGCTGAATTGCTTGTCCTCATGAGCTTTCTTTAGTCTTTGAGGGTAGGGTGGAGGAGGATATTCAGGTACAAGCTTAGAAACAGTTTTGATTCCTGGTTCAGAGCTAGACGTTGTAACGTCTGGCTTAGACATCACAATATCTGGAATATTCTTCTCTTTTTCTCCACCTTTGTTTTTCTCTTTTTCCTTGTCTGGCACCTCAGATTCCTTAGGCATAGATGGTTCTGGATACTCAGTGCCACTTCTTAATGAGATAGCATTTACCTGTGCATTCACCACATCTTTACCATTTGACTTTGATGAAGATGGTGTTTCAGTGGTGGATGGAAGAGATCCATTCTGTCTTTGAGTAAGAGCTGAGGCTATCTGTCCAATTTGGTTCTCCAAAGTTTTGATTGAAGACTCATGGGTCTGTAAAGTCGCCCTACAATCACTTATGAAAGTTTTCATCAAGGCTTCCAAATTGCTGTTGTTGTTATTCTGCGTATACTGCTTTTGTTGTTGAGGGGGAAATCCTGGGGGTATTGCAGGAGCAGCATTGCTAGCATTCAAAGAATTGTTGTTCTTCCAACTAAAATTTGGGTGATTTCTCCAATTTGAATTGTAAAAGTTGGAGAAGGGACTGTTACCTTTGTTATGTGATACAAAGTTTACAGACTGAGGGTTATGTGGACACTCTTCGTAGACATGCCCTCCTTCACAATATACACACACTACTCCCCCAGATGGTGTTGGTTCAATAGCTGCAGCAGTCTGTGTTTCAGACGTTGCCACGTTTGGGGTACTCAAGTTTTTAATCATGTTGGTCAGAGAAGCAACCTGAGCAGAAAGGGCAGTTACTTCACTTATCTCATGGACACCAGCCTTCTTTCCGGGAGTGAATCTATCAGAAGGCCAATGGGCATTGTGGGTGGCTATGTCTTCAATAAGTCTGCATGCCTCAGAGAAAGACATGTTTAATATGACACCGCCTGATGAAGCATCAAGTATAAGCCTGGTAGGTTGATCTAGTCCATTATAAAAAGTCTCCATTTGAATAACTACGGGAATGCCATGGTGTGGGCACATTCTTAGTAATTCCTTCCATCTTTCCCAAGCCTCAAATAATGATTCCCCTTCCCTTTGTTTGAAGGAAGTGATGTCATTTCTTAACTTGGCATTTTTGTTGGGAGGGAAGTATTTTCCAAGAAATTTCTCAGCTAGCTCATCCCAAGTGTGAATTGAATTTGGCTCTAAGGAGTTCAACCAATTCTTGGCCTTATCCTTAAGAGAATATGGAAATAGCTTCAGTCGGAAGGCATCTTCTGAGACTCCAGGGATGACAAAGTTGCTACACACATCCAAAAATTGCCTTAGATGTGCATAAGGATCTTCTTGAGGAAAACCCCCAAATTGCCCTGCAGTCTGCAGCATTTGGAACATCATTGGCTTGAATTCAAAGTGACCAGTATGAATAGGTGGTCTTGCGATGCCTGTTTGTAAATGGGCAGGATTGAGTACGGCATAGTCACGCATAGGCCTGTCTCTGTCATTGACCATGTCTTGTGGCCCTGCATTGATGAGTTGCTGTCTCTGCCAGTGTTCATCATCAACATAGGTTTCTGTATGAGTTTGTGGTCCACGACCACGTCCTCCAGCATCAGAGTGCCTTCCTCCTCTTGGAGTGCGTCCACCTCTAGAGCTTCTACCACCAGTACCATGTTCAGACATGGTGGGTGGCTGAAATTGCTGTTGTTGTTGCCTTCTTAGCCTTTGTTGTCTCCTTAGTCGCCTGAAGGTTCTTTCAGGTTCTGGATAGAATTCAGGCTCAGATCCACTCCTTGGTTCTGTTGAACTAGAGCTTGAACTGGAACTAAGCATACGCTGTAACGTTTACCTGTTCACTCACAAAAACAACAAACAACACAGCAGAATTCTTTCACCTAGTGTTTTAATTCTTGTTGAACAATAAAAGTTAAATACAATCCCCGGCAACGGCGCCAAAAACTTGTTTGCGCTCGTGTGTGCTATAATCGCAATGTCAGTGCAAGTATACACGTCGTACAAGTAATAAAGTGGATAAAAGTAAGAGATCGTTCCCACGAGGATTGATTAACTTTCAGAATTCAAGTCTTTAAAACACAAGTGAAACAAGTAACAAATCGGCACTAAAAGTTGGTATCAAGACTAATAACATAAATAAAGCAAGAGAACAAGAAGTGGTTGTGAATATGGAATAGTATGAGTTGGATTGCTGCATGCAAGTAAATCTCCTCTAGTCAGACGTTATAACGTTTACCCGTTAACACGTACAAATGCCATGTTGTATAGACGTTATAACGTTTGAACGCTGTTGCAAAAGAGCTGTGCTTTTCAGTCACAAAACGTCAGAGCTTCAAGTACTAGAATTTCTATGTCTAGGTTCTAAGTAGGCCTACTCCTGTATTTTAAGTACCCACAGCAATGTCCTATGAACTATTATCCATTCTATGTCTAGACTTAGATAAAAATGCCTAAATGTCTTTAGTGCACCTTTTCATTCACATAAATCTTTGAGTTCTTTTCATAGACCATGTCTGTACCTATGAATCTACTTATTTTAAGTGATCAGTTCAAAACAAGTTTGGAAATATTAACATGCAAAGATTTAAAACGCATAAGTATCAACACTTCATAACATTAAACTAGAGGTTCATTACATGCAAAACAACAACCCAACTACCAATGTTTAGCTCATGATGAGCATCCTTACAGAAATAAGAGGAGTTGAAATTCAAATACCGTACATAGAGAAAAGGAGACTAAACGCAAAAGATACGCCTAGGTGGCCTTCCTTCATGCACGCTGTAAAGACGTTACAACGTCTGAGCCTTACAGTAATGGCTACGAATGAAGATGGAACTTGGGGCCTTGAGAAAATTTAAAATGAAGAAGTCTGTGTCCAGAACTTCTTTTAGAAAAACTATCTCTGAAAAATGGAGGAAGGTGGATGATGAATGGAGTCGTGTGTAATCCGCATGGTGCACCCTTGCCTTTTTGTAGAGAGAGAATAGCCATGGTCAAAAGAGGGTCACATGCTTGCTGATGTCATTCCCCACCTTCCAAGTTTGCTTGCGAGTTGACTCTGCCCTGAAGTGACACCGCACTGCTACAGTGCGTCAGCCGCATCAGCGCTGAGGAGAGAGAAGATCTTCTTCATTTCCAGATCTTTGACCATCACTACATGCGCGCCAAAATGAGATATTATTTTCTTGCTTTGCTGCCCTTCTTCAGACGTGATGAGAGACGTTGCCACGTTCAGATTACTGCACAAACACAAGAAGCATCAAAACGCTCACAAAGGCGCCAATTGGCACCAAAATGCCTAGAACTTGTAATTTAGCCCCTTTCTACTGAAAAGTAATAAACTAACAGAAACTTAATAGAAACAACCTACTATTGCCAGAGAACTTGCATGATTTAACTTTGAATAAGTATAAATAACTCATATAAACATGAGTTATCAACCACCACCTCAGCCAAAACCACAAGATGAAGAGAATCAGATTCTGAGATTTAATGCAACAGCATTTGCTGAGCAAGTGAATGTTGCAGCACCTATTGCTGCAGCATCTGAGAAAATTCAAAGAAGAGAGCTGATTGGGTCCACATGCAAAATTGATGGTAAGAGGGTGAAACAGTACTGTGGAGCACATGTGGTGAGGGACAAAGTCACCACAGAATTACAAAACCTCTAGCATTAGAGGCTAGTCTGGCTGAGGACTCTTAAACCAAGCGCTACTGGGAGGCAGCCCAGGGTTTTTAATCTAATAAACCAGTGTTGTTGTTTGTTCTTGTGTTTGTTTTGCAGGAAAATAGTTCTGGCAATTGGAAGTTTGAGGGTGTGACTGCAGGTGATGCTGCAGCAATGCTTCTACTGCTGCAGCAACTGTTGTTGCTGATTCTGGTTCTGATGATGTGTTTTCTCCCTCAAAGTAGATAAGGGCAAAGCATGCACCTAAGAGGAGGAGGCTAGCCAAAGTGCCTGAAGCAGCTGAGCTCGATGTGGAAGGAGTTACTATGCAAGAAGATCAAGAAGCAAATGCTGCTATTGCTGCTGCCATGCAAGGTTTAGCAAATGAGGCTGCAGCAGCTGAATTTGCCAAGATGAAAGAAAAGGCCGAAGCTGAGAAGAAAGCCAAGGAAGCTTTGGCATTTGTGCGTGCTCAGAAGAAGGCACATGTTTCTGATGCTGGTCTTGTTGTTGCAGATACAGGACCAGTGCTGCAGCATTCTAATACTGCAGCAACATAAACCTCAAATGTCCCAAGGTCCTCCAAGGCTCCATCCCCAAGGGTCTACCAGAAAAAGTAGAGCAAGGGCAGTGCAACACGAACAAGCCCAAGAAACAAACCAGGAATCCCTGCACCCTAATCTGTTCATGCTTTATGTTTTTAGTTTTCATTTCTGTCTCTGTTTTTAGTTGCGTGTTTCTGTTTCTAGTGTTTGAATAAACCTGTTAAGTGCCTTGCCTGTGTTAGCACTCAACAGTTGTGTTGTTAGTAGTTGCTTCTGCTTTTGCTGTTCTGTAGCTTACCCCTTAGTCTTTATGCAGTGAGGACACTGCACAGTTCTAAGTGTGGGGGGGAGCTATACATAGGTCTTGTACTCTGTTAGTTGCAATCAAATTAGTGAATTTTAAAATAAAAAAATAGAAGTAGAGTTGAGCAAAAACTTAGTGATGATATGGTGAGAAATGAGTGATTACACCCCTGTTTGATGAGTGAACTATTCTGTTTCTGCTCCTACACTTAAACTTGGACTCAGGTAGGAACTTAGTGAATTAGAGATGATCTGAAACTAGGCTAGTGTTGGTAGACCTAGGAAACTGCTAAATTTCTACTAAAAACTTAGGGCAGCATAAGAAACTAAGTTTGGGGGTTCTCTGAGATATATTAAGGCAAAGCATGAAGGAATGCAGTGCTGCAACAACTGTTGCTGCAGCAATGCTGGGTTATGTGCACATAGTTTAGGATGTCTGAATTAAGTCTGAATGAAGGTGCAAAGCACCAGTGTTTGTAAATAATTGTGTAAAGTGTTGTAATTGCCCAGTCAATTAAAAAAATATCAAATAAGGGCAGTGCAGTACAAATAAAGTCAAAAATCTGTACAAAAAGTCATTATGAGTCTGTAATGCTGCAGCAACTGTTGTTACAGCAATGTCAAGTCATATTACAATAAGTGCACTGACCTAAAAGTTCTGAATTGCTACATCAAATCCCTTAATCATGCTCAACCCCCCTTTTTGAGCATGAATTGTTAGTCTGCCCTTCTTTTTGAAAAATCTTTAGCATTCCCAAAAGAAAGCCTCTCTAAGCCTTAGCTAAGTGAAATTTTAAACTTTGCTATGGTCTGAACTGAGTTAAGTGTCACCCACACACTATTGAGCAGGAATAAGCTAGGGAACTCATTATTCAGAAGGGTTGCAATTGAGTGATAGTCTGAAAGTTGATGCTCAGCTTGATTCTTCTTTATGCTTCATATTTGAATTGATTCATTGGTTGTGATTGCTTATTAACAGTTGTGCTTGCCTGTGTCAAGTGTCATTGCTTGAGGACAAGCAACGGTTCAAGTTTGGGGGTGTGATAACCATCCTTTATGATGGTTATTACTTGCTTTCTAAGCTTGATTTTAGGAGATTTAATAAACTTGTTGTGTTAATTAGTGTGTAAATAAGTGTTTTGGTTAGAAATATTGGTGCAGGAATGATTTGGTTTTAATTGGGCATTTTGATGCCCTTTGTGCATTTAATTGTGTCTTGTGTAAGTGCTGCAGCAACAGGTGCGTGCGCAATAGTGGAAATGCAGAAGATGAGAGAGAAAGCTCAAGGGGAGTGCGGAAAACACGGAAATCAAGGCAAGGACAGGTGTCAGAGTTGTATGGCACGGAAAGATATGACCTAATGTGGGTTTCCCACAATTGCCCTTTAACCTAGGACGCATTTTCCCAAAAAGGACATCATTTTAGGGTTGTGTGCAAGGAGACACTATATAAGGACGTTTCCCTTTCTTCATTAGTATGCTCCGTCGTCAGAGGAAGTTTAGAGATAGCTCCTCTTGCATGCAAAAGCTCACCCCTCACTACCAAACACTTCCATTGCTGAGACTCTTGCTGCAGCATCACTGGAGTTACATTTTTCTCGGTGGATTCTACTTGGACGAGCTGGATCAGTCCTCCACTGTCATCCTTGGAGCTCTCCTACTGTTCTCTCTTCGTAGTATCATTTCTTACCTTGAAATTTGTAATATGACTTCTACTATTTTGTTTAAGTTATTTTCCATGTTTTGCAAGCTCAATATGAGCTAAATACTCATAGTTGAGATGCTGGATCTGATGTAGCTAAATTACTATGTGATTAATGAAGTATGTTCAATGTTATGCATTTTATCTTGTGTGTGAAAATATTTCCATTTTAGAGTAGGAATGGTCCGCCTATTCTAAATAGCATTTATAAATTCAGAGATGGTTTGTAAATTTATCTCACAAGGTAATATGGGTAGTGAACATTAACGAGAGATCTTGATGTTCCTTGCTTAACTCTAGAGATAGGAGGGCATAACCCATAAGGTGAACACTGCCGGTGCTCAAGCAGCCTAGGAGGTACTTCTTTAGGGTTTAGAGATAAACTCTTGCAAGGAAACCTAGTGTGAAGTATTCGAGAGAATAACGTCTTATTGCTGCAGCATTGAACGTACCCTTAATCACATTTTAATGAAGCTACTGAAGTGAATGCATCTTGACTTGTTCTCATCACTGATTTCCATTACCCTTTACTTTTTACTACTGTTTATGTTGCCCAAAACTTGTGTGTCATTTACTTTCCTCACTAAATTGTTAATCAAATCAAACTCTCGTTATTTAGCATAATTCCTCGTGGGAACGATCTCACTTACTCTATATTACTTGTTGACAGTGTATACTTGCACTATCTACGTTTTCACGTAACAGCAGCTCTAAGGAAGGAGTCCCTGTCTACACAACCAGAGCCAGAAAAGGAGGAAGCTGCCAAAGACCCTATCCAGGAAGAAAAGCAACCTGATGCTGGAACAACCAAAGCTGGAGCAGCCAAAGCTACACCATCAGCTGCTAAAACAACCCAAGAGCCAAAGAAAAAGAAACTGAAAGACAAGCATGCACCAGTCAGAGCAAGTAGCGGGCTAAGGAGTAGGGCCGCAAAGCAGTAACTTACCTTTGTTTTATCAGTACTTTAAATAACCCTGCTGGATGTTGTAGCATCCAGCAGTTGTTTAGCACTTTTTATGGTTATGTTTAATTACCTTCTGCACAGTTTTTGCACTTTATTCTCCCCTTTACTATGCAGGTGCAGTGAGGACACTGCAAGTTTTTAAGTTGAGGGGGGGGAGGATATGAATATTTTGTGAACTGGCAGTATTTTGTGATGTATGCTAATATGTGTGTTTAGAAGTTTTTTTTTTATGTTTTATAGGCTAAGAGATTAGAAGCATGATCAGCTACAAGTTCTTTATCTTACAGAAATAGGAATTGTGGCTTATAGGTTAGATTTTATGAAGAGTAAAGACGTGTGTGTATGTGTTTAGAGTAGCAGTGTTAAACAATGATTAGTCTTATTGCTGCTTCTACACAAAACTCTAAACTAAGAAAGAAACCTAGTTAGTTAGAAATAATCTGATGTCAAGACTAGTGTTAGTAAGCTAAGATCTAGGTCAAATTTCTACTAAAAATTTAGAATAGCATATGAAACTAAGTTTGGGGGTGCATCGGTTATAATGAAGCCAAAGTATTAAGAATGCAAAAAGGTTGGTGCACTAAACAATAGGAAAAAGAAAGAAATGAGAGAATAATGTTGTAGTTTCTTAGAAAAACAAAGAAGAAAAGAAAGAAAAATCAAAAACAGAAAAACAAGAGCAATGCAGCAAGGTTGATCATTGAGTAGGGAGACCATTTTTGTGGAGACACCATTATGGTTTCAGTCAAAAAATGATCAACCTAGAAAGAAAATGAGAGTTGTTAGGAAATAAAAAGTGCACTGACCAAATCTGTTCTAAAGTACTTAAACCAAGCCCTTTGTCATGCTTTGAAGCCCCTCAATACTTATGATGAAGTTGTTAGTCTATTCTACTTTTTGAAAAATCTTTGACTTGATTGAAAGCAAACTATTCTTTTTAAGCAGCCACACACTCACACAAATGAGCAGTAATAATTCTGAATGTTGTAGACAATGGTGTGTGTGTGTGATGCCCTGGCATTGGGGCATCCAATGCTGCAGCATCACGTGTGCGTAGTGAAAATCTGAGAATAGAACTTTTAAGCCCAATTTGGAAAATCTGTTGAGCAAAGGAAATAGCTGATCTGTTCTTCTAATTTTCAAAAAGTCTATTTCATTTGTCTTGTTCCAAGTGTCATTACTTGAGGACAAGTAATGGTTTATGTTTGGGGGTGTGATGACGACTCTATTTTATATAAAGTCATTTATCCCTTCATGACTTAAATTATTATTTGAATCTCAAGAATATTGTCTTGTAAATAAGTAAATATGCAAAAAAAAAACATAAAACAAAGGAAAAGAATGCTATGACAAACAATTTGGCGCTTTTTAGACGTTTAGTGGTATTTTCATAAAATTGTTCAGTGCCACAGCACTTGATGCCACAACATTAAGAAAAACAGAATGCCGCAACATCAAAGAAAGGGTAATACCAGAGCATTGGACGAGGTTGGAAAGGCACAGCATTAAGACAAAAAGGAATGTTGGAGCATCAAGAGGAGTGGTAATGCTGCAGCATCATATGCAAAAGCACTTGATGCCACAGCATTACCATGATGACGTCACCAGACAGCAAGTTGCGCAAATAGCCCAAGTTGTCCACTTCAGCGCCACCCTATTGGCAACTTCACTTGCAAATTGTACTTTTTAGGGACACTTGTCCACACGCTATAGGACCCATTTGGTGGTAGTTTCACAATCAAATCAAGTCAAATTGAAGCAAGTGGAAACAAGTTCAAAGAACCTACCTTCTCAAGTTCAATGGACTTCCCTTTTGAAGACTATAAATACTCCTCACCTCCTCATTCACAAGCAGACCCGAGAAGACACAAAATATCACTTAAAATCATCTTTGGAGCTGGTCTCAAAGGAGAGGGAAGGAATTGACAACTTCTTCCTTCGTCCTCAAGTAACTACAAGGAAGACAATGCTGCAGCATTACTGAGCTGACTGATGCAGGAGCAATCAATTGTGTACACTCTACTCTATTCATTGTCTTTTGAATTTGTTAGTTATATTAACATGACTATGATTTCAGTAATATTAAGCATGAGCTAATTTCATTTGTAGTTGGGATGCCATACACTTTGTAAGGATCTTTTGACTAAGCTTTGTGTATATATTGATGTTTGCATTTTAGTTCTTGCATGCTTAATTCTTTCACATTCATCATTTAGAATTGATCAGCTAAAAGTGAATGCAAATTATAAATTCAGACATGGTTTGTAATTGGAACTCAAGAACAAATGTGGGTAAGTGTTTTAACAAAGGAAACTTTGTAATTCTGTGCTCAACCTAGACATAGGCAGCATAGTCCATAGGGTGATACTGCGGGTGCTTCATATACATGAGTGAACCTATTTAAGGGCGCAGACATGTTGTCCCTTGTAATGAAGCTCTGATGATAGTGACCGAAAGGCACACATCCAATGCTACAGCATCCAATGCTCCAGCATCATATATAACACAATGGTGTTAAAAGTGACTTACTAGTGGAAAAATATTCCAACTACTTCTTCATCATATACTTTCCAACACAACTTCAAATTGCTTGTTTATTTTCTATCTTTACTTTCTTGCATTCCTCCCTAATTGTGATATTTTGTTACTCTCACTAAAACTACCTATTTAGACTCTGAAATTAATCCAATCCCTGTGGGTACGATCTCAACTTACTGTTATATTACTTGTTACGATTGTGTATACTTGCACATCCATTTGTGTATATATATATATATATATATATATATATATATATATATATATATATATATCAAGCACAACAAGGGACAAGCAATCTCTCAACACAGTCAATGATATAGTATCGAAAACCACCTCTCCATAGTCCAGCTGCAATACCTGTTCATAAGACTCGTTCCTCGGATGAAGGGAAAATGACCTGTTGACCACCAGTATCATATGTCATCCAATTAACAGTTCCATTGACGAATAATCCGGATACATGAAAAAGGAAAGGGAATCCTTGATAAGGGAACTTCTGATCAATCTTTTTCTAAACATTGGTACCCAATGTATAAACCTTAACTTATGCATCAAAAAATAGTCTACGCCCATCATAACATTTATGGCAATAAACAACAACAACCTTGTATTCATTATTGAAATGATTATATCCAAAGCCATATACTGTGAAGCTTACACTATCTGGATGTGGATTTTCTAAGTTCGGCAGTAGGTTGAATTTTCTTATGGAAGGGTTCCATAAAAGAGTGAAATTGTTATCGATGGCAATACAAATGATGCCATCGCAAGACCCAACAAGGCGATGGTAGGGATTCTGATTGTTCAAAGGGTGCTGAAGCTGCATCGCGGGGGAAATGGTCGCCGTTGTGAAGACGGAGGAGAGGGGGTAATCCATGAGACCGGGAGTGATGAGGTGATGGCGCTGGATTGACACGTGAAGGTGCTGCTTGGTGTTGCGTCCGTGTGTTTTATAATCGCAATATCAGTGCAAGTATACACGTCGTACAAGTAATAAAGTGGATAAAAGTAAGAGATCGTTCCCACGAGGATTGATTAACTTTCAGAGTTCAAGTCTTTAAAACACAAGTGAAACAAGTAGCAAATCGACACTAAAAGTTGGTATTAAGACTAAGAACATAAATAAAGCAAGTAAATGAGAAGTGGGTGTGAATATGGAAGAGTATGAGTTGGATTGCTGCATGCAAGTAAATCTCCTCTAGTCAGACGTTATAACGTTTACACGCTAATACGTACAAATGCTATGTTGTATAGACGTTATAACGTTTGAACGCTGTTGCAAAAGAGCTGTGCTTTTCAGTCACAAAACGTCAGAGCTTCAAGTACTAGAATTCCTATGTCTAGGTTCTAAGTAGGCCTACTCCTGTATTTTAAGTACCCACAGCAATGTCCTATGAACTATTATCTGTTCTATGTCTAGACTTAGATAAAAATGCCTAAATGTCTTTAGTGCACCTTTTCATTCACATAAATCTTTGAGTTCTTTTCATAGACCATGTCTGTACCTATGAATCTACTTATTTTAAGTGATCAGTGTCATACCCCAATTTTGTCCGGCTTAGGTCCAAACCCTAATTTTCCACACAAAAATAAGTTATGCTTCATTTTTAGGTTTAAAATGCACGTTTTAGGAAGTTAGAGTCAAAAAGGGCATTTTGGTCATTTCTCACAAAAGGGTCTCTAAAAAACAATTTTTGCAATAGGCCTCATGCATCAAATTAGGGTTATGCATGCATGGCAAGCTTTGGAAAATATTTTAGGCATGCATGGCAAAGACCTAAAAGCATTTTTGTGGAAAGCAAGAATTGATTTCTATTTTGTTCCAAAGGCCAAGAATCGATTTATAGTATATTGCATAGGCCTTGAAATCGATTTTCAGGCTCTTCCATAGGCCATGAATCGATTCCTAATTGTTGTAACTAAGTAAAGAATCGATTTTTACCTATTTAGGATGTCCTGAAAATCGATTTCCCTCTTCTTGCATAGGCCTGGAAATCGATTTTCAGGCTCTTCCATAGGCCATGAATCGATTCCTCATTGTGTTAACTAAAGCAAGAATCGATTTTCACCTATGAAGAAGGTCCTGAAAATCGATTCCTCTTGTTTTCAAAGGAGCCAAAAATCGATTCCTCTTGTTTTCAAAGGAGCCAAAAATCGATTCCTCTTGTTTTCAAAGGAGCCAAGAATCGATTCTTTATTATCTCCAAAGGCTCAAGAATCGATTCCCACTATTTTAACTAAAGCAGGAATCGATTTTCACCTATGCAAAAGGTCCTGAAAATCGATTCCTGTTGTTTTCAAAGGAACCAAGAATCGATTCTTTATTATTTTCAAAGGTAAAGAATCGATTCCTACATATTTCCAAAGGCTCAAACAATCGATTCATCCTTGCAATAAATGTTTTTTAAAAATTCTACGCCTATAAATAGGCAGCTTCAAAATCATTTGAGAGGGGACTTCACGAGATCAGAGAAAGGCAGACAGAGATTTACACGAACACTTCACACGAGATCAGAGAGAAGAATTGCTACGCACATTTTTTCACAAGATCTGAGAAGAATTGCTCCAGAAACATTTTCACGAGATCTGGGAAGACAGCTCTCGCAAATCTCATTTTCCAGTTCTCCGCTTCATTTTTGTTCTTCAGATCTGCAATATCTGTCTTCGTCAGAGGTATTTCGGTCTTTTCATTTGTTAATATTTAGTTATTGTGATCCATGCCAAAATTGCCCTATGTGATTTAATCTAGCTATAGTGTCATTGTTGATGACGAACCACATGATTCCCACTTATGCCTAGTGCATCATTGTCTAAGTGGTGAAGATGGTCTCAGATGATTCAACCTTCCCCTTTCAAACTCTTTCAAAAAAAAACATTTTTAGTTAGAACTACGTCGCTTTGATTCCCATTTGGGATACGTAGGAGCGAGTCACGTTCTCGTCAAGCGCAACAAATAAAAATCCTTTTTCAATCGTAAACAAATCATTTTCATAAAACAAACAAAAATCATTTCCAAACCCATTGTTGCTAGTAGCTCATCAGAGCCTCTGTTCGTTTAGCTATTAGTGACAATGTCCTTTTTCCCATAAGAATAATAAACGATGGTCCATCATAACCTTTGTTAGTTTGATCATTGTGCAAATCAATCTTTTTCGAAAATCACTTTCAAAAAGATAATAAAAACGAGTTGTTATCAATAGTCCATCAGAACCTTTGTTCGTTTGACTAGCGGTACAACTCTCTCTTTTTTTGAGTATTTAGTAGTGATTCATCATAGCCTCTGCTAGTTTAATCATTTGCTAATGCTCGTCCTATTTCAAAAAACTCACTAAAAAAGATAAAAAACAAAAACTTTTCAAAAAGAACCTAGAACTACGTCGCCTTTGATTCTCCACCCGGAGATACGTAGGAGCAGGGCCACGCCCCTGTCAAGCGCAAAAACAAATAATTTCTAAATAAAAAATACAAACACATCTCTTTCAAAAAATCAAAAATCTTGTTTTCAAAGTAGGGGATTAAGTCGGTCGTACGGCCGGGTTAATCATTGTTTTAGGATAAGTGAGCTGTGGTCCTTCAGAGCCCCAGTGCTCCTTCAGAGCCCCAGTGCTCCTTCAGACCCCCAGTGGTCCTTCAGACCCCCAGTGGTCCTTCAACACAGATCACACAATCCTAAGACCCCTATATTAAAAAACACCAACACACAAACATTTTCTAACCAAGAACTACGTAGCTTTGAATTCTCCATCGCACCGGGAGATACGTAGGAGCGGGCCATGTCCCGTCAAGCACTTTTTCTAAAAACCCTTTTTTCCCCCCTTCTCACCCAAAATAAAATTTTCATTAAAGATTTCCCTTTCATCTCCAAATAAGAAATAAATAGGCAAATCTAGGTATTTTTCAAATCAAACATTAAAACCACACATTTAATTAGAGGTTCCCTTTCGGTAGAAAGGACGTGCGCGGTGCTAACACCTTCCTCGCACGTAATCGACCCCCGAACCTATATCTCTAGTTTTCAAAGACCATCCGCCTTGTCCAAAAGACCTTTTTTCAATGTTTTGGTCTTAAAATTAAAATATTGGTGGCGGCTCCAAAATTTTTCCACGTTGTACATTGGGAAACCCCAAACAGGGGATTTTTCGGGGTGCAACAGCTGGCGACTCCGCTGGGGACACTTTTTTTTAAAAAAAGACGAGGGTCAAGCCTAACTAATTTAAATGTGTGGTTTAATGTATTGTTGTTTTGATTAAAACCCTGTTTGCCTTTCTTTCTTATCTTTTATTCCCTTTCTTTTATCGCTTATGCTCATGCATTCTTCCAACCCCCATGTTCCCTTCTTTCTTCGCTCCCTTTCTTCAAGGTAAGCTCATGCATATTCCCCAATTCTATCATGTTCCCTCTTCTTTGCTCCCTTTCTTGAGGTAAGTAGTGCATTGTTGTTAGCACCCTAGGCTAGTAGTATTTGAATAATATTGAACCATAGGGTAGCCAACATGCTATTATCTGGACTGCTCTGGTTTTCATTTCAGGTGGGGGTAGTACTAGGGAAAATGCCCTTGACACACACTACACTTATACCCTGTGACTATGTGCTTTGAGTGGGACCATAACCCAGGTCTGCAAAACTTAGGAGAGTGGATTCGAGTAGTGAGAGCCCATCAGGACCTTTGTCCGTTTGGCTACTTGCGAAAGTTTCAACCAGAGTTGTGCTCTTTCATGATGCCTCACACCTAGCAGTTTGCTGCATTTGTGGGGAATTTTGTGAAAGGGACTGTAGCTCTGGTGGCCTTGTGAGGGAGCGAATAGAGCTACACGGGAGGATTACCCTTTAAATTGCCCTAGATCATAGATTCTACCCCCTTTTAGGTCACAAGGGCTTTCCAAATTGTGTGTTGCATCGTTGCATTCAGTTCAATCAATTTTTCCTTCAAAATTTTTGAAAATTAAAAAAGATATGCTTTCCCTTTTCAATAAACGCCTATATGAGGTGGCATATAGTGTGAAAATTTTCAAAACCCCCACCTGTAAATATCTGTCTTTATAACAAAGCATCCTCATTACATCATAACAGCATGCATTACATAAGCAAAATTCTGAAAAATTCATACAGCATTCCTCATGCATCTAATAACATAAAGCCATGTGCATATGCATTGCATTCATTTACGCATTCATACTTGTACTCATAAAAGATGTTCTATCATCAGAAAGAAAAACAAAAGGCAAGCTGGTTCGCCAACACCGATACTCTACCCGTCTACAGGCAAGACTAATGGCTAGCAATCAACATCTCGAGAATGAGGACCCCCTGGGTCAAGATGAGTCGGTTGTGGAAATCCTTAACCCCGAGCAGCTGGCTCAAGAGAATCAAGCTTTGAAGACTAAAGTGGAGGCTATGGAGGCTCAGAGGGCCGAGATAATGAATATGCTGCAAAATCTGAGAAATGGGACCACTGCTGAAGCCATTCCCGTGGTGACAAGTCAGCCTGCTGTGGTTATTTCTAGTGGAGCTGCGGATGTGCCACACATTCACATCCCTAGTCCCAGTATTATACCTCCCAGAAGTTCTTCTGCTCTTGCTCCGGAGATTATTATGAATCCTCCAAGTGTTGCTTATCAAATGGGAAAATCCGCTCAGTATGGGGTTCACTACTTCAGTCCGAGGAGCTACCCTCAGGGCCAGGTGATTGAAAGCCCACAGCCAAGAGACAGATGTCACCTGCTAGAAGAACGATTGAAGGCAATGGAGGCCCAGATACATGAGATGATGGTCATATTGCAGAGCTTAAAGAGTGGGGCAGCTGTTGAAGGTGTCACTGTCGTGGGTCCAGTTGGTGTCATTTCTTTCATTCCTCCGCCACCACAAACTGTTCCATTCTATGCTCCTGTGCCATCCCAGCAAAGCGGTGACAGTCACAAGACTCAGGGTTATCAGTACAAGAAACGAACCAGTCTTGATCCAATACCGATGACATGCACTGAATTGTTTAATCACCTGATTTCCAAGAACCTGATCAGCACCCGGCCAATGAAGGCCCTTCAACCGCCATTTTCCCGAGGGTACAATGCAAGTGCTACCTGCAGTTTCCACAAAAACGGGGTTGGTCATACTGTGGAGGAGTGCAGAGCCTTCAAGCATACAGTGCAAGACCTGATAGATCGGCGCGTGATTCAGATAGGAACCCCTGATATTGATGGTGAAGAAGAAATCAATGAGGAAGTAACAGCGGTGCCTGCGAAAGAGGGATGTTGGGATACCCTAGGGGAGCCCAGTGGAAAGTTTGATTACTTGGTCAGGTATGACGCTCCCGAGAGTGCTCAAATCCGAATGGAAGACATCCAGCCCACGGGATGGGATGAGGAAGAAGAACAACACGATCAAATTACTGTCATCAATAATGGTCCTAAGTCAGAAGAGGAATGTTGGGATACCCTAGGGGAGTCCAGTGGAAAGTTTGACTACTTGGTCAGATATGACGCTCCCGAGAGTGCTCAAATCCAAATAGAAGACATCCAGCCCACAGGATGGGATGAGGAAGATTGCTGTCATCAGTAATGGATCCGAAGCTGAAGAAAGTGAGACTGGTCTGGTTCGTCGCTGCCTTGCCAGAGAAAGTTGAAGAATGGGGAATCTGCTGCCTCTCCTGTGACTTTTAAATTCAATATGATCATTGTAATGCAACTCTGTGGCTCTGCCCAAGGTCATAGAGCAAGTTGTTAGGGGCAATCATGTTTTTATTTTTCAGAATCATCATCATTAATAAAAACGTTGTTTTTGAATTCCAATCAATAAAAATCAATTCCTTTTCATTTCGTGTGTCTTTTCCTTGCATTATTATTGCTTGTTTGTTTGTTTCGCCTTTCATTCTGCTTTTTCGCCTCAGTAAAAAGCGGATCCACAGCAATTGTCTCTCAAAATAACAGTGCCAACGGTCCATATTTTGACTTTGATCACCTTATCAATCAAGCAGAGTGGGACGTTGAGAAAGACCGGGAAAATCCTCCAGAAGGTTAATGAAGCAAGGAAAAGGGGTTATTCAGCATCATGGGGAATCCACTGAAGTGATCAACTTGGGGACCGCTGAGAAAGCGGTCAAGATGGGTACTTCAATAAAGGAAAATTAGAGCGCAAAAAGGAAATAAAGAAGAAGGGCAAGTGCATGAAAATAAGTGAATTATTGTCCTAGAGTTAATTTTTGAGGAAATAAGCAATCATGATTTGAAATGAAGTCGGACTACCATTCCATATCCAAAAACAAAATCCTCTCCTAGCCACCTTAAGCCAAGAAAATCCCAAAGAGAAAAACAAAATCCCTCCTACCCACCGTAAGCCAAGAAAATCCCAAAGAGAAAAACATAATCCTTTTCGACCCATCTTAAGCCAAGAAAAAGCCAAAAATCCAAAAGTCACCTTAGACAAGGACCACCTCGGAAAAAAACGGTGCATCGTTCTTTATCAGCTCACCCAAGCTCAAGAAAAAGAAGAAGTCAAAGAAGGAAAAATCATTCAAAAAGGAAAATTCCAAAACCAAAAGAAAAATACAAAAAGAAATGTAAGTGGTGAGTTGGTACATGTTACCACAAAACCCAAGAGATCCTTGTCTCAATAAACCTTCACACACTTTCTCATTTCCATGCACCCCTCCTCTCATAAACCGCAAACACTCTCCTTTGACCTCGACAGCCCGCCCTCCATAGACCCTTAGCCAGGAATAAAACCTCCTAATACCTCATCAAGCCAGTTAACCATCATAAAAACCATCCTGCCATTAGCCCCAAATACCTCATTAAGCCTACCCATTTCTCCTCCACAAAACACCACAATCCCGAAAGGTCCATCCCGATCAATGATTGATTGCTGTTGTTTCTCAAAGTTTTAGCTCAAGGACAAGTAAACTCATTTGTTTACAATATGCCAAGTGGGGCAATCCTGCCGCTCTTCACCCCTCCTACAATTGGGGAAATTGATCCTACACCTACCTCATCCCTTGTCGCACTCACATTCATTGAAATCATACAGGGGCAACCCCCCTTTCTTCTCTAGTGTATGGGTCAGAAGCAGTCCTTCTCGTCAAGGTTGAAGTACCCTCTCTACAAGTAGCCATGGAGGTCAAGTTAGAAGAAGCAAATGGGTCCAAGCTCGTCTAGATCAACTGAATCTCATTAAAGAGAAAAAGAATTGCTGCCCTGCGCCATGGCCAGTTATACCAACAAAAGATGAAGGCAGCTTTCGGCAGGAAAGTCCGTCTTCGAGAATTCGGCAAAGGAGACCTTGTACTCAAAAAGATCCTACCTATCCAGGCTGACTCCGTGGGAAGTTGAGGCCCACTTATGACGGTCTATATGAAATCAAGAAAGCTTTTTCCAGAGGAGCGCCGATACTCATAAACATAGACGGCGAAGATCTCAGGAATCCATTCAATTCAGATCAAGTGAAGAAGTATTATGCCTAAAAATAGATGAAAAAAGAGAAAGACAAGCCAAGTAAGAATTAGCTCGCTAGGTTGAAAACCCACAAAGGGCGGCCTAGGCAAAATCAGAGCGACCCGGTGGATTGAAAACCCGCAAAGGGCGATCCAGGCAAAAATTAGGGTCTGAAAACTTAGGCATGAAAAAGTAAGGAAAGGCATACAACTCTCCTACAAGCTTGGTTGAGGGAGTGATCAAGGTCAAGGACATAGATGTTTGGCACTGTTCCACAGAGACGGACAGTCAGAATTCAGCTTCTCTCCTTTTTCGTGTCTTTTTACAGTTTAAACTTTCAAGTGTAATAAATAATCGGCGTAACTTCTTGTGCGACCGGTTTCCACATTAATAAAGTTCAAATTTCTCGTATCTGTTCACTCTTTTATTTTCTGCTTTTTCTGCTCAAAATAAACGTTTTATGATGATGATGGTCCTGAACTATAAAACATGTGCATATATCATAGAGCATTGCAAATCATTACGAGATTCTTAAGAGTCCTGAGAGAAAGCACATCCTCAAAATCAGTCAATCATGCAAGAAAGCAACTACATCCACGATTGCTTCAAACCAGCAAAGTCAAGACCAACATGCACTCGGCCCATGAGCCCCGCAAGTCCAACAGAGTCCTCAGTCTCGTGTCATGAGTGTCGCGGGTTGGCTGAACCAGCAAAAATAAAAAAAATAATAAGCAAAAAAGGCAATAAACAAAACACAGTCATGCATTACATTCATCATGCATAAAATCATGCATTTATCAGACATAAGGTAAAGAAAAAGAGAAATTCAGGCATTTGCATTCATCATAAGAGAAAGAAAAAGAAAATATGCATCATAACATTAGCATCCAAACATTTCATTTGCATTCGCATTTCATGCATTCATCGCATGTCATCCAAGATGCCTATGTTTCCCAATCAACCATTTCATATCAGGCATCAAAGTATTGCATTTGCATCCTTACATAGCAAGAAGACAAATAGGAAAAATTCTTTAACCAGCTATCTCAGCACATGAAGGGGTCGCCTAAAGTCGGCATCTTGTAGGGCTTTAGTGCTCGCCTTAACCCTTAGGGATTAGGTTGTTATCTTGTAGGGCTTTAGTGCTCGCCTGGATCCTTAGGGATTAGGTTGTTATCTTGTAGGGCTTCAGTGCTCGCCTGGATCCTTAGGGATTAGGTTGTTATCTTGTAGGGCTTTAGTGCTCGCCTGGATCCTTAGGGATTAGGTTGTTATCTTGTAGGGCTTCAGTGCTCGCCTGGATCCTTAGGGATTAGGTTGTTATCTTGTAGGGCTTTAGTGCTCGCCTTAACCCTTAGGGATTAGGTTGTTATCTTGTAGGGCTTTAGTGCTCGCCTGGATCCTTAGGGATTAGGTTGTTATCTTGTAGGGCTTCAGTGCTCGCCTGGATCCTTAGGGATTAGGTTGTTATCTTGCAGGGCTTCAGTGCTCGCCTGGACCCTTAGGATTTAGGTTGTTATCTTGTAAGGCTTTGGTGCTCACCTTAATCCTTGGGGATTAGGATGTTTACCTTGTAGGCACTTGAAGTGTTGATCCTTAACCAAAATAAAAAGGAAGAAAATCAAAAATAGCATCTCATAGCATCCATCATTCCATTGAAATCATCACATCACATACACTGTGCATGACATACATTCATACTCCATTTACATAGATATCTGCATTCCATAAAAAAAAAAAAAAAAAAAAAAACAGGGGGCAAATAAGAAAGGAGAGAAGAAAATCACAGAAGGCGGAACATAAAAGAACACAACATTTTCACATCATTCATCATTCTCATATCATCCATACCAGTCATCACTCCATGGCATCAAACAGTACATTACGCCTTCAAATTCGCATCTCAGAAGAGCGAAAGAATAACAAAAGGAAAAGAAGAGAAAAATCAAACAGAAAAGGCATCCCACCAAAGTCAATCATTGCATTCATGTGCACCCCAAACATCCAAGTGCACGCATTTCATGCATCATCCAAGAGAAAAGTTACTTCGGACCAGAGAATCCCAAAAATCTCATTTGTAGAAAATCATCAACCCCGAGTTAGTAAACTCCATCAACCCTGAGTTAGTAAACTCCCTCAAACACAGAGTTAGTGAACTCCCACAGAGTTAGTGAACTCCCACCGAGTTAGTGAACTCCTTCCACAGATCACAACATTGTGTACGAGCACGCAATGGATCCATCAGACTTCGTCAAGTCCTTCGGATTAGTTGTGTCAGCCTAAGGCATAGCGTAAATCCATTGATCAAATCAGTTCCGGACCTGATGTTGATCGGCCGCTCGAAAGGCCCCCTCAGACCGTTTTACTAGTACCATAGCTAGTAGCGCTCCTTCAGACCACATTGGTCCTTCAATTAAGGCCTAGGCAGCCTTCCAGACCCTGAGTGGTCCTTCAGAGCCTTAGTGCTCCTTCAGACCCTGAGTGGTCCTTCAGAGCCTTAGTGCTCCTTCAGATCCCGAGTGGTCCGTCATTTTCTCTCTCAGTTAATGCGCCAGGTGTTAACCATTCCCATCTTTTCAAAAATAGAAAAAGAAAAAGAGGAAAATTCGGGTTTCCCCAAGTGGACAAAATCGGTATAATTTCTGAATTCTTTATCTTCATTTTGCCTTGGAATATGTTTCGGCCAATTCATATTCCTCGTTAAAATTCAGATAAAGAGGGGCAGCTGTCATACCCCAATTTTGTCCGGCTTAGGTCCAAACCCTAATTTTCCACACAAAAATAAGTTATGCTTCATTTTTAGGTTTAAAATGCACGTTTTAGGAAGTTAGAGTCAAAAAGGGCATTTTGGTCATTTCTCACAAAAGGGTCTCTAAAAAACAATTTTTGCAATAGGCCTCATGCATCAAATTAGGGTTATGCATGCATGGCAAGCTTTGGAAAATATTTTAGGCATGCATGGCAAAGACCTAAAAGCATTTTTGTGGAAAGCAAGAATTGATTTCTATTTTGTTCCAAAGGCCAAGAATCGATTTATAGTATATTGCATAGGCCTTGAAATCGATTTTCAGGCTCTTCCATAGGCCATGAATCGATTCCTAATTGTTGTAACTAAGTAAAGAATCGATTTTTACCTATTTAGGATGTCCTGAAAATCGATTTCCCTCTTCTTGCATAGGCCTGGAAATCGATTTTCAGGCTCTTCCATAGGCCATGAATCGATTCCTCATTGTGTTAACTAAAGCAAGAATCGATTTTCACCTATGAAGAAGGTCCTGAAAATCGATTCCTCTTGTTTTCAAAGGAGCCAAAAATCGATTCCTCTTGTTTTCAAAGGAGCCAAAAATCGATTCCTCTTGTTTTCAAAGGAGCCAAGAATCGATTCTTTATTATCTCCAAAGGCTCAAGAATCGATTCCCACTATTTTAACTAAAGCAGGAATCGATTTTCACCTATGCAAAAGGTCCTGAAAATCGATTCCTGTTGTTTTCAAAGGAACCAAGAATCGATTCTTTATTATTTTCAAAGGTAAAGAATCGATTCCTACATATTTCCAAAGGCTCAAACAATCGATTCATCCTTGCAATAAATGTTTTTTAAAAATTCTACGCCTATAAATAGGCAGCTTCAAAATCATTTGAGAGGGGACTTCACGAGATCAGAGAAAGGCAGACAGAGATTTACACGAACACTTCACACGAGATCAGAGAGAAGAATTGCTACGCACATTTTTTCACAAGATCTGAGAAGAATTGCTCCAGAAACATTTTCACGAGATCTGGGAAGACAGCTCTCGCAAATCTCATTTTCCAGTTCTCCGCTTCATTTTTGTTCTTCAGATCTGCAATATCTGTCTTCGTCAGAGGTATTTCGGTCTTTTCATTTGTTAATATTTAGTTATTGTGATCCATGCCAAAATTGCCCTATGTGATTTAATCTAGCTATAGTGTCATTGTTGATGACGAACCACATGATTCCCACTTATGCCTAGTGCATCATTGTCTAAGTGGTGAAGATGGTCTCAGATGATTCAACCTTCCCCTTTCAAACTCTTTCAAAAAAAAACATTTTTAGTTAGAACTACGTCGCTTTGATTCCCATTTGGGATACGTAGGAGCGAGTCACGTTCTCGTCAAGCGCAACAAATAAAAATCCTTTTTCAATCGTAAACAAATCATTTTCATAAAACAAACAAAAATCATTTCCAAACCCATTGTTGCTAGTAGCTCATCAGAGCCTCTGTTCGTTTAGCTATTAGTGACAATGTCCTTTTTCCCATAAGAATAATAAACGATGGTCCATCATAACCTTTGTTAGTTTGATCATTGTGCAAATCAATCTTTTTCGAAAATCACTTTCAAAAAGATAATAAAAACGAGTTGTTATCAATAGTCCATCAGAACCTTTGTTCGTTTGACTAGCGGTACAACTCTCTCTTTTTTTGAGTATTTAGTAGTGATTCATCATAGCCTCTGCTAGTTTAATCATTTGCTAATGCTCGTCCTATTTCAAAAAACTCACTAAAAAAGATAAAAAACAAAAACTTTTCAAAAAGAACCTAGAACTACGTCGCCTTTGATTCTCCACCCGGAGATACGTAGGAGCAGGGCCACGCCCCTGTCAAGCGCAAAAACAAATAATTTCTAAATAAAAAATACAAACACATCTCTTTCAAAAAATCAAAAATCTTGTTTTCAAAGTAGGGGATTAAGTCGGTCGTACGGCCGGGTTAATCATTGTTTTAGGATAAGTGAGCTGTGGTCCTTCAGAGCCCCAGTGCTCCTTCAGAGCCCCAGTGCTCCTTCAGACCCCCAGTGGTCCTTCAGACCCCCAGTGGTCCTTCAACACAGATCACACAATCCTAAGACCCCTATATTAAAAAACACCAACACACAAACATTTTCTAACCAAGAACTACGTAGCTTTGAATTCTCCATCGCACCGGGAGATACGTAGGAGCGGGCCATGTCCCGTCAAGCACTTTTTCTAAAAACCCTTTTTTCCCCCCTTCTCACCCAAAATAAAATTTTCATTAAAGATTTCCCTTTCATCTCCAAATAAGAAATAAATAGGCAAATCTAGGTATTTTTCAAATCAAACATTAAAACCACACATTTAATTAGAGGTTCCCTTTCGGTAGAAAGGACGTGCGCGGTGCTAACACCTTCCTCGCACGTAATCGACCCCCGAACCTATATCTCTAGTTTTCAAAGACCATCCGCCTTGTCCAAAAGACCTTTTTTCAATGTTTTGGTCTTAAAATTAAAATATTGGTGGCGGCTCCAAAATTTTTCCACGTTGTACATTGGGAAACCCCAAACAGGGGATTTTTCGGGGTGCAACAATCAGTTCAAAACAAGTTTGGAAATATTAACATGCAAAGATTTAAAACGCATAAACATCAATACTCCATAACATTAAACTAGAGGTTCATTACATGCAAAACAACAACCCAACTACAAATTGTTTAGCTCATGCTGAGCATCCTTACAGAAATAAGAGGAGTTAAAATCCAAATACCGTACATAGAGAAAAGGAGACTAAACGCAAAAGATACGCCTAAGTGGCCTTCCTTCATGCACGCTGTAAAGACGTTACAACGTCTGAGCTTTACAATAATGGCTGCGAATGGATATGGAAATTGGGGCCTTGAGAGAATTAAAAATGAAGAAGTCTGTGTCCAGAACTTCTCTCAGAAAAACTATCTCTGAAAAATGGGGGAAGGTGGATGATGAATGGAGTCGTGTCTTTTCCGCATAGTGCACCCTTGCCTTTTTATAGAGAGAGAATAGCCATGGTCAAAAGAGGTCACATGCTGCTGATGTCATTCCCCCACCTTCCAAGCTTGCTTGCGAGTTGACTCTGCCCTGAAGTGACACCGCACTGCTACAGTACGTCAGCCGCGTCAGTGTTGAAGAAAGAGAAGATCTTCTTCATTTCCAGATCTCTGGTCATCATTACATGCGCGCCAAAATGATATATATTATTTTCTTGCTCTGCTGTCCTTCTTCAGACGTGATGAGAGACGCTGCCACGTTCAGATTACTGCACAAACACAAGAAGCATCAAAACGCTCACAAAGGCGCCAATTGGCACCAAAATGCCTAGAACTTGTAATTTAGCCCCTTTCTAACTAAAAGCAATAAACTAACAGAAACTTTACTAGAAACAACCTGCTATTGCCAGAGAACTTGCATGATTTAACTTTGAATACGTATAAATAACTCATATAAATATGAGTTATCACACCCCCAAACTTAAACCATTGCTTGTCCTCAAGCAATCGAAATACAACATATGAAAAGATGCAGGAAATTAAATACACCAGCAGTTTACACCCTGCTCATCCATTTGATCAAAAATTTTCCTCAAGGGGCTAATTTCTTCAGACTTATACTACACACTCACGCACCAATGCACAATTACATTCTAGATTCATTACTGCCCAAAGTGAGTGTGTGATCTCTGTATCAATTCTTTTCCTAGCTAGGTTCAGAACTACCCTAGCCTATGAAAGAGTGGTAAATGGTGAGAATACAACATCTTTCAAAACAAAGAGTAGGCTAACATTTTCACACAAGACTTGAGGGTTATTTTAAGCACGACAAAGGGTCTTTATTTGGGTGCTAGGACTAGATTAGTGCAAACTACTTTTCTGACTCACACAACGCAAAACACACACAGCTGCAATCCCTCATTACTGAGCAACTTTTCTCTTTTTCTTCACTTTTGGTTTGGAGCTTTTGTGATTTTCTCCTTTTTGATCTTTTGGATTTGACACTTTTGGATTGAGATATTTGGGGTACTCAGCATTTGTTTCGGGAAATTGCAGCAAACACAGAGGGCATGTGGATTTTTCCACTTATTTGAAACAACACACATATTTTTTTTTTTTTTCTGTTTTTTGGGGTAGACGTTATAACGTTTATAGGAGAGACGCTACAACGTTTGATAACACAGAACACAACACACAAACACACACGGCATACGTTATAACGTTACGGGTAGACGTTACAACGCTGCACTCACACTACACAAGCACTAATCATCCTACAGTCTTTGCACCCAGCCTTAGTACAACCTGATATACCCCCAAACTTAGCTTCTACTGCTACTCTGAGTTTTTAATCAAGTTCTACCATCACCATAGTCAACCAGCACTAGCTTTGCATCAATTAGTCCTTAGCTAACTAGGTTTTCCTCAAAACAGAGTTTGTGTGGAAGCAATAATCAATTCTATTCATTTAAGCATGCATCAGCTACTCACACAAATTCACACATAGTCATTACTAGATTTAGCCCAAAGAGAAACATTTTTGATGATTAATAGAGTAGGAAAGTAAACTGATTTTGCATTTGATTTCATGCAGACAGGAAACATAAAAATGATCCTCCCCCCCCCCCCGAACAAAAAGATGAGCAGTGTCCCCACTGCTCACTGATTTTGAAAAATGAGAGAGGAACGTTTACACAAAACAGAAACAAAACAACTACTAACTCTCAAGACGTTGTAACGTCTAGACAGCTATTTATTTGTACTGAAATTGGAAACTAAAACTATTCTACTGCTAAAAGAGGGCTACTTACTTGTTCAGAGCACCGGCCCTGAGCCTTCCACTTTGTCTGGCTGGGATGCTTGCTTGCACAGCCTTCTTTTTCTTTTCCTTCTTCTTCTTTTCTCCTTCACCGTCACCAACATCAACTGAGACTTCAGTTTCCTGGGGCCTCTTTACACTGCTCTCAGCAACTCTTTTCTTTGCTTCCTCCCATGCTTTCTGCTTTTCCAGCTCTGCAGGATGAATCTGCTGCTGCTCTTTGGGTTCCCCCTGGGCTTTTTCAACCTCTGGCTAATGAGACGTTGTAACGTCTGCAGCTTCCTCATCAGCAGCAACAGCAGGAGCATTCTCTGAACCACTTGCAGCAACAAATGCTGCGCTGGTGGCTGTTGTTGGCTTGTCTTTAGCAGCTTCAGATTTCTTTTTTACCTGCAACTTTTGCCTTTTGGGTGCAGGAGGATCAACTGGTTGCTCTTCTTCATCACCATGTCTTGCTTTTTCACTTGCAGCGGCTACTTCACGCCTTTTCTTCTTCCCAAATGGACTCTGGGTGGGTACAGTCTTGAATCTTTGCCTTTTGGGTGGGGGAATGAGTTGTGGGTCTGGGTTGGTTTCAACAACAGTTGGTTCAGACGTAGCCACTTCTGCACTGGTTACTTCTGGAATGGATGGTTGTGATGGCTCTTTAGTTGGTTCAGGTTGAGTGGGGGTTGGCTTTGAAATGGGCTGATCTTTAGGTTTAGATTGTGGTGTTTGGGGGATGTTTTGGTCATGGGTGGGTTGGGTTTTATCTGAGGGTTGGGGTTGTTTGTCTTTTGGTGATGATGGTGTGGGTTGGGCTGGTTCTTTGAGTGTTTGGGTTGGTGGGGAGTCAGCCTCAATATCAGTCTTATCACTGGAACTTCCTTTCTCTTCTGAATGTGTTTCTTCCTCATCATCACTTAGGATTTCCCTACTTACCTTCTTTGATTCCTCTGCATCACTTTCACTGATGCTATCCATATCGGCTGATTTAAGCTCTTCTTCCTCACTACTTACCTTCTTCTGCTCCTTCTTTGCTGGGCTCTTTCTTTTTGTTGCTGGTTTTCTTGTTTTCTTGACTTTTTCCTTCTTCACTTTCTTGGGGTTCATTGCTGATAGGAGTATGTTGTCTTCATCTTCCTCTTGCATCCAATCTGGAAGTACTGGTTCTTCAATCACCATCTTGCCTTTTGTTGTATGTGCAATTACCTTCTTTTGCCACTCAAATTGCTCCTTGACAAACTTGGCTAGGCTGTTTTGCTGGTCTACCAGACGTTGTAACGTCTGTGCATCAACTGACGTGGTAGCATCTGCAGCTCTCTGCCTAGCTTTGAACTTTGTAGAGAATGCCCCCTGAGGTTCCTCTCTTAGCTCAGATGCTTCAATCTCCACTCCAGCCTCCATGCAGAGATCGGTGATTAAACAAGGGAAGTATAGGTATCCATCCTTCCTGTTCTGCCATTTGTTAATCTCTCTGTTGATGAGCTTACCCACTTCAATCTTATCTCTTGACATAATGGCATCAATAGCAATCAGCCTCTCTTTATCAACCCAGAGAGTGTGGGAAGTGGGTATCAAGCAATGCCTGATGAAATGAAACCAAGCACTGGCCTCATCACAAAGGTATCTCTTCAAAATTTTGAATTCATTCCCATGGTCGCCTCTTCGCTCCCAAACAGCTCCTTCAACACATATCCTTTCTTTGATTTCAGTCATCTCTGCCACTCCGTAAGTCTTTTGCTTCACCTCAACTGCCTTGCCATAGTAACCTAGCCCAAAGTAGTCATTTATGACTCTTACACCAAATTTGACTTCCTCACCTCGTACGATGGAGGTGCTTGAAAGTTCTCCATCGGTTCTTTCAACGATTCCTTTATAAAAGTCATGCACCAGAGTTGCAATGTATTCCTTTCTGTGAACTACAAATTTCTGCCATCCCAATGCTGCCACTGTTGCGATAAAGTCAGGATTTGGGTTTTCCAAGCTAAAACCCCTTTCTGGCAGCAAGGCTTTCTTCTTTGAAGGAATGGGGATTTCTGGGTTTGGAACAGAGGAAGAACTTGGGTTGACGTTCTTTCCTTTACCAGATGATTTTAATGCAGCTTGCTTTGTTTTAGTCATGGTGATTGTATGAGTTTTCTGGAGAGTGGGGGATTTGAGATTGAGATTTGCGATTTGGGGTTGGGAGAAGGTATAAGATTGCGGTTTCTGAAAGTGTATGAAGGTGGTTTTGATGATTGTAACTGGTGTGTGTCTATTGGGGAGGTTTTATGGGAAGTTGGGAAGTAGGTGGTGGCGTGGGTTTGGGAAAAAGGGGTAACCGTTGGAAGTGACGTCATGGTCACTTTGGCAGTCACGTCTCAAAAAAAATCATTAAAAATTGTTTCATTTGAAAACTGCTTGACTCATTTTCTTTTTCTTTTTCATTTAAAACTTTACCCAGGCAGCGAACGTGACAACATCCTAGACACGCAGAGACGTTATAACGTTTTTACTACTTCAGCTCCCAATCCTGCACAAAAATTTAAAGACACAAAATTGCTGGTTAGTAAAAACCATTGGGTTGCCTCCCAAGAGCGCTTGCTTTAAGAGTCTTCAGCCAGACTATCCCCTTTTTTGAATTCAGAGGTTGTTGAGAGTCACTGTGGTCTTGTCCCTAACCACATGTTCTCCATGGTAATGCTTCACTCTTTGGCCATTGACCTTGAAAATGGAATTAGTTTTCTCATCAAACAGATCCACAGCACCATGACTGTAGACTTTTACTATCTTGAAAGGTCCTGACCATCTTGATTTTAACTTCCCAGGGAACAACTTTAATCTTGAATTAAACAACAAAACTGATTGTCCCTCTACTAGCTCCCTTCTTTGAATTCTCTGATCGTGCCACTTCTTGGTTTTCTCTTTATACATTTTTGAATTCTCATAGGCAGTGTGCCTGAATTCATCTAGCTCATTTAGTTGAAGGAGCCTTGCTTCTCCAGCCTTTGAATGATCTAGGTTCAGTTGCTTCAGTGCCCAGTGAGCTTTGTGTTGGAGCTCAATGGGCAGGTGACAAGCTTTTCCGAAGACTAACTTGTATGGTGACATGCCCAGTGGTGTCTTAAATGCTGTTCGGTACGCCCACAATGCATCATCAAGGTGCAGGGACCAATCCTTCCTGTTTGGACCAACCATCTTCTCAAGTATCCTTTTAATTTCTCTGTTGGAAATTTCTGCTTGACCACTTGTTTGTGGGTGATAAGCTGTAGCAATCTTGTGCTTCACTCCGTACTTAGCCAATAGGTTCTCAATCAGCTTGTTACAAAAGTGAGAGCCTTCATCACTGATTATAGCCCTTGGAGTACCAAATCTTGTGAAGATGTTTTGCTTCAGGAATTTGCTGACTGATTTGGCCTCATTATTGGGTAATGCAATGGCTTCCACCCATTTTGACACATAATCCACAGCTACCAAAATGTATAAATTTCCATGAGACATAGGAAATGGCCCCATGAAGTCCATTCCCCAAACATCAAATAGTTCCACTTCAAGAATATTTGTCAATGGCATTTCTTGCTTGTTGGAGATGTTTCCAGTTCTTTGGCATTTATCACATCTTTTTACTAATTCATGAGCATCTTTGAAGAGTGTTGGCCAATAGTATCCTGACTGTAACACCTTTGCTGCAGTTCTGGTTCCTCCAAAATGTCCTCCATAAGGTGATGCATGACATTGTTGTAATACATGGAGTTGTTCCTCTTCAGCCAGGCATCTCCTAAGCAACTGATCTTGACACATCTTATATAGATAGGGCTCATCCCAAAAATAGTGCTTCACGGTGTGGAAGAATTTTTTTCTTTGCTGATGGTTGAAATCCACAGGCACCATCTTGCTGACTAGGAAGTTAACTATATCAGCATACCAGGGAGCAGTAGTATCAGACGTTATAACGTTTGAAGAAATAGTCATAGACGTGGTAACGTCTTCAGCTACTGTGGCTACTGTCAGCAGTTTTTCATCAGGGAAATTTTCTTTTATTTCTTCTGCACCTGTACCTGCATCAACATTCTCAAGCCTAGAAAGATGATCAGCAACTTGGTTCTCCACCCCCTTTTTATCATGAATTTCCAAGTCAAATTCTTGGAGGAGGAGAACCCATCTAATGAGTCGTGGCTTTGCATCTTTTTTAGAAATCAAATACTTGATGGCTGAGTGATCAGTAAAAACAATAACTTTTGCACCTACCAAGTATGATCTAAATTTGTCAAAAGCAAATACAACAGCCAGTAACTCTTTCTCAGTTACAGTATAATTTAATTGGGCATCATCTAAGGTTTTACTAGCATAGTATATAGAGTGAAAAATTTTGCCATACCTTTGACCCAATACGGCCCCCACAGCGTAGTCACTCGCATCACACATTAATTCAAATGGTTTGGACCAGTCAGGAGTGACTATCACAGGAGCTGTTACAAGGGCATTCTTCAATTTCTGGAAGGCTTCGTGACAATGCTCATCAAAGTTGAAGACGTTATCACGTTGCAGCAGCAGACACAAAGGTTTGGAAATTTTTGAGAAATCCTTGATAAACCTTCTGTAAAAACCAGCATGCCCTAAGAAACTTCTAATACCTTTGACAGTTGTAGGTGGAGGTAATTTGTCAATAACATCAATTTTCGCTTTATCCACCTCCAACCCTTTCTTTGAAATTTTATGCCCCAAAACAATTCCCTCTTGAACCATGAAGTGGCATTTCTCCCAGTTGAGTACTAAGTTGGTTTCTTCACACCTTATTAAGACTCCTTCTAAGTTATCCAAGCATGCCTTGTATGAGTCTCCATAGACTGAAAAGTCATCCATGAAAACTTCCATGGATTTTTCAATAAAATCTGAGAATAAAGCCATCATACACCTCTGAAATGTTGCAGGCGCATTACACAATCCAAATGGCATCCTTCTGAAGGCAAAGGTACCATAAGGACAAGTGAATGTGGTCTTCTCTTGGTCCTCAGGCACAATAGCTATCTGGTTATATCCTGAGTAACCATCAAGGAAGCAATAGAATTCTTTGCCTGCAAGTCTATCCAACATCTGGTCAATAAATGGCAGAGGAAAATGGTCCTTCTTGGTTGCTTTGTTCAGCTTCCTGTAGTCCATACATATCCTCCATCCAGTCACTGTTCTTGTTGGAATTAATTCATTTTTTTCATTGGTTACCACAGTAACTCCACCCTTCTTTGGCACACATTGAACTGGGCTCACCCATGAGCTATCACTAATTGGATAAATGATTCCTGCATCTAACCATTTGATGATTTCTTTCTTGACCACCTCCTTCATTATCGGGTTCAATCGCCTTTGTCCTTCAATGCTGTTCTTTGCATTCTCTTCCAAGACAATTCTGTGCATACAGATTGTGGGACTGATACCTTTGATATCTGCCATTTGCCAACCAATGGCTTTCTTGTGCCTTTTCAAGGTGCTAATGAGATCACTTTCCTGCTCTTGTGAGAGGTTAGAAGAAATGATCACTGGTAAAGAATCATTTTCCCCTAAAAAGGCATACTTCAGGTGATCAGGCAACACTTTCAATTCCAGAGTGGGTGGTTCTTCAATGGATGGTACTATCTTCTTGAGATTGGAGTCTTCTTTCCCCAAGGATTCATACTTCTTTGTCCACGCCCTGGGTACATGGGAATCAGACGTGACAACGTCTGTGGTTGACGTTGTAACGTTTGACTGATCAGCTTCTTCTGATAACAATTCTTGAATCTCATCATTGCCCAGAATATTTTCCAAGTGGTCATTATCTTTATTGAATTGCTTTTGAACCACATGGTCAAGGGCAACCACAAAGGAACATTCCTCTGTGTTAGGTTCTGGATACTTGAGTGCGTTGAGGACGTTGAATTTGACTTCTTGGTCATTGACCCTCATGATTAATTCTCCTTTCTGCACATCAATGAGTGTCCTTCCAGTGGCTAGAAATGGTCGCCCCAAGATGATAGGAACTTCCTTATCTGCATCAAAATCCAAAATAACAAAGTCCACTGGAAAAACGAATTTGTCAACTTTAATCAAAACATCTTCTAATATGCCCTCAGGATAAACTCTACTTTTATCAGCTAATGTAAGACTTAAAGAAGTAGGTCTGGCAGTTCCTATACCAAGTTTTTCATAAATGGACTTGGGCATCAAGTTAATGCTTGCCCCCAAGTCACATAAAGCTTTGCCAAGGTAAAAATCTCCAATGGAGCATGGTATAGTAAAACTGCCAGGATCTTTCAGTTTTCTAGGGAGTTTATTCTGCATGATTAAGCTACATTCTTCAGTTAAAGCAATAGTTTCAAACTCCCCTAGCCTTCTTCTTTTGGTGATGATATCCTTTAGGAACTTGGCATAGTTTGGCATCTGTTGTAGAGCTTCAACCAAGGGAAGGTTTATGTGCAGCTGTTTTAGCATCTCCATGAACCTGCTGAATTGCTTGTCTTCATGAGCTTTCTTGAGTCTTTGAGGGTAGGGTGGAGGAGGATATTCAGGTACCAGCTTAGGAACAGTCTTGATTCCGGGTTCAGAACTAGACGTTGTAACGTCTGGCTTAGACATCACAATGTCTGGAATATTCTTCTCTTTTTCTCCACCTTTGTTTTTCTCTTTTTCCTTGTCTGGCACCTCAGATTCCTTAGGCATAGATGGTTCTGGATACTCAGTGCCACTTCTTAATGAGATAGCATTTACCTGTGCATTCACCACATCTTTATCATTTGACTTGGATGAAGATGGTGTTTCAGTTGTGGATGGAAGAGATCCATTCTGTCTTTGAGTAAGAGCTGAGGCTATCTGTCCAATTTGGTTCTCCAAAGTTTTGATTGAAGACTCATGGGTCTGTAAGGTTGCCCTACAATCACTTATGAAAGTTTTCATCAAGGCTTCCAAATTGCTGTTGTTGTTATTCTGCGTATACTGCTTTTGTTGTTGAGGGGGAAATCCTGGGGGTATTGCAGGAGCAGCATTGCTAGCATTCAAAGAATTGTTGTTCTTCCAACTAAAATTTGGGTGATTTCTCCAATTTGAATTGTACAAGTTGGAGAAGGGACTGTTACCTTTGTTATGTGATACAAAGTTTACAGACTGGGGGTTATGGGGACACTCTTCGTAGACATGCCCTCCTTCACAATATACACACACTACTCCCCCAGATGGTGTTGGCTCAATAGCTGCAGCAGTCTGTGGTTCAGACGTGGCCACGTTTGGAGTGCTCAAGTTCTTAATCATGTTGGTCAGAGAAGCAACCTGAGCAGAAAGGGCAGTTACTTCACTTATCTCATGGACACCAGCCTTCTTTCCAGGAGTGAATCTATCAGAAGGCCAATGGGCATTGTGAGTGGCTATGTCTTCAATAAGTCTGCATGCCTCAGAGAAAGACATGTTTAATATGACACCGCCTGATGAAGCATCAAGTATAAGCCTGGTAGGTTGATCTAGACCATTATAAAAAGTCTCCATTTGAATAACTACGGGAATGCCATGGTGTGGGCACATTCTTAGTAATTCCTTCCATCTTTCCCAAGCCTCAAATAATGATTCCCCTTCTCTTTGTTTGAAGGAAGTGATGTCATTTCTTAACTTGGCATTTTTGTTGGGAGGGAAGTATTTTCCAAGAAATTTCTCAGCTAGCTCATCCCAAGTATGAATTGAATTTGGCTCTAAGGAGTTCAACCAATTCTTGGCCTTGTCCTTAAGAGAATATGGAAATAGCTTCAGTTGGAAGGCATCTTCTGAGACTCCAGGGATGACAAAGTTGCTACACACATCCAAGAATTGCCTTAGATGTGCATAAGGATCTTCTTGAGGGAAACCCCCAAATTGCCCTGCAGTCTGCAACATTTGGAACATCATTGGCTTGAATTCAAAGTGACCAGTATGAATAGGTGGTCTTGCAATGCCTGTTTGTAAATGTGCAGGATTGAGCACGGCATAATCACGCATAGGCCTGTCCCTGTCATTGACCATGTCTTGTGAAACTAAGTTTGGGGGTGCATCGGTTATAATGAAGCCAAAGTATTAAGAATGCAAAAAGGTTGGTGCACTAAACAATAGGAAAAAGAAAGAAATGAGAGAATAATGTTGTAGTTTCTTAGAAAAACAAAGAAGAAAAGAAAGAAAAATCAAAAACAGAAAAACAAGAGCAATGCAGCAAGGTTGATCATTGAGTAGGGAGACCATTTTTGTGGAGACACCATTATGGTTTCAGTCAAAAAATGATCAACCTAGAAAGAAAATGAGAGTTGTTAGGAAATAAAAAGTGCACTGACCAAATCTGTTCTAAAGTACTTAAACCAAGCCCTTTGTCATGCTTTGAAGCCCCTCAATACTTATGATGAAGTTGTTAGTCTATTCTACTTTTTGAAAAATCTTTGACTTGATTGAAAGCAAACTATTCTTTTTAAGCAGCCACACACTCACACAAATGAGCAGTAATAATTCTGAATGTTGTAGACAATGGTGTGTGTGTGTGATGCCCTGGCATTGGGGCATCCAATGCTGCAGCATCACGTGTGCGTAGTGAAAATCTGAGAATAGAACTTTTAAGCCCAATTTGGAAAATCTGTTGAGCAAAGGAAATAGCTGATCTGTTCTTCTAATTTTCAAAAAGTCTATTTCATTTGTCTTGTTCCAAGTGTCATTACTTGAGGACAAGTAATGGTTTATGTTTGGGGGTGTGATGACGACTCTATTTTATATAAAGTCATTTATCCCTTCATGACTTAAATTATTATTTGAATCTCAAGAATATTGTCTTGTAAATAAGTAAATATGCAAAAAAAAAAACATAAAACAAAGGAAAAGAATGCTATGACAAACAATTTGGCGCTTTTTAGACGTTTAGTGGTATTTTCATAAAATTGTTCAGTGCCACAGCACTTGATGCCACAACATTAAGAAAAACAGAATGCCGCAACATCAAAGAAAGGGTAATACCAGAGCATTGGACGAGGTTGGAAAGGCACAGCATTAAGACAAAAAGGAATGTTGGAGCATCAAGAGGAGTGGTAATGCTGCAGCATCATATGCAAAAGCACTTGATGCCACAGCATTACCATGATGACGTCACCAGACAGCAAGTTGCGCAAATAGCCCAAGTTGTCCACTTCAGCGCCACCCTATTGGCAACTTCACTTGCAAATTGTACTTTTTAGGGACACTTGTCCACACGCTATAGGACCCATTTGGTGGTAGTTTCACAATCAAATCAAGTCAAATTGAAGCAAGTGGAAACAAGTTCAAAGAACCTACTTTCTCAAGTTCAATGGACTTCCCTTTTGAAGACTATAAATACTCCTCACCTCCTCATTCACAAGCAGACCCGAGAAGACACAAAATATCACTTAAAATCATCTTTGGAGCTGGTCTCAAAGGAGAGGGAAGGAATTGACAACTTCTTCCTTCGTCCTCAAGTAACTACAAGGAAGACAATGCTGCAGCATTACTGAGCTGACTGATGCAGGAGCAATCAATTGTGTACACTCTACTCTATTCATTGTCTTTTGAATTTGTTAGTTATATTAACATGACTATGATTTCAGTAATATTAAGCATGAGCTAATTTCATTTGTAGTTGGGATGCCATACACTTTGTAAGGATCTTTTGACTAAGCTTTGTGTATATATTGATGTTTGCATTTTAGTTCTTGCATGCTTAATTCTTTCACATTCATCATTTAGAATTGATCAGCTAAAAGTGAATGCAAATTATAAATTCAGACATGGTTTGTAATTGGAACTCAAGAACAAATGTGGGTAAGTGTTTTAACAAAGGAAACTTTGTAATTCTGTGCTCAACCTAGACATAGGCAGCATAGTCCATAGGGTGATACTGCGGGTGCTTCATATACATGAGTGAACCTATTTAAGGGCGCAGACATGTTGTCCCTTGTAATGAAGCTCTGATGATAGTGACCGAAAGGCACACATCCAATGCTACAGCATCCAATGCTCCAGCATCATATATAACACAATGGTGTTAAAAGTGACTTACTAGTGGAAAAATATTCCAACTACTTCTTCATCATATACTTTCCAACACAACTTCAAATTGCTTGTTTATTTTCTATCTTTACTTTCTTGCATTCCTCCCTAATTGTGATATTTTGTTACTCTCACTAAAACTACCTATTTAGACTCTGAAATTAATCCAATCCCTGTGGGTACGATCTCAACTTACTGTTATATTACTTGTTACGATTGTGTATACTTGCACATCCATTTGTGTATATATATATATATATATATATATATATATATATATATATCAAGCACAACAAGGGACAAGCAATCTCTCAACACAGTCAATGATATAGTATCGAAAACCACCTCTCCATAGTCCAGCTGCAATACCTGTTCATAAGACTCGTTCCTCGGATGAAGGGAAAATGACCTGTTGACCACCAGTATCATATGTCATCCAATTAACAGTTCCATTGACGAATAATCCGGATACATGAAAAAGGAAAGGGAATCCTTGATAAGGGAACTTCTGATCAATCTTTTTCTAAACATTGGTACCCAATGTATAAACCTTAACTTATGCATCAAAAAATAGTCTACGCCCATCATAACATTTATGGCAATAAACAACAACAACCTTGTATTCATTATTGAAATGATTATATCCAAAGCCATATACTGTGAAGCTTACACTATCTGGATGTGGATTTTCTAAGTTCGGCAGTAGGTTGAATTTTCTTATGGAAGGGTTCCATAAAAGAGTGAAATTGTTATCGATGGCAATACAAATGATGCCATCGCAAGACCCAACAAGGCGATGGTAGGGATTCTGATTGTTCAAAGGGTGCTGAAGCTGCATCGCGGGGGAAATGGTCGCCGTTGTGAAGACGGAGGAGAGGGGGTAATCCATGAGACCGGGAGTGATGAGGTGATGGCGCTGGATTGACACGTGAAGGTGCTGCTTGGTGTTGCGTCCGTGTGTTTTATAATCGCAATATCAGTGCAAGTATACACGTCGTACAAGTAATAAAGTGGATAAAAGTAAGAGATCGTTCCCACGAGGATTGATTAACTTTCAGAGTTCAAGTCTTTAAAACACAAGTGAAACAAGTAGCAAATCGACACTAAAAGTTGGTATTAAGACTAAGAACATAAATAAAGCAAGTAAATGAGAAGTGGGTGTGAATATGGAAGAGTATGAGTTGGATTGCTGCATGCAAGTAAATCTCCTCTAGTCAGACGTTATAACGTTTACACGCTAATACGTACAAATGCTATGTTGTATAGACGTTATAACGTTTGAACGCTGTTGCAAAAGAGCTGTGCTTTTCAGTCACAAAACGTCAGAGCTTCAAGTACTAGAATTCCTATGTCTAGGTTCTAAGTAGGCCTACTCCTGTATTTTAAGTACCCACAGCAATGTCCTATGAACTATTATCTGTTCTATGTCTAGACTTAGATAAAAATGCCTAAATGTCTTTAGTGCACCTTTTCATTCACATAAATCTTTGAGTTCTTTTCATAGACCATGTCTGTACCTATGAATCTACTTATTTTAAGTGATCAGTTCAAAACAAGTTTGGAAATATTAACATGCAAAGATTTAAAACGCATAAACATCAATACTCCATAACATTAAACTAGAGGTTCATTACATGCAAAACAACAACCCAACTACAAATTGTTTAGCTCATGCTGAGCATCCTTACAGAAATAAGAGGAGTTAAAATCCAAATACCGTACATAGAGAAAAGGAGACTAAACGCAAAAGATACGCCTAAGTGGCCTTCCTTCATGCACGCTGTAAAGACGTTACAACGTCTGAGCTTTACAATAATGGCTGCGAATGGATATGGAAATTGGGGCCTTGAGAGAATTAAAAATGAAGAAGTCTGTGTCCAGAACTTCTCTCAGAAAAACTATCTCTGAAAAATGGGGGAAGGTGGATGATGAATGGAGTCGTGTCTTTTCCGCATAGTGCACCCTTGCCTTTTTATAGAGAGAGAATAGCCATGGTCAAAAGAGGTCACATGCTGCTGATGTCATTCCCCCACCTTCCAAGCTTGCTTGCGAGTTGACTCTGCCCTGAAGTGACACCGCACTGCTACAGTGCGTCAGCCGCGTCAGTGTTGAAGAAAGAGAAGATCTTCTTCATTTCCAGATCTCTGGTCATCATTACATGCGCGCCAAAATGATATATATTATTTTCTTGCTCTGCTGTCCTTCTTCAGACGTGATGAGAGACGCTGCCACGTTCAGATTACTGCACAAACACAAGAAGCATCAAAACGCTCACAAAGGCGCCAATTGGCACCAAAATGCCTAGAACTTGTAATTTAGCCCCTTTCTAACTAAAAGCAATAAACTAACAGAAACTTTACTAGAAACAACCTGCTATTGCCAGAGAACTTGCATGATTTAACTTTGAATACGTATAAATAACTCATATAAATATGAGTTATCACTTGGAGAATTGGTTATTACAAGAGATTAGGAATAACCAATCCTTACAGACACACTTGAGTTGCATGAGGTACTTGATGGGGAGCCTACTCAGGATTTGCTTTAAGACCTCGAATGGAAGAGTGGAAAAGGCATTGCATGAGATGGGCTATAGGAGTCGTGACGATCCACCAGCCTGTAAATATAAACTAAAAGAAATTAAAAAAAATTAATAATGAACTACGGATTTACCATAAATCCGTTAGGCATTTTATGGAAAATCATCAACTACGGATTTACATAAATCTGTTTGGAAAATTCAACTTTAACAGCGGATTTATGTAAATCTGTTTCCAAAAATTTTAAAATTATACAGATTTATGTAAATCCGTTTTGGAAAAAAACTGTAACCGAATTTATGAATTTCCTACGTGACGGATTTACGTAATTCCGTTTTGTCAAATTTTCGGACTTACTTTTGTCTAGAACGGAAGTAAGTGAAGAATGAGAAAGGAAACTAGGTTTTTGTTAAGGTTGGGGGTATTTTGGGTATTTTACACGGGTTGTGGGGGTATGATGTATAGTGGTGTGGGTATAAAAAATGGAACCCTTAATGGAAATACTTTGGACCAAAAAAAAGGGCGATTTTAAGGAAAATTCTTTTGGCACACCCTCCACTACTCTCCCATGCCCATCAAAATTGGTAAAAAGTCTAAAATATTCTTAAACTATAAAAAAATTCTATTCAACTTCATTTCTTCATTTTTTTTCTTGTGCTTTTGCTAGACTCGGTACCACAATACCGAATCAAGGCAGTATTAAGATACCGTTAGTTAAAGATGTTTGCAAATTACACGTTCGCTACCAAGATACCGAACATGTCTGATACCAAGGTACCGAGTGTGTTAAGCTTGAAATACACCTCCTCAAACATCTGTGTAACCTTGGTACTATACAAATTTAGTACTTTGGTACTAGGCGTTTAATAGGTTGTGCATAATCATGTTTTTACATATGTTTTCTATGTTTAACAACTTAAGTTCCACCGACACTTTTGATCAACATATAGAATTTCAACGGCTTAGATTCCACCGATAATCTTGATCAACAACAGTCAAATTTCTTTAATAGAGTCGTTGGAATCCCCATCCTTTGTGTCAGAAAAATGAGTGGATGACATTTGGTGTGATAGAATTTCAACGGCCCAGATTTATCATCCACAATTTTGATCAACAACCAATACGAACACTCATCCACACTTTACCCGTTAAAAATAGGAACACTTACCCCTATTTTCTTTCGCACCAACATCTTTCCCGTACTAAACACCTACTTCTTCACACACCCCTACCCTCTCAGATGGACATCACACCAACGTAGTTCTCTATGGACACTAATCTGACCATCCTCTATCACAGTGGTCATATAATCACACAGGAAATTATGTTTAGTTTCAGTGTCCCAATCTTATCCTTTGTAGGATAAAAAAGGATATCATCTTAGCGGAGTTAAAGGAAAAGGTTCAGTGAAAGATTCAAGGAAATGCTTGGCCTAGAGGGGTGTGTACTATTTGTTTTTGCAAACCTAGTCGTGGAGCTGATGGACGTATCCAATATTCACAGACGACTCTGCAAAGCGATGATGATGTACAAGTAATGATCAACACTGACCGTGAATATTCATCAGCTGGGCCTATAGAGTCATATCCGGGGTGTTGAAGAGATCATTTTCCTTTTAAAACAAGTTGTTCATAATCATATAGAGTTACAACCTACCCTCTCCTATGAATATAAAAAACTTCAATGTGTGGCTTGACCATTTCTTATGTCTATTCTTGGGTGATAAGAAGGAGGAGAGCTATATTTTATATAGTGTTTGTTCTCACTGTGGTATATTTGGAAAGCTAGAAATTTAATGGTGTTTGAACAGAAGCATACGAACCCTAGGGAAACTCTCCTAACATTTAAAGCACAGTGTTCAGAGTTTCTAGTAAGAACTGTGCCTCCAAACCCTACCATCAGTGTCACTTTGAGCTACTCTCGAGATTTCACCTTCTGGCATCCCCTGAGGCCTAATTTCATAAAATTAAACTCGGATGATCAATTTGCAGTGAGCTCTAGTAAGGGTTTCTCTTGAGTTGTTGGGACAAATGATAAAGGATATGTTACTAAAGGGATTACCGCTAAGATCTTTGCAAGATCTGTTTTTGTTGTAGAAGCTCTGGCTCTCCGAGAAGCGGTTTCCTTTGCCTCAAGTCTGGTGCTCAGTCATGTAATCTTCGAATTTGATAGCTTAGGTCTCATTGAAACATGTAGAGGAAACATTATTAGAAGAGAGATTGATCATATTGTGAAAGATATCTTAAGTTTTAGAAGTAAATTTCTGTTTGTGGGTTTTACCTGGGTGAACCGGAACGGGAACAAAGTGGTTGATCTCCTCGCCAAGCTTGCTTCTTCATCGGTTCTTCCTCATAACGGGACAGCTCACCCTCCGGCCTCTCTTGAAATTCTGATCGCGATGGAGAAGAAGATGTAGATCTTAGGCGCCCTGTGTGGTTCCTCTGGCCTCTTTTGCTTTTCTGATTGCGATGGAGATGTAGATGGAGATCGTAGTTGCTCTGTGTGGTTGTAGTGTTGTTTGCTTAATTAGGATTGCGAAGTATATGATTGTAATGGGGTGGTTGGAATTTGTTTGTTGTTTTAGTGAAAGTGGGTAGTCGTAGAGTTATTCGCTTTAAGTGGGTCAAGTTGTTGTATTGGGCTGTTTTTAATTTTTGTTTCGGTTCAATCTTGTGTATTGGCTTCGGCCTTGCTGGCCCATTTAGTTGTATCCTGGTTGGGCCTTGCCCTTATTATCAATGAAACTTGGTACATTGGATAAAAAAATAGTAGACCAGTATGGATCCGCTGTATCATTTTCCTGTTGTGTTTTTATTACCTGTAATCATGTGTTTGTCATTTGTCTTTTGTTATGTGTGTCTATTTTGTGACGTGTAAATCTGTTTATATCAATAAGATTTCAGCTTCAAATTAGTGTAAACGGATATATAAACAAACCATAGTGCTTTAGGACTTGAATATTTTGGATAGTTTATTTTTATATTTTGCACATGAAAGACAATAAAATATAACATCATGTACTAAAAAAACCATAAAAACTCAATAACTTCATAAAAAGAAAATTTCACATACTAAACCTGGCACTGGTTGTGCCTCATACTCTGCCTATCTAGATGGTGACTGCAGTGAAGGCTGGTGTACGTTTGTGGGACAAATGTAAGGACCCTCTGGTACCACTCCATATAGTCAGGAACGGTGTCTGGGAGACTCTCCTTAATTGCATCGCGATGCTCAACTCTATGTTCGTCAAACTCCATCCACATGTCATCCGCCATCTCGACTAACAGACATCTGCCTAATATCTACTGTTTGTACGTGCTCGCCTGCCAGCGCTCCATAAATTCCTTAATAATACCCTTGTCCACCTGTTTGTACCCTAAAACGATAAGGGGGAGTAGGCCAGAACGCTCCACAATGGCATGAATCTCGTCAGCTGATACAATCATATCCCTAGTATGAGTGTGGGATAATGCATAGCGTCCCGTGATCATGCATCGTTGTGGTCTCCGTTAGTAGGTTTCAACCATTACAAAACCTAATAATAAAAATAAACATAAGCTCTGGCAGACTCAATTGACCCTCCCATAACTCCCTAGCACGTTTTGCTTATTTGGCATGTCCAACACAACATTTTAATGAGTCATAACTTTTTTATTTCAAATTTTAAAAAAAAAAACAAAAAATAATTAACTTAAAATTCTTCAATCTTCAACAAACCCAGAAATTAGGGTTCATCTCCTTGAAGAAACACCAATTCTGTAATAAACCTCTTGCCTGAAGGATTTAAATCTCAAACTTTTTTTAATATTGATATTTTTATGCTTTTAGCGTAAGGTTTGTTTGTTTTTCGAATTTCCGCTGCTTGCTTTGTTTGATGTTCTAAGATTGCTTGTTTGCGTTTCAGATTTTTGCTGAGCGAGCTTTTGTTGTTGTTAAAATTTGGTAATTATTATGAAGATTTGAACACAAATTTGGAGTTGCATTTGTTGTTAATTTGGAGTATTAGTTTTTCTTAACCGTTCGTTTCCATAGTTTTCAATTTTGGGGTTGAAGATGAAGATCAGCTTGTGAATGAAGCCCCGATACTTCAAACATGGAGACGTACCCGTGTCGGATACGTATCCGATACCGATACTTCCCGATACTTCCCGATACGTACCCAAAGAGTATCTAATAATTTTTTAATTCTTTTTAAAAAATATTTGACTCGATACTTTTCAGATACATCTTTGATACTTCTTACCAACTAAGGATACTTCTCAGATACTTTTTCGATACCTCTTACCAACTAAGCACATGATTGTCACTCATATATGATACACTTTAATACCTCATAATAACTAAAAGACAAAGTTATATGTTTTTTCGTAATACAATAATAGAAGAAATAATACATTGTGATATGAGTGGGATAAATATACGTAACTATCTCTACTTGATAAGACCACAAGTATTTATTTCTACAATGTGATGAATATATATTGACTAATGATATGCTTATGTTTTATTGACCAATTACGTACTAATATGAATATCTTAGTCTATAAAAAGTCGTCTATTTCTGCCACTGACTATTCGTATTTTACGATTTCGGGTGGTCTTAGTTACTTGTCCACCAATACTTTTTATGACTAGTCACTCATATATAGGTGTGTCGGTTGTCCTATTCCTTTCATCCATATATTTTGTGTGATTTTTTTATCTATTTGGGCAGTTTTTTTTTTCATATCTATAAAATGCAATATTTCAGTTTTTCATCTTTGTTTTTTTCTATTTGTGTTTCTATTCTATTTTATTTTTTGTTATGTTTTAATATATTTAAATTTTAATTTAATTTTTTATTAAAGTATCCCAGCCGTGTCGTATCTTGATTTTCAAAATTTTCCCGTATCCCCGTATCCGTATCGTGTCGTATCCCGTATCGTATCCGGTATCCAGGCTTCATAGTTGTGATTGAAGATGAACAATTTCTGGGTTTGAGGTTGAAGATGAGTTTAGGGTTGAAGTTTAAGATGAGTTTGTGACTGAAGATGAACAATTTCTGGGTCTGAGGTTGAAGATGGGTTTGGGGTTGAAGATGAAGATGCCATGTAGGCTTCGTTAGACAGGTCAGCTACGTTAATGCCATGTAGGCTTAGTTGAAACGGAAAATGAAAAAATGGCTAACGATGTACACATTATGTAACTTAGAGAACCTAATTGATACAAAGAAAACTTAAAGGACCAATTCTCTACAAATAAATAACTTAAATGACCCCAAACGAAACATAAGTCAACGGCATTTTCAATTCAAATAACAATAATAGAGATTTTAAAAAATTGACATAAATTGAAAAAAAATTCCTTAAGTTAAATATTATCAATAATAACACATTTTAAGAATTTTTTGTGGGTCAAGTTTGTATTGTTGACTGTTCTTTTTATGGGATGAAGTTATTCATATAAACCTGCAAATAATCATATAAACTTACATATTAAATTCAAATTATTATTGTTAAGTGTGATGACTTTTTTTTTGAGGTTTAAATGACTTGTTTTGATGTATTTTTATTCTTAATGCAACAAAAATTAAATTTAGTCAATCACAATTTATTGCATTATTAATAAAGCTTTCAAAAATTGTAAATTTGAGGTTTATAATTCAAAATTTAAACCATAGCATTAAATTATATAATAAACATAAATAATAGGGGTAAAAATACCATTTTTAGTTAGCTTTAATAAAATATTATTTTTCGTTTTTCATTTTTTATTATTCTAAAATTTAATTTTTACTAAAAATGGTAAAAATAATATTTTATTAAAACTTATTAAAAATGGTAAAGGTCCAACCGGTGGACGTTTTTAAAAAAGGTCCATATTTGGGGACCTTAAATAATATGTCTTTATTCAAAACAATTAGCACTATATTCTTCTTCACATTTTAAAAGCTATAAAAACCTATAATTTATTTACGTGCATGCACATCAAATCTCAAATACATAGTCTCTTATGTCTTAAATATTTTTCTTTAAACAATTAGTATTTTTATACTTTAAAAATTTGTGCTAGAGTCAAGTGGCTGTTTATGTTGTTAGACATGCAATGCATTGTTTTTAAGCCATGGCTTTAATACTCAAGAAAATTACATCTGTTTATGATGAGCCAAAGCTAAGGGTGAACTAATTCTTTTAAATAAAATATTAATTCCATAACTTTATATATTAATTAGTAAAACTAATTAATGATGAATCGAAGCTTTTTTTTTAACAACTTGATGAGTCAAAGCTGATCCCTACGTACATGGCTACATATACACAAATGTAGAATTAGGTGTATATTACATTCTTTATGATACATGTAAGCAATAATATATGCATTGGAAAAAAGTAATATATGCATTGTGTATGTATAGTAAGAATTTTCATTCATGCATCTTAAAGTTTGACTTTCAAAGATGCATTATATATATATATATATATATATATATATATATATATATAATAAAAGAAAATATTTATATTTATATTTTAATTTTTAATTACCCTATTCCCACTTTATTTTTTATTTTTAGTTTCAAACTAAGTTCGTGCAATGCGTCATTCTAGTGTATATTTCCTTTCTCGGATGAAGCCTATTTTCTCGATAAATACCTCCTCAAAGAAAAGCATTAGCAACTACCACTCTTCTTTAGAGAACTCATAATATATTTAATAATAATGTCAGAAAGAGTACAGTTTGGTGGTGACAACAAAAAGCTGAAGCGCATGTTGGAAGAGCCACCTACAATAGATGTCACCGATTCAAAGTTGTTTCTCTCTTTGAATCTGGGAAGCAACAAAGTTGTAGGTGGATCATCCTCATCCAGCTTAACAACATTCAAATTCTTAAAAACTCATCATGAGGAATCCACTTTTGCTCCTCCAAATCCAAATCCTACTAATAATAGTGATGATGTGATCAATCCAAGGGAATTTCCATGCAACTATTGCAACAAGAAGTTCACAACTTCTCAAGCCCTAGGTGGACACCAAAATGCCCATAGGCGTGAAAGAGTGATCTCAAGAATGGAAAAGGGTGGCCCTACTTTTGGGTTTGGTCCTCATCACTTGTGTCCTTGTTTGGCAAATCCTCAATTCCATGGGACACCCTTTTGTCTTGCATATGGAAATCATCACATGCCTCAATACCCCTATATGGCTCCTCATCATGATAACATGTCATGGGCTTATTTTGCACCTGCTTATGGTAACCCATTTGGTTGGGGTCAAACTCCACAAAATGTGGGGTTTGGTCATAATGTTCCTTCAACTACTAGGGCTCCTCAAGGTGGTCTTGACACTACCTTTTTGGGGTATCCCTATGTTGGGAATTATAACCAGCCATCTTCATCCCCATTCCCTGATATGTCTTCCAACCATTAGTATCTTTGCTAGTCTTATACAATAAAAATCTCAGATCTATTAGAATAAAGTTGATTTGACGAAAATTAGTGCAGAAAAATGAGATTGATCTTTAATTTATATTAGAGATTAATTTCATTTTTTCCATCTCTAATTTTCATTGGTAATTTAATTTTTTAATAGTTTTAGCCTTTATTTATCGTGATTTTAAAATATTGTAATAGTCGCAGTTGCAGATATATTATTATTGAAAATTGTGGAAAAATTGATGTTGTTGTGTTTGCAATATATTATACTTTATGTTATAAGATTATTGGAGGAAACTTCTAAACTCTATATATTAGAGTTATAATTAGTATAAGGCGGTTTGATCACGATTTTATATGATCTTTTTTGGTTTAAATTAATTCAGCTAATTAAACCAAAAGATCACATAAAAGGGAGAACATTCGCCTAAGATTGAGGGAGATATGTAATGAAACAAGTTATTTTTTCGAGATCAGGTCAATTAATTATGTATACAAAGTAGTACAATTAAAATATGACTTTCAATTTTTCTTTATATCAATAAGAATACACTCGAATCTCAAAAAAAAAAAAAAGAATACACTCGTAACTTGGGCATTAAAACAACATTTAGGCGTAATATTTGGAGTCTCTCAACAAAAAAATTATGATGTTACTAGGGAACTATTTTCTTAGTTTGTCAAGAGTACCCAAAATATAAAGACTAGCCCTTATATATATATATATATATATATATATATATATATATATATATATTACATCAAATTATCTTTCATAGCATCTTGACATGTATGATTATTTATTATTGAAAATTTAGATTTAAGGACTTAATAACTATATATTAATAATATAAAAAGATTTTATTCAGATTATTGGGTGGCCTTTGAAACTCTTCATAGAAGGTGGAGATTGTTCAACTTGCGGAGCTAAACTAAATCCTATTAATGAAATTTATATTTATTGGAAGAAAAACATGGATCATTAAAATGTTACTTCTTCAAATTTATTTACATTGAAGCAACAAGTAAAATGTATTCTACGAAAATAAATAAATTATCAATGTGTAATTATTATACCATAGGGTTTTCCACCTACTGATAAACATAAGTAATATTTGTGTTGAATTTCGTAATTAAAATCATAATGTATTGTCTAATTAATTTAAAGTCAGAATTTATTTATCGATAATGGTCAAAGGCATCTTATTTTAAATTTTTAGTTATAATAGAGTTTTAATTAACATTAATAGTGAAGTAAGTCAATCAAAAAAAATTAATAGTGAAATAAGTCAGTCAAAAAAATTAATAGTGAAATAAAATAAAATAAAATTCCATGTTATATACAACTAATAAATATCAACCAATTAATATTAATATTTATGAATAAAAATAATAACTAATTATAATAAGTAGACATTATGATAATTTTATATTCTTTGTTCACTAAAACAGTATACAAATTAAAATAATGTTTGACTTTTTTGTTAAGATTAAAATTTTCCTGTCTATTTTTTAATTTAGTAAAAATGCATGTAAAGATTAAAATACTAATCAGTTTAATTTATTTTAAAATACTTACGTGAATATAAATTTAGACAAGAAAAAATATGAAAAGTGGAAATTAGAAAACTTGAAATTTTATTTTGTACTAACTAGTATTTTTCTTCAAACAAATTAAACTCATTGATATTTTATTCATCTACACATTTATTATTCATTAAGAAGAATAACCTTATTTTTTTGGATGAAAGGAAAGAATAGCCTTATTCAAATGAAGAAAGAGATCGCGTCTTCATCATTTTTCTCGGTAGTAATAACTTTTATTTTAAATTTTTTGTTCAAATGAGTAAATAGTGTATAATAACCCAGGGGTGTGGTTGAGCGGTAGGGTTCATCATCCCTTAACCAAGTGTAACCAAGTGTCGAGGGTTCGTTCATCGCCTTGGGTATGGAGCAGCTTTACTTTATCCATAAGCATAGGTGTTTAATTAATCCATAACACCTTTTTGTCAAAAAAAAAAATCCATAACACCCTATTTTTTTATAGACAATGTTAGTAGTTAGTAGTTAAACGGAGGGGACACATCTCTTAGATTACCTAGATTGATTACACACATCTCCTTAAATATGTAAGAATAGTGGTGTGTTTTATGTAACATCCTCGTACAATCTAATCATCAATGACCATATACATATGAATCCAAAGAAACATAATACATATCCTCAAATATCTAGATAACATTCTATACAAAAAATCCTTGGTCATCCTAAGAAAATGCCTTCATATCTTCGTTCCTCGAACCACATCTTCGATTTTGCTTTCTAGCTTCATCTGAAAAACCACAAAATATAAAGAGTGAGATTTAAGAAAATGAGTCTCTCTTAGGTATAACACCAACCCTCTTCCTAATGCCTATCTTATCTTTAATTTCCTATCAGTCATCTAGTTGGGACTTTAGCTCCCAATGATCATCATATAATTGGGACTTTACTTCCCAATGTTCCTATTTCCTATATTGAGACTTTACCTCTCAATGATCATTTAATTGGGATTTTACCTCCCAATACTTCATTTTCCCTATATCGAGACTTTACCTCTCAATGATCCTTTTTAATTGGGACTTTACCTCCCAATACTTCCTTTAATTGAGACTTTACCTCTCAATGATCCTTTTATTGGAACTTTACCTCCCAATACTTCCTTTAATTGAGACTTTACCTCTCAATGATCCTTTTATTGAGACTTTACCTCCCAATGCTTCCTTTTTTCCTATAGTGAGACTTTACCTCTCAATGGTCCTTTAATTGGGACTTTACCTCTCAATACTTCCTTTTTACATATCAATCAACATTCATATCATTCAATCTATACTTAGGAGTAAATTTTATTACTCAAGAGCTCAATCATAAACACCTTTCCAGCAACCAATAACAATCATTTAATCAGCCAATACATTACAAGATTATAGTGAAGCAACAAGTATTTCCACATACAGCACACGTGCAGAATTTTCTGCAGTTATATATCTATTTCGGCGAATTAATTAAAATATCAAACGACATCGGATTTAAACAAACGACCACTCTTTGGAAAGCTCTATAAGTCTAGTTTATGCATATGAATTTTATTTTGCAAGTTAAGCATCCAATTGGTACAGTTTATTAAAATAAGACTTAAGGGTACAGAGACAAGACAGCACTCTTTGTTCAAGTTGCAACCCAGTTTTATCCATCAATTCTTAATGAAATTTAGTCAAACCAGTGCCTATTTTGTAAGAAATTAAGTCTAGTTTCCAATGGAGCAAAAACCAACCGCAAACGATATCCGTACAGAAAGTTGCAACCAAATTACCAAACCTATAGCCATACGGGTTTGACAATGATTCATGACAAATTAATAACTCTATCACAATTTCAATCAATTAACTTCTTGCTCAACAATGCCAAATTCAGAAATTACTTCATTAACTCAAGTTCACAAATCTGGGTAATCAATAAACATTCAAACAAACCATTTTATCTAAAGGAGGGGTGAGGAACTCACAAGTTATGTTAAACTCTTGAATGGAGATGAAGTAAACATTCCCACAAAATGCAATTAAATTCCTAAGCTCCAAAATCACAATGTACAGCCCAAGCCTCTTCTTTTGCAACTCTTAATCCCAAAACAGCACCCTTAGACCCTCATTCAGCTTCCTAGTTGTACATGCAAGCACCAAGAGATTGAAATCTCAACTCCTAAACCACATGCAATGCAAGCTCAAATATGAAGGTGGGAAGAAGGTGGTGATGAAACATTCTGTTTTTAATGTGTGTGGGTGAGAGGGAACGAATTTGATGAAGGTATTTGGGTCAATGAAGTTAGAATTTCAGTACATGCAACAATGGTGGAAGGGTTCTCTTGCTTCTCCCTTCCTCTTTCTCACTCTCGACCTTACTCTCTTTCTATTCTCTTTCTTTCTCAAAAATGTGATATGAAGCCAAATGAGAGGGAAATAAAAGTAGTTGTAGTGCTCCAGCTGATGGCTTTAATGGGGAATGGGTTGGGCTTAAAGGCTTTGAGACCTATTAAACAAACTCGGTTTACTTCCTGCACCCCCATTTATTACTATTAGTAAACAATTCTATTATGCATTAATTCATACTAAATTCCCAATCCAAATAAAACCAACATTCAATAAGATGAAACATATAAGTAAACATGAGGAAACATCAACATTCATATTAGTAATTCAATCACTCAAAGACATTTAATTAACTATAAAATCAATCAAAACAATTATAAAGTCAATGATTAATTCACAACACACAATTATTTCCACAATTATCATTTAATCAAATAAAATTCATCATTCTTCACATTTTCTCAATAATCAAACTAGCACTTAATTTAATAAGACTTATTCATAATCACATAACAATAAAATTACACATATAATTCCGTAAAATACATTCACAATGTCACGCCATTTACCAAACATTTATTTCAATAACATAATCCACCAAAGGCGTCAAAAATCAATAATTTGGCAACAACGTAACTAAATCCTACAAATCTTGCAATGGTAGTCAAATACCATTATAAGCCTTAACTCCATTTAATCCTACTTTAAGATCCATCCCCGACTTAACCGGTCGAGTTTCGGGGTGTTAGAGTTTATGTCTTTTAAACAAAATTTATGGGAGGTGAGTGAAAATTTCCTAGTAAATAAAAGAGATGAGTATTCATTTCCAAAACAAAATGGTGTTTATTTCATTTAATCATAACCACCGATCCTCTCTAAAAATGAAAAACCAAAAAGAACATTATTAGCTCATTTGGTCACCGATCCTCTCTAAAAATGAAAAACCAAAAAGAACATTATTAGCTCATTTGGTCCCATGGATCCACCACTCATCAATGTATGGTATGTATCAAATCTAACCACACAACTTGTCAATAATCATAGTAGGTTTCTAAACCACCTCCAGCAACTAACATGATATAACACAAGTGATAGATACTCTGGTGCGTACGGAAAAACATTTGTTGGGAGAGATCAACTCTTTAAATGAATCTCTGATAAGTTTTCACAATTACGCATGGAGGATATATTGGTTTTTTTAATAAAAAAAAAACCTCCAGCAAGAGAAAAAATAAAACTCCATAATGAATGTAACCTAATTATGATCTGTAAAATTAATAGGAGCAGTTGTTGCTTACAAAACTTGGATACAGTGCTTTATACCATGCTAGCTTCATAAATAAAATTATCAATAAAATGGATATCAGGTAACTATCCACAATTATATATAATCAAAAGCCGGTGGAAACTGCGCACCAAAAAAATGGTAACAAAATATATATATATATATATATATATATATATATATATATATATATAAACAAAAGTTAGCTCAAAAAACTCAACATGTTATGTTTCCTAAGTAATGCATGTTAATTAAAAAAAGTAAGTCCAGTAGAACTTCCTGTTTGATATCTATGCTATGATAGTGATTTAAAACTTGGAAAAACTGGTCCGAACATTACTCTCACACTAATTAGTTCAAAAGTCTTCAATTAGCTCTTCTAGTTTCCTTTGAAGATCTCAAATTGAGCTCCCAAGGACAAACTAAAAGTTTCCAAAATTCAATTAATATAACTAATACAAGTAATCCCTTCAGAATTATCCTTTTTTTACTTTGGAAACTATAATTACCCATAAGTACTGATGAATTAGCTCTCATTGCATATTTTAAAGTTTAACATCTCTACTGCATGCAGAGACTATAGTATTTAAAAACAAAACAAACAACCCATCAGGAAATCTTCCAGCGTCTATGAACATTGCTTTATCAATCAAAACTCAGTTAAATAGTTGTTGATAGTGTTACAACACTTCCTACCATTGTTCTTCTAACACTGAAATTCAAGAAAATCCTAATAATTATGAAAGTCCTGATAACTAGTAGAACCTAATTTCAAAGTCGCAAAACCAACATAAATTTCACTCATCATTGAGTGAATGCTAGAAAGAGTTTGTTGCTAGGGGTTCTAAAATATTAAAAACCAAATTCCATCCTGAATGGGCAATAACGCATAAACAAAATTGGGACTACATGTGCCACAGCTTTATGTTTAACATTTGACTATTCAAACCTACAGCCCCCTGGCCCTTGGCTTTTCTAAAAACAAAGGTAAGATGTAGGGTCCAAAGCAAACAAAATTTATCCCCTCGTAGAAAGGGGGTAAGAATAAAATTTTACATCAGTTAACTGCTACGCTGCTAGGCTATATATGAGACATTTGGAGATCATGTAGCTCAGCACCCATGTCTGCTTGTGCATACAACCATCGAGACCATAGATGTGGGGTGTGACGTGAACCATAACGATTTTGCGCAAGATATCAGAGAATAATGAAATTCCATTTACATTGTGTATAAGGTCGTCATCATCTACGTCCTCTTCTGCCACCCCCACGACTCCCTCTCCCACCATGGCCACGACCCCCACGGCCACCACCACGGCCACGGCCACCACCACGACCACCACGGCCACCACCACGACCATTAAACACTGGTTGATGGGGCTTAAGCCCTAAGGATTGAACTCCCCTCTTTTTAGGGTGTGGTTCTTTGTCTTCCTCATCTTCCTTGTAGGTGGCCCTGTTTCTAGAGGTGAAAGTGATTTCACGTGATCCTCCAGGACCCTGCTTAACACCATTTGGAATACGAGAGGATTGTCTGTCACCTTTGAGAGCTGCCACTCTATCTCCCAGAGGAAGTGCGTCCTCTGCTGCAAGTGATTTTTGGCTCCAGAATGCCTCTGCATGCTGCTCATTCTTGATTTCATACATCCTACATAATATGTGAAAGTGATTCAAAATTATGAATCAAAAGATATAGAATACAAGGAACTCCATATTTCATAAACATGGAGGAAAAAAACATTAAAAAAAATCTCACCGATTTAGAAAACATTGTCATTGGTTATAGAAATATATTAAAATGCACCTAATAATGATGAATCAACCCATTTATCTCCCATAATAGGAAAGGAACCACACAAACTGTTAACAAATTCTCACCTTGGAACCCGAGTTTTCTCATTCATTTTATTCACAGGTTCATCTTCTGATGATGCCTCAGAGTCACCTAGACTTTGATCATCATCAGACGTGACTGCTTCAAAATGTTCCTTTAACAAGGATGTTTGCTTTTTACTAGCACCCATGGGATGCAAAGCCAGATATTCTTCCGAGGTCTCCTTAATCTCAAATTCCTGAAACCAAATGGTAAGTGCTAATTGTGAGAAAGAAACATGTTTCATTTAAAGACAAACAACAGGCCAAATTTTCCATATGTGTACTATATATTTTTATATTTTATGCTGCAGTTAAGTTTGAATTTTTTGCAGCAGAACTTCTTCGAAAAAACATAAGTTCAAATTGACCATCTATAGGACACATAAAATGAAGCTGACTAGAAAACAATCCGTGCACACATGATATTTTTTGTATGCCAAAATTTCAACACGTCATTAAGTGGGACTAATATGAGATTTCAATGCAACACAGCCCACTGGGACAGTAGGAAATTATAATGTTAAAATACAGCTAGTTGGGAGAAGTTTGAAGCTTCACTTGTTAGGATATAAAAGGGCTAAGACGAGAGCATAAAGCCAACAACTGACATTTCAGATCACAGTACCTTATTTGTAAATATAGCTTTAAATCGCTCATCTTCAAGATCTTGCATGTTAATCCCTTTCTTTTTCTTGGATGTCTTTTTAGTTTCATCATCCTCAGCATCTCTCTTCTCATTTTCAACTTCTTCACCTTCAATGAGGCGGGATGCAAGAGCCCGATTAACCTTGGGTAATTTTCTCTTGATCTGCAAGGAAGATGATTGAGGCATTGCCATAGATTAAAATTTCATTCTAAACCACTTAATCACCCTTAACTATTAATATATGAATAGAAAACTAAAAAGCTCAGAACAGAAGTCAACCGTAATTCGTGAAGCACGTTCAGCTTCCATTCTTTCTCGCTTTTGCTGCTCGATATAAGCTTCAAATTCGAACGGATCCACCAACGCTTTTGCCTACAATAGTTGATACATTAAATATATGAAAACAAAAACAGAATCTAGGTCTACCAACATCTAGGGAAATAACATTTATATAAAATGATGATAGCCATTATGGCATTATCTTACTCAAGCAAGATACAATATCCCAAAAAGATTTAATTAAGTGACAGGAGGGAAGTGCAAGTTTACAACAAACCAGAGAATTTGATATCCTCCCAAATAGAAAAACCCAAATGAAGCCAAGAAAAAATCAAGAATGAAGCGAAGCCATCTAGTTTTCTTCCACTACTATAGGATTTCATGGGAAGGCCGCTGCAGGTTTCCAGTGAGGTTTGTGTAACTTTAAAAAGTAGAGGTGCAAAAAATGAGGACAATTTAAGCGTGTAATTTTACAAAAGGAGCCTAGTGCACAGGACTCCCTCTGTTGCATGACAGGTCACACCCAGTCTGTTTTTCTATCCAGACTCGCTCAAGGTTATTAAATGGTAATTTATGAACCAAACTGGCAGAAATTAAGTCAACCTTACAAGGAATGTTCTGGACCACCTGAAACTTGCTCAAGTTCTTACACATGCCAATCAAACATATCTCTTTCCGTTAAGCTAGTAAATACCTTTTTCGTTAAACTTAACATAATAAACATAATTTCTGTAAAAAAAGAGAATATACACATATTTCGGTGAAAAACCAATGGCAAAAAGATAAAACTAGAGATAAAAAATAAAGTAGGTCTAAAAGAATAAGAAAATATGTCAAAGACAACCAACCTTTTTATATAATCCATAATTAACGAAGTAGCCATGCATGTAGGCTCTAAGTAGATTGGTGCCAATTAAAGCACTCAAATTTAACCTCTTAAGCTCCTCTTCTGTCAAAAATTTGTAATGATCATAAATAGACGTTTGTCCACCCGCCTCTAGCTCCTCCTGAAAAAATAGTTCTAATGTCAAAAACAAAGATAAACCAAATAATCTAATACTCAAGTTGTTAAGAACATACAGTGAAATTTTCTAGAGAAGAACACCACTTGGGAGCAGGTCCAAGGGATGGTATAAAGTAAGATGGTATTTGACTACAATCCAAGGCCAGCAAGATCAAACCACTGCCGGGAAATGTACACACGTCGTTTATTGTTCCTGTTGCTGGTTCAATGCTGGTCAAGCCTTCTCCCTGAAAAGTGAAAACAGAATTGTAATCTACCCTGTGACGACCCATGCTAATGAACACACAATCTAAATGCTCTAATTAATATAGTATATAATATAATAGTATCACTTTGTAATATAACTAGCTTGTGCTGTGTCAGCACTTAGGATTAGGCGCTGCTTATGTTGAGCAAATGTTGATAACAACTAATCAGTGTTGTCAATGGCGGATGGCGGTTTATGGCGGAGAGCCAAAAATCCGCCATTTTAGGCCGCCATAACCGCCATAAACCGCCATTCTTCACAAATTGGCCATGGAGGTTTTCAAGAAATCCGCCATGGCGCCGCCATAACCGCCATTTGACAACACTGGTTGAACTAATAACAGATTCTGTTGTATAGTTGTGCAGTTGCTAACTGAATTGGAATCAGTTAGCTCACTGCTCTAGGTATTAATATCCTAGCCATGCGCATTCCGCAAGTCGGCTTTCAGATTTTAGAAATACAAAACACAAGCAACATTTTTCTCTCCTTCCCTTAAAATCGATCCTAACCATGGCTTCCAAAGAAGAATCCAACCAAACTCACATGGAGCAAAGTTTGGCTCCAATGTCCACTTCGAAGAACATCTTCAAACTTTTGGGCAGTAGATTACGCTTAAACTTGATTGGATAAATTTTCTCGCATGGAAGCAGCAAGCCGAAGGCATCACCAGAACTAGGGGTGTCAAACAGACAGATTGGATAAAATTTAAACCGGATTATATTGGATGGATAACAATAATCCATTAACCATGGCTTTATCTCAAGCGAATATGAGCCCTCTCTCTCTACCCTTATTACTCCCATATACATTATTGTCATGTTAGTGTATGTTGATGA